>JAOWBP010000001.1:55175927-55210251 GCA_028571105.1 Tragopan temminckii | reverse complement strand
CGCTGTTTTTCTTCCCCTTCCTCCCTTCCCATTTTGTGGGGCCGGTGTGGGGGGGAAGGCAGGGGCCTACTGCCCCCCTGTCACGGGCATAGATCGATCTAGTTAACTCCGTGACATTCATTTATCATGCATGAGTTTTCACTAATTTCTAATTAGAGAAGAGCTCATCTACTCTCATCTGGCCACCAAGCAAGTTAAGCTTTTCTTTCTCCATAATTCTGGGCTGATATCTGCCAGGAATATAAAAAAATCCAACCTGGTGGTGCTATTTCTACCCTTTCTGGTGCTACTGGTGCTACTTCTACCCTTTCTTCAGACATTATATGTTGAAAAGAAATGTACTGTATTTTAAAAAGTAGCTAAATATCATCCTTTTGTAGTGTGAAGTAGAAGAAGCCTCCAAAAGATCCAGGAGAAACATATTCATGGTTTTATCTTTCAATAACTTCAGATACATGAGTACTTGAGGTATGTGTCAAGTAGAGTTACTTTTAAAGAATCTGTAGTAAGTCTACTTGTGTTCTGCAATTCAAAATACTGTCTAATTTTCCTCTTAGACCAAGTTGCCCATGAAGTTTTCTTTCTGACTGCAATCTGGATGGTATTTACAATCCGAATTCCCTAAATCATGTGTCTCTCTTGTTCAAATGAGGTAGAGGCAGTGTTTCCCTGCATGAAAAGCAGCAATACATGAATATACCAAGTCTTGAACAAATGCATCAACCAGTACAGTACCCTTAAGAACGGATAATCAGCCTCTTTCATATCTTTAATAACAGAGGAAAACATATAGGTACACAAATATTTATCATCTTATTTGATTTTATTAATAATTTTGTCTTACTGGTTGGAATTGTTCTTTTGTAGTGTAGCAGCATAAATACATTTTCAAGAGATGGTGAAAAGTAGCAACCAAACCAAATTGATGCTCCTAATAACAGTAGTCTGTGTCTTTTTCTTAAGGGTCTTTTTAATGTGTTGTGAAGGAGCTCTTTGCAGCTTTTCCAGAAAAGAGAATAGACATATTCTCAGCAGGTTTAGGGGAGCAGGCAAGATATAATCTCAAATTCACCTGAAACATGATTACAAATAAATTATATTTTTGTATTCAATTGAGAAATGAGGCTGAATACACAGTTTTCAGCTCTTAAAAGATTAAGGAAAAAGAAAACAATTTAGTATACAGATAAGAAGACCATAATAAAATGCATGTATGAAAAATTTAGTGGGAAAATAAATAAATAAATAAAAATAGAGATGCGGAAGGGAAGGGAAGGGAAGGGAAGGGAAGGGAAGGGAAGGGAAGGGAAGGGAAGGGAAGGGAAAGGATACATGGGGAAACTCCTTCTTCACTGTAGAGAGGATACAAGATTTTTTTTGTAAATCTTGGCATATGTCGTTGGTATTACACTCAATCATGCTAGTGTAAATTATGCCAGAGGTTAGTCTCTTAAGTTCTAACTGGAAGTATATTAAAGTCATTCAGAAATTTTATGTGATTTTAAGACAGGACTGCAATAAATCTTAATTTTTGAAAGTAAAATGTAATTACCTTTCAGAAAGTGTCTCAACATGTATACTCCATACAGGACAAATAAAAAGTCAGGTAAGACTGTGATTTGCCTAAGAAGCTAGAAAGCTTCTCTGGGTTAAAGAAATAAAAAGAAAGTGATGTTATTTATCTTTGGCAGGAGAGGAACAAGTGAAATGACACCGATTTATCTTGAGACAAGTAAGAAAGGAAGCAGAAGGCATGAAATGGGAAGAACAAGATCTCTGAGTACAATTCTTTCTTTTTTTCCCCCTAAGCTAAAAATAAATAGCTAAATAAACACATTAAGACGTTCACAGTTGTTTTCAAAAGAAGAAAATAATCCTTGTTTCACAAGTAAGTGAACTGAGGGTGTGTAACCTCAAGGAAGGGAGGTAAGAATGCCTTGAGATGTCAACCGTCAAAAATTAGTTTCTTAAAATCCTGTTTAGCTGCTACCTCATTCTGGAGCATCAAAGCTACTGATATTGGTGTTCTTTTTGCAGTTTGCCCAGAAACGTCCCAGGGCTGAACAGAACTAAGCCCTTCTGGAATTAAACAAGAAGCACGCTTCTTGTTGCTTCGTCTTAAGGGCTTAATTGTTCAGATTTTATTAAAGAACAAAGTTCTGTACAAGACACTGAAGGGAGATGTGCTATTTGCACCTCACCTTTTTTTTTTCTCCCCACGTTCAGAGGCTGACAGGTTGTGGAAAAGCAGCTTCAGTTCTCACCAGAATTTCCATCTGCCTCAGCATGGTAATGATTGTACCATGCCGTGTCCTGAGGCAGGCCTTTTTTATTTCTTCACATAAAAAATGTTTCCCTTCGCTTAATGTAATTAATGTTCATTGTGACAAAGAGAAAGTATATTTATATATTTCTATGGCCCAATAATGTAGACTTTTAACTCTAATAAAGAGAATATGAATTCCTGTTTCTGCCCCAAATGACTATTTCAATAGCTTTATTTCATGAGTTTGGGTTGTCATCCTCAGTAGTCTTCTCAGTATACCTATCTGTTCTTAGATTATACATATCTAAAAGTTTTCTGGCCACTCATAAAGCCAGATCTCACTAGCTACTACGTATGTGCAATGTGGTAGGGGGCACCCTCAGTATGAGAATCAGAAATCCTATCTTGCAAGTCTTATAGGAATATCTATACAGTTAAGAATGTATCTGAGGAGAACTGATCCAAGATGGCTCACTAAATGTTTTGAGCTTAGAAAAAAAAATGATTCTAGCAGAGTATTCTGCTGTAAAATCTTAAATTCATATATACATTTAGAAAGCCACAGTGTCATGGTTATTTGTAGGAGAACCTTACTCATTGAGGGGAACTACCTCATGCTTTCTTAGTAGCAATAACAATTTTTTTTTTTTTTTTTGTCACATCCTGGTCAACTACAAAGGATAAGACAAAGTGTAGACAGTAATATTTGCAGAGCTGGGTATTTTATTTTAATTTTTTTATTTTTTATTTTTTATTTTTTTAGCATCCTTATGCCCATGAGCTTCAGTCATCTTTAAGATTTAGTATTGGAGGGCTGCTTGTCAGAATCAGACCTGTAATATTTTTCTTCATTCTGTTGAAGACCCACATGTAAGAAATTTTCGGATTAATTTTCAACAAATTTGAAATATGGATGAAGAGAATCATAAATATATGGCTGCAAGGGATCTGGTGAAGATGTCCAATTCAATTGCTTGCCCCACAGCAAGATCATCTGTAGCTAAGGTATTTCTGACAGGTATTTATCGGGTCTAGTCATAGGAATGTCAGCAATGGATATTGTGCAACCTCTCAAGACAAACTCTTTTCAAGAAAAAAAAAATTCAAAACACAGCCTCGTGTTCTAGAGAAAGGGTATAAATGATGGCTGTTTTTGTTTCTTCTACATGGCACTGTGGTAACTGGGACTATATGAGAAGACTGGAGATGTGCGTGAATTGATTGTCAGATAATCGTGTTTATGAAATATAATATGATACCGAACTACATAGTTTAAAGATAATTATCTCAAGGATTCTGATCTTATGCATATTAAGAATACATTCTGGATACTTCAGAGAAGCCCAATATTTTAAAACCACAAATGTAATTAAGAATCGTGTTCAGAAGTTAGGTGTGTGCTTTAGAAAGACAGGTACGGTTCTCATCCATTAAAAAAAATAATAATATTGAAGGTACAAACTCGTGCTGTTAGCCTAGAATCTGTGAGATCTTGCTGAAAACATGCTGTTTTAAAGTGAATATTTTAATGGAAATAAATAAAGCAAACACCTCACAGGATAATGTTTCTGTAGGCTGCACTGCATTACACATTTTTTCTGTTTTTGAATATCTACTTGGTTCCCTATATAATTTTTACTTATGATTAATAGCTTCTGTACCATGCTGATCATCCAGATCGATACTACTCAGCTCTTCTCATTGGCAGTGTCCCTGCTCAAGGAAAATAGAGTATTTCTTGAGATTTTAACATTTTCTATCAAAGCATGAATGGAGTTGAGTCAATGAGAAGAACAGCAAAACTATACAGTGTGGTTGTATGTGTACTTCCAGAACTCAGTAAAGTGTCTTGATCTTGAGCAGTACAGAATGTGAGAATTAGCAAGAACAGAATTTTCATGGCCTTGCAAGTTCTTTATAATGCTTTTTGGGATTACTCTAGGGTATGTCAGAGCCCATGCATTGGGAATCATCTCTTGTCTGTCCTTTTGCCCAATGGCCTAAAGCAATTTGTTAAACTAAAGAGTGGCATGACACAGGATTGTAAAATGGAGAACATTATACCTATTACATAACTTTATTTGTATATTATCAGATGATGTGTATTAGTGCCTAATCTTTGGTTTCATCTGGCAGGGGTGTGTGCTTCCACAGAGTACATACACACTATCAAGAGGGAAAAACAAGCACAATAGGTGTGCAGGAGTAATAAATTCTTCCTCTATACGTAGAGAGGACATACCTTTTTTATCAACCATTCTTTTCTCTGAAAATGCAAGGTGGTTAAGAAGATGGGAAAAACATTGTTTGGCAAAAAAAGTGTAAATTTTTGTTGATAAAGATGTGTAAAAACGTGCTAGTAATTTCACAGTGTGTTTAATTATACAGTTTTGACTTGCCAACAGAAACTTTCTCTAAAATGTATATTTCCACTAAAATTTAAATACTTTGTAAATCAAATACGCTGCATAAATTGAAAGTACACTTTGCCTTTTGAGCCGAAGTTTTTTTTCACCTTTCTGGTATTAGGTGCTTCGGCACTTACACTATGTTTTTTCTACTTTCTATGTTGTTTCTTCTGTGTAACAAAATTATATGACCATGTCACACATGACCATATAACTAAAAAGTGCTATATTACCTTTTCTTTTACACTTAATAGTTTGCCTAAGCAGCTGTGATGCTATAACTGATCAGGGACATTTAATTACTACAACAGTATAATAAACTGTTGCAAAGTACTGAATTCTATTTGCAGTGATTATGCTCTTTCTTGTTTTACTTATTAAAAGGGCTTAGCAATGTAGAAAGTACTGATATAAGAGGGCTGAATAAAATCTTGTTCTAAACAGACATCCCAAGAGTAGTTTAAAACAGGGGAATTCATGGTAGAGGAGACATTTTGAGACATGCCAGTGGAGAGTAATTTTAAATTTTCATTTTCCTCTTGAGTACAATAGCAATACCAAGAAAATAGGAAGGAAAGAAGTAATCACTGAGTTTGTTCTGTCGGGGTCAACATTACAACTGTTGTAATTCAAATCCAATCTTTACTCTGTGAAGGACACTACTTATATTTTAGTACCTTTTACAGGCTACCTACAGTGTGTCACACTGTATAATGGGTGCTTTATTTAAAGGAATCAACCAAGTAGTTTTTGTGAAATGTGAGGTATCTTCCATAGTTATGCATTACTAGCCATTCCACTGAAAGGTCAACAAACATCCTTTAGGCATCTGTTTTAATAATACTTTACAGAGAAACCCTGCCCTCTTAGATAATATTTTCTTAATGTATTATCTCAAGCTTACATTTTAAATATTTATGGAGTTCATAATCCCATATGGTCCTTACTATAAGGCACGATACAAGCATTTTATTAGAAAGTGTATATATACTGATATAAAAATGTATATTATTTCCTTTTCATACATTTTAATTGCCCTATTGGGCAAACTGCACTGATTACACTCATTTTTTCCTCCTTTGTCCTGCTTTATTTTTATTTCTTTACTCTTCAGTCATTTTTGAGGTATCAAGCACTACACTAATTGCCTCAAAACAGCATTCTGATTGAGAACAGGTTTATAATACCCCTATAAAATGCTGTTCTTATGTATTTTAGCATTTCTCAGGATACAGAATGGAACCAGATTGTGCTCTTCTTCAGAGTAAGGACTTCCTTCATCAACATTGTAAGTTTTCATACATTCTTGAAGATAATCCAAAACAGACATCTTTTTTTTTAAACAGTTTGCAGACATACCAAAATGTAATTACATAATATAATTATCAACGTTGTTATCTCAGGAGGTATCTCAAGAAAATCTTGCTGTTGGACAGGGTGAAGAGAAAAAAAACAATCACAGTTTATTTCTGGCTACTTGTATCTGGTTTATGGAACCAAGAGAAAGGAAAAACACTGACAAGAAGGATCTGATTTATTTCAGGAGAAAGGAGTGTCTGATGCTTTCTTAAGCTTTATTTTTAACATTTTCATTTATTCTGCCCTGAGAATATATCCAAGATTTTGCAAGCATGCACTAATAGGCTGCAGGGGAAGATGCAAGAGAGAAAAGGTAGATCTTGAGAGAACAATAGAAGAGAACACCATTTCTGAAAAGAAAATGCTGGGGGAATGTTTGTTTGAAGACATGTGCATATCAGTCAGAGGAAAGAAATTGGGAAAAATGCCTGTTACAGAGAAAATGTCACATCTGCTTCTGGCTCCTGTTCCTCTCTGCTCCTCTCACTTTCCCGTAAATTAGAAAATACCCTAATGTCATTCCCGGTAACTATTCCATTACTGATGATTCTTTTTTTTCCCCAAAAATAATACTTAAAATATGCTTTTCTCAGATTATTCTGAGTTTTTCTGCTCTTTTTTTTTTTTTTTTCTTTTTTCCTTTTTTTTTTTTTTTTCTTTTTTCCTTTTTTTTTTTTTTTTCCCACAGATGTGTGCTCCCTGAGACTGGGACTTTTTCTACTTTGTATTCTTTAAAAAAAATGAACACATTACAATCAGTCAATATCTTAATCAGTGGATGAAATATGATGGTAAATCCCTCATGACTGTCCTTTACACGGATAAAAATTCTGCACATCAATAGCTCTCATCTTATATAAAGTGATATTTTATCTGTCAACAGGAATTAGACAATTACAAATTTTGCAAACTCTTATTTTTTTGACATGTGCAGTGAGATTTAGGAGTAGAAAAATAGAATGCAGAATTCCCAGAGAAAAAGATAATTTAGAGATAATTTTGACATTTCCTTCCTATGCATATACTTCGAGAAGATATAAACTAAATATGAAATAAACTAGCAGACGAATATTTTTTCAAGAATTGTTCCAGCTGTGAAGATTTACAGCCACATCATTAGGATTAGCTAGTGATCTAAATGTTATCTTGCATTTCAGTTATCTGCTACTAAATATTGGATGTTTCTCTGTGGAAACCATTTTATTACTTTCCTAAATATGTCATTCAGAATATTCTTGTCTACAAGTCTAGTCTATAAGAGAATAATGAAGGAGTTTGGAAATGTCCACTTGTAAAAAAAAAAAAAAAAGAGAGGGTGTAGGTCAGCAGGTATAGTTGACAAAATAACCATTTTTCTGTTTTCTGAACTCCTATGCAGTATATATAGCTATTTGTGCCAAGACAAATATCTTTCTGCTACACGAACAAGATGTTGACAGGTACAATGCTGTGTACATTCAGACGTATAGAAATGCAGTTCTGCCACACTTTGATCTGAAAATTTGACCTATAAATTAAAGATGGAAAATTACATTTACTTCAAGGTCAACAAGCACCATGGATTTGTAAATTTTATTGGATGCCATCATTATCTCGTTTCAGATGAGTTGGATATCAGCAAGTGTAAATGAGGTGGTTAAATCATTCAAATGTTGGAAGCATTGTACTTAGGCTACTTGCTATCTACATTTTGGTTATTCCTCTGCGTCATCATCAATAATAACAGCAGCAGTAGTAATAATCTAGTTGGGAATTATTCATTGCTGTTGTCTGTGTCACTAATTGTGAGAAAGTAAACCAAATCCTACTTTTAGCATATTTGAAACTGTGAAAACACTTTATATCTGTGAACAATAGTTGCCTTGGAGAATATGTTTACATAAACATTGGAGGAAAATTGGTCTATGGCATTAAAACAGTCCTAACCTATGTGTATTAGAAAAAGGATGAGTCAGTAACAAAAAAATATTCTGGATTATGTGTTACTCATTATTTTTATTCCATTCAAAAAACTGAGAAAATTTGAGATGGTATACTGTTACAGGTGCTCAAAAAAAAAAAAAAAAAAAAAAAAAAAAAAAAAGAGAGAGAGAGAGAGAGAGATCAAGAGAGAGAGATTATTCCACACAGAAGACGGGAAATGGGAAATGTAGGTTATTAAAAAGAATCTTTGTAAACTGCAGGTAGGTTTACAATGTGATTGTTCTGTGAAAATCTGACAGCTATTTACTCTGTGATTATTTGCTGTGTGTTTGCCAATGACTAAGAATTAATTGCCAGCAAATTTTCTATTGTTAAATAGATATACTTTAAAATTGTATTAATTTAATTGTTCATGCTTTGTGCCAAAAATAAGTTTGAAAAATATAAATTACTGCTGTATAACTACTATGAACATTTTCTGAAAATCTCAGGGATGATTGCAAATACTGCAGTAGATTCTATATTAGAAGGTTATGGTTTTCCATTAATGTTCTCATTAATTAACTCTATGTTAGAATGTCAATGAGATACTTACCATTTATCAAGTCATTTTATGTGTTTACGTTCACAAAGTTCTAGATGTGATTCAAAGGACAGAAAATTACTTGTTCACTTTTCCTTCTAGGTACGCTGGAACAGTATGAGATGTATGTGTACATAACAGTCTTGGAACTGTTAATGAGTTGTCAGCCCAAGTATTAGTCTGCCTTCAAACAGTGTAGTCACACAAGATGTTAGGAAACCTATTCAAATATCTGGCGAAAATGTGCCTACAAAGAAGCTCATCATGAACAGACTGAAGCACAAAAGGTCAATTTACAAAGCAATCACAGATCTTATATTCACTGGCTGTGAAAGAGGGACTCTAAGCTGGTATTTTGACAAAGGTATAACCTGAAGACAGGTATGCAAATCTTAAGGCATTGTACTGGTTTCAGCTAAGATAGTTTATTTTCTTCACGTCAGTTCATTTGATTTTATGTTTTGCATTTGTGACCAAAACAGTGCTGATAACAAATCAATGCTGTAGCTATTGCTAAACAGTGCTCACACAACCTTAAGGCCTTCTGGTTCTCACTCTGCCCTGCCAGATAGTGGATTGAGGGTCCACGATGGACTAGAAGGAGATACAGTCAGGACAGCTGACCCTAACTGACCAAAGGGCTGTTCTGTGCCATATATTAATATTGTGCTGTAATCGGCAATAAAAGACATGGAAAAGAGGGAGAAAAGAAGGGGAACATTCAGTTATGGTATCTGTCTTTCTATATACCCATTACATGTAATGAAGACCTGCTTTTCAGGAAATGGCAGAATATCTGCCTGTTGAGGCATGGTTATAAATAAAGTTATTTTGCTTTACATATTGAAGCCTGTATTGATCTCAACCCTTCAGTTTTCTCTCTTATTGCCCTTCTGATTCTCTTCTCTGTCCTACTCAGGAAGAGAGTGAGTGGCTGCATGAGGTTTAGCTGTCTTCTAGCCCACAAAAAATCAGTCTTGGTAGACCCTTCACTACCACTCTGTTAGCTTTACTTTGAAAGTCAATTCCACCAGTTTACCCTGTTGTGAATTTGGCTGTAGGTATACAGGAGAGAAATGGGCTGAGTCAGAGATACTATGCGGGAAGGGAGATCTTCAGGGCATTCAAAATAGCATAGGAATGAGGATTTGATGTACAATGAAGAGTTAAGTTATACATATTAGATGTTATTCATCTAAATTAAATTTCTTACTTGATTCAGTTGCAAGCCACCTCCAATTTCCATATGGATAAAAATATTTTCAGTGTTCTTATTGTTTCACCACGTAAATCAAATTTCCTGTTTGAAACTTTTTTTCCCTTACTGATTTTTTGTTGTTGTTGTTATGACAAATAAATGACAGCAACATTACATCTTCTTCTGCTAGAAAAAGTTTTTTGTTTTGTTTTCTTTTCTTTTCTTTTTTTTTTTCCAGGAAGCTCTTTATACTTCAGATTAGGGCTCTTTGTGTTATAAATTATCACTTCTTGCAAGCTGCAGCATACAGTTTGCATTCATAGGAGAAAGCACTTTCTCCTTCCATCCAAATCTAATTTTGTTTTCACCCAGCTCACAAGATGGATGGTTCTTCCAAGGGTAAAACCTTCCTGGTCAAGATACTTAGACACAGACAGACTTAAGTTAGCTCGGTCCATGTAGTGAATCTATGGTATGCAAGTCAGATTACGTGTAAAGGTTTTTCAGTCATGTTAATACTTGTCTGTCCTCGTGCTGCCCAGACCTGTCTCTCAGCTAAGCATCCACAGCTGCTTTCTGGATGGATCTCATGGCTCTGTGCTGTTCGACAAACCTGCAGGAACCGTCAGAGACTGTGCAGGAACAAGTACTCCCATAGCCAAGTGCAACAGTTGCAGTCTTGCCTTTGAGGATGGATGGATGGTGGACCATCAGGTATGAAGCATGTTATGACACCTGGTGGGAGGCTGGGTACTTCTTTTGTGTGACATGGGCACAGTCAGTAACACAGGCAGTAACAAAGCCTGCAACAGACTAAAGAGGAAAGTCTTTCACTAGTAGAGGCATATGTTCAAATCCGATACATGGTGAAGAAGGTTTTTCATCTTCCTGAAACATATAATACAAAAGATTAAGTTATCAAAATACCTTCCAAGAGAAAGAAAAAAAATATAAAATTGTCACTTTGTCATCATCTACTCTTATTTTCTTCCCTTAGTCTGGTGTAATTAGTGTGCGTGTGTGTAGGTGAATAGGAAATTAATTTCTGGGCAGGAGAGAGTTAAAATGGGAGGACCATCTGTGTATTTTCTAACAGATTTTGGTTTACAGTTGAGACATGTTTGGGTCTAGAAGTGCTATAGGTTATGATCCACACTGGAAATAATTTAATAGCTCTGGTGGAAGCACTATTTCTAACTCAGTCTTATTTTTTATGCAAAGTAACCATATAGTGGGAAGTCTTGGTAAGCTTGGTCAAAGTAACTTCTGAATATCTGATACTGGTCTTGGTCTACCTTCAGATAAATGAAAAAAACAGCAGTATGGGGCACTAACTTAATTGCCTGGCTCCGCCTCATGTAATTATACTTATCTGTTGTGTTACACAGGAAAAAATTTATTGGCAGTTAAGATAGTGCTTACTTCATTTGGCTGTCATGTATAAATGAGCATTGTGTGTTAAAATAAGCATATCTATGTGAACATGAGTAACAGGAAAAAAAATCTTTTAATTTAGGTTATATGAATAATACACATTTCCTAAAATTAACAAATCTAAATTACTTTTTCTTTGTCCGGAAAAAACGGTCCACAGACTGAGTTACAGAGAAAAATATTGGATTCAATGAGTATGTTCATGAAATCAAACAGAGCTATTGCTAATGTATATTCTTTGCTTTAAAAATAGGATTATTTGCTCCAGTTAGAAAATAAAATGCAAATACACAAACTAAAAGTAAGTCATAAGACTTCTCTTTCATGCACGAACAAAGCTGTCACTTCAGTTTTGTTTTCACCTTGGATAAGACTTGGCTTCTTCACAGTTTACTTTCAAGCTTCTCTAGCAAGCACTGCAAGTTGGGTGATGGTCTGAAGAAGACCTGAACTGAGAGCCCCTGCTGAGGGGGGAATTAGGAGTCAAAGCACAGAGTCTCAGCTCAGTTTAGCTATATGGACAGCATTAAATGTATTTTGATCAAAACACTTTCTATCATGTTTACATTACTGAAAGAGCTTATGCCAAATAGAGTCTCCTGAAATATGCTACCTGAAGTTGCAAACAAAAAGTCTCAATTGGGATTAAAATAGGTGAAAGGACTTTTAAAATCAGTTTAATAAACAGATGTAGATCGTATACAAACCTGCAAGATCCAGAAGTCGTGAATTTATTATGGACACTATCTTTAATATTCTGAACTTGTGATAAAATAGCAAACACTTAAAAGATACTGGTATTCAATCATTTTCTCTGTCAAGGAGCTGCTTCTGGAGTACTGTGAGCTGCATTCCTATAACAGGAGAATCTATTAGGAGAAAAGCTAAGGATGTATAACTTTAGGACTTACAGTTGTCAGGAAAATTGAGTAGCTTGTCCACTCTTGTAAAAGGAGGGCCCTACATACATAGATACAGAAATAGTCTGCTCAGTAAATTGACGTGGTTGTACCAGTAAATACACTGGAAAAGAAGTATAGCAAAGCTGTCAGTATCCATTCATTTCAGTCAAACAATGCTAAGGAATGTTCTTGCAATATTTCCTTGCTGCATATGTTTGAGCTACCTGTAATCAATCTCTTCAAGTTTTTCCATGTTTCTACAAATAAGATTGGTGCATAGGAATTAATCCATTTCATCTTTCATGTGTGTAAAGTTTCCAGGTTCTGAGGAAGGTCCATCCTGTCCTGTCTGCTCTTGGACAGGACTTATAGCACAGACCGGCTGCTCATGACCTTCTCAGGAAACTGGAACAGGAGGCAGTAATTGCCCCATTGTATCCTGGACTTCTGTGGCTTCTGAGCTTCTGTGGTTCCACTCCATGCTGCTTCAGCATGTTCTTCCTCAGGAGAAAACACAGCTCCCCAGGAATCTGGCATTTCAAGGTGGGAGGTGTGAGACAGAAGCAAATGCAATTACAAACTGTTGTGAACAGCCAACACAAAGTTACTTGGCATTTAAGTGCACCCCTTGCCTATCCTTATAAAAGAAGCACACCAACTGATCTTTTCATCCCTTCTCCTTTCTCATACTCCTACTTGTCTTCCTTCTGACTAGCTCAGCTGCTGGAAAGAACACAGGAGGCACTTGCAGAGGTATCCCTGCTGCCTATAGGGCTCAAGATAGCAATCTGTCTGCTTCACCTGATCAAAGCTGCTGAAGCACACAAATGGATGACTTGTGTTTGAAGTCCCTCTCTCATGTAACTTCTGGGTAAGCCTCAGCAGAAAACCCCAGGCTCCTGCTATGCAATGTGCTTACCACAGCCAAGTGATCCTTCATAAGCCATCTTCCCCCTCGTAAGAGTTTGTTCATCATCCAGTATAAGTGGATTGATGGCAGATCTACCTCAGCTTTACATACGTTTATGATGTATGTTGACATTCTAAGGAATATTTGCATTATTTTTGAGTTCCAGTGAAGGTCAGGCATGCATTTTGGAAGAGAATCTCCTAATTGTCTCCACAGACTCTGTTCTGGTTTATACCATGGAGAAGTCTCAGAGCACATGAATCTGATTCCTTTTGCATAAAATTAAAGTGGATCATGCATTCAGGAGAAAATTTAATGCACCCCTGCTGCTACGGCCATTAAGTCCCATGTATTTCTTTCTGCATCTCGTCTGAAGCACCTCCTCAGAATAACTCACCTAGACTTTGTTTTCAGCTCTACAGATCTGTTCCTATTGGTCTGTATTATTTGCTAACAGGCATAGCCTTTGTAATCATAAACTAAATATTAGACAACAGAGGGAGAGAAGCAATGTGCTTAAAGAAATAAATAGTAATGACAGCTTGAAAAAGATGTATTGGAAGGATTAGATTCATAAATATTTGAGAGTATTTACATACCATCTATTTCAGTAAGATATGAGGTGCTAATTGTCACCGTGAACCTGGGCTGAAGCATTCATAACTTTACACTGCTACTGTATAAGGTGATTCTCCAAATCATCACATCAGCTAAATCTGTTACTCCACAATGGTGAATACACTGGTGCCCTCTGGACCAACTCAGTGGTGTCTCCTTTGTATTCTGTTTTATGCTATTTATATAAGATTCCTTATGTCCTCCTTGAGATTGATATAAATCACTGGCTGCAAGGGAATTAACAAAAATTAAAACTGTCAGAGACTGATAATAACTACCCATCTGTTTGCAGTTAACTGTTATGGGACTCTTAATGGGGGGGGGGAAAAAAAAAGAAGGGAGTACAGCACATAGAACTGACAGTTTTGATCTATTCTGTCGTGATGCTCTGATGGCTTTCTTACAAGGCCCTCTATCGGAAGTTTCTAATGTGCACCTTAGCTATACAAGGCAGAGATGTTCCTGATTAGCCTGTTATTCATAAGAGTATAGGCCAGTAAGAGCAAGAAGGTTTTTGCATGTTCACTTTGACCTATTGCCTCTCTTAAAAGAAAATATCTACTTCATGTAAAAAATGGTCCGCTCTGTACAGCCTTCCAAAAAGCATAGGTTTTCTGGTAAAATGAGGAAGACAGAATTGCCACTCATGTTCTACGGAAGCCTAATATTATCTTTGGAATTGTCACTTCGAATAGAGCGACTACACATTAGTGACCTCCTAAGGATGATAATGAGTTGCCTTAGTAGAGATTGATTACTACTAATTCCGTGTAACCTTAAGTGAAGAGTTTTTGTAAGGTAACTCTTGCAACAAAGTGCATAATGCACAAACTCCTTTTTTCCTCAGCAGAGAAAGAGAAGGAATAAATGTCATACAAGAAAACACTATTGTGGCTTGGCTTTTGTGGTTTTCTCACATTTTTTCAAGAACATTCAGAGAAAACAGGAAAAAAAAAAAGCCCATCCTATAACAATAGCTGCTTTATCTGGATAAAGTCAAATTTGTTTTCCTTGAATGAATTCCCATATCTTGTACTCTAATACAAATCACTGATTAACAATGCTCCAGCTCTTTGTTTGTTTGTTGCTTTTTGGCAGACACTGTGTCTTTCATACTTTGCTCCTTAATTACTTGTCATTACATCCCCTGATTGGTTTTCAAGTCTCTCTCAGCACAACTCCCACAAAAGATTCACTTTCAGAACATCTTGTAAAGTATTATTTATTTATTAGTTACCAAACAATTTGGCCCTTTCCAATGCTTTTGTCTTGTACCAGAAATGCAGCTAGACACAGAAACACAGAGCATATTTCCTGCACTATTGGAATATATCTAAAGAAGATTTATTATACTACTTCACACTAAGTTCACTAACTTTGGCTTTTTTTTGAGGACTCCAGTAATATGAATGGCACCCTTCTTCCTGAGGAACAGAGAGGCCCTTGAGAAATAAGCAATCACAATAATAGTCCTGTATCACCTGTTACTCTGGAATCTCTACCGTGCTCAAGTGTAGGTGATATGAAAAGTAGGTTCCATCCATGAAAATCTGAATATGACCAATGGGTCTTTATGGCCCAGGCACTACGCTCACTATCACTCTCTGTTGTGTTTTGCTGATGTGTTTTCTACAAAAGGGGATGCACGGGTGTAGTAGAAGATGTTTGCTACTTTCGCAGGAGTCAGCCCTGAGGCCAAAATAAATAGCTGTTCTCTTTTCCTTCCCAGACACGAGAGGAAGAAAAATCTCTTCCCCTTATGGATGTCCTCTGGAATTTTGGCCTGACCTGCACCTATTCTTGCTCTCCTACAGTAGGAGAATAATCTTGCCCTTATCCTACCTTTCTCCTCCTTCTTCTATCAGAGAGAGAAAACAGTGTAGCTCACATCTTACTGGTAGTCAGGGTAGATCAGTAGAATATGAGGACAGTATGTTACAGACCAGAGTTCTGTGCCATAGCAAATCTGGAAAGAGAAGTCTGTGGCAAGGAGACCCTCTTCTCTATACTTTGCCTTAAGGAACAAAATTGTTTCTTCACACCTCTCTATGTCCTCTTCAACAACCCCAGAACTTGCTTTGTTTTACGGAGGAAACAGATGCAGACATAAACAATGTTGTTGCAGTTACAGATGGTTAGAAAATTCATTGGGATTATAAGAAAAGAGTGAAAGAGAAAAAAACATTTTCTATAGTGTATCTTCAAAATTATGGACAAAGAAGCGTAAGGATAACAGGAGACAGAGTACAACTAATACAAGACTAAAACTAACACAGTCTGTGAGAAAATTTTGTCAATAAAAGGCGGAAACAAATGCAGCATATTTGGAATTTGATGCATCTTCATCAAAGCTCTCTAATGGATGAATAAAGCAATTGATTCAGTTGGAACTAGAGTATAAATAAGGGCATTAGGTATCATATTGCATATCTCTAAGTGAACCGTCTAGACCTACTTGCCTAAAGAAATAATTCCCCTCAAGCATCCTCACTCTTTTCTTTATAAATGCTCTCTGTGAAAATATTGCAGGGAATGGAAGAATGTCTTGAGTGTTATTAAAACAAGAAAAAATAAAAATAAAAAAATCCAAGCAATGAGTATAATTAAAAAATAATATTTATAAATAATAATACAATAATAATGACATGATGACAATAATTAACATCAATTGCCAGTTCCTTATCATGATAAATTAGGGCAGGATTGATTAATCTCACTCTTAGCACATCCTTCCTGTGATTTTCTCAGAACATTTTCATTGAACAAGAAGAGCTGGCTCCAAGTTAAATTGTGTTCAAAATACTGACCTGAAGAGTGCAAGGATTTTGCTAATATCTCAATAAACCATTCAGAACAGCTGTTATGAAAGTGGCCATGAGCTCTTCACTTCTTTGTTGCTCTTTCTTCTGATGAAAAATAAAATAGTGCAAAAAAAATTATCTGATAGCATGATAGGGTGAGTGAATCATGATACTATAATCAATTTCATGCATCATTATTTCTCAAACTCCACAGCCAAATAAACATAACCTTAATTTGGGAATTGATTTTAATACTTTCCACAGACTACTGCACTGGAGATTTTGATAAAAGAAACCCATATTTTGCTTCCAACTAAAAATAATTAAAAATAATATAATATAGTAAACTTTGGTTATCCTCACTTTAACAAAGTCCCGTTTCATTCAGTATGTTCTTCTGACTTCACTGAAGAGCAAGTTTTCTTCTGAGGATGTGTGTCATGATAGCATCTCTGAACACAAGCAGGCAATGGAAAGAGAGTTACAGACTGAGTTTTTGGCCCAGCTTTTGAGTAAAGACAATAATGGTAGCAGCATCACTGAGCTAAGTCTAGGAGGTTACTTTGAAGGTTGCTGATGATCTCCTTACATCTTAGAGAACTTTTTCAATACTTCATCAAAGCTTGTTAGTCAACTCTAAGATAATGCTGGTTCTCCTTCTTGGCTACCAACCAGTATTAAATCCTTTACGTCACAGCTACACAGTAGTACCTAGCAATTATACTGCATTTATTCATCACACAATTATTTCACTGTATAGTAAAAGTATGCTTATTTTTAAAATGAATTGCAAATCTGTATTTCCTCAGAACACCCTCTCAATACATACAGACTGGGGGGATGTGACACTGGAGAGCAGCCCTGCTGAAAAGGATCTGGGGGTCCTGGTTGACAGCAAGTTGAACATGAGTCAGCACTGTGCCCAGGAAGTGAGGAGGGCTAACCTCATATTGTGGGGTGCATCAAGCCTAGCACTGCCATCTGGGCAAGGGAAGGGATTGTCCTTCTCTACACTGTACTGGTGCGGCCTCAACTTGAGCACTGGGTGCAGTTTGTGCACCACAGTACAAAAAGTGCGTAAAACTATTAGAGAGCGTTCAAAGGTAGTCTATGAAGATGGTGAAGGGTCTAGACAGGAAGGTGTATGCAGAGTGTCTGAGGTCCCTTGGCTTGTTTCAACTTGGAGTGGAGGAGGCTGAGGGGAGACCTCATGGCAGCCTACTGCTCTCCATGAAAGGAACAGAGGGGCAGCACTGATCTCTGCTCTCTGGTGACAGCAATAGAACCTGAGGGAAGGGCATGGAGCTGTGTCAGGGGAGGGTCAGGCTGGATATCAGGAAAAGGTTCTTCAGAGTTCAAGAAGTATTTGGATATTGATCTCAGACTTATGGTCTGATTTTTGGGTAGCACTATGTGGAGTCAGGGTTTGGACTTGATGATCACTGAGTCCCTTCTAAGTCAGGATATTCTATGATTCTATCAAATACACAAATGAAAAACTGAAAATTAACTATTTATCCAGAAAGGAAAGCAGATCATGTAGCAGGAATATACATTTAGTACAGACTTGGAGGTAAGCAGCAGATGAGTTTTGATGCAAGAGAAGTTAGTACTTTTTGTTACCTTCAAACAGAGCTTGAGTTTCCCTCATCAATAAGGTATCTAATAACTGTCACTAAGAGCCAGGAGCAGTCATGTCACTAGGCTAAAGGTGGACCAACCTAATCTCCCACTGATTGATCAAATAGCCAAATTCATCATTTTCTTGTCATGCTGCCGTCTAACAGCATGCCAAAGTGTATGAAAAAGCACAATTGGCTGCACTTTAGGAGTCCATCAGGACTATATTGAGGGGAAATGTCACCTATTTTTCTTGTGTTCTTCTCTTGTCAAAACTGTAGCAATTCTGTCTTTTAAGAGATGGGAGAATTATTGCAGGCTCAGTGTCTAAGCTTAACTTTCCATAGTGACTGTCAGTGATGTTTCCCAGACCATCCTGATTTGCATCCACAGAGCTACTACATGATGTCCTTTCACCAAGTGAATGTTTGGAGTATTTAATGTTGCCGATTCACTGTATAGGTGAAAGGACAGAACCACAAGTTCCAGTTTTGATGCTAGAATTCACTTCTCTATGAATCTTATTCCCCTCAGAACAGTTCTTATTCTCACAAGGGAAGGACTGACACCTAATTGGCACTGGAATGTGGATCTGTTGTCAGACTGAAATGAAACTGGATATTCAGCACCCCTTGCAAAGACCAGGAACAGCAACTGCAGTATAAAGCCAATCTATAGGGTCTATTCAGGAAACACTGGGAAGTATATTGCTTTGGCTATTGCTAAACTAGTACGTGTATTCAAAGACAACATTGATCCAGAGACTATGATAATATCTAAAAACTATCTTTTAGTTATATAACTCTATTTCAGATAAAGTCTGTAGCAAAGTGTTTCAAATAGAGAGTTAGGTGTCATTATGATCTTTGCTCTGCTTCCCTGAAGGGTATTAGTAGGAAACACACTGGAAAGGAGGAGAAAATTTCTTACGCTTGAATTTCTACAACAGTATGTTCAAGGTTGTATAAGTAGAGTCCTGATGCCACTGAATTTATCTTCATTGATTCCCTTTAAGAAGGGATTTTACAGCTGATGAAAAGAACCTGCTGCAAAACAATACACATGAAAGATCTTTCCAGCCTCAATGTGTCCATACAAAAAGGAAAGGGATGATTAACATTGTAGAAGAAAGGGATAATGGTAAACTGGTAGGTAAGAACACTTACAAGAAAATCTTATTTGAACTTGATTTGCCACAGCCTTTTTGTGTAACGTTTATGCATCTGATCTTAAGAGACACTTCTTCATTGTGTGAAGTGGGGAAAGGAAGAAGAGAAGTCCTTCAAAATTAAAGTTGTAAGCAGGGGGAATAGTGAAAGGAAAACATGAATAAAATAACTACAGTGCAAAAATGACTGAGACTGAAATATTTTGAAAATTGTGGTTTGGTAGGCAATTAACTAGAATTTGCTTGGGATTAGTTATTTGTCATTATTTATATATCTGATTAATTTGGATAAAACTCATTGATGAGACATACATAAAGTCATTATCACTTTCATAATTAATCATTTCCTCGCTACCTTACTGCTCTATCATCTCAGAATGATGCAAATGTGTCTGAAAAGCAGAGAAAGTCATGTACATGTACAAAATTACAAAACTAGAAACCGTAATGGCTTTTATATTTTCTTGTTAATTAACCCTTCCTGTTTTTACTCATGCTGGCTTGAGTAATAAGAGATTCCTTACCATTTTTATGGCTAGATAATCTTTTGCCCTCAATAGGTCTGATACAACTTTTCTGTACCAAGCCCTTCTGTTAACCAGGATGTATCTCATCTGAATTCCTTTATCCTTCATCTCCACCTACAAGAAATGGTCTTATCTTTCTTAATTGATTCCGCTCATCTCTCCAAAAAACTGCATGTATAACTTTTTCTATCTTTTTCTATTTTTCTCTTCATTTTTTTTTTTCTTTTTCCCTAAGACATCAGAAATTTCCAGTAAGACTTTGTCTGAATTCTTATGATACAGTCCCTTCATAGTGCTTTAGAGGAAATGAAAATCTGACCCTCTGAGAATACTCATGAGAGAAATAGCTATGTTGCATATCTTGTGATGTTTATAGAATATAGAATGATATATAGAAAAAAGACGCATCTCTGTAGGTGAGTCTACATGTCTAAGTGCTCCAGTACACCACCAAGATGATTGCTGCAAAATGACATAATTCCACTGAGTGTTCACAGTTACCTAAGGTCAACTGTCTTTAATAAATTACTCAATCTCTATGGGCAACACTTGTGATGGGGAAAGTTGATAGTTTCATTCTGTTAAAGACTTCGATTGCATTCAGCTCAGTAGAAAGTAAATGGATATCAGGATTTCTTGAAAGGAAATTTTACCTGCTGCCATTTGTAAATAGAAATAATCCCTCCAAAGAAATCAGAATCATAATTATTCATTTTTCAATGGGAAACGACTCTTCCTCTTTGGGCTGACTTACCATCACAAAATGCCAGATTTTATGTTATCAGAATAGAGTTATCGTTAATCTATTTGTATTTGGGTTCATTGAATATAATCATAAAATTGCAGAATAAAAAAACAAAACAACAAACACCCAAAATCCTTAGCAAAGAGGAATCATCTGATGGTAGTTGAAGATGTATGAAGCATGTTTCTGGGAGGAAGATATGTTCCTTTATTGGGCTTAGTAAAAAATTTCTAGGTCTACAACTTCCTTTTCTATTTCTTTCAGGCTGAAAAATGAAGAGACATCACTCACTGCAAAAGTAAGAAGAAATTCAGAAAATTGTCTCAAAACTGACCTAGAAAGGAATTTGATGTGACTTTCATAATGAAAGACAAACTAACATAGTAATTCAAACCTAAGAATGGATTTTCATAAGGGAAATCTCCTTCTGTGGATTATGATGGCAGTATTCAAAGCTTATAGGGAAGGACAACCAAGTTGAACTCAGATTGCTTACCAGAGCCAGTTGGAAAAGGTGATTGGAGGATGCTTGCCTCTTTGCGAATGAACTGTCTGCATTGCTCATATCATCTTGTGGTATATCTTCATCATGCTGGCACATCAAGCCACTCAGAGTGAATGAGTATTCTGAAATTTCCTGTGTCAACATCACAAAATTCCTAGCCTTGTCAAATGGTTTCTGATTAATTTTTAAAGACATACCTAGAAATGCAATGTAAGCCTTAAGAATGCTTAAGATTTTTTGTCTAGTGAATCAAATAGAATGGTACTTTGGGCATTCTACTTCCTGCTGCGCTAGTCAAAAAAAAGAAGGAGGGTGGTTCAGTCAGTTGATTAAAATAGGTTTTCATAAGTGCAATGTCAAATGTGAGTAAGAAGGATAACTTGTTTTTTTAGGGACTATTAACATAAATCACACTACTAATCAGGTCTGAGTTGGCTGTGCTCAGACCAGTAGCAAAAAATGTCATTTGCTTATTACAGTCACCATATAAAATTGGATAAATTGCATATTTAAATCTGTGGAAAGATTCTGTCCCCTCTTCTACAGATCTATTCTTAAGGTCCAGATATGACGCCACAGTATCTCAAATGTTCTGTGTTTGCATTAATCTCTGCTAGTACACCAATTGCCTGAGAGTGGTGAAATACAGCAACAGAAGAGTCTGAATGGATAATTTGTAGATATTTGTAGATAGAGGATATGAAATGTTAATTGCAGGACAGGAAAAATACTCTCCTTTATCACTTTTGCCTGCGTGGCCTAGTGAGATAAGATTTGTTCTAAATTCAAATTAGTCAAAACAGCTGGATTTACATAGTATATCAGTGACTTAATGGGGGAGAAATGAGCTGATCTAGATAAAAAGCATGACACCACTGATCTGTTTACACACTGGAACAGATGGCAAAACTACATTTAGTTTAACCTGCAAAACCTCCAGCCAGATTCTTTCCCTGCTTCCAGAGTACTGCTTCTCTTCTGGCCTGTGCCTGCCTTAACAATGCCGCAAACGCAAAAGGTCTGTGTTTAACTAGTCCGTCAGGGCCACTCAGAAAAACTATAGTAACTCAGCCATGTGCTTTTCTCTTTTCTCAACAGAAAGAAGTCATTACTACCTGTTACATTTGAAGGGAACTTCTGGTTTTGTCTATAATAGGTAGAAATTCTTAGAGGGCAGTGAAGCTCTGGCTTGGGCTGTCCAGAGAAGCTGTGGTTGCCCCATCCCTGCAGGTGCTGAAGGCCAGGTTTGATGGGGCCCTAGGCGCTTGATCTGGTGAGTGGCAGCCCTGCCTATAGCAGGGGGGTTGGAGCTGGGTGGGCTTTAATGTTCTTTTCACATTAAGCTTATGTGATGTGAGTGCATTAAGAAAAAAGCATCAGGTTAATCCATTCAGATAAAGTAATTCTGAGGATTTTTTGCTACAGTAATACATTTTTGGAAGGTACATATATGAAAGGCTTTGGAAAAATAGCATATAAGGCGTTAAAATCTGACCTATTTCAAGCACCGTTATTACCAAAGGAAGTTTCAACCTCTTTGCTGACTGATGGCTGCATAAATCAATCTCTGACCATTACTTTGCATTTATCACAAGGGGAATTTAGCATCAAAGCATTTAGTGCCCCCATAAGTAACACCTCTGTAATGGCATTTCATCTTAATTATGCTTCATAGGTTATTAATATTCCAACCTACTTTTTTCTATTAAAAATAATCATCCAAATGGGAATGGTAAGCCACCCACTGCTGATGGAAGTTGTTACTTATTTGCCTATAAATATATTTTATTTTTTATTTCATCTTTTTCCATACAATACAGGGTGATGCTTTTTTCTTGGCTAGATGTACCATCCAGTGTTAACATCATATGTGCCATCAGCAAACTAAACAAATAAGATGTTATGCTGATATATTTGAGGTCTCAAAGGAAAACAGTGTTGAACTCAAATATCCAATATCTCTTGCAGTTAATTCCCTTTCCATTCAACACTGACAGTGAATCGGTCTGGAGGCTGGGTGCAGTATTGTCTAAGTGCTGTAGAAATAAGACAGCAAGTGCTTGAGTATATGAGAACTCCTTAGGCCATCTGGAGGTGAGTATGTTGGGAGACAAAATTTCCCATGGATATGGAGTTCATCTGGGAGCTCTGAGACCAAAAATAATTTGGGTCTCTAAAAGCAAGGACTTCCTAAGTTAGTCTTTTGATTTTAACTTCTCTGTTCCTGGGTTATACAGAATTGTTGTAAACAATCTGTATACCTTGAAAACCTAAGCTTGATTATTTTAGGTTTGGATTAGTGGTTTCTCTGCTTATTATGTCTAATATGAAATTGTTTCAGTTCTCCACACACTTGGACCTGAGGTGGCTTCTCTTGCCCCTGTTCTCTGTGAAGAAGTCTTCCAAATGCTGTGTGTTCTTCCTGACAATCCAGTCAATCCATGGGCCTGCATCTTTAGCCCATTTTCTTCCTGTACCTCTAAAATTATCTCACAGTATGCTCACCTTAAGCTTTGGATGTTTATTTCTTTAATTAGATGGCCTCATTACTAATTAGAGACATCAAAATATGTTTTCAGAATGTTCTAGGTCATTAAAATGATTAATGTCAGAAAACAAACTGTGCTGGTCCCAAACAAAATCTTCCTTTTATTAATTCATTTTGAAAGTAAATGAAAGAATATTTTTCATCGTGCATTATTGATATTCAAACAATAAATTTTGGCAATTTGATCTTAAGTATTTTTTCCCCTCTCATCAGTTATCTGAGCATATTTGTTCAAAACTCTCCACCATATTTCAGCCTTATTAAACATTAAATTGTGGTGAAAATTATGAACGATTAGAGTTGTACTTTCATAAATATTTATAATATAAAAATCTAGGTCTATTCATTGCCCAGTTAAGTCAACAGGCTCTTCCACTCATTCAGTCAAGGTTGAAGCAAGCCCTTAATGGCCATCTGTGCACAGAGTTAATGACACGCAAGGTAAGAGAGAATCAGAAAGTTGTAGTGGTGTCTTTCTGGCACCTTAGTGTTCACAGGTACCAATGGTGTTCTGCTATCAGTTTCCATCTGAAAGATTCATTTTCTGGAAATCTATCTTTCTTGTGCATTTGCATTACTTCTCTGGGCCTCCGTAGATTTTGCTGTTACCTTGTCATCTAACTTCAAGTCAAGATGGTTCTAGGTAAGTGCGTTGTAGTTGATAGAGAGGTCAGCTATTGCAAATCCTCAACCAATAATATAAATAATAATTGCAGAAGAAGAGAACACTACTGCTGTGATCCACGGTGGGTATGAAATCTTATTCCAGACAGCAGGAGAATTATCTGATATTTGAAGACTTTACTGAAAAAAAATATCTTTTAGATTTGCAAATATACATTTCTTTTAGTATGTGGGAAAATAAAATCTCTCAAAACACCTCATCTTAAATTAATACTGCAGAAATTGAAAGATAAGGAACAGGCAATAAATCAGAGAGAGTTTTGTGGGTACTGCAACTCAAAGAAGAAAGAGAACCAAGATGAATTCAAAATATTAAGACAAAATAGTACCAAAATATTAACACAAACTTAGTAAATCAACTGCAAACAAATCTGACTATTAGGATCAGAGCAAAATGTGATGTCAAAAGAAAGAGAACTGTAAAAATGATATTTTTTTCCTTGATTTTAAAATGCATTTTAGTCTGTATAAAAGACTGAACAGAAATGTGAAGCTATTTAAAATCCTTCCATAAGAGCTGACATATACTGGAACCCATGGCAGAATTAGGAGCAACTTATGCAGTAAAAAATTCAAGAATTTTGTAAAAGAGACAAAGGAAGAACAAGTCCAAAATGAGAGGAAAAAAATAAAAAAGCAGAAGATTGTATAGAGAACTCACAGAAGATACATGAAGCTGCTGATACTAATTTTATACAAGAGTGAGGGGAGGATCTGGGAGAAAATGGGGAAAGAAAAGTACTTTTTTCAGATGGAAGCTAACAATTAGATGGAACAGGCAGGTGTACCATCACGAGGACAATTGAATTCAGCACAGAAATGATGCAACTATAAATAAAAAGGAAAAGAAAACTCAGTGCAAGACGTTCAATATATGTTTAGAGGATTATAAGTTCTCTTTGGGCTGCAGTAAAATTGGCATTACTAAAATTTAGCAAGAAGATTCATTTGAGTTGCATGTGAAGAATCACCATTTAAAGTCTGATCTTGTTACAGTTATTATTATTGTTGTCAACTTCATCATCATTATGTTTGTCACCATTATATTTGCTTCTTAAAAAGCTACTAAAGCAGACAAATTTCTGTATACTTTTATATTCCAAGCAAATGAAAAGGAATGGGATGTGTCTAAGATAAGTAGCAATCTATCACTGTGCTAGTCATTTTGGCAAAATGAAATGTTAATTATTTCTTTTCCCTAAGAGCTTACATCTGAAACAGACAGCAACAACAGAATAGGTACGTGCAAAAATCCAACAGACAAATAGAGTGAACAGTGTATTACCACAGCATGGTAGTTTCACTCTTTTTTTCTGAAAAAGAAGGAAATGAAATGGATGGAAAGGATAGAAAAGGACATGGAAGGCAGAGTGAATATGCTGAGGTAAACCTTAACCTGATCAGACTCAGAAAGGAAAAGTAAGAAATGGTTCCTCTCAATAATAGATGCCTTCTTCAAATCTGCTAATTTTCCAGAGAAACTTTTCACTAAGAATTGAAACTGATAAGGAAGAAATTAGGAAAAGTAAACAGCTCCACTAAGGTGTCTGATATTTTGAGTACCATCAGCACAGCATCTTTCAGCAAGTAAGCATATTTGAGGTAGCAATTCCTTAGCTACAAATTTCTGGCTGAAATAAGAAAAGAAGATGAAATATTTTATTACTCTTTAGTAACTTAGACAAATAGCATCAGCTAGAAAAAAAAATTTACACATTATATTTCATAAGAACTTTCTGAAAAGAGTTCTGATTTGTTAAAATTCATCTAAAAATTTTTAGAACTACAGATGCTTGTTAAAGGACTGAAAGAACATGATGGCACTGGCTAAAAAAATGGTGTATTTAACCTTATTTGACAAATAAACTGCAAGCTTCACATCTGACCCAGGTTAGGGATGATCAGCGAAGTGTAATATCCTAAAATACATGGAAAATTTGGGTGTTTTCTCAGGTTGATCCTTACGGCATTTGCAAGTCTGATAATCAGCATCCAGATTACTGTGGTATAACAGCAGCATAGCTATGCAATAAACAAATTGAACATTATATTTCACATTCATGAGCAATTCTCTCCTTTTTTTTTTTAGCATTTACTTTTAAATTGGACCCCCAGAAAGCAAAGCAAGACTAAATAACCCCCCAAAACATCACCTTAAGTTGACCACAAGTAAGTAAAAACAAGAAGAAAGCAAGAACTCTTCAATGAAGGGCATAATTCTTGTGAATTAGCATTTCCCATGCACCATCTGATTCTTACCATCTAGGAGCCACAGACACAGAAAACAAGTGCACCGTCCTAGAGCCCCAGTTTTATAGAAATAGTGACTGGGAATTGTGGCAGCAACAGGGCTTATTAGGCCCCTAGGTATTGCAGGGCTTTCAAGAAGGGTCTTAGCTCTACAAGATCTGTAACATCCACTGAGCAATACATGCAGAGCTCTGTGGAAGCCTGCCTTAAGCACTGCAAAGATTACTTTGGATGAAGATTTCTTGGCATCAGTGATTTGGCATTTCATTGAGAAACTTTGTTCCAGTAGAAATGTAATGGTCAATTTTAATGCTAAGACAAAATGCTAAGATAAAAATGCAGCCTCTAAGCCTTTGTTATTTTATTTTTCTTGAGCACAACTCTTTTTAAAATTATAAAGAGTACAGCTAATGCAGCATTTGTGTTCCCAGCTCAGAATGTGCTTCATAGCTCAAAAAATACCATTTAATGAAAGGAACGCTTGATGTTATCAGTTACCATAGTAACAAGACATGTTGACACAGAAGCCAAAAGGGAGAGTAGTGCTTCTGAGCGGGTTGCATGAGATGGGTGGAGTACTGGAATAGCACAATCTCTGCACCTTGATATATTCTAGATTTCCTTCTGGATTAATTATGTGCAGGTATGTCATTAAAAATACTTACTCCTGAGAACTCCATCACTGCCAAGGTAGCTTAGTACTTCCCAGTACAAAAAGGACATGGAGCTCCTGGAGCAGGTCCAGAGGAGGGCCACTAATATGATCAGAGGGCTGAAGCACTTCTCTTATGAGGAAGGGTTGAAGGAACTGGGCTTGTTTAGCTTGGAGAAAAGAAGGCTCCGGGGAGACCTCAATGTATCCTTCCAGTACATGAACCATATAAACAGGAAGGGGAACGGCTGTTTACAAGGGTGGATAGTGATAGAACAAAAGGGAATGATTTTAAATTAACACAGGGGAGATTTATGTTAGATATTAGGAGAAAGCTTTTCATTCAGAGGATGGTGACACACTGGAACAAGTTGCCCAAGGAGGCTATGGATGCCCCATCCCTGGAGGCATTCAAGGCCAGGCTGAATGTGGCTCTGGGCAGCCTGGTTTAGTGACTGGCGACCCTGCACATAGCAGGGAGGTTGAAACTAAATGAACATTGTAGTCCTTTTCAACCCAGGCCATTCTATGATTCTATGATTCTATGATTCTATGATTCTATGATTCTATGATTCTATGATTCATTGTTAGAAAATATTCCTTAATACATATTCTGATTTTGCTGACTTTTCTCTACTTGTCTTGCACCAAGAGTACTGCCATCCAGTACCTTCATCATTCTGGCATCTCTTAGCACATCTCCCAGAACTTTCTTATCTTTAAAATAAAGAATAGCACATTCTTCAGAAGTTCTCACATTGATCTCGATTCTCACTTCTGCTCTTCTCTGGACTGTTTCTGATTAGCTCAATCAGCATCTCCCCAGAAGTGCAGTGCCCCAGACTGGTTGTTTCTCTAGCAAGCATGAGTAGAGCAGTATGATTGCTTTTCTGTGCCTGAATTTGTGTTTCCTTTTCTCTATATAGTTTTTCATTTTTTTCTCAGCAGCTAAAGAAATTCATGCTCAGTTTCTGATCAGCAAAGGCAATAAACCTCTCTGTCAGCCAATGCTTCCCAGTCCTCATTTCAGGCAACCACACCACAGTCCTGCACTTTGCCCTTGTCTCTACTGAAAAACATCATAATTTTTTCTACTTGTTTTCTGAAGATGTATTTTCATTTTAATTGACTCTGGATATTGACTTCATCTCTCCAATTTGTCCTGCTTGCAGATTTTAAAAGAGATATTCCCTCTTCATCAGCAGGAGAAAGTTCTAATGAATGTTGTTCAATACATTAATTGATCTCCTGACCACTGGTGACTTGTCCCTGAGGTTGCAGACCTGCTGGACACAAGTTTATAACAATTTCATCTATACTATGTTTCTTTAATGTGCTTATGAAGTATGTCATATGAAACAACACCAAAAGACCAATATGAATATATCCAGCATTTGTAGTTTTTGCTGCTATTCATAAAGATAAAAATAAAGAGGATTCTTCTTTTACACCTGTATGTTGACTATTGCTTATTAACTTCCTATTTCCCAGTTGCTTAAAAGTAGATAGCTGGGTTATTTATTCCAAGAATTTTTTCTGGGTAGCGGGAAACATCCTGAAATGTTTTGTGCCATTTTTTCTCCCACTTTTGAAGAGCAGTACATTTTTCTTAGTTTTCTAGAAATTCAAAATTTCTTCAAGCTCTCAATGGTATTTGCTTCAACTAGCTCCCTATGTGCTCTAAAGTTAACTTTATCACATTTACTTATGAATAAACATTTGGTGCCTCTTCATATTTCTTATCTTGATCTTTTCCACTTAAATCTCAAACTTTTTACATTTCTTGTTAATGTTAGGTCGAGTGTAGACTCCATTAAGTAACATTAAATTCTTCAGCCTTCCAAGCACCATTAGCTTCTCTTTCTCCATTTGACTAAATTATAGAGCAGGCCCTTTCTTGACTTATGATTCCTGCTAAACATTATATTGTTGCTTTTTATTTCCTTTTGTTAATATTAGCTCATTTGGAACCTATTAACAGATTACTATTATACTACAATAGATAAAAAATGGAATAGTTTTTCCTTTAAGCAGCACATTGGGGGACAAGAAGCTGCTGTTATTAATAAGCTAACTGCACCTCTGGGACTTCTTAATCTCCTTTCTAAGATCTTGGTGCATGAGCTGTTTTTTTTCCTCAGAGGGAAACACTGTGTCTCTCTGATGCACAGCCTTGGGCTACAACGGCCCAGCACTATCAGAGTTTGTCTTAGCAGGTCTAAGTGCTGTTTTGCATTTCTTTTCTTTCTTAAAACAGTAACATGTTGTTAATAAACTGACCAGACAGCCTTCTTAAAGACAAGAATTATTTATTTTGAACCTAAGCTTTTCAGAGAAAATCAATCTTTATGCAATAATCTGTCTACTTGTATGTTCAGCTTGCTTGTTGCCTACACATGGTGATCTTGATAGGCTTGTTTACAACAGATCTTCTCAAATATAGAATCATAGAATCGCTCAGGTTGGAAAAGACCTTAAAGATCATCAAATCCAACCACAACCTAACCAAACTACCCTACCTTTAACAACTCACCACTAAATCATGTCCCTGAGCACCACATCCAAACGGTTTTTAAACACACTCAGGGATGGTGACACAACCACCTCCCTGGGGAGCCTATTCCAGTACTTGACAGCCCTTTCTGCCCTTTCTGTAAAGAAGTATTTCCTGATAGCCAGCCCAAACTTACCCTGGCATAATTTGAGGCCATTTCCCCTCATCCTGTCACCTGTTACCAGTGAGAAGAGGCCAACCCCGCTCTTGTTGTAAGCACCTTTCAGATACTGGAAGAGAGCAATATCTAGGCGCAATTATATATATATATATATATATTTCCCCCTAGGTTTTAATTCACCTGTTTGCAGCAATGGCAGTTTTTTTTTTTTTTTTTTAAATCTGTTCCTGCATCACTGTGTAATGCATCAGAGAAAGAAGCTGTTGCCATGGATCACTGTCCCCGTCCCACTGTGTTTATTTGGAAATAATTTATCCAGATCCAGCTGTTGCTTTCCTGCTTTATTATTTGTTGTTGTTGTTTGTTTGTTTGTTTTTTAAATACTATTTCATTTATTATATTTCATTTTATTTTATATTATTTATTTTCCCCTGCGGCCTTCTGTTAAGCTGCCACAGAATCACAGAATCACAGGGGTTGGAAGGGGCCTCAAAAGACCATTGAGTCCAACTCCCCTGCTATAGCAGGTTCCCTACAATAGGTCACACAGATAGAGATCCAGATGGAAGGAGAGTCCACAACCTCTCTGGGCAACCTGTTCCAGTGCTCTGTCATCTTTACTGTGAATAAGTTCTTCTGAATGTCTGTATGTAACTTCTTAGGTTTGAGTTTTAGGCCATTGCTCCTTGTCCTATTGCTAAGCACCACTGAGAAGAGCTGAGGAGAGTCAATACACCCTTTACAGGATATGTATCTCATTGAGAGGACTGCATATAAGGCTACTTATTCAGCTCCTTATCTTTTGTTATTTCTGTTTTGTACACTGTGAGATTAATTGTAATGACAGTAGGTTTCTTGCCCCAGGGAATGTGTTGCAGATGTTCCAGAAGTCATTTTCACTTTATTGTCTAAAATGTATGTACATTTTAGTAAGAGGTGGGATACAACTTTTTCTTTTTCTTTTTCCAAGTTCTGAAGTTGGTTTTTCCTAACTGACTTTTCAGGTACCTCTGACATCTCAAAGGCAGGGCAAAAGGTCACATTGAGTTACTATCAGTCAGTGCTTTGAAACAGAGGAAGATTTCCTCAAAGAATTAATATCACATAGGGGTCTCCTCTTAAAACAATATCATTAGAATTGTTTCTTCAAAGAATTGTAGAGTAAGTGGTGAAAAGTTTGCTCACATATTTATGATTGAAACAACCCACGGCATATAAGGAAAAATGTCAACACATTGTGTGAATGCATTATGTCAAAAGCTGTACTGGAATTGTAGTTGCTGTAGTAAATCCACATACATAATCTGGTTATACACTGAGAAACAAAGCGTGAGGCCTTAGGTTATAATATCTAGTGAGAAACAGGGAGTTGCTGACATAGCTGTGTAAGAATGATTATTACTTCAAAATTTCCGGTTGCTTCCAAGGATATAAAAGTGACATATCAGAAGGTTGAGAAGACTTATGGATGGATTGCCAAATTTTTGGGGGGTGAGAAATGGTGCTGGAAATTTGAAAAAAATTGAAAATCAGGCCCATAGCTATCAAGTGAAAGCACAGGAAAAAAGTAAAAAGCCCAGAACTACTTAGGAATTAAGTAGGGATGATCCTAAGCAGTTCTATACAACTGACAGCCAACCTCCTTCTTTGTGCCCAAGGAAGAATTAAGGATTTTTTTTTCTTTAAATATAATCTTTAAGTGCTAAAATATTCACAGTTCTCAGACATAGCACCTCAGTTAACATAAATAATGCAGCCTTGCCAGACTTCACCTTATGCATCTAATTTATATAAATGAAATACTTCGAAGTTAAAAGGGACTTCCTGCTGATTGCATGAGGTTAAACAGCTGCTGCTTGTGAATGGAAATAGGGTATTTAAATAGCAAACATTGACTTCATATGAAAATGTCAAGGCAAACCATAAACACTTATTGAGATCACTGCTAATTCCTTGTATTTAGATTAATTTGAAGGTAATGGGAAGTTCCTGTGGCATTATTTAGGGCTATTTGCAAGAAAAAGGAAACATTGTGGCTTTCTACAGAATAATTTTTTCCTTATATCTGTGTGTTTAATCTACAAATTTAACTAACACTGACTAGCTGGTGCTCTTCATCCCAATTTATAATTTAGCTGTATAGATTTCCTTGCATTTAAATAGGATCTGGATTTCTGTGATGTTAGCTTGTAGTAAACTTTGTGGTTTGTGAATCTGGTGAACTCAGTTGGGCTGCAACTGAGTGAAAATTATGTAGAAATACCATTTAAGAGATCTTTTTTTTTCTTAAATGGTATTCTTAATCTAAGAGATTTTTGAGCAATATTCTGTGCTAAATACTGAAATGTGGGACCAATAAAATGCACGCATTTTATAGTTGTGTTCCTAATCTGCCAGAGAGCATCTGAAAGATATTTACTGCTTCTTTTTTATCTGCTGCATTTCATCAAAATGGCAGACTGCATTGTAGAAATTCTATGCTGTGAAGAGCCCTTGTGAATGGAGTGTCCAGTCCTCCCTGAAGTCACAGTATTCAGGCAGAGAGTACCAGGTGACTTAGTGTCTGCAGAGACTGAGAGAGGGATCCAGAAGACAAGACACTGAGAAGACAAGATGAAAGAGTCTGGAGGGATACAGATGAGATCCAGTGTTTGGGAAGCTGTAATCTTCAGTAAGAAAGAGTGAAGAGAGGCTTCTGGGATAGACATGAAGCTTTGAGAAACATAGCTATAGCTGGATCAAGCCAGAAGCCTTCCTTCTAAGTTGTATGTAAGATGATTCCTTCCAGTACAGTCAAAGAGACCTTTTGTGCAGAGTTGAGACAGGTTCCTGGAAGAGACATTTGGTAATTTCAAAATGTGATGAGCAAGCAGATCAGCTGCATATGCTGTAGGCTAGTGGTGTCTGTTTGCCTTTAGGAAAAAATCCTGGCTGCAGACAAGGTTATTAAGATATATTTATTGCTAATATCTAGAAAAGCCAGTGGGGTCTATCCCAGGAATGGTGCAGTGCTGGCTGGTTACAATGGAAAATCTTTTATATCTTTGAGATACAAGCCATGAGGCAGTAGGTAACAAATGCTTTTCTAATGGCTGATAGACTGAACACTTGATTACGAGAGTAGAGCTGCTCACTGGGTATCATTGCAAAGCTTGTATGTCTTAGCCACTGGTGGCAGCTTTTTGTATAGAAGCTGAACTTTTTATCTCTGGGTGGAATAAAGATCACACAGCAGCTGAGATGCTATAAAAGCTTAAATAGCAAATGTGTGTTTTGCTTTATTTTACTTTCCTCCCTTTTGTTATTGTGATCACTACAGAGCCAACTGTAAAATATCTGTGTGAGAAAGTCATGACACCCATGCAGAATATTTGTATCTTGTCTAAACTCCCTACTGACAGATTTTTTGTACTAGGAGTCCTATATGTACAAGCTCACACAGAATACTGTTCCCATTTTGACTGCAGAGGAAATACCCATGAATTATTTTGTTGCTGTAGAAAGAAAAAACAAACAAACAATTTAGGCAGGATAAAAGATGAAAGGGGTCACAAGTTTAAGTTGTTATGTATTAAAATATGTCAGAAAAATAAGATTCAAGCATTAGACAGAAAATACACAACACATTGAGAAAAATGTGGACATAAAAGTGGATGTTTGGGCACTGAGATCTAAATGTTCAAAAATATTGGTGATAATATAGCAATAAATTTTATTAAAATAAATCAAATTAAATTTCCCACAATTCAAACCAGTGGTGCAGTGGATCAGCTGCTTTATGCACCTCGTAATTATTTTGGTATTTTGGCAGAAAATAGCTGCAGTTCAGCTATCACTAACCTACAGAAAACGGTTAATGAATTTGAGTGTTCCTGGAGAAAGATCTGCTCTCTCCTTTCTGTAATATTGTCAATACAAAACAGTGTCTCACAGTGAATCAGTGAAGCAGAATGAAGCCTTCTGTGGTGCATGAACTTTGTCAGGATGGAGAACTGTCTGGGAAAGACAAAAGCCCTTAAATATCAGAGGGCTACAAGAGGATTAAGTAACCAAGGTCTGACTTGTAGACATGCCGTTCTATACTGATACTTATGAGTTGGTTTTCCTAAAGGCATAATCTTAGGATCATTTGGAAATGGACATTTCAAGTTTGTGCTGGAGATGGAATTAAAACTGACTACAGTGTCAGGTTACCACATGCTTCCCTGAAGTCATTCCCTTGGAAGTTCTTCAGCTGAGACGACAGAGCCAGAAGTGATGTTGAACACAGGCACCCTCCATCCACAGGAGGAACTTGTGCATTACGTTTGCAGACTTCCTCTAAAGAACAAGCATGAAACTGCACAGGTCAATGCTGTGCACTCAGTAATGGCTCTCAAATCAAAATTAGATTTTAAGTTCCACTGAGAAGGTAATGAGGAAACTAAAAGTACTTGTTTACTCCACTCTTAAGGTAGAATCTTGCAAAAATGCAGTCACTGCCAGAACACAGTAACAAATGTGCAAGAACTCTGGTGTCTGAAGGCCTGATTTAATTTTCTTCATGTA
>JAOWBP010000001.1:55147188-55168268 GCA_028571105.1 Tragopan temminckii | reverse complement strand
TTTCTTTCTTTCTTTCTTTCTTTCTTTCTTTCTTTCTTTCTTTCTTTCTTTCTTTCTTTCTTTCTTTCTTTTTCTTCATTCTTCCTTTCTACCTCTTTTTTTCTATTTCTTTCTCTATTTCTCTCTGAATTACTTTCTTTCTTTATTTCCTTTTCATGCAGTGTTCAGCTTCAAGTGTTATCTTGAGAAGTCATATAAAATTTAGTTCAATTTAGATGAGATTTACTACAAGAGCCATGTATGACTATTTGCTCTCTCTCAGAAGAATTAAGCATCAAAATCTGCAGTGGTTTTGAATTGCTTTAGGGAGTGTTCTTTTTGATTTCTATATCTAAGGGAGTGTTCTTTTTGATTTCTATATCTATTCAAATATATTGGATATGGTACTGGATATATACCAGAGAGAAAACAGGTGAGTGAATTTTTATGAGAAAGGATTATATTTGGCTCAAGTCAACTTCGTTCATATGGTAAGAAATTATTATAAACTGTAATATAGACTTAGAATAGGAAAAAAAAATGTATTTTAATACAAAAGTATGGATGCAGTTCATCTGTGGAATCCAAACCTGTTTATGTAGATGTGAGTTACATGGGAGCACTGGACACTGAACATGATGAATCCACTCTTGTTCCCTAGGGTGTAAGTGGTGGTTTTGGTGATGAACAAGATCCCTGGCTATCAAAACTGGTTGCTCGGCCAGGTAACTGCAAGAAAAACATTAATTTTACAAATGTCATTAATCTGGCCATGACTCATTCTCATTTCAGAGGATGAGGGAATCCCTCAAAGAAGAATCTGAGTCACAGACCCTTTCTGGGTCAAAGTCTTCATCAGAACTAATACTGGAAAGAAATTTCCTAGAGACCTAAAAATTCCTCTGACTCTTTCACAGGAGTGAAAGGTAGGTACAGGGCAGGTACCTCCTTCACTAAACATATATAATTCAGAGAAAGCCAGAAACATCTCAAAAGAAGCTTCAGTTTTGCACTGACTCAGTTTCCCCATCCTCATACTTTTCAAATATTCTACTGAAGATTTGATGTTTTTTCTATCACTGGAGATACTGTGCAGCAAAGCAATACACAGTGGGAAAGCCAAATGTCTTGTGCTGCCTCAAACAGTAAATAATTTTTCTACAGAGAGTAATCTGGAGGAGGTCTCGATGGTGCACCCTCTGTGTCCTAAAGCAGGGCCTGCTGCTTGTTGAGTCTTCAGTATGAATCTTTTCAAACTCAAAGCTGATTAGCATTTTGTATACAGAAAACCAGTAAGATATGGCCACACCAGGCTGAAGATAGAGTCCAAGCCTGGGGAGTTGTAGATACAGTCATCAATCCATATCAATAATATCCCAATAGAAGTCAACTTGAGTAAATCTAGAGGTAGTTGCTATTTGTTTTTTTTTGCCTCTATTTAGCATAATTAGCCAGTTTCAGATTACTGTCTTAGCATCATAACTGTTAATGCTGAAGATTTTTGAATTGAAAAAGATTGCTTTTGAACTGCTTACCAATGATCTCTTAAAAATGGATGTAAGATCAAAATCTCTGGAATTTTAAAGGTTTTAATGTTACAGTGCTGTAACGTGTAGTATCCTCATGAAAATATTTTAAATGGCAGATATAATAAACAATAAACCCAAGCAACTAGACATAGATTGTGCAGAGGATATTATAGCAGTGTGATAGATGGGAAGTGGAAACCATGATGTGCTGATTTTCATGATTCATAGAAGCGCATAAATAGGAGAGAGAAAATAACATGAAACATGCAATACATCCCGGAGGAGAAAATTATGTTACTTCTTACCTCTACCAATGGATGCCAGTGAGTTATTGGTTTACGTGGGTAAGCCAACATTTCATTCCAATGATCTCTTCCAAGCCCTTCAGCATCTATTCCTGTCCGACATACTCCGATGACCTCATTGTGCCCTACGCTGAGAATTGTAAAGAAAGAGAATTATCTTTTAATGTAGTTTTAATAACATTTGATGTATAATTCAGGTTACTAGTTTCATGCAACATAGAATATATGTCCAAGATTCTCCTGGTATTTATTACAGATACTAGATTTAGTGGATCTGTGGCAATAAGAAATTCTGTAATACCATCCAAAACCTCCAGCCACTTCCAGACTGCTTCCAGGAGCTATTAAAATAACAATGAAGACTTAACCTTTGCCATTAAAATTTTACAGACCAAACACTCAAGGAGAGCACGTTTAAGTTTTGTTGTAGGGGAAGGTGATGGAAGATGCGAGGAAATAAACTCCTGCTCCAGATGTTTCAGATGTAATTCACACTACATATCCTAGATCTAATTAATATCATTAGAATTTCTGCTAAAAATGTGAAAGGCAAGGTGTTATAGCAGTGAGGGGTTTACCTTAGTATTTCAGAATTCCCAGCAGTGTCATAGACTTGTTGAAGGAACCCAGAAAGTTCTTTTCTTTACCTCCCTACAAGTACCTGAGACTAACATTTCCTACTTTCTATTTAGTTAATGTTTTGAAAGGAGCAGCTGGAGAGGACTGGAGGTGCGTGAGTTGCTCTACATTTCTCCCCCCAGTGGTGTTGCGGTGTCCTTTTCACATCTGAACATCTTCCTAACAGAATTTATAGAAGCAAAATCAGATCTGATGGTGATAATCTGATGATAATCTGATATTTCGTATTAGTAAACTGAAATTTCACTATTTATTTGCCTTGCAATCTGAAGAGCTCATTACTAATTGCCCTGGAAAGAAGCAGACTTGGATCAGACACAGTACTGTCAGTCACAGTAGAATTTACCTTGCAATATTTGAGCTGCTTTGAGCAGGAGTCTCCTCATTTCTCAGTAAGGATACAGATTAGTTGAAGATAAGATGTGTAATCAGTGAGGGATGAACTGAAGGATTCATCCAAATAATTAATTGTGGCTTAATTCAATGAGGCAATTAGGCACCCAAATGTTTCTTAGGCATCTAAATTTCCATTGATTTCAAATACCTGACATTTAAATAGAACCTGGAGGCACAAGTGTCTTTTAAACCAGGAGGCATAACTGACAAACTTTTACATTGTATAGTGTCTAGATGGGGACAGAAATGCATGTCACTGCTAGAGGCAGGTAAGGAATTCTATCCAAGCTTCTTCCTTACCACAGACAAAATGGACTGAGTTCTAACAGTTGTGGAAGCTTTAAACCTCTTTGAGAAAGGCACAAAGACTTTATTTTTTGTGACACTGAGACTACTTGAAAGTTCAGGGAGGTAGAAATCAGTTGCTTGCAATGATCAGATAATGTCTAACTGAAGATTAATGTTCAGAGAGCAAACAGCGCTTACCGATCATAATCCATCACTGCAATAGAGAGGCTGACCTGGTCCACATTCTCTGGAGGGATATCAAAGATGATGGCCTCGTTATAAACTGGATTGAGTGTATTCTTCTTTGTGGTTGTTTTCCGCTTTTTCAGTCTTCGACCCTCACACATCAGTGACACTTTGACATATGGATCTAAGTAACAGACAATAAGTTGTGTGTACTTGGACTCAAAGCCATTCATACATGTAGCATATATGCAGTATTTCTGTAGGTATGTCATACTTATAAGACATAAAATGCAATATCTTTAGTGACCTTGGGAATCCATGCATTCAATATGCTGTCAATGCAATGGAAAGGTATGAACTTTCTGAATGGATGTACCAAACACCACACCAAAGATAGCAGGTATGAAGGCCGCCCCAAAAGTAATGTCTCCTATTTTATTATGTTAGCCCTTGATGTCAGAGACAGATGTTGGTGGTATGACAGTAGAGATTGAACCTTCCCGACAACATCCTATTACATTTTGTTGCTGTGCGACAGATAGCAGCAGAGGGGAAGGCTGACAAAATGGCATCTGACGTGGAAGTGTGTATGAAGCAACAGTGCTCCAGTGAATTCCATAGAGAAAAAATCACACCCATTGAAATACATCAGCACCTGTGGAACATTTATGAAGACCAAACATCAGATGTGAGAACAGGGAGGAGGTAGGAGGTGCATTTCCGCAATGATGCTGTCACAGCAGCTATGAAACTGTGGGCCACTTCTGCTGGTGCAGATATTTATAAGAATGGAATAGAGGCTCTTTTTCATTGTTGACAAAAATGCACAGCTAATGGTGGAGACTATATTGAAAAATAGTGTTTTGTAGCTGAGAATTTGCTCTATCAAATAGTGTTATTGTGATCTTTGTAGCTGTTGTAGTTTCCACAAAAATAAATAGGAGGCAGTACTTTCAATGTGACATACATAGGTCCTATACTCATTCTGACGCTACTTCCATTCAGAACCATGCTGAACATGCACTAAAAGAAGAGGTTGCTTTTCGTCTGCTATGCTGTTTAAAAAAGTAGATTCACCTGATGCACCAGTTATATCCATTGCTTTGAGATTTCTGCATTTGATGACTGTTAATGTCATTCTCCCAGCAGTAGGCAAATAACAAAGGGAAAACATGATCTCACCCAAATCTATGCTTTCCTGAAAAAGAAAAGCAATTATTAGAAATCTAATCGCACTGCCAACAACTCAGTTCATACCACGCTGAAATTCAGAAGTATTTTTAACATGAAGAGAGACATCTTTTGATATGTTTGAAGAGAACCAGAAACAAGAATATTTGGAACATACAGAAAGAGTACCAATAGGATAATATTTTAACGACAGGATCTAGACTTACTAAATGGAGAATTTAAATCAAAAGCATAGCCAAATTTTTCTGGAAGCAAGCACTCTTCTCTTGGAAAAACTCAGATTGCATTGTCCCCAGTATAAAGAAATCAAGTGGGATATTTAGATCACAGAGATTTCCTTGTATTTTAGACTCTGAAATGAATGCAGCAGTTTTATTCATTCACATATGTATGTATCTGAAAGTTTCATCCTGTCTGAGAGCTTCAAAAAGATGAATGTGCTTCTAAACATTACTAGTTATGATTATTGATTTTACTCTGTTTAGTGGATTGTTTTGTTCTAGAAGAAAAGCAAAGCAAAGGAGTAGCACCTCAAACTTTCCTGCCTGAAAGACAACTTCCAGGAGGATCTTATACTAGGGAAGATAGATAAGATCTGAAAGGTTCTTGATCATGCTCATGGAGAAATAGTATCTATGTTGTGACAACGTGTTGTAAATTAAAAAAAAAAAAGCTATATATTTCAGATGCAACAATATCTGACAAATGGGATCTAAGGAAGAGAGTTTCTATTATTTTTTTTTCCTTAATTATACACAAGAATATATAATTTCCTAATATCACACAAGTTTAGCTTTTGAGATATTACTTATATTCTGAATTTTTCCTGTTCTTTTAAGATAGTAAATAACTTTCTACTCCTCCTCCTCAAGCAAGCAAACATAATTAACCCTACTACAACACGTTAAGAACAAGTCAGGATTTTTAAATAATAGCTTGTAAAGATCTTGTAAGGCCATCAGCTCAGAAAGGCAGTAATTCTCAAGCATGCTCATATGATCTTGAAGGATTATTTTTAACTTCACTGAAATGCATATTTTTAATTCACATCTTTAGTATTTTATCTGTCAGACCAGAAACTACCCTGAGATTACAAATTTGAGTTGAGCTGGATTTATGTTGCAGCTGATCTAACATCAGAAGGTGAGCGTGATATATTTTTAAATGATGAATGGTAAAATAATTATTGCAGGGTAGATGACAAACATGTTGCTTATAGCTATGAGTCAGAGAGAGGATTCTTCACATTGCTAAGCTACATATATGAAGTCTTACTAGCTTCCCTTGGGTTAATACTTTAATCTGAAATAGATACTTCAAATCTTTCTTGAATAAAGTTGGACTTAATCACATGCATAGGTAGTTTTTATTCTTTTTTTTTTTTTTTTTTTTCTGCACTGTGAACTCTAGATAGAAGAATGTAATTTTAAAATAGCTTTAAGATTTCTGTTGCACTGTTAATAAAAGATTGACTTTTGTGTAGGTTGGTCAGTTCACAAGTTCAGTCACTTTGCTGTGATTCTAAGTATTAAGAGTGGTGTGCATGTGAACATTCTCCATGGGTAGATTTCATGCTTGTCAGGATTTCTCAGGATTTCAAAATGATTTAGCTCATCCAGTCTACATAATAGAGCCATTTTGTACCCCCCTTTGTCCAGTTTCTTAATTTGCCACACAAACTGCACAATTTTGTACCGCAAAATACACACACAGATAGTGAACAAATTCACTTTTTTTAATTGTGAAAAGATCAAACTTCAACAAATGAAGTGTAACCCTTTTCAATTATTTATTAAAGTGATGGTTGTCCTGTGTTATACTTTACAGGTTTGTCATATGTGGAATCTGTGTTTTAAACACAGCTTCTGTTGCTACCATTTCTTTCTGAATTCAGACTGATCACTGGTCCTCATATACGTATATGAAAGACATCTCATCCTTTTCTTTGAAAAGAAAATGCACTTCCCCCACATTCAGCTATTCAAAGTGTGAAGTCTGAGTTGAGGGAGGTGATGAGGATGGGTTGGGTCATGGAGCACAGTGAGATGATCATGGAAAAGACTGAGAGGGCATAAATTCTTCCTCCAGAGAGTTGATTTGTGTAGGTGAATAGAGAGAAAATCATTTTTTGCAAGATGGGAGAATGTACTTGAATCTTCTATTATTACATTCTGATGATAAATTATATACACTCAGAAGTTTGAAGGCGATTAAATGATAAACAACAATTCATACAGGACTATTTGTCATAACTTAAATGCTTTTAAAAAATGGACTGCTCAAAACACTTGCAAAGCTCCATGTGGTGGTTACTCTTTTTTCTGAAGACTTATGAAAACCATCAGTGCTTAACAAAATGACAACAATTTGATACTAATGCACAGTCCTTTTTCTTTCTTTTCTAAACCCTGCGTACTGAATATATATATTATATCAGAAAAGAACTTGTAAAATTCCTTGCAATCAAACCTGCTGTTTTTGACCACAAAATGACAAGCAACATGCCTAATGAAAAATAATGCCTGGACAATGAATCAGGGTGAGGTTTTCAGCCCACGCATCAGGCCATGAAAAGGGGTATACTGAAGTTACCAGAGCTCTGTAACCTGTGATATTCTTCAGTTTGAAGTATTAAGGGATGAGTTCAGGACTGGGAAAAGGCTCTCTACCATTCCACTATTTATTCAGGCATCCCTTGAGACCTATGATCTACATCTGGAGAAAAGGTGGCTCACGTCACCCTGAAATATCTGATTTTCATATGGCAGAATAATACTCATGCTACTCCATGTGCTATGAAAATAGGTAAATTCTGCAGTAGGCTAGAATACATACTATTTCAGATAAACGCCCTTGTCTATGTCAAAGACATTTATGAGCATCTTGTCATAAGATCAGAAAGCTAGAAATAAAATCAATAGCTACATTGCACTGATCTGTAGACCCCATATAACTCTTCTGGTAGAGAGAACCTGCTGTGATAGACTACTACCAGTGGTTAGGAGTTCCCATGGTCCTCTGAGGTCAAATACAAATCCTTTCAGAATCCTTTGAAACAACTCTGATGTTTTTCTCCTTTTGATTTAATTTGATACTAGTTGCAGCATTTGCTCATTTATTTATTTATTTACTTATTTATTTATTGTGGTGTCTTTTTGGTTAGCAAGGAATTGAAATTCCTAATATTTTTACTAAATTTCTGTTCTGAATATCTGTCAAGACTGGTAGTCTTTCTTCATACTAGGGTGAATTCTTACAGTTATATGTTATGGTTATAACTGTAAGAGTTATGTTAGGACCTCTAGAAATTATCAGGCGACTGAAAACTAAGATATTAAAAGTAATATAACTAAAATATATATTCTTTGGAACTCATGCACACAGGGTGAAGCCCAAGAATCATGAACTTTTAAATTTTCTTTTGAAGGGTTAAGGATAAAATTACATATATATAGAAGCATCAGAGATCGGGCACCACATGAAATGGCTGGGATATCACACATTTTATTTCGTTTTTCATAACTTGTGTGCTAGAGGGCCATGAATTTGGAGATGAATACACAAGTTCAGACATAGATAATGAACAAAGCAACGCTCAACATATAAACTTTTTCTGAAAGTCTTTGTCTATCAAACTGACTATCATGAGTAACATTTTTGAACACCTTGGGTACTTAAGTTTATTATTTCTTTTAATTGAGATTTAAAAATAGGATTTAAATTACTTCAGAATCCCATTGCTCTAGAAAATTCGTGTTCTTCTCACTGTATAATACACTAGGTAATTAAGTTCACACAACTCATCTGACAGGAACCCTTTAGTATGAGCAAATCTACAAAAGCTGAGGTACCGACAACATCATTAACTACATCTGCACTGCAATTCACTTCAAAAAACCATGACTCAGAGGACACAAGCCCAAAACCAGCAGCAGCCTCTCATGCAAATCTGAACTATCCTTCAGACTGCTTTACATGTACCACATATTCTCCTATAACTTTTGTTATAGCAGTACCTAGGTAACTCTCATGACATTTTCTTTCTTTTCTTGGCCTACTTTGATAATTTTTTCTTCTTAAATTACACTCAGATTTTAATTAACAGGTAGTTTTACAGATGCTTGTAATCATTATCCCCCCCATCAAATTACAATAAGAGATACAAAACCCAATAAACAAAGAATAAAAACTACCAGCATCAAGCACAGCTGCACTAATGCAGAAAGAAGCATTTGTTGGTACTGCTTATCTTTTTTTTTTTTTTCTTTTTCTTTTTTTTCTTCCCCATTTATTTTCTTTTTGTGTATGGAAAACATCATTGACAACTAAGGAACTGGAACAGTGGTAAGCACTAGACCAGTTTCAGTTATTTTTATGGCTCCCAATCTACCACACTATTCAATCCACTTTCTGTTACAGCGATGCTAGAACAAAATAAAACAGAGGAAACAGACTACAAGCGTGTCAGTTACCTACACAGATGAATTTGATTTTTTAGATACAGAACGTAGATTCTTTTTTGAATACCATAATTATCATCCTACAAAAGCAACCACCCCATAATGGATATGCTAACCAGTTACCAAGTATCTGTACATATTCATTGTTCTATGTCTGTTTGGGATATCAGTCCAGAGGTTGATAAAGTTGGACAAAAAATCATCCTTATTCTATTACTTTGCCATCAGACCCACCAGAGAGCAGTACTCACATCTTCACACTTAGCTCTGTGCAAGCATTTCTACAGAAATGTTCCCTAGTTATGTCATAGACAGAGTAGAGCACTGTAAGGAGAAGTTTGAAACCTTTGCAGAGGAGCACAAATTAGCCCAATCGAGTTTTTAGAACTGTTGTTGCTGGACAAAATTCTGCTGTTTCTCACAGAATCATAGAATCGCTCAGGTTGGAAAAGACCTTAAAGATCATCGAGTTCAACCACAATTAATCATTCTGATTAATTTGTCCAGTCTTGACATTAAATTTAATCATAGATAACATTTAGCTAAGAATACCTACAAATCCAGTGAGAAAGTTAGTAAGAGATTATATAATGTTCAGGGTGGTTTTTTTTCCACATATTACCACCCATATCTTAGACTGAATGAGAAAAATTACTTACAAATTATGTTGCCAATGAGATAATCTACATAGTGTCTTGCTGATATGTGAAATAAAGTCTTTTTTACAATAATTTTGTAATAATAATAATTGATCATAAATGCATTCTTGCCATTTGTTTAGGTGGTGCTTGTTTCTTGCCTTTCCCTTTCTTTTTCAAGTTTTGCAATTCAAATAAAATCTTAACAGCAACTCAATATAGATTATTACAAAGAACATTGTAAATGTTACTGGAACTCAAAATTGCATATACTTGTATTGGTCTTAGTGTGTCTTTTATTTCTGTTGTTAAAATAACAGTGGTTTGCATAATGAATACTGCTCTAGAAATTGAATTTCCTATCGACCATCCATGTTAATTTCATGGTCATAATCTACACCAATTAATAATTTTAATTTTTAATATCTATATTACTACTGAGGACTACTTTCCCAATAATTCTAATTTAAATGGTGCTTTAATGATTACAAGAGATGATTACAAGAGAAAATTCTTAGATTGACATTAATTTATTTTACACTTAATTCCTAAAGAAATGATTTACACATTTTCTCTTTCATTTTCCCGCAGTATGTTGACTGCCTGTACTAAGTAGTAATCATTTTCTAGTTGTCATAGAAATTATTCAGACATATACATTTCTGAATTCTTAGCTGTTCAGACATATTAAAAACTATCTTTCTGTACATCATGCAATAATAATAGTAATAATAATAATAATAATAATAATAAAGCAGTGGCAGAATTAGACCTTCGGACTTTTTGAATACTGTTTTCTCATCTGTGCATTTTGAATTTGATGCTATTTATGCCAGCACAGACATCGTCAAAATTGCATGACATCTGAATAGGACAGCTAATTCTACCATCTCTCAATGGGATTTCACTTTGGAAACCTTGTCCTCACAGCTAATATTTACTTCCCTCTCCTGTTATTCTTTGCATACAAAATTCAGCTCTTTTTCTTCTTTCCAGCACTACTTATTGATTAAGTGGTTCTCCTGGGAAATGAATCAATGAGATTTGTGTTTGTTCTTGCCTCTGTAGAAGATGGTATAGAGACACTGGGGTCTGTTGCTCCATAATGACTGTGTCTTCCTCTTCAGGAGGCCTAATGTTTGTTTTAGCCCAATGTCCTGATTGCTCTGGATAAGAGTAGCTTCTGATTGTGATTCTGATAGCAGAAGAGGACTCCCTGAGACAGCAGTTAGGATCCTGCAGGCTGAATGCTCCCAACAGGAAACCAGGAAACCTCCTGGGTGCGGGTTTTGTCAACCCTTCTGTACTTAACTATCTGCCTTGTGCACCTGGGGAGTAGTTTCATCCTGCTTGCCAGCAAGGAAGCTCATTCATGCCTCAGAACAGCTAGGAACAGAGAGACTTCTGTGATCTAAATGTGGCGTCTACTGGCAGGTGAATGGAACAGTAACTAAGTAACTTCAGATATATCCATCAGAAGAAGCAATGCATTGATTGCAAAGAGAATATCAGTAGCAAAAAACTCAGAGGTCACTTAAGGCCCAGATACCACCTGGATGCAGAAATATTAATTTCCTCAGGGTAAACCACCCTCTTCATTCATCTATTATCTCTTACATTTTAGGTAGATCAAAAGTAGCAGTTAGCTTTTAGCAAGACAGAATATTCAAATGATCTGTTGTTTCAAATGAAAAGAAATATTCAACAATTGAAGCCCCTGCTGCTTTCAGTGGCTAGTAAGAAACCCATTCTTTCTCAATTGTCTTTTCTGGCTATGAACTGGGTTGAAAGCAGTCCCAAACCTAAATAAAAAACCTACTCACTTTTCCTATAAAGACTGACCAGAGTATTCTCTCATTCACCCAGCAGCAGGTAATCATATGGATCTTTTATATTATCGGATATATTCCGAATTGATCGGAAATGACAAGTGCCAGCTACTCTTGGCTATAAAGGCACTGTTACCTTTACAGAAGTAATAAATGTTTCTCTGCTTACAAGCCCTCACTCTTTCACATGTGTTTAACATTATTTTACAGCTTTTATGGACATTTCCTGAAGTGGTAAGGTAAAACCATTCTGATGAGGATGGCTAATTGTAGGGCGTAGTCCCCTATATTGCCAGTAATAAAACACCTCCCGATAGTTCTGCTCTTTGAATGTCAAGAAATAAGATAATCCAAATAATGTGGCCTCGAAGTTTGACAACATAAGAGTAATTGTTATTAGCTCTGTACCACTATTGCATTACTCAGTCCAGTGTGCTACTTTTATCCACTTATAAAGTTGTAAACTACGGGGAAAACTAAGGAAAGCTGCAATAGCTCTGGGTGAATGGGCTTCAATTGTGTTTGATTTACTTTCCACCAATACTTGGAGCAGTGACATTAGAGGCAGATGTTTCCAAAGCAGTCCATCAATTTTCAAATAAGAATCAGAAGCTGATGAACTTTCACATCCAGAAAATATTAGATCATTTCAAGAAGTGTCCTTTTTGCCTAAATGATTTTATGATACTAAGTACTGGCACTTAAATTCTTGCTAACAATTCAAATAAATGGGTTTTCTTTTTTTGTTGATTTAAAAAAAACCCCAAACCTACCGTATATGTATTGGTAATAACAAACTTCAGAAATATACGCAAAGCTTGCAAGCACTTTACGAAAAAAGAAGATAGATAAGTTGACTACACAGTTCATGTGATATTGTTTGCCTTGGATGCTATGAAGTAGTTTCCTACACCGTACTAAGAATTACAGTATACCAGTACACTGCACAACCTTTACAGGTGGTCCAAAACTGCCTCTGGTTTGTCTTTTAATTCAATCAATCAAACGAACAAAGTAAATAATGGATTATTTATTGAGAATCCAACCGCCCATGTTGAAGCAAAACTGGGGGGTATTAATATCATCAAATATCTAGGATACTTCTTTTCCATAGCCAATTTTACACCAAATTTATCTTGGTAATTTAACATTAAAAAATGAAAATGCTTTAGCACTTACAACAGGTACATGCTACATATTGTACAATAGCTGCAGGTTTCCAACAGAACACATAACAGAGAAATAATGATATGAATGAAAACTTAAAGGAACAAAATACAAACTACAAATACAAAAGATGAATAAATATCAACGGTTGAAAACTATAAAACTGAGTATGTGAGGTACCAATCCTGCACTTCATAAAGTCATTTCAAATGACAACTGTGAGGGGGGAAAAAAAAAGGATTCAAATTGTGGTTTACCACATAGTCATTGGTTTTACAGCCAAAAGGATTCAGTGCTTCCACTCAGACTCACCTTCCCCAGGTTGTGTGTTTCCTCTACCAAATAAAAACTCCTTATGGATGCGCAAGCAAAGCCTCTAAAGATGTCTGTCTGCCTGACAGTCTTTACACAGTGGAGAATCTCCTGATCTGCTGCAGCAACTTCCTTCATGGTAAAATTTTGTAGTTCATTTCTTTGGTAATTCTGTCTAGTGGATCTTCAACTCCTAGATTGTGTCATAAAAATAAGTTTTTTCCAAGTAGACAATAGGAATGTTTTTAACTTCATTATATCTTCTGAAGAGAAAATCCTGGACTATGGAAGAGACGCAGAAGACCAAAAGCTGAAGAGAAGCCACTTCTGCTGTACTTTTTTAAGTTTTGGACCAATTCTTTGACCTAGCACTTCTACCATTTTCTACTACTTATTATTCAGCAACAGTATGAGCAAACCACTGGTGCAGAAAGCACATTTAAACAGTAAATCCGTAAACTTCATACAACATACAACAAAACAGAGCAAAGGTGAGGAAGAAAAAAACATGAGAGAAATATATTTGCATGTGAGTGTCTTGATTACTCCTTACAGTATAAGTGCCTTCCTGTTGAGAACCCCAATTTTCTTTTTTTCTTTTTCTTTTAAATTACAAGTTTTTTTTTAAATGAAAATCAAAGTATGCCTGCCTTGGATATAGTTATTTTTCACTAATTGCAAAACCATCCAGATCACGTTTTTCAAGGCTTGATCCAAGTTCCATTGACTCTGGCAAGTGTTAGTTATGTAATAGCTAGTTAGTGACTCTGGGAAACTTTAGATCTGGTATGCAGCACTGTAATTCCCCACTGACTAATATCTTACATGCTGCTTCTTGCTGTGCAGGATTGGCTCCCTCATCTTACAGTTTCTGAAATGTCAGAATTAGCAACCTTTATTACTAACCAAATTTTAATCTATGTGAAACAGCAGAAGTAAAACACAAGGCAACACATTGCACATATAATAACAGGACACCTTATTGGAGGGTTCCGTTTTGACAGGATAAAAACAAAACAAAACAAAACAAAAAAACCAATTACAACAGTTTATTACATAATTTGCTGAGAGTTAGGTGAAGCTTGTGAAAGTGGATACAGTCACTAAATGCTTGAAAATATTTTCTGTGTATGTGTTTATTGTTAATGATGTAGGGAAAATTTATGCACATGGAATACTACAAGCTACAGTAGCAGAAAGGCTGAAATCCAAATGCTAGATGGTTTCTCTTAAACTTCATACAGAGTAAAATGGGCAGAACAAACTAAGCACTGCATCTGCATGTACTAACTCTTAGTGAAGAAGAAACTTTGATTAGAATACAGTGCCAAGATTAGCAAACTTTTTCATCCAGATGTATATTAGTCTCTCTGTAGTATATATATCTCTCAACAGCATCATCTGCTATGCCATTTCAATCTGCCTAAAATGATGGGACAGTCCAGGGATTCTAAATTACTGAAATCTAGTTATAAGCTAAAGACACACTCGTCTGTTGCAAAAAAAAAAACAAACAAACAAACAAACAAAAAAAAAACAGTAAGCATATAAATTATTACTAAGGTATTAAAGATAATACCAACACTAGAAGAAATATATATGTATATAAATATATATATATACAAATATAAAAATATTAGTACTATATTATCTCAAGACCTTAAACACAGATTTGACTTAAAGACTGAGAACATCATTCTTAAGTTGAAATCTGAGTTTGATCAAACAAAGCATACAGAGATGTGGTTTTCTGGAGGTGTGCCAGAGACCTTTCACAGCAATTTGGTAAACCCCACAGTTGAAATAAATAATTATTTTCCTGAATTCACAGCTGAAAACTGCCCTCATTATGTTCTGCTGTTTGGCATTCTCCTTTCTCAGGAAATACATCACTCATGCTCAAAACAGTGAGCAAATCCAAGTCCTTCTTGTACTCTTAGTCATGTACACCTAGATTCCACCATCCAGCAGGTATGCACAGCATGAGAATATCTTGGAGAAGAGATATGGGAAGTCTCTGGCTCTACTGAAGAAATGGTGTGAAGATTCTGCCTCTGATGCAATGTCTAGTATTTCTTAAAAAGGGGGATGACAGACTATTTTGGTTATCTCCACAGGGCAGTGGAGGGGAAAATTTCTATAAAAATAGCATTTTAATTGAGAATACCAACCAATTCACCAAAACAACCAAACCATCTAAAACCAGTGTTTTGCCATTTCTTCTCAAATTCTAACCAGGGAAGATTTTAAAGTTAATAATGATAATGGCTGGGGACTGGTGAGTTTTCTGATGGTAGTTTCTCATCCATTCTGTGTGTGAATTGTGCAGGCCTTCTTCTCTTGTTTGCAACAATAAACAACAAATAATTTATATTTCCTAACTCTCCTTGCTTGTGTCTCTTGAGTTTTGCTAGTAACCAACAGCAACAGAGGCACATCTACTGGGGGACCCTAAGCAAAGGGCAGCAAGCAAAGAATTTCAAGCATTTTTAGCCTCTCTTGTCTCTCACAAGTTTCACAGCTATTGAAAATCTGCTAACAAGAGGAGAATGGACTCTGTTTCTTAACAGGTGATCACTTGGAAGGACAAGGTATTTTTCTACCAAAAAAATATTAATAGTTATTCTTGAACAGTGATTTTTTGTGACATATTATTTAATTGATAAACCTAATTTACATTTGCACAGTGAGCTATAAGAATGACGATACGTTCCCAGAAGATTATTTCAGTAATTAAATTTTATAGCTTCCTAAGCATCTTTTTCTCTATGCTTAAAGGGAAATATTGACAAGATTTTAGTTATATTTATTTATTTCTTCAAGCATCTGCTGATAAACAGGCTGCTCTGCCATGAACTACAAAACGGAAATGAAAATATCACATTAATAGGTTTGGAACACATTACTTACGGTGGTTGCACAGTGGATGTCTTTCCATACATTGGCTTCCCTGGAGAGATCTGAGACTTCAAAAAGGTTATCAAGAATTACTTCCCCAATCATGTCATGTCTAGAAAATCTGTCAAAATCATAAACACTGAAATGCAATTTTCTGTTGCTGAGTTGATCATAGGCTACAGGAAACTGAAAGGTTTCATCAAAGACAGGATTTAATGTCTTTCTGTGAACTCGTGTCTGAAACTTCTTTTTCCTATCTGGAAGCAGATAAATCTTAACGTAGGGGTCAGATGTTCCTGTGAAGTCTTTAGCAGGCAGATCTAGGGCTTTGACAATTGTGACAGCCAAAAGTTCGTTCTCATAATCATACCGGAGAGTGAAATTAAGTTTTCCACACGTTTTCACATCTTCTTGTTGCCCATCAGAATCCACAGACTTCTGTTTGTAGAGTTCTGGTTTTATTCTCCCAATGCTGGTTGTCGTCTCTCCCCTTTGTAAAATTGGATCTGTCCCCATGTTAAAATCAACACTGGACACTTGCATCTGCCTTGGCAAGTGTCTCCTGAAAGAATTGTGCCTGCATACATACACACACAAAACGAGCCATGGTTATCTCCAGGAAAAGACCTGGCTACTACTAAGTAGAAAATACAAGAAGACAAAATTAGTAAGGCTTCCACTCTTTAAAGCAACCAAAAAACAAGCTCCAAATGTTTTATAAGTGCTAAAACAACTTTAAGAGGAAATGATTATTCAGAATGAACTTGGCCTAAGAGATGCTCAGTGTCCTGACATTATATATATTTCTTACCTTGTTTTCAAGCTACGCAGCTGAAAATGAGCTCAGGTTCTTTCATAGAATTCCAGCATTATTTGATCCTACTCTGCTAGGACATGAACAAAATATAGTCATGCAGAAAAAAGCATCACTTACAGACAACAGACTTCCTGTTGTTTGAAGGCACTCCTTGTCTGCTTTCCGATTAAATGTTTACCATGCTTAACAGTGATCACCATGAAAGCCCCAAGAAAGCCATGGAAAGGTATAGATGTTTTCAGCATAATATTTGCCACCCTGAAACACTTTATGTGTATCTATTGGGTAGCTAGTGCACTGAGGTACAGGTCACTTTATCCTGTAACATTGTTCTGGCTGCAACACATTTCAGTTTTAGGCAACATTTTACTGTGGCTTTTTTTTTTTTTTTTTCCTTCTGTTCTCACACCTCTGTGTAGCGCGTTAGCAAACCAATTCATGTACTCCTACCAAAAACTATTATGTTTAAATGCTCGCAATTCTGAATACTGTGTAGTGTGTCTGTACTTATTTATGAGATTATCTTGACTGATGAACATTAATGGAACTTTCTGCCTTTCCTACAAAGAGTGATATCAAATCTCTGGTATGTCATACAGCTTTAAAACAGTACAAAAACATTGGTCAAAAAGCTTCATAGACATAATCATGAGCAGATGCCATTATGACTATACTGCTCAGTTTATTTTTTGAACATTTTCACTTTTCCTTGGTACTTCACTACCCTTACAATCTGCACTGGAAAAGCTCACTACCTCCTCCTGCGAGCATATTCAGTTGCCATTAAAAAACAATTTAATTGTCAGAGTTTCCTCTGCTTTTTGCAATCAATTGCTTATTAATGCCAAATGCAGCCTTGCCTTATTGCTTGGTTTCCCTGTGGTGTTGTGTTCTGAAAACAAGAGGTGTCACAGCTGTGTGTTTCTTTCTTTAAATCAGAAATGCAAATTGTCTATTTGAAAGCAACTAGGACTCATTTCATAGATATTATTTGTATTTTTGCTTAAGTGAAGTGGTTGCAGAAGGCACCCAGCACAAAACTACTGCAATTTAGCTGAGCAGAGATACAAGAGGGTAATCTACAGCCATTAAATAATAGACAAGAATGTTTCCCATTTTGGTTGCTTCAGTACCGCTAGGTGTAGTGTGCAGCAAAACTGTGACAAAAGAATAGGGGAGGGAGAACTTCATAGTTCAGGTTTGAAGTAACTCCAGAAAACACAGGTGTTTTGATTTCAAATTTAGATGAACAGTAATACACCTCTCTCATAATACATTGCAACTTTTCCATACACACGCATATATTTATTTATCTGTTACAAGCAGACAAGTTCAAAGACCTCCTCTTCTCTTAAGAGGTTAAACTCCTCAAATTCATAGTATATGATATCCATGATGGAATGGAGGAAGCAATGGGAAGGCTATAACTAGTCGTAAAAGCACAACTATGTTTTTCAAGGAGTTGCATAAATGCCATTGAGCCTTCATCCACTGGGAATTCTGGTCTCATGGATGTGCCAAACACAGGGAATGAACTCTTCACCCAGAACGTAGTGGCAGTAAATTTTGAGCATGCAGTTGGTTAGGTGCTAGCTCTCTGGTATCTCTGATTCTGCTTATACAGGCAAAGCAATGAAAATTGCCTGCATGTCATTTCAAGTTTAAATGAAATTTGATATATGACAAACTCTCTTTTCCTGTAATCTCTTGCATTTATGAAGTCCTGAGTTAATCCTTGCAAAAGTAGCATGTAAAAACATGACTCTATGATTTCTAAGGTACCAACCTCCTTTCAAACTGTCAAACGCTATGTACGTAAGATCCTCTGGTGAAGACAGTCATTGTTGCGTGGAGTCACTAAGTAGAACAGTGCAGCTGTATGGCTGTGTCCCATGGGAACCAACAGAACTTTTGCTCTAGTAAGCCAATGCCCTAATTACATAGTGCCTTGTATCTGCTCTGAGTCACAGCATTTCACCAAGACAGCTAATTGGTCTGTTAATTATTAAGATGCTTCACTGTTGTCATGGCAACATATTTATCATCCTTTGTTCTGCAATAACAAAGGAATTAATGACTGTTAAAATGAAGTACAAGGATGTCAAGCAACCAGGATAAAAAGGTGTAGGGAAGCTATTGACGTGTGCAAATCCAGGTACATCCAACATTACTGGCTTTCACATAGCACTCCTATACACATTTTCCATAACTTAGAACAAATACATTTTGAGTGACAAAGTCTGGACATAAATCTATAATATAAAACAAGTTTGCATTGGAATAATGATAGTATGGAGCTGAGTCCTAACACAGCAAGAGTAGCATGTGTAAGACAAAAGAGAAGGATAGGATGGTGATTTATGATATGACTTGAGATTTACAACATGTGGCTCTGATCTATCTTCAAGAGATGATACTAGGGTGATGTTTTAGACCATATCCAGGAATGGAAACGAGCATTTAAATTGCATTTTGCCAGGACTGAAGCTACTATTTCCTCCTTGCCATCACCAAATTCAATTGAGCTGTTTGCTTTTCCTTAATCTTAACATTCCCACACACCTCACTTTTGCCTTTGTGCCTCATGGGAGCTGATTTACTCTTCTAGAGCTGAATGACAAGCTCCTCTCCTACCTTGAAAATACAAGTGAACATTTGAAGGAAACAATATTAGAGAATCAATAAACTACACTGCAGCATACCTTCACAAGTACAGGAAAAAATGTCCCCCTCTAACACTGAGCAAAAATGCATCTCAATGAACACCACTGATGCAGGAATTCTACTGCAGTTTACTGGCGCAAACACCCTACTATTAATTACTTAAGGTGAGACAAGCAGGGCTACTCAGGGGAAATGGACTGTCCCACCAGGAAAGACTTAAAACTTATAATTTAGACAGGATAGAAAGAAAAAGCTTCTACAGTACATACTGAAAGAGCAGGACAGACGACAGACTTTAATTTTGTAAAAGTGTGCTGGATTTCAATTTTATTTTATGCATTCATATCCCAGTCCAAATCACTCTGGAGGTCTGTGGAAATATTTTGACAGCTTGAAGTAGCTCTAGATTACATCCTTGGAACTTTTTTCTTCCTCTGTGTTGCCATGGAGAGTTCTCAAGCCTATCTGCCAGCTAGTTATTTCTTCTGTCTGTTCAGGAAGTCAGACAGTCTGATCACCTACAGATTTACCTGTTGGCACATAATGCATAAAACTGTTCCAATTAATATCCAATTAGATAGATAGCAGCATAGCAGTTGCAGATAGCAGTTGCATAAGATCCTTGTCATGCGAAGTTGTATCATTTTTTGTCCCTCTGCATGTCCCTCTTACAGCAGCTACCTAGTCAAAGCTGCCTTCCCAGTATTTTGGAAAAGCTCCTCAGAGCAGTTTGGATACCATGCTCCCCATCTCAGCAGGTGGGTATAGTAGCTGCAATCAGGCACAGACAGGGCAATGTGGCTTAAAGGCGCTATACAGTCTTATCATTCAGATGGTTCAGCTGCTGGAGTCAGCTAGACCACCCTTGGCTGGAGTGCTCTACTTCTTGGTTGCCCATTGGCTGTTCCCTGTTTTTGGAAAAGCAGGAAAAAAAGCACTTCTACACTCACCAGTTCCATGAATGCACTGAGCTGGCAAAGTACTGGTCTTAGGGACTCTCAGAAAGCCAGCAAAATATGTGCCCACTAAATGTAAAGCACATGTCTTCTACAATCTTGTGTGTCAATGAAAATGGGTTGGATGTTTTTTTATTATTATTGTTTGGCTTTTGCTTGTTGATTTGTTTCACTTCGGTAGCATGTGTCCATTTAGCAAAAGGTCCACTGAGTTAAAGCCACTTCCTATACAGGATTTCTACTCTTACAGTGTTATGCAGTACTTCAAGTGCCTCTTTTAACCTCCATTTTCCTATTTTGTGTTAAGAAAACATTCATTTTAAAAATATATATTACTATTTATTTTTATATAGGAAGTGTTAGTTCACTGACTGCTTCCCATGCATTAAATTTGCTGACAGTATTTGAAGAAAATTGTGTTAGATACCACAGATCACTGCACATCTCTTCTTCAGAACTTTTCAAAATAACTCAGTATCTGCGACAAAATCAAAGTTTCTGTCCTTCAGTTTAATACAAAAGAAATCATTGCTGCAATAGTACATGCTTGACATATATTCCAAAATCTATACAGAATCTGTATTGCTTTGAAATCAATCTGCAAGGACTACATTCTTAGACTAGGATTTTAATTCCTTTGTAAGTGGCAAACATGTCATGAAGAAATGCCATCAACAATAAATCTGTCTTTTATTTAATGAAGAGGAAAACTTTCATCTGTAAAAGCAACTGCTAGGTCTACGAAAATACATTTGTGAAAAGACAGACTTGCAGTACTTTGAAAAATCACACTAGAATGGACTTTCCTATACACAAAACCAAAAAT
>JAOWBP010000001.1:55135093-55147088 GCA_028571105.1 Tragopan temminckii | reverse complement strand
CTGCTAAGAACTCACAAGTACCCTAGGATCTTGGAAATTTTCAGCAGAATGCTATGGCTGTACCTTTTCCCAGGAAACATGCCACAGATGCAAGTATCCCTTACCTTGATGATGACGTGGGCTCTGTGATCTGTCTCTGCATGCGTGCATGTCTAATCAGATGTTCTTTCAGTGCGTTCTGGACCTCTGCTGGTATATCGGGTGAAGTGTGGCTAATTTTCAATGCAGCTTCAAGTACCTTTGTTGTAGGTTTCCCATTTTCTTTAACTTCCTTTTTCTCACTGGTCTCCAAAACCTCTGTAGGAGCACTGGAGGTGCTCTGCGGGACATTACTGGCATTGGAAGTGAGAGGTTTGCTTCTCCAGCAGGGCCAGCACAACTTCCAAAAGACAAAAAGTGAGACTACCAGCAAGGCGAGCCCACAGAAGCTGACGACTACTGCTAACAAACTGACTGAGATGTCTGCAAGGAATTAGAAACAGAGATCATCATGACAGACAAACATGGAGAGAAGAGAATATGAAACAGGTGAGAAGATAGAAGCATAGCAATCATTATCCCATGATGAGTTTTGAAGCCTCATTCAAAGCTATTTTTCTTTTCGATATCTAAGCCTATGTATTTAAAATGCTACCATCCTCCACTGCCTCATTTTCAAATTCACCATTCATTGTTGCAAAGGCTCAGGGCCAGTACTGAAACCACCGGCAACACACAGACAGTCAAACTTCTTAGGAAGTAAGGGATTACCCAAACAGTCCCAAATCCACCTACCTATAGTGATCAAATGGTGTTTGCTTGGGAATACATCTTGCTGAAAAAAATTAAAGAGCAATCAACATTTTCTGTAAGCATCTATGAAGATAGGTTAGTTACAAACACCCAGGCTGATACAGAAGTTCCTTAGGACTTATCAAACTTTTGACTTTGTGTGCTAACTGGTTCATAAGCATGTTAAAACAGGGTAAACAGGAACAAGTTACAGTCTGCCATGAACAGTAAGTAGGGGTTAAATCTCAAACACTGTTAGATCATGACATGAAGTTGCCTTCATACCACACTACTCAATGCCCTTGGTTGTGTGAAGACCATACCATACACTTAGCTACCCCTGCTGCCCTGCATTTGACATTCTCTGCCGTGGTAGATTAACATACCCAATAACACTGCCAAAGTAAAAAGAACAGATTTCATACTGACTAAATTCTGCAAACAGACTTGTATTTTAGGAGATGGTGGATCACCAGGAATGCCAATTGGAGCTTAATTAAGACTTTTATTCTGTGTGACACATTTCAGTTTGATTTTTCCAGAATCATGTAATCTTCTAAAATATAACTAAAATAACCCTTTCCTTTTGAAAAGAGGCTCCTGTATGCATTTTAAAAAAATCAATAAGCCCTACTTAAATGCCCCTCAAGCAAAGGCTGCTGCTGCTTGTTACAACAAGGCTTGACAGTTTAACAGCTAATATTTTGTATCCATAGCTGGAGGCTACAGGCTACTAAACTGAACCAGTGGAAAAGTGCAAGCAGGTTATGAGCATACTTTTTTCTAAAAGATCACAGGATAAAAAAAAATTGTCCTCTCGATGTGTGTTGGCTCCACAAAACAGTTTGCAGATCATGAGTCCTCCTGGGAGATTAAGTTTCTGGAAGATAATTTCAGAAGGTTTTCTTTATTAATATTTAATCTCCAAATACAACTTTCAGTAAGAAATAATGAGCTTAAGGCCCTTAAACATGAAAATGGATGAGCATAGTCAATGTAAATAGGTGTTTATAGTCTGAAGACATGCTTCAGGTCAACCTTCATGTATGTCCTGGCCAGCTTCATGGAAGAACTGGCAGGAGACGTGCTTCTGCATTTGAAGAGTTTAGCGCTAACTGCTTTCCTGCCTCGAACAGAAGTATGCCTCCACAAACATTTTTGACAGGCCTGGGCATCTTTTTCTGCCTGCAGTTAAATGTCAAAATGTAGCCCTTGGAATATTCGCGTCAGCTTAATGAGAAATTCATACGGCAAATTTCGATTTAAGATGCTCCCATAAAATGAATGGATGCATAATTATACCTAATAGCAATGTAACACAAGAAGCAAGCAATACTTTTGCATACAATTTTGCTAGAGAATGAATCCCCAGTAGGGGTTATTAGGCTATTTGGTTTGATCTACTGTTTACTCTGCTATGTTTTCTGAGTCTCATAATTTCTAATGGGCTTGTCCATGTTTTGCAGTAGTGTCTGATCTTGACAGCAAGAGAAGACATTAAACGATGCTGGTGGAGTTTACAGCTTGGTTCAGTGATTAATCACGTTGTTGCAAATTTGTATTTCTGATTTGTACTTTTGTAGTTCTAATTTACAGTCATTGATTCTTTCACGTCTTTGTATAAGAGACTGAAAGATATAATATGCCTCGTAAGATGTGTCTATGCAAAACACAAGTAAGCTAAAAGTGCTAGAAACAAACCCAAAGCTTGAAACTCAGTTACCAATGCCAGTCCCTGGAATGTTTTTAATCATTTTAGTTCTCCCCATCCAATTCCTGGGCACGGGTCATTAGGGAAGGTCAACAGTCATTCATCAAAGGCACTTGGATGTCCTTCTATTTCAGTAGATGATGGACAGAGGCTGTGACATGTCAGTTGGCCTCAGTGCCAGAGAATGGTCATACATCAATTCTATACATGAATACAGAGGTATGTCCCACTGAAGGAACTTTTTTGATAAATTAAATCAGCTGAATTTTTGATCAAGCTAGACAAAATATTTTTCCATTCTCAAAGTCTGACAAAATGTAAAACTCTTGCAAAAGGTTGATGGCATCTCAGAATGCAACAAAAAAAGAAAGCCAAAAAGAAATTCAGTTTGGGGTCATTTGCAATATTTCCAGCTCAGTGTAGGTGTTATTAGCATAATTAGCTTATATTTTGAGTTGAAGGCTTCTAGAACTGAAAAGTTACAATTACTTATTTAGAAAATGGTGAAACAGATGAAATTATTTCAAAACCAGAAATATAAATATCCAACAGTTTTAATTTATTGAAGGCACTATCAGTTGATTCTATCAAAACTTTTCTAGCCAGTCTTATTTTAAGTTTTTCACTGCAAGACATTTTTCAAGTCTTCTAATGACTTGGAGTCTCTTTTCAACACCTACTCCAGTTCTTCAACTTCCTCTAAATTTTCTTTCTTTATTTCTATTAAACTATTTCAAATGGTCTCTAATCCAGTCTCAAAATCTTTACAGAAAAAGTAAGTTCTATAGCCCTAAAACATAGCATGAAACTTCTTCAGTTTTACGAGTAGAGAAAATATTTTATTCTGGAAAGAATCATACAAATTATAGTCTCCATATCTGCTATTTTAGTAGTTTGCTCAACAGCCTCACATATTGTACTTGATAGTGCAACAAATACTTAAACAAAATAATGAAATACAGTAATTGCAAAGGAATTGGACAAAAAAAACATAGTTCATTACAATAAAAGTTGTATTTATTTCATTACACTTACTTCCATAATTGCTAGAAAGCAATCAGTATGCCATATCAATTAATGCAAATATCATATTGTTTGATTTTCTCACTTTTGAAAGCCACTCTATTGAACAATTATTATGCAAGATTTGCTGTTATGAGAAGATTAGAATCATTTGTAGAACAGCAGACAAATGGAGCTTCCTCGACATTTTACATGTTACACTAGATATGTCTCATATATTGCCCCTTCATAATAATTTAAGAATAAAAAGCATTAAGAGATGGTTCAGCAGGGCAGGAGTTTCTTCACATAATCATCGAGGAAATCTGGATAGAGAGGAAAATAGTTACCAAAGGATGGATGTGTCTTTAGGCTGGGATTACACTTCAGTTATGTAAGTGTTCTTAAGATGGTGACAAGTTCAAAGACTGCCTTAAGTTTTTAGAGACAGAAGGGGATACACTCACTGGTCCGGGACAGTGTTAACTGTCAACACTGTAAACAATATTCTCACCCTTCTCTGCTGTGAAGGAACAAAAAAAATCATTTTCAGCCTCAGGCAAGCTTTTGACAACTCTTTTTCCAAACTGATAATTGCAATTTGTCTTCAACGCTATACGTTTGCACAGAATATATGTATTTTTGAATACCTGTCTGGGCATGCTGCACAGTGGTTTTGCCATTCCTGTTCACATGATGAGTAATCTTAAGAACACGAAGAATAATCCTTTCTCACAATGCCCCTCCCAATCAGTGGGAAATCTTCCACTCATTTCACTGAAATTAACATTTCACTCCTGGTGATTTTTCTTTACTGACTTCTCCTTAATGTCATCTTCATAGTTTTGATAGAATTTCATGACTGAAAGAAAGTGCCCTGTTTCTTCATGCTTTCCTATTTAAAATAACTTAATGAATATGGCCACTATTGGTCAATTTAGTATTTCTCATTTCAGAAAGGCCTATCTACTTGGGAAATGTTTGAGCTATATTTATTTTAACATCTTTCTGCATTTTTTATAAATATTTTTGGAGAGACATCCAGCATAAGAGACTTCTTGACAGCTGCTGTTTCATATTAGGCAAGTCTGTAGAAACATACCCACCTTTTTTTCTGGATGCTAGGCAACATTTTGAACCATGGTTTCTGTACTGTGGTTTCCAACAATTTATTGCTTTTAACTTGCCTCAGAAAAGTTCTGCACATGAACCTATTCTCAAACATGCATACTGGCAGACTTCCATGTCCAAAGCAAATTAAATTCATTTCCATTACAGTTAGTGCTCTGAAAGCATGTGGCCCTTGAGGCTTAGCTTGGGAAAAAAAGGTACTCCTCAGCCCTTATTGAATGTACACCGAGGAGATCACTCAGTGTGGTAATGTAGCTGCCCACATGTATAAGCAGCAGGCAGGGCAAGGAGGGACCAGTCAGCTGCAGTTGTGTGAAATCATATTATGTGGTCTCTCTTGCGCAACACACCACATGGCAGGAGGTATACAGAGGTGTGTACTGACACATTGCTCCTGCTGGGGCTAGAGACAAGCCTGCAGTACAAAGTTCTACCACAGACTCTTACTTCAGGAATGTTACAGAGCCCAGCAGCTCTTTTCTGCCTTTAGAAGAGTGCTGTGAGTGTCCTTGGCAGGCAGGAGTTGTGCTATGTACACACAGTAGGCTGAAGAGAACCTACTTTTGCCAGCAAAGCAACAGAAGGAAAGGAACTTATGGAAAAAAAGGAGTAGAGCTCTCTTTTGACCCCCCTCTTGGTGTACAGTTGATACTGTATCTCTTAAATATTTAAAGTTCAACATCCAATAAATTTTTTCGTAATTATCTTTCTTTAACTGTTTTTTTTTTCTTTCCTATTGTTAATCGTCCATAAGCAACTCTGCTACTTCCATAGGAACCACTCTGAAGGGAGCTCTGGAATATCAGCAGTTAGCTCTTACAGATTAATTAATACATCTCTGATTTTCTAGAATTTGAAGGATATGGGAGCTTTATCAATTATAAAACATTTAGGTCCAATAGATCTCCTTTACCCCCATGCATAGGAAGTAGCTGGCCCAATCAAACACTTCTGCTGTTCAGTTTTCTGGGGAGAATTTGAAGAATCCAAAGTTGCTGGTGTTCATTTTTACTTGGCATCAGCAGATCTTCCACAAATACCTCTCTGTCATGTAAATCCCCAAGGATGGGGATACAATGCTTTGGCATGCCTCAGACAGCAGCAGGTGTAGTATCTTGTATTTTCTCTCTTAACCTCACTTGGTCACAGCACCTGACTTACCTTTCAAACTACAAAAATAACCTTCAGCTTGAAAGTCTGCATGTGGTCTCTTCTGCACTTCCATAACGAAACATACTTTGAAGATCTTCCTCAAATCCTTTGACTCCAGCCCTATTGTGAATGTGTTCTCTCCTATGTTGTTAATTCAGTCTGATGTCTGAAACTGTACAAAACAGCCATCAGCCATCACCATCTCCTGGCTGGTATATTGCTTCTTAGTGCTAACTCAAGGGTAGCATTTTTCTTACTGGTAAGGGAATCCAGTGAAGTCAGGTATCACTGTGATTTATTACATCTTTACCGCACATAACATTAGTAATCTCTTGTCAAAATCATTTTATCTAAGTTACACCAATTATCAATGCATCTGATAACCTCCATCTGTCCAGCCTCTAATGGAACGTCCTCTTTCACCATTTCAGATCCCATGTATGGGCCTTTAGATTAAGTCAGGTATATTAGACATAGGGTATTTGCCAGAAGCTTGTTAACCTTCACCTAGTCCACATCATCTTTGCTTTTACAGAAATCTGAAGAATTTGTCAAAGTAGTTGTGTATAAATGAATATTGGTACATGTTGTATGCAATGAGAAAAGATGGCTCTCACTTTGCCTGTCTGGGTCATTGTGTTTTGCCTACACTGTAGGAAGCAAAAGACGTTGGACTGAACACTGGCTTTTCCATTCCAATTTACTCTAGCAAATGTAAACTGTTTTCCTGCATTTCCAAAGCCTTTTTGGGCTTGCCTGCCTGCTTACTTTCATACCTCTTAGTTCTCACTTAGTTTCAGAAGGAGGTAAACTCCCATTTCTGCACAGCCCACACTTCCCATTCACCTTCCATTAAAAAAAAAAACAACAGCTTTGGGTTTTGTCCCATGCTGCTTTGATATTTGCAAGTATGTCTCTAAACACAGAAATACTGAGGTTAAAAAACATCTACAAGAATACATCAATATCCTCTTGGAGACAAGAAAAAGTGCAAATACATCACATGCCCTTTGGACAGCCAGCAATCACAAGCATGCCTCACCTACAACCAAGTTCACGCAGCTCAAGTACCATTCTTGAATTGTCATGGTTATGTTTATTCATATGCAGCAGTACATAACAAACATGTCACACACAGGATGAGACCCAGCTAAACACTTGTCTCTTTATGATCATTATAACAGATTTGTCCCCGAGCTGCTGTAACCATTCCTATATTTTTCATTTCTTTGCAAAACACGTACAGAGGAAGATTCTTTCATAAAATGCTTTTACAGTACATCACTGCTGCCTGCATGTTGAAGGCTTCTGCACTGTTATGACTGCCTTCACACTTCCTGTAAAGAAATCCGGTTTCTGTGACATGTTTACCCATCTGTTATACCTTTATATTGCTGAATTACCTGCTTTTCTGTTTGTTCTTTTCTTCACAGCTTGTTAATAAACATTTCAGAAAATACAGTTTTCAGTAACCTGCACTTTTTACTTTTTTCCCCAAATCATATTTCTCTCTGATGATAGTTTTGCTCTGATCAGGTGACAAGTAATATCACAATAAGTTTAAGTCCTTTAAGTTTATTATTTAATTTTATCACTTTTCTCTGCAATAAAATGCTCAATTGTTTCAAATAACTGTTACTTCCTTATGAAGAAATATTTTCCTTTCAAGTATACTTGCAGCCTATGTTGTGTTTTGTGCAGTGTTTTCTTACTCCTACACTTTTGTAGCAAATTTTCAGTCAGGGATAGGGTTAGAAGCTTGTTAGGTTAAAGTAAATAATAATAATGATAATAAAAATAAAATAATTGTGATTAGAATATTTAGGTGAATAACAAACAGACCTGTATAAGCCGATGCTTTTCACATGGTCAACTTAAAACAAATTCATTGCCTGACAAGCAAACGAGCAAGAGCAAACAGCACCCCCTGGAGCTCCCCAGCCACCCTCTAGCTGGCTAAAATATGACCTCCTGGCAGGGAAACAACTGACTTCCCAGCTCTGTTAAAAACACTGTTTTCCCATGAGAACTGATAATAAGATTCTTGAGTTTGCAGGCCTACCAGGCCTAGCAAAGCAAAGACAGCAGTAAGTAAGTGGCTAGCATCTGCAGAGGATGTGGGATGGCAGTGAGTTTTAAACATGTCCCCAGAGCAGGATGCCTATCATCCTCTTAGTACAGTTCTTGTAACTGCCTTAAGCATCAGAAATGCTCCCAACTGGGATTTCGATGCGCTTGGCTCCTTAAAATGAGGAGATGCTTAACTGGCAAGAAAATGAACTAGAGTTCCTTATTGTTTACACAACCTGAGTATAAATACAGGTAAAACCAAGCTGCACATATGAATTTTGGACATTTCTAGAAAATAATTCACATTAAATTTTGTTGGGTGCAATCCTGCACATCTAGTTCCCACATGTGTTCCACCAAACTCTTCCCATTATTTGAAAAATACTTTTGCCCAAAGCTGTTGGAAGTAAAGGTGTAAAAATAAATCAGTTGCACCTTTAATTCAGCATTTTGCCAAAAAAACATTATACTCTTCTGAAGAACGCTCACACGGTCATCTAACTATATAAAGGCACTACAAATGTAAATAGCTTCCTAATCTTTTTTTCTTGAGTACACCCCTTGGGACAAGATAATTAATAGTCCTTGTAATTACCAGGGTAGAAAATATAACGGCAGATGTTGCATCTTCATTAATTGCCCAAAGCTCTGGGAAATTTACAAAACGATTTCTCTCCATAAGATTCGTTACTATGAGTTCCATAGATTAATTATCCACTACACGAAATATGATTACCCTTTCTTGACCCAAGTGGTGAGCAGTAACTGAGGGTCCTAATGTTTTGTTGTTGCCACTAAAAGATACTGAAGAATCAGCCATTTCTTTGATATAGTCCTGTTTGTCTGCAAAAAATGTCCAAATTTTTATTTCTTTGAGACCATAGAGACACAAATGCCTGGAGGTTGTTGTTGTTGTTATTATTATTATTGTTGTTGTTGTTGTTAGCATTAAACCAGAGCGGTTCTCCTTCCTGCTTTGTCGTTTCTTTTTGTATCCTGCCTTTCCAAAGCAATACTCTCCTTTATTTTCTTTGGTCTGACTGTGTCTCTGGTTTCCTCTTCTTTGTTCATGTTTGATTCTGTTACCCTTGCTATGCTTCTAGACATCTATACTGTGAAAACAATAACAAGAGTAAAGCAGTTCCCAAGCTCTCCACTTGCCAGTGAAACCTGTTGGGTCACAAAGTCAATGTTGTCTCATATTTTTGTTTGAGCCTCGGCTGTGGTTGTGATTCCTCTGAGAAGGTCAGCTGCTTTATTCAGCTGAACAGAAAGCAATGATCACACCCACAAACACAACCAGATCACAGCAGCTCTAGTTGCCAATTTTAATGTTCTAAGTTCCAGAATATCACTGTAACTCTGTATTAAATGGAAAAGGTTTGCTTTCCTTTTTACCATCCACTCTTTTGCCTTCTGAAATGTTTCTGTACTATTCTTTCCTTTCCAAATATAGGTCTCCTCATCTTTTAGCCTTCTTTTCTCCACTGAAATCTCATCAGTGATTCCCACTTATACTACGTTTGTGACACTTTCAGGTAACTCGATTTTTAGGTGAAGAAAACTGAATGAAAACGGAGGGAAAATATGCTGTTCCTATATAGGCAACAATTATATTTTCTTTTTGCATTTCTTTTTACTCTGCCTTCCACACTATTTGCTTTTCGAATTTTCAATGAATTTTTAGTTGTGATTCTATAATAACATAGTATAATAAATCATTATTCTGTAATCACCCTCTCACAGCCTCCAGAACTCCTTATAACAGCTCAACTATCTTCTTACTCTCACTACAGTAGTTTCTTCGCTGCACACCTCAGTGCTTGCTGCAGGAGCTAATGTCCAATGTGCTGCACAGAGCTCCAGACCACACATAACTGTGAAAGAGCTTTCCACATCAGGTTGCTGGAGAGGCTAACACAAAATAGGCCTAAATTAGCCCATGCTCCTATTTACCATACAGCTAGTGTTGCATGACACCAGACCTGTGCAGAATTTTCTAAGCTACAGGAGGATATGTCTACTGGATATAGGCTCTCACAACAACTGCTATCATTCCAGACACCAGTGTTTCAAGACTACACATTTATGACTTCAGTCTCAGAAAGAGAACACTTTAGGTTTCTACCTTTAACGATCTGCAGATGGGGATGTTCAGCACTGTGGACAGCACTTCACCCACAGTGTTGGAAAGGCACTCTATGTGCGTTTGAAGAGCAGAAGAGAAACCTGTCTGTGACATGATTGACCTTTCCATGACCAGATTTCTCTCAGCCTAAACACTGTATTGACAACCTTTCACTTTCAGAAAACTCAAATGAGTAACATTTACATCTTGTCTACTCAAGTGTTTACATACAAAAATACTGTCAGTTATCAACAACAGTGTGCCTCTGTTCCTCTAGAGTCATAAAGTATTAAAATGTGATTGCTAGCATTTTTATTAATTAATGAGATGATGTTTACTTTAACAAATATCTACTAAAGTTGATACCTTTACTATTTTCCTTTTAAGGAGGAAAAAGTGAGATTTAGGAATTCAGTTGAGATGTGGCACCCAGTGGTTCAAGCCCAGTATCTGTTAATCTTAATCATCACTTAGTTTCCAATCTAACAATTCTAAGTTACTTAGAGTTTTCAAATGTAAAACATTAATTAGATTGCTGACTTTGAAGAAACACAGACAATTGTTCAAAAACATAGGCAACTCTTCAAAAACACTGTTTACAGTCCGATATGAAAGCACTTCATATTGGAGATTTAAATTTTCTAAACAGAAAATCTTGGTTTACACTGTGGGACATTTTTGTATCCCACCTACGTATGTACATATCCACTTCCTTACTACACAGCACCTAGTGCTGACTCCCCGTGCAGTATTCTCTACAAATCAGAAAGAGAAGCTAATCTTTTCAGAACCCAGTTTTCAAAGACTCATCATGCTGTTTCAGGCAATATTCTATGATTTGCACCAAGACAACTCACATGTATGGCTGGATTGTACACAGCAATTTGTATTTCCAAAGCACAGCAAACCCATGATCTGTGCTGGAGGAAGCATGCTATCACCCCACACTCCACTGCCCTGACGGGTTGGCCCCAGAGCCCTGCAACCCTCACCAGCTGCAAGCACAAGCACAAAATCCTGGAAGGAACACACAGGTACTGGAGTCTGAAAGAACCACCACTTCTCCCCAAGGAAAGTAGCAGCAACAGGTGTTTTTTTTTATTATTATTTCTTGGGGGGAGGGAGGAGAGAAATTTGCAGAACAAATCTGCAGGCGCTAGAAGAAAAAAAAATAAAATATCAACAGCTGCCGTGGTAGCAACAGCATGGCTGGGGCACATGCTCAGTACCTGCTGCCTTTCATGACTTGGTGTTCAATTTATTCAATTTGCACTGTACACTTGGTATTTGTTGGCCACAGTGCAAGCTGTCCTGCTCCATTTATGCACTGATGGAATAGATTATGATCACTTCTGACAGAAATAAAAAACTTGGTCTTATTTACAAGCCCTGACTGCAAAATACACACGATGGCCAACAACGGCTCTGAAGCATACTGTATGGAGACAAGGAGTGGAGCTGCTTCCAGAAGACCCAGACAGCCCCCAAGTCAATGACCAAACAACGCTAAGTGTTGAAGTCGTGCCCGGTTTCAACCCTGACATTTTGTTCTGAGTTCGGAACATTTCAATTAACCCGAACTCCCTCCTCTCTCCCCCCACATTTCCCAGACGAGTCCTGGACCGGCTTTCTGCCCCGACCTTACGGCACCCTGCCGGCAGGCAGAGCTCTCCCTCAGCCCTAAGCCCTTACTGGGTGGATACGGCCATCCCGCACCGCGCTCTCCCGACTCTCAGCGCACGGAGCGCGGAGCTCGGCGGTTATCCCACGCGTGCCGCGTCCCACCCGTGATATCAGCGGCGAGCACAGCCCCCTGCCCCACCGCCGTCCCCGCCGCACGGAAAACCTGGGGATAACGGAGCCGTCAGGGGCAGCGGGTGAGTGGCGGCGGTGTTGCTCCAACTCACCGCGGTGCTCGCACGTCGGAGAGGATCTCACCGACTTCGATTCCTCTCTGTGCTCCCCACTCCCGCACCCGCCCCGTCCCCGGCCCCGCGGCGGTGAGCCCACCCCAGGTGCGAGGTGCCCGG
>JAOWBP010000001.1:55114931-55134993 GCA_028571105.1 Tragopan temminckii | reverse complement strand
CTCCCTTTAGATACTGAAAGGCTGCAATGAGGTCACCCCACAGCCTTCTTTTCTTCAGGCTGAACAAGTCCAGCTCCCTCACCCTGTCTTTGTAGGGGAGGTGCTTCAGCCCCCTGATCATCTTTGTGGCCCTCCTCTGGACCCTCTCCAATAGCTCTCTGTCTTTATTGTATTGGACGCTCCAGACCCGGACACATTGCTCCAGATGGGGCATCACAAGGACAAAGTAGAGAGGGACAATCACCCCCCTGTCCCTGCTGGCCACCCCTCTTCTGATGAAGCCCAGGACCATTTGCTTTCTGAGCTGCAAGAGCACACTGCTGCCTCATGTTCAGTTTTTTATCCACCCGGACCCCCAGATCCTTCTCTGCAGGGCTGCTCTCAAGGACCGCTCCTTCCAGTCTGTATATATGCCTGGGATTCCTTCAGCCCAAGTGCAAATCCTTGCACTTTGTTGTGTTGAACCTCATTAGATTCACCTGGGCCCACCTTTCAAGTCCTTTGAGGTCCCTCTGAATGGCATCCCTTCCTTCCACCATGTCAACTGCACCACTCAGCTTGGTGTCATCAGCAGACTTGCTGAGGGTGCACTCAATTCCATCATTGATGTTATTGATAAAGATAACTACAGTTTTCTCAAGAATACAAATGCAGTAATTCCAATTCAAATAAGTCCCAGATTTGCAAGACTACTTCAAGCGGTGTGTGGTATGCACTTGTGGGTGAAAGTCAACGTTCACAAGTATCTGTATTTGTAGTGTTTCTAGAGGTACCCCAGTTACACTTTCGACTTACTGATAAAAAATAATGGCAACATTTGATTTAATTAAAGCTTAAAATCTTTCACTTTCTCGTGGGGCCAGATGTTGGAGTGTCAAGAGTCAAATCCAAAAAAGCTCCTCAGACCTCAGAATAAATAACGTAGGATTCTTAAGGAATGTGAGAGATATGGTAACTGCAAGTTCAAAATGATCTGGCCTATGTTTTAATTTGTATGTTATACAGATAGAAACCTTACATCAAGGTTAAAACAAAGACTACAGTAAACCTCAAAGAAAATAATCCAGTCTGTCACATTTTGTAAATTCTTTACAATGTATACAATAGACAGTACTGTATGCCAGTGTTTCTCAGAAGCAGGAACTGAACAATGTTAACTTGGCCTTACTCATCACAGAGGGCAACAGGATTGTTTTGGAAAGAGGATTATGCACTGTTACAACTCCTCCTTCAAATTCTTTGCAAAGAGCAAGATCAGTCCTTTTCTGGGGGAAAATGCGCTTTTGTATGTAAAGAGATTTTTTTAATATATATCCTATTTGCTTCTCTGGAAGACACAGTTACCTGAATGAAAATGCTTGCAATTTGAATGTATGGTCTAAAACCAGAAGGGAAAACAGTGGCATTACTTTACTAAATGAAAATAATAGAAAATGACAGTAAACACTCAAAGTGATTTGTCTAACTTCTGTCATCAAGCAGTGCCACAGAAGATGGATGATAAAACTCAATGAGTTTTTCTGTTTCCTAGGTAAACAGCCGAAGGAAACGTGTTTGTCTTCCTCAATTCTTGCCCTAGGGTATTTTGATTAATATTGACATCATCAAGACCTATGCTAGTGGACCAGAAGAATAACATATTCTAGTGACTAATCTAATACTGACAGCAGCAGATAGCCTGAATTCAACATAGAAAAATATTTTTAGTGGATTTCTCCTGAGTCCAAAACTGAAGGCAGCGCTTGGCAAGAGTCATCACTCACCATAAAATCAACTATATAACTCTGAAAACTTTTGAACAGATGTAACAATATATTCTTACTTTAGAATCTCACTATCAGTTTTAAAGATAGCTCCATTTTAAAATTCAACTTCTTTGGGCAAACTCATTCTTCAGAAATAGCTGTCTGTCTCTCATATTAAATAAACAAGATTGTATTAATAAAAGCAAGCAGCAACAGCTTTGGTACACTTACAGAATCAAAATCACATGACTTTTACAGGAACTGAGTATACTAAATTTCTTTGAGCCACCTTCCCCCCTTTTTTTTGAACAACTCCTGATTCTTGTAGTTGTAGTGGAAGAGTTGTTTTACATCAACAGATACTGATGGGCTAATCAGATATTCCCCTGCAGCTGAAAATTACATTGGCAGGAAACAGCATGTTTCTGGGCCGTGCTGAAGAGGCTCTGCTTTAGCATGGGATACAGGAAAGATAGGGTCCTGCTTATGCAGTGGAGAAAGATAGCATCCCATCGTATCTTCTACGACTTCTGTGCATTATAACTGCAATCATTCAGAAGTTTTGGTCGTATTCTTCCTTTCCATGCAGGTAGGAAGGTAGAGAACATAAGAGAAGGACCAAGTTTTAGCTCTTTTCAAAGAATTATTTCAAATTGAAATGATCTGCATTGAGGAAAGAATAATTTGTTGTGAGGAAAGCCACCACACATGCTTTCTGTCCTGAATCAAAAAGAAAAGCACAAACTCAGTGAAATGTCACAGATTAGATTTACCTTCTCAGGCTGATCCTGATTTTGTAAACCTTGCTCGCAGGAAGAAAGGTGAGGCTCAGTCTGGTCACCTAAATATCAGCATTGAAGGGTGAAGGAACAGAGCTCATTAAATGATGCAGAGGAAAGGTTTTGGGGTGAATAAGTGACATGACTGAAAGGAAAAAATACAGTAGTTCCTTTCAGTATAATCTCACGGTTTGATGTGTTAGGGTCTCTGAAACAAGTTCATTGTAAATAGGAAAGAATCTAGAAGTAAGCTTCCTGTCCACATGCATTGTTCCTGAACTGGGAGAAAAAAAGATAAAGGCTTTAATAGAATTTTGCAATCAGCTTTCACAGTCATTTTTATAGCACACACTTTTAAAACACTACTTTGAGCATTTCTATTAGATTCCTGGAAGCCATGCTCGATGTCATTTCACATGAGCATGCAGCCTGTATTTGTCTGCATAATACAACATAGATATCCAAATTCAATCAGAACTTAATGTAAACATTTCAATCCAGTTATTACTACCAAAGAAGCACATGCATAAATATTTCCAGACAACAGTGTCATTCAAAATTACACATAATTCATTGCACTTGGAAGAAAATCGCAGTTTATATGAGCTCATGAATTCTTCATGCAATAAAATGGATATCAACATTAGTTTGTATTAGCACACTGTAGGCAGGTTATCATAATCAGCTGGCTAAGACCCCATGTGGCCACATAGACGGGTAATGTCAGATGGATGTCACTCTCTCATTTTAGAGAATTAAAAAAAACAAGCTCTACTTCTATTCAGATAAATAACTCTGTCTGCTTGACTGACATTTGCTATTCTGCTGCAGATATTTATGTAAAGTCACTTTAAAATCTGGCCAAGGGACCTAAGGGGAGCCAGCTGAGAGCAACTAAGTATTTTGTAATTTGACAATACATTTTGTTTATTTTCTCTTATCCATCCTAGATTTCTTCCTTCTGTCTCAGTCAGTGACTGCCTCTGCAACATCCTGAACAGTGGTTAAATCTCTGGTTATGCTGATCTCATGAACGAACATTTTTGCCATAGACAAAGTGTGTGAATCTGTCTCTGCTGCCAACCAAAATGTTTGAGAGACAGTGAGGATCATCCCTCCTTTTATTCCAGTGGATGATCATTTTGAATACATAAGTGGTTCTATGCAGCTGGGGAAGAAAAGAAAGGAATGTTTTTTTCTAATGCGTGTCACTATTGTATAGTTGTATGATAGGTCCACCTCCCGTACCTTAGTCAATAAATTCTATCAGGTTTTGGGAATCTCTCCTGATCTCTCAGCAGAAAAACATTTCCCAAAACATCTACACTTACCATTTACCCAGCAGCCAAAAGCCCAAATCAAAGTCCCATTACTACTTCTTCTTGTGAGACACCTCCGCTTCTATGTGTAGGCATGGGCAAAACTACCTAAGCTACCAATCTCCTGATGCTAATGAGCTATGTGGAGGTGACGCTCTTCAGCCAGGTGCTTCCCACGTACACCTCACTGGTTAGCAGACCTGACATTAGTAACAACAGTCCTGACATATTTAAGTCAGAAGCACAATCTACAAAGGAAAATCAGTGAACAGTCTGATGTTGTCTCTCTGGATAGATTCTTAGGTCAGAAGATTGGCAGCTCTTGCATTAAGGATCTTTGGGCGCAGATAGTTTTCTGTTTGGCTGTAATTTTTTAATGATGAATATTACAGGAGACAACAGTGTCAGTCAAAATTACTTATAATTCACTGTACTTGGATGACAATCATTTTATATGGACTTTATATGTGGTGGTGGATGACTAGCTAAGATGATTAACTTGCTTAATTCAAATTGTCTTGGTGGAAAAGAGATTTTAACAGGATATTTCATGAATTTTAATAGAGTAATGTCTGAAAGTGATGTTTGTCTCTTTGTTTTAACAAGCTACCTTTAACAAACATATCTTAAAAAACAAGTCTAAACGGCAGAGAATCTTATTAGACGTATTTCTTTGCAGGCTTAATGGACATAGTGCTCAGAAATGAAGAGCTCAAATGTCAACAGTTCCCAAATGCAAATTCTAAGTAACATAAAATCTCAGAATAGGGAAGCCATCCTTCTATTTTGCTACTTTCATTTATGTTTAAGTACAAAACCATTAGTACATTCCAATATTTTAAGGAAAGGTCTGCTTTCTGTTCGTTTGTTTGTTTCATTTTTGTACTGTTGGCAAAAATTAGTGTACAATGAGTAACTCAGGCAACTTTGTATAAAACACACCAACCCAATCCCACTATTGGAAAGGATTTACTAACAGTTTAATTTTATACAACCATACCTATGGTATTTAATATGTAAAGTCTCAGGTTCTGACTTGATTCTTGAATCTCAGCAAGTGCTTCATGATAGCCAAATGTACAAAAAATGTTCTTCAGACACTCCTTTTTATTTATTTATTTGAAAGTGTCTCAGAGTTGACGGAGCCAACAAGTTCTTGTGCTTCTCACCTATTCCTTTGAGTTTCTAAAGAAAGGCAACTTGGGACACATGAAAATTAGCCTTTATAAGACATTTTTTTTTCCAACACAGCCACAAGTGAGAATGGAGCAGTGTTTTTCCTCACGATTTTCCTTGAGAAAAATTGAAAAATTTCACAGTGAAAATAATTTATCTCAAAAAGCTATGAAAAAATAAAATAAAATTGGAAACTAGCTAGTCAACTCATGCAGAAATGCAGAACTCCTTGGGATGTATGACACTGACATAAAGAGAACTCTTGTTTTTGGGGAGGTGTGTGGTGTGAAGACCCAATAGATAAAAAAAGCACCTAAATGGGAGTGAATGTGCTCACCAATTCAGCAACAGAGCTTAGACTGTGATTGCTACATTTTACAGTTCCAAAGGGGAGAGTAATTGGGCAATTTAAGCATAGTGTGCATGCTAGGCAAAATCAGTGCATGTGAAAATCGGAGTATTTGTGTTTCTCCCAAAATACTGCCTTCAGAATATGACAAATGATAAATATTTCTGCCTTTGTAGTGCCAGAGACTTAAAGCTTTTAAAACAACCTCTTTGATTTGAATATAAGCAGCACCGTGATCAACTGAGCTGCAAAGAAGCAGCACAGAGAATGGAGTTCATGCAGGAACTTTTGTTCCAAAAACATATACATTTGTCATTTGACTTAAACAACAGACTCTGTTGTCTACAACAGTAGCAGCAGGAGGGCTTTTTTTCAACTTCCAGAATGACATAGTATGCAATATTGTGAGAAGGCAGTATGTCTGTTTCTTTATCTGAACTAATGTGCTTTAGCAGGATAAGAAGGCACTATACGCACATATATGAAGGCTGCTCTGAAGATAATGCCTCCTATTTTAGGATGTTGGCCCATGACACCAGAGGCAGCTGTTGGTGATTTGGCCATAGAGGTTGAACATTCCTGACAGTAATTCATTACATTTTGTTGCTATGTTACAGTTGGCAGCAGAGAGGCTGTCTCACACAATGGTGACTGACATAAAAGGGCAGGTGAAGCAAAGGTTTGTGTATCTATTTTTCAGTGGCTTACAGAACTAGAACAGCGTGAACATTTGCAAGAGCCATTTCTCTCTCCTTAAGTCAATAGGATGTAATTACTTCAGTGCGCTTATGAGGGAAGCTGGAAAAGGAGTCAACAGCCACCAAAAGTAGTGAGAGATTTCTCCAATCCTTAGTGTTTTAAAATACACGAATGCATGGAAAATTCACTGTGCACCATGATATCTTCCATTTGCATGTATAGGTGCAGTCCTACCCTGAAAGGCTGAGGGAAAAAGAAGCCCCTCACCTTGCAGAATGGCCTAAGATTTGTGTGGCCCTCTGGAGTCGGGAGAGATCTGTGTGTCAGCACGACAGCCCACCTAGTGCCCACATCTGCTCAGGCACTCCAGAGAAGCTATAGCACTTGTGCATGCTTGCTTCTTGCTCCTTGAGTGAAGCAGAACTGGTAAAGGCTGAACAGCTCAAGGGTTTATCTGCCATCCCATCCTCCACTTCTACTGACAAATCTACTCCTGATTTCTTCTCTAGTTCTTCCTCTGTTTTAAGCTGCATGTTCTCTAGCACCTCTGTGGGCTAGTAAATCCGGTTATTATAAGGAATGCAGAAACACTCCAGAGTGATTTAAGTACAGGGATTAGGAATTTAAGAGGAAATTATATTGCACATGTTGCAATGAAATCTTACAGAAGGTGACATTGCTTCTACACAAATTGCACCTGAATTTTTCAAAACAAATTATGCTACTAAGAACATCAGAACGTATCTCTCCAATGAAAATGAGTACTTTATACATGAAAGAGGGAATATTAAGATTAAAGGTAATAGCAAAAGAGAATGACATTACTCCTGCTAGATAACAGCAAGCAGTTCTTCAAAGAAAACCAAATCTTTCAATCACAGATGCAAACCAACCCCTGAATTGAAGCTGAGAACTGAATTGCATTTAGTATCATAAGCAGACATCTGAATCAGGATAGATTAATGTTCTGCCGGAAGATATCAGAAACAGAATTGGAACCTCAATACTACATATCTAATTTCACTTCAACAGAATTACAAAAGCATGCCAAAGAGCAATTACTTGTATGTTGAACTTGGATACTAATTTTCTTCAGTCTATATTCTCCATTGCTGCAGAAATAAAATTATGGTGATTTCCCCCTCTCCCCCGCCCCCCCCACCCGCATTTTATCAGATGGTATTTAACAACAAATAAAACAGAAAAAAAAATATCAATCTCACTCAACTAAAACTCAATAATTGCAATTTAGATTTCCACTTTACAAAGTACTTTAATGCTAAAAAGCAACAGAATATCTGACAGACTTGAACCTGTCTACCTTGGATTGTCATCGCTACATAACATTGTCACTAACACCAGTTCAGTTTAAGCGCTAACTAAACCCTGACTACATCTGTTTTTCTCCTTTGCATCGTGGTAAAGTTATCATCTATTTGATTGATTTCAAGTATGTGCAAGGCAGCTGGAAATTTGGCCTGTGTCTCTAAATGAGATAGTCAAATAAACTTAAATACTTCAGTAATCTTAAACTGAATAATTAACTCACTACTTAAAACATGCTCTAATGACTTTAAACATTACAGTAAATAATATCATAGCAAGGTATGGGAGATAATGTGAAAAACATTACACCAAGCATTAGTTAATGTACTGGAGCTGTTTGATTTAACTGGACCTACAGTCAGACAAGTTCTGTCTTCAGTACTGCAGAACTGGTGGCAAAAATGTCCACTTCATGTTATAGGATTTTAAAATAACTGATTCATTAGAAGAAAGCATTTTGTAATAATACTTTGGCATGAGCAGAGGTTCTCAATATGGAATCAAAATGTCACAAAGGCTGCTCTTCCCTGCCATGGAAATGAAAATGAGTTGATTTTTTGGGTTTAGAGTTAATCGTAAGGCTTCAAGCCCCTGGACATATATTGCAGGAATACAAGGAATTCTGGCATGGAAGAGAGAAAGAACAAATGAGAAAAGATGGTCTGTACATCTTTTTACTTATAGCTCCAATTGTAGAGCAGGCAGCAATTTTTTTCCCCAGTGTAGTCCATTGTTTTCTTGTAAATTAAAATGCAATTAGCAATTGTAACCCACTGAACTCTATTTACTTTTGAACAGCTTGCTTTTGTACAAAAGACAAAAGAAGAATAATTTTAATCACTTTATTTCTTGTTCAAAATACATATGAAACAATTAGAATAAAATTCTTTCAAATATGTTCTTTTTATTTTCTTTTTTTTTAATATAAAATTATCACAAACTGTACACTTCATAACATCTTTTGAGGTTTCATTGTTACATAATTTTTTCAGAACTGACAAATAATTTCACACTTTCTAGAGAATACATTGTAAAAATACTGAAATGTGTTACAGTTATTAAAGTCTAGTGCAAAAAATAACATTTACTATCAGTAGTACAATTATATGCTGTCAAGTTTCACAAGTGGCCATTTAGCGCATACAAAAAGCCAGTAACACAAGTCTGGAAAGTTGTTGTTTTTGTTTTTTTTCTTCTTCTTGTCTCTATAATGCAGAAGCCAAGGATATTGACTTGAACAATGGCTAAGTATCAAATCACAGACTTCATTTAAAAAGTCACATCATGAACACTGAATAAAGGGTACTAAAACAGTCAGGTATTTAATATTAGGTCTTGGTCAGCCAACACCACATAGCAAGAAGAGACAAAATCTTAGAAGAACTCTGCAGCTACATAGACTTGGCAACATTTCTGATCTAATCATAGAGATTATTTTAAAGGTAGGGAGTTCTGTTAGAGTTTGGGCCAGTTGGGGGCTAACCTCAATGTACCCCACAATGTCACAGCAAAGATGCTTATTCTGATGGGCGTTATATTAGGTGCTTCCTTTTCATATTTTAAAATATTTAGCATTTCAATATTGAGTAATACTGAATATTTATTAACGTTTCCTATGGCCAGGACTCCAATTTAACTTCCTACCTTTTGTAGCATACACTCCGGAGAATGCCTTCCCCACAAATAAGCATGTACTAGAAGAACATAATGATCTCTGCTGAAGGAAAGATGTGGCTAACTTCTGTATTCCACACCCTCCACTCTAGTTCTCATGATTAGTCCACTGAAGCCAGTTGAATTAAACACAGAGTGAACTGCAAGCTCAGGGAAGAAAACAGAGGTTGCTTGGGCTTCCTTTGAAGTGATTCGAAGGGCATCTGGCTGGCAAACAGAGGAGCCAGTGCTGCAGATCTGCTGTACAAGGTGATGAGGACTGGACAGGGGAGGAAAATGAGGAAATGCAGCTTGGCTTTGCCCTCCCCCGTCCCACCTAGTACAGCTACTCTGGCATGGAGGGTGCAGAGATGTGCTCTTAGCACAGACTAGCCGTGGGATTCCCTGATTAGTCCATTCCTAGACAGCAAAGAATCTGAGCAGGTGCTCAGATCAGAGTGTAAGCCCAAGCCAGAGCGACTTCAACTAGTAGCTCTCTTTCAAAAAAAAAATCCAGTTTGCTGGAAAATGGCCCTCATTGTGATCTCCACCACAGAGGGGAGACAGCACATAAGGCAATTTGGAAGTGCCTCTTCAAATCAGAACACAAACAGTGGCTACTTTTAGGGTAGAGAACTAGCCATATGCCGTCCTCAGTGCATTTAAATCTAATGTACCCTACTGAGGCTACTCATGGGAATAAAGAATTGGGAAGAATTTAGACTCACAATTTGAAGAAAAAGAAACAAGAAACAATATGAAATATATATCTATACTTTCTACTTTCTTGAGAAATAGTTTTCTGTTTATTTAACAAAAGTAAATTTTGCTTAATATATATTTTTTTTCCATAGAAATATAGAGCAAAAAGAATTGCTAGATGTGCAACAGGACTGTCTAAATTTTACATACTAAATATTTTTACCTATAGAGACACTTTCTAATCTTCAATAGCACAATGGTATAATGTGGAAAACTATAAGCCACTATTAAAAAGGAAAAATCCAGTAAAAATATATCTGATCTCTGTGCCTGACTACAGAGACTAGACATTTTTATTTAGGAAATCAGGCAGCTGAGGCTCATATTTCTAACCAGTATTAGTAAAGTCAGCATTTGCAATAGTAGTTCATGCCCTAGGGACGCACTGAATACTTTTAGCATAATCTGAATTGATTAAGCCACAAACAGCCATGGTGGATACAGGAGAATTCAGTCTGCTTGTCTTGAGATTTCTAGCTGAGTTCACTTCTTTAGTTGCTATCATATATCATCATATGCAACCTGAGGCAAAGGCATTGGAAAGCAACAGCGGTGTTGATACTTGATTTCAGTGGGGTACTGGGCAAGTATGCTTCATAATACAATGACCTAAGGAATTAGAAATACCTACAGAACAATTTTGCTGAACTGATTTACCGGCCTACTGTCATGATATTAAAAAATAAAGACAATCATTTAAATTAACACAAAAAACGACTGCTGTATAAAACAGCAATGATAGAACTAAAAGAAAGATAGTTTTGAATGTATATTACACTTCTTGTACACTGGAAATAGATTAGTAATGAATAGATTTTGGTAAAATTTTTATTAATGCAAAATGTACAAATGTTAAAATTTGTCTTGTTAAAATTGCACCTTAAGAGGCTGAAGGCTAAACTGAATCACTTTTTGTGCTATTTATTTCAATAAATGTTAAAGCTACAGTAGATACTTCTGCTTTTTTTTTTTTTGAGATAGCTCAAAAAAGGGGATGGAGTACTCTATTTTAAAAAGGAAAAAAAATCATACACAGAAAAACTTTTTTTTTTTTTCCTCAGCATCTTTAAATTTTGCTGCCACAGGTGTTTTTGCTAAAAAGGCTTTTTATTTTTATTTATTTATTTTTTTGCGTCAATATTATTTTCAGTGCATGAGTAAATTGGTACTAAGTAACCACTCTTTGCCCTGCTAGAGATTAAATTATGAAGTCTTGTTTTAAGGAAAGGTTTGTATTTAGGAACAGTACAGAAAACAAGGCAAACATTTTTAGAAGATGCCTTAGAATTATTTGAATGAAACCTCTTTTCGCAGCATGGACTTCTCATTATCCAGCCCTCTTTAGGACTGCTTGCCAATTTATGGGTTGCCCAGTTTCTGGAGGGTTTGCAGAATCAGGTCCAAAATTTTAGAAACTGATCCTCAGAGCTTCTCTGAAACCTAGCTATGACCTACAGGTTTGTCTGCTACTGGCAAGTAGTTAAAGTGCAATAGTGCCAGACTCCCTTTCAGAATGACATGGAATCAGGTGTACAGATTCAGTTGCTGACTAAGATAACATTATATTTTGTAGTTAGTGGTCTTGATTCTGTGGCCCAAATTTGCCTTGGTAAAAGATAAAGCACGATTTGGTGGGCCCAGAAGTGGAAAGCTGTATGTTTAAATAAATGTATTAAGTTCTTGTGCTGTAAGGATAATTAAGATCATTAAACACTTATACCACAGAAAGCTTGAAAGGAATAAATGTAATGTAGTGCAAAGTGCCCCTTTGAGAGTCTAGTAAATCTTATTTTTTCATTTTCTGTGGTAGCCAAATCTCCACTTACATAAGGAAGAAAGACACACTCATTTAGCAAGAATAATTACAACTGGCAATTTTATGTATTGTTCAGCTAGGCAGTCCTCTCCCTCTTAACTATTATTATGCAATTAAGCCTCAGAAAAGCATGGTGAGGGAGGTAATGGTCATGTATTGATCACTCTGACTTTCAGCAAGAGGCAACCACTCCCATGGTGGAGAAATCACAATGCACCCAGTGCTGTGTGACAATTTAGGACAAAGGAATAAGAATTCATTATTCAACTGAACCTGCATGAAAAGAAAAAAAAGGAGGAGACAAGATTTGTCTGGAACAACTGTGCAAGTATCCTACCCATACATAAAGACCTGTGATATATTAACTGAGAAATCCACCATAAGTACAACTTTGGTTTTGTGAGTCATCAGGGAATTAGCACCTTGAACAGCCCAGTGGCTCTTCCACTATTGTGTGACAGTAGTCTAGTCCTGACTCAAAACCAAAGTCAGTACTTTTTGTACCACAGTAGCATTTTCAAAGGTGTACTGGTTTTTAATTCAAGTACTGATTGCTTGAAGCTTTGAAAATGTGAACATTATATAAAATGATTTTTTGTCTATCAGAAATTTTCCACTGTATGTCATGTGCCAAAGAACGGGAGACCATTCAGAGAGGAATGTGTCTGAGCACACCTTAGTGATATCTCTTTAAAAAGTCTCATTAATGCTGCAAGAGATGGACCAGAAATGGATGACATGCTATGTGCCAGTACCAGTAGCCTTTGCGCTGTGACTCCGCTAGGATGAGGATCTGTGGGGTGGAGAGCTATTTTTATTTTAAGAACAGACCCAGAGTCTGTAACAAGGCTTCCACTACCACGTAACCTCACAGACTTTTGTATAAGAGAAAAAGTAGGGGAACTACATCAGAAATCTCTTTTTTCTTTTTCCCGTGTTTGCTGCATGCATATTTTTGCCTATGGAAAATGCTCTCAATTCACTTCCTTTTTGAATTATCCACATTAAAATCTTTTTTTCTTTTCTTTTTTTTTTTTTTTTTCTTGAAAGCTCTTGACACGCTCAACAGAAATTTTCCACTCCTCTCTTCTCTCATGTTCATGTCTCAAATACAACCAAAGATTTAACTATTGTCTTGTTCAGTACTCTTTAATTCTGATACAATCATCAGTTTCAACCCATAGCATGTTAAACAAACCAGTTCCATCCTGTATCTTTCTCCTCGTGGAGACTCTACTTCTATAGGCAGATCTGCTTCATAAAACTGGCAAATAGCTGTTTACTAGCAAGCCGAAATTTATCTGCAAAATATCCCCAAATGCAGATTCCTTTTTGGTGGTGGTCATGTTAAATGCCTAAAATGTCTGTCACACTGGCAAGCTTCTGTTAGAACATCACTGATGTTAAGAATTACAAACGATTACACAAGTAGGAATTTTGCACTTACAGAAGAAGCCTGTTTTATATTGAGAAGTGCAGCCTTTCCTTTTAATACTAGCAGGTCTCCAACTATCTGGTCTTAAAACCACGCCATTTTTTTTACAAAGGAAATTGACTCCAGGCACTTTCTAGAGCTTAACTGATTTTTATTGGAGGTTTGATATTCCCACTTTTTTTTTTCTTTCTTTCGTCTTTTTTTGCATTTGTGGGTGTATTTGTTTTACTTCAAGGATTTGAATTTCCAAAGCACAAGTTCCCAAACCATTTTTAACAAGTAACCTCTCCAAAACATTTGTATGCTTGCATTTTGAGGAACAGTAAAATTGTATATACAAGGCAGGTTCCTGTCATTCTATTGCTGTGCTCTGTGTAATGAGTGAGTGGCAAATTTCTGGGAGCTCTGAGGATGTCATGAAATAGCTGTATCCCCACACTTTCCTTTGTCTCCCTTCAGCTATCTGTTCAAGTCAGGCTTCCTGACTTTACCTCTCCAAGGAAGAAGCAGGATTTCACAGTTCTCCTTCAATTTTACTGGGCTCCAGGACACTGTCTCTATAGTAACTGCGCTAACCTGGACAGTCTGAATGGATTTGCAGCTTTTATTTCAGAGAGGTAATGAATACTCCACTTAATTAAAAATGGAATGTTATTTAAATATTTAAGTATTCAATTTTTAATATTTCAAACAAAGGGATTTGAAAAGAATAGTCTATATGCGTATAGAGTGTAATCTAGCCAAATTTTTCTGTAAACTTTAGCAATATCTTCCATCAGCCTGCTCAGACATAAATCTTGACTGTTCTGAAACAGATCTCTTAATCTTTCCTATGTATTCTTTTATTTGTTTGTTTGTTAATTTCTTCCTCTGCCTGCTTGAACTTCCACCATTTTATGTGAGTTGCATTTCCAGACTGAGTAGGGCATCAAATGAATCTCCTAGGCCATCACGACAGATATTAACTGTTTCAAAATCCCACATTCTTCTAAGAAGCACCCCACTGACAAATATTCCTACCTGATGAACTCACTTATTTGAAAACCAATAGCCAAGCCAACATGCTGTATTCATAAATTATTACAGAGAACTCCACTTTCATCACAGCAGCTGCGGGACTTCCTGCAGACCCAGCTTCGAGAGCACAGTTGTGAATTATGTATTAGAGAGTCTTTATGTCTTCCCCTCTAGATAGTGCTTTGGGGTTCTGATAACCTATTTAACCTGTATTTATATTCATTAGTTGTATTTTGCCAGTGTTGATACTGAGGGTCATCAACAGTACTAATGCGGGTCACCAACACAGGCTTAGCTCTACAGAGCACTCAAGGAAATGCTCTCTTGGATCAGTAAGGCACCAAAGCTTGTTGCTACTATCATCAAAGTGAGTTGCCCTCATGATGGTACTGTTTTAATTGATTTTTCATGTTTTGCAAATTTAACATGCTTTGTGATTTTCTGGAAGAATTAATCCCATTTTACAGAAGATTCGTTGTCTATTCTGGAGAGGAAAAATTTTACATGGCAATAGCAGAGACATTCTCTTTGATTCAGTAAAGAGGTTTCCCAGCAACAGTAACATTGTAGAGGTGCTATCAGATAAAATATAAAATCACAGACCTGAGCACTTGCTATCATCAAGCATCCCCTCGCACTTAGCACAAGATTGAAGGTGTTAGTTCCATTTTCCTGGCCAGATTCCCCTGTGATATTTAAATGCCACATGCAGCTTCATCCTTTCTTAGGGTTCCAGTTTGCCAGTTTCCAGCCAGGACCAAGGAAAAGTGAAATTGTTTTTGAGATATTTATTCATCTGGACTAGTAAACAAAAGACAGTCTTGAAATTAAGGTATTGTGATGGTCTGGACATCACAAATGGCTGTGATAAGTCCCTCATTTAATTCCTACCCTTAATGCTAGCTCTTCTTCATGCATCTCCCTTTTCCTGCTTGCTTAACTGTACATAAAGAAAGAATAGGTGATATGAATACTGGAATAATTATCAGTTTCCAAGGGAAGATTTTCATTTTGGAGAGTTTGCAGTTGCACTGAATAACTGCATGTCTGCTGCCACATTTTCCTTTGTCTTTCTCAGTTCTGCAGTCTGCTCTCTGGCACAATCTGTTTTTTGACACCAGATAGCTCAGTTTAGACTGACAAGCCTCAGAAGCCATGTGAAAGTGAATTCTTAGCAGAGGCTTAAACTGAGTCTCAGCTGTGGTGTGAATGAGAGAGAACATTTTCTATCAAAACTTGCATCAATATTCTTGTCATACATACTGTATTTTATCTGCATTTTGGATGGTCTGACAGATATTATATGAACTTTGTCTAAAAGTTACGTCACTGTTTAATTAACACCTATGTCATATTTTAACACCTACAGATATTTCAAGCATATTCATTTGTAGAACTAGTCATATGAACTTCTCAGATCAAGGAATTGTGTCATTACAGCTGTGTCCAGTATATATTCTGAATTGAAATCCATTCTGGTTAGGTGCGGGTATTCTGTTTTGATAGAAGTGCTGGACAGTACCAATTTCACATTTTTGCAAGTGCAAATGCTTGTATGTGCAAATTAAGTTTTTGTGTTCTCTAATAAAAGCTTTACAAATTTTGCAGGCACAATTATGGATCTCTTAAAAATCTCTTAAAAAATTTTCTTCTCAGCAGGAGAACTCTGTTACGGAGTTCTAAAATAGTTACCTTTGTTTAAAACTCTTACATGCTTAAAATATAGCCAAATTGTTTCAGAAGTCAGCGTACAAATCTTGTGAGGCCACTAATCAAATTAACATGATGGCGTGCGAAAAAATCACCACATATAAAAGTTTATTGGATGTAATCAGTTAATTGATTAAAAAGACATAGCAAAATAATCTAGTAATTAGAGCATCATGTATAATCTGTGCAACATCATGTTAAAAACTTTCAAAATGATTAAATAGAAGCCAGTAAAAAACCCTGAAAATTAGGTGAAATGGATGGATTGATTATGGTTTTTTTTGGAAAATTAGTTCTTCTACTATTGCTCAAAAAATGCAACTATAGAAAGAAGATCAAAAATAATTGTTTTTTCCCTTTGAAAAAACAACCTAATGAAAACACTTTGTGCTTGCTCAAAATAATGAAGAAGGTTTGATTCTTTAAAGAAAAAGTTTTGTTACTTAAAAATAGTAAGTGAAAACATTTCCATATACTGAAAAAGAAATGTTCCAGGGGAAGTTTTGTCCTGATATACTAAGTTTTGTTTTCTTATTGGTCCTGGCCACTTTCTTTGTACATGTCCCTGAGACATGTATATTGCCCTCAGTGCTTCCTAGAAGCCAAAAACCAGCCAGTGTTACTGATTCCATAACCTCTGGTAATGATAAAGAACTGTGGAGGAGGAAAGTTCTTTGACAGCTCTTCATAGAATGGCAATGAGAAATTTAGTAATCCTACACCTTTTGGTCAGGATCCCAAAGGTTTCATATTACTGCATTTTAAGGCCAGGAGTCACCTTTAGGCAATACAGACAACATTAAGGGTCAAGAATCTACTGCTTGAACATATAGAAGCCAGTCTATACTGAAGCCCAAGATAGAAAGAAAGATAATGGGAAAACAGTTGGTCACTTGCTAAGAGTGTGATGGTAAAAGTTTCATCATCAGATGGATACTGTACAGCCAACCAAAGTTGAGAACATAGAGCACAGTCTATCCTATGCTACTGTCTGCAGTGCCTGTGGAATCTAAATCTACCTGTGTTGTAGGGTCCTAGTTAACATTTTGCATAGACCTAATAATAATTTTATGGTTGCTCAGAGCAAATCTAATGGTCCCTGAAAACTTATTTAATATGAGGAAGGGAAGCAATTGTTTGAAAACAGTATTTACCCAAAAGACTAGAAAGACTCATTAGATACATTTGTATGTGGGCTTCTTTTCACTTTACAGTGCATTATTGAAAATAAATATAAACTTTAACACCTCTCCTGAAACCACTTAATCCATCATATACTTTCTCTGTACAGTTCTGTGGTTTACTGCTGTGAAAGTACAAAAAAAGCTCTGTAGTGCAAAATACAATTCTTATTAACTACAGTTACTCTTTCCAGTAAAACATTTAGATAAAAATATCTCAGGCTTCTGAGTTAGCCTCAGGATTATGAGTTTTTCAAACTCTTTTAAAATTACTACTATATATTTTACACCAACCATTTGCCAAATTTGATTTCTCTCAAATCAGACTAATGTTTGTGATATAGCAGAAATGTGAAGAAGTAAAAAATGCATATTCAGTACAGGAGTAGGAAGTTTACAACAGTTTTACAAATTAAACCCTTTTATATCTCTTAATAAAGAGTTAGATTAAGCAATATATTAATTGACTAACTGTGCTAAGCTTTTATTAAGAGGATACTTTCATGAATGCACTCACAGAGAAACTTGTGCACTGGGCTTTAAAGCCAATGGGCTGGTTGTACTAAATATATACTTTACCTTGAGATAACTAAGAAAGCAGTAAAAAAAAAAAAAAAGTAAAATAATAATATTTTGCATTATTTATATTTATCACAGACAAGTGACTAATTAATCAGGGGATCATTTTTGAAATCAGGTATTTTGATAATTTTGCAGCCTGACTTGTCATAGATGCAGAGCATCCATAAATCTAGTTTAGACACAGTAGTCATACAGCATTGTTATTAGCCATAGAGAAAACAAAACTATAACACAGCAACAACAACAACAAAACAATAAAATCTCTCTGCACCACACCCACTCCTGAAAAAAAAACAAGCACTCAAAAGCAAGCAAGCAAACAAACAAACAAAAAAAACGACAGGGAAAAAATTGAGCAATTATTCCTTTGGTGTTTGACAACAATTTAAATTTAAGGAAATGAAAATTGAAATATCTTACTACTTAGGATGAAACATACAGGATACTCATAAATAACAATGAAATAGTTAAAAAGATGTTGCTCGTCGCTGAACACTTATGCTACATTTCATTGTGAAATTTTTAGCTTTTTGGATATTAGGTACAAGAAAGTGCAAGGAATATTTAGTCAACTGTTACAGTACCACATTACAAAAAGTATTTTCTAGGCCACGAAGGCCACAGCTGATATAATTTGTATTATGATAAATGTATACACAAAATAGTTTTCCAATCTCCATATACATATCTACGTATCTATATCAGCATCACAAAACCACTGGGAAAATGATCTAGGCCATAAATCTTGTATTTTAAATATTAGACATATAGAGAGAACAGAGAAATGAAATTCTGCAAGGTAGCTCTGTATTTATGGTGATGAAAATACAACCTTGAACAGGAAGGATCAGTATTTAGCATTACCAACCCTCTCTGGGAAATGTATTTCTCTCTAGAGGCCATGGATAGCAACTTTGAACAAATGTGAAAAAACTTCAGTTGGAGCCATTATTGTTAGTGCTTTTAATAATAAATAAGGAATACCTGAAAGCTCTATTTCTCTATTTGGCTTTCTTTATGTGTATGAAATCATTTTGAATTACTCCTTTTTGTTGCCTTAAAAAAAACTCTAGAATGTTAAGAACAGCCTTCTCAGCATCTCCAGAGCAGTCAAAATGTTTCAAGGCATAACTGACTGTTGTCGGGATCAGTCATAGGAATGGAGGTGGCTGGATCTGTATTAATTCATTTTGTGTCAATCAGGTCAAACTAACCAATGCGAAGTTGTTCTTTGCTCCAAAGACCCTTTTCCCTTCGTAATCAGATTAATTTCCACAAATTTTTCCATTCGCATAAAATGATCTTCCATTTTTCTCACGTATGACAGTTCCATAACAATGCTGTTTTGAAAAAAATACTATCCTCACATGTATCTCTAAATCTTACAAAGAAAAAGTCACCACTCCAACATTTTTCTAGTTGCAGTTCAGCTTTCAAAATCTAACGTCCAACCATTCAGTCTTTTCTATGCTCTTAATAATAAACAAACAAACAAACAAACAAACAAACAGTCTGAGGTTAGAATGTCAAAAAAAGTTAAATCTACAAAATAATATTCAGTCCTCTTCCAGTTTTTATATCAGCTCACTCAGCAGATGATTTGTTGTAGTTTCTCTCAGTGTGTATTTCAATAAATGAATTGTATTGTTTATAAAATTATTACATTTCAATTTCTTTTTCCATATATTGATACAAAGCACAACTCAAATTCATTTTGGACATCTAATTTGAGGTACGAAGTGAGGGACCAATGACATGAGCTACGTCCTCAGTTAAAAGTACTTCAAACAAATCTAACACTGTCTTACTAAATCAAGAAACATAAAGAAGTTTTTTTGTAACTACAGCTCTTGTTCATGTTTTTGAATACCTAAAATTCATAAAATAGTTTATGTTACATCAGAGCATATTCACACCTACAGTTTGGCCTGATTAAAGACCGAATATGGGATGCAAAATGCACACAGCAAACAGGCTCTATGAAAGTGCTAGATGCATCAGCCTGGGAGATCTTTACATTTCTGTGGAGCTACAGCGACCTCCACAGAAGTCCATATAGACACAGTTGCTGTCACACCCATATCTGTTGTTCAATGTCACGCAGAGCTAGTGGATGACTGAAGAAAAACTGCTACCAAATACAGTTGCTGGCCTCGGTATACATGGTAGCTATGCCAGACAGTTTAATGAGTTCCTATAGCTGTAGCAGGCATCCTGATTGCTGGAATATTATAACTGCATAGATCCAATCACGAGATCTCTTCCATAAAGTCTAAACTAAAACCCAGTGAAGCCTGTAGGGTCCTACTCAGCCAATGTGGCTTCAGAGGACATTTGATCAGTGTTTCCACCCTGTTCAAAGAAAGAATTTCAAATAGTCAAAATGTGACAGTAATTACTGTTGTTGCTTTTCCTTTTCCTTTTCCTTTTCCTTTTCCTTTTTTTCTTTTTCTTTTTCTTTTTCTTTTTCTTTTTTTTTTCTTTTTCTTTTTCTTTTTCTTTTTCTTTTTCTT
>JAOWBP010000001.1:55102059-55112299 GCA_028571105.1 Tragopan temminckii | reverse complement strand
GGGGAAAAAATGAGATTTGGATTCAAACTGGTGTAAATATATAATAGTGCAAAAATAAGGCCTCACCAAAGTGATACTACACAGTCTAAGTTAAAAAATATTCAGAATGTAGCTTTGGCTCAACTGAGGACCATAACTGCAGTGGATGTACTTTATGGCCTTGGACAATTCCGCCTCTCCATGCTCTATTTTTCAACTTTTAGGTAGAGGAAAAAACAATTGCATTTCATTTTTGTCCAAATATTTGAAGGAAGAATGCTGTATAGATTAAAGATTACTTAAAATAAATGGACTAAGACTCTACATAGTCTTTATGAAATGCACATTGTGTAATGAACTATAGAACAGTATTTGAGAAAGAGGACTAAAAGGAAAAAATATAGAAAAGTCAGCCTTCTATTAGAATTCAAATAATGTCATTGAAGTTCCTCTTCAGACCTACTCTTAGGTACTTTAAATTTCTGCTTGGTAACAAAAGTTTAATTTAGACTTAGCTCAGTCCAGAAAAATTTGCATAATATATTAATCATTACATGGAGCAAGGTAAATAAACAACCCCTTAAAAAAAAAAAAAAAAGTATATATATATTCTCAGTTATATTTATGCCGTATGAACAGCTTTTATACAAACACTAAGGTTATCTCTTGTGAAACTCAGTAGCAAAAAGGTTTTGATCTGGAAACATTTCTTGCTATCATTTTAACACTAATGAGGAAGTAGAAGGACTCCATTAATATACATTGTTACAGAGTTATTACAAATAGGTTGTGTGCAGGTGAATTTCCATCAAGTGTTTCATCAACATGATGGATATTCTATTAACACCCTCATTTTCATCTCACTAGTTTTCCAACAGAAAGACTCTACTGACCCTGCATACACTTGGTTGTAATGAGTCTTCATTTATATTTTCAGCACCAAAATACCAGCATGATTAAATTTTAAAGTATCAGAGGAATCAGACAATTTCCGTCAGTAAGGAAAACATCTAAAACCAAAACATTTGATCCAACAAAATGGACTGAAAAACTTCCTTCCTTTCTTCTTTATCTTTATTCTTTTGTTTTTGTCTTTTTGTCTTTGTCTTTCTCTTTTCTCTTCTTTTTCTTTTCTCTTTTCTTCTTTCTCTTTTCTCTTTTCACTTTCATTTTAGCTTAAGCATGACTTCTTGAAGTGAGATTCTAGTTAGGTTTATAACATACTTACATTATTTTTGCAATTCCTGGAATTCTTTCTGGACAGATGAAGTAGGAAAGACAATAGACTTCGGGAGAAGACGACTGAAGGTGAGGACTGAGAGAAAGTTACTTCCTGGAGGTTTTGCAAAATAGAATGCATCTTTTTGTGCTTTGCTCAAAATGACCTGGAAAAAAATCTGTAATGAGGTGGCATGTTCAGCACTATTTTTTTATTTTTTATTTTTCTCTGCTGCATGGAGCATTTCTGAACTCCATCGTCTGGGGTTGATTCCAAGAACAGAAACGAGCAATTATATTTTCAAAGTGTTGCCTCTGTAGGATACCCATGCAATCACACACCTGGGGTAAAGCTATGTTGAATAATAATGTTGAAAACGTGAGAAATTATGCTGAGACTCCTCAGGAGATGTTTTAAAGTTAACTTGGCCGACTCTAATTTCACTCTATTTATATGTATGGTCTTTTTTTTTGTTAAAGCTTATTTATTATTGTATATATACAGATTATTTATAGAAGTGAAAATACTGTAAACATAAGAAAACGGTTGCATAATATTTACATATGGGAACATAACAGTAATATAAATTCTACCTATTAGATGGTAAAATGTTATGCTTAATATAATCCACTTAAGAGACATTCATTCCCAATCTGGTCACACTAACTTGTATATATACTTAACCAGATTTTGGTACAATACATCTACCAAGCAACCTAACCCAAATCTTTACTGGGTAATTATGGGAAATGCATGTATTCATGAGCTTTTATCAATTCACTAATTTCTGTTGTAAACACTTTTAAGCATTAGAAGCGGTAGTGGATTTTGGTACAGGTATTAGCATAATTTGAATAGATTCAAGACAAATATTAGTAGATTTCTACTAATTCTTTAATATTCTAGGTCTTTTTCCTTGCTTTTCACAGATTTTAATGGATTGAACTTGTTATCAATTTGTACAAAATGCTGAATTTTGACAACCATAGAGCAGTAGAAAGGTATGTTGCTTCCAAGCCTAGTGTACTAATATAAATACAGTCATAGACAGCCTGTTTTGTTGCAATTGATATGTGTTTATTAACTTCTAGCAAAGGTACGCAGACATAACTGGTGAATGTGACATCTTAAATTACCCAGGTAAGATTTACAACATGATATCTGTCAGTTTTATGTAGTTTATACAATTATTTGTTATTTCTGAGGAACAAATGCCCTACAACAATAAGTTGCTATTATTTTCATTCCCTAATTGACTGAAAGTTAAACCAAGAAGGGGAAAACAAGAGATTCACAGATGTTTGTGTATTTTTAATACAGGTCTCTAGATAAATACGTATTTTTGAAATATTCATTTAAAATAAATCCTCTCCAACTATTTTGTACCAGATAAAATAATGAATATAGCAGCAGCATCCTCAAGATGTTTCCTTTCATACTTGCAAACTTGCAAAACCTTAAGTCAGTAGAAAAAGGTTCAGAAAGCTTGCATTTCCTACATTCCCCTTAATGGAGAGTTTTTTTTTTTTTTTTTTTTCCATTTGTGCCATTAGGAATATAAGATGTGCTGTATGATTTTCAGTCACTGGGATTTAACATTTTAGTTCTGTAAATATCCATTAGATCCATCTCTAGCCACCAGGGTGGTGGACTTTGTCGACTCATGCTGGCTAATAGAATTATTAGGCTTTTGTGACTCAAACATTTACCCTGCTTATAGTACTAGGCCTTGTAAGAGAGGCCCTTAAAAGTGAAAAGCAAGGATTAAATTATGGCTGGTCAGGATTCAGGCTCAATCACTACAGAAGACAGGAATCTCAAATCACCTCAAGGAGCTACTCTGATTTCTTCAGTGCTTTGTAACTATGAATAATCTTACTCTCAAGTCCAACTGAGTATTACCTTGTCTGCAAGATTTGCCTGTGGAAGAGAGTTTGTGCTTTGAGCTCATAGTGAATTCTGCTCAATTTCCTTAGCCTGCAGGAAAAATGAACTCTTGTGGATCAGAAGTTTCTATCCACAAATGGTAACTGCATGTACAATATCAGAATCTGAATGCAAAGTCCCATTATGCAACTAACAAGAATCCAGTACATCTGCTACCCAGAGTCTTCTGTGTCATAACAGAATTTGATTATAAAATGTGATCTTTGCAAATAATATATCTATTTGTAATGTTGGTAACATCTTATTCCATTCCTTTGGATGAATGTAAAGAAAAAGATCTTCACAATTTTAATTGTGGCAAAATTGCTGGCACATAACTACTGACAGAACAAAGCATGGTGTGAAGTCATACATCTGATTTTAATAAATCATCCTCTGCATATCTCTAGTGTTTGGCTGAACTGAAGTCAAAGTGTGTGGCTAAGTAAGGAGGAAGAAAGAACATGATGAGCAGTAAAAATAACTGTAAGACATGCCAATGCTCTCTGCTTCAAGGCAGCTTAGACATGCAAACTAACATCTTTGTATGTTCTCAGGAGTTCACAGGATCCCATGTGGTATTTTGGGCTCATAAAAATGCTACACGCTCCAGCCTTTCTTCCTCTTGCTACTTTCTTCTCTATTTCTCTGCTTTCAGAAGGAGATAGTTTCCACCAGAGTCAGAACAGCAGTTTTACATAACGTAGTCCTTTATCCCCTTCAGATGCACACACTAGGATGCTGTGTCCTGCAATGACACAAAGCTAATGACTGACATAGTGTTGTCTCGTACATATCCTATCCTATCTCATATATATCCTACGTTTTAGGATATATTCTAAAAATGAAAAGCACTGGTGGTCCTTTTCAAAGCAGGACATATTGAATGAAAATATTTACCTTTTTTTCTATTGTATGCTTAGTACAGACCAAATTCATTTTTTAACGAGTTGGCTTCTGCCAAATGAAACTACTAAGACTGGCAACACCAGATGTTCTGCTGGAAATTAATAAACATTAACAGATCTAAATTTCATAGGCTATACACATACTTATTAAAAATATAGCACTAAGATAAAGTAATAACTTCTTTGAAATGAACATTTTATTTTAATTTTATTTTTTTTCTTATCAATGATGACATAAGTTATGAAAGTCAAACTTAAATCAACAGGCTGCAGTCACATCTTTCTAGAGAAGTCTCCAGGCAATCTTCTCTACAGAGTTCTCAGCCACTCCAGGCATAAACTGACTCAATCATGACTTTAAACAAGGGGATGTAGTGAGACTATCACAGTTTTTCAAAAACCAGACTTCAACTTCTGTGTGTTTCATAACATTACACATCTAAGACAGAAAGATACTACTTCATATGATGATGACATTTGGAAGAATAACCATACTTTATTTATCAGTTTGTTGCCTTTTCTAGAACAACTTATAATGAACTTTTTATTTCCTTCACATAAAATTGGGCTTGCCATTGCTCCTGTTTTAGTTTGTCTTCTGCAGTTAAAGGAGACTAGGAAGAAGAAAGAAAAGAAACCTCAAGATTTGAAAAAAACAAAACAAAACAAAAAACCATCACTGAGAAATAGTAATAAATGACTTGAGAAATTAAAAAAAAAAACAAAACTCACAAAAACTTGGATAAGGATCACGTGTTTGTCTCATTAGAGAAGGGATATCTTCACTGAATGTGAAATAACACAGAGAATCCATTTCATAAATATCTTCTGGCTTATTCATATTGCCCTAAAGAATAAAAAACTGAGATTTGTGACCTGGGAAGAACACATGGGTACTGTCCAAACATGTAGAGAGTGGATTAGGAAAGCCAAGGCACAAATGGAATTGAACTTGGGGAGAGATGTGAAAAATAACAAGAGTTACTACAGTAATATTAGTTAGAAAAGACAGGCCAAGTAGAACTGTCTTCAACAGATATGGAGATGGCTGAGGTACTCAACAAATACCTTGGTTCAGTCTTCACTGGCAATCAGGCTTCCTGCATCTGTCATGTCCCCAAACATTTAGACAATGGTCAGAGGAATAAAAAAACCTGTTACCACTAATAACTATGCATTTTCACCAGCAATGAATATGAGCCTGCAAGCTGTGCTTGTAAAATTCGTACCAGTAGAGATGACCCCCTGTTTCACAGCTGCTACAACAGTGTTGTTGCTGAAATGCACCACCCACTGCCTCACTGTGCTCACACCCTGTTTGGTCTACATAAACATTCATCAAGCATCAGTGAATGTCAGTGACTGCTATTTTTTTTTCGCACAGAGGAATTCAATTCCACGTCTTTGCTTCGTATGCACTTCCATGTCAAAGCCATCTTGTCAGAGTGTTCCTTTGTGCTATCACATGGCAACAAAATGTAGTTGAATATTGTTGGGAAGGTTCAGTTCTTTACTACCATACTATCAGCATCCTCCTCTGAAGTTGTAGACCAACATAATAAATTAAGAGATATTACTTTCAGATCTGCCCTCACATACGGAAGAAGTGAATTACCGTGCAACCAGAATAACAAACCAATCGAACAGTTTTGATGGGAACAGTAGAAGTTAGAACAGAATAGAAAAAAAGTAATTTTGATTGTAAAGGACCTACAATGGAAATCAAATTCAATTGTCAGATTACTTTGGGGGTGACCCAAAGTTAAAACATTTCATTAAGAGAAGTATCCAGATGCCTCTTAAACTTGAACAAGCATGGGGGTCAACCACCTCCCTAGGAAGACTGACCCTGTGTTTGACCACTCTCATGGTAAATAAATTATTCCTAATGTCCATTCTGAACATCCTCTGTCTCAGCTTTTTGCCATTTCTGCATGTCCTACCAACAGTTCCCAGGGAGAAGAGCCCAGCACTTCCCTCTGCTCTTCCCCTCCTCAGGGAGCTACAGAGAGCAGTGGGGTGGCTTTCAGCCTGGACAACCCCAGTGTGCTCAGCCTCTTCTCATAAGACATGCCTTCCAGCCCTTCAACCAGCTTAGCTGACCTCTTGATGCATTCAAATATTTTAACTTTTTTACCAGTTGGCTGTGTCTAATGCACCCCAAAACATGGTTTGCTGTAAATAAGGAATTAGATTGTTCATTAATATCAGAAATAAATTTTTGCTTTCTGGATTGGTCCAGCAGACCAGGCAAGGTGAGAAGAAATCATTTCAGATATTGCTTTTACAGCGAAACAAATAATTAAATAGGAAAAAAAACATAAATACTGTAATTTTACAAAGATACTCAGTGGACTCAGATTATTCATGCGATGACTAATATTTGATCTCTCAAAAATCTAGACTTGTTGACTCATTGAGAAAATTTATATGATTTTTTCATAGTAAGTTCTGATAGCAATCCTAAGAAGTGAAAATTGAAGCAACATACTTCTGAATAAAGTAAAAAACACAGTAGAGCCAAGTGGTCACAAGAAGCGATTCTCCCTCTGCAGCTAGTGTTGATTCATCTTTGCCTTGAATGTTGTGTTCAGTTCTTGTCTCAACAACATAAAAAAAAATGCTAAGATCCTTGAAAGCATCCAGTGAAGGGCGACAAAGCTGGTAAGAGGGCTAGAAGGCATGTTCAGTGAGGGCACTATCGTCCAGTCTGTAAGGAAAGATGTGGAGAGACAACTTTATTTCTCTCTTCATCTCCTTGAGAAGGGGAAGAGCAGGGGAAGGTGCTGAGCTCTGCTCCTGGAAACTCATGTCAGGATGCACAGGAACAACACAAAGTCATACAACGGAAGGTTCAGAATGGACATTAGGAAAGAATTCTTTATCATGTGGATGGTCAAACACTGGGACCGTATTCCTAGAGAGGTGACTGACGCCCCATGTTTGTCAGTGCTTAAGAGACATTTGTATAAAACCCTCAATAATGTGTTTTAACATAGCCCTGAAATGGACAGGCAGTTGGACTAGAGGATCTTTGAAGACCCCTTCCAAATGAATTGCTGTAGTGTAGTGTAGTCTAGTCTAGTCTAGTCTACTTTATTTTCCCTGAGTACTTTATTCTATCAATATCATCATGAACAAAAACAAATTAAAAATAAAGTGCTTATTCATAATTTGAGTTATACATGCCATAAATAAAAAACTAGCAATGATGCTCTTCTACAGTATTTAGGTCATAATGTGCTTTTGTAAAACAATCACAATGGTGAGGAAAACATTATCATAAAAACAAAACAGAAAAAATGTCCAGACATACACTTAACTTTTGGCTGAATAAAAAAATGACAAGATGTACATCTGACTTGTATTACCAGCATTAAATAATCTGATTTACCATATGATTCAGACAGTAAATGATTTTTCTCTACTACTAGAATGCAGTCCGCTGAGAAAGTGAAAAAAAATCTTTGTAGATGTCTCAGTGTAATTAATGTTAAGTACTCTATTCCTTAAGTGTAATTAGTACAGAATGAAGCTTTATACAATTGTAAATGGTAACATAATTACAGATGCAAGCTGTCTACTAACACAGAATTAAGTCAGATTTCCTATGAAAGAATAGGCACTATGGTTGATACATAATAATAAGTAGACACACTTTTTGTCATTTCTCTGCTAAAAACTGAAAACCTAACTGTGTCAGAAACTCGAACAGTATGTTTGTAGCACTTTTTTTTCCCCTGACTAATATAACTGTGTTCTCCTTAGTTGTGTGATTTAAAATAAACTTCTCTGCATTTTGAGTGGCTTATGGTCCTTATACATAAATTATAAAAGATCCTTAATGTTTTTTTATAATGAGGAAAATAACAAGAGCACATCCATTAAAGGAGAGACTAGATAAATACTTGGAAGATTAATTGCAGGGTAGACTACACAGATAAACTGCACTGGGGTAAAGACATTACTGGAGATGTTACTCAGTGCCTAGGACGGTACTGGGGTCAGTAACAAATATCCTTGCTCTGCTCCGTAGATACAGGCTTATGGCTTTTGTTCCCAGTGATTCTGTCCCTGCTCTCCATTAGTAACAGAATAAGTATAGTTACTCTGTTTCACCTTCTCCAAAGAAAAAAAAAAAAAAGGATAAATAAAAAATCAAGTAAGTTAAGGGTAAAACTAATGATAAAACAGATGAAGTATGAGATGCTAACAATATAAAAAAAATCCAAAAAACATAAATATGGACTCAGAACTGGAGAGAAGCAGGGAGAAGTATTCACTGCTCCCTGAAGGCATCCAAACAGCCTGTAGATGCTGCCTTTTGTAACCTGTCTGATAACGTGACAGAATGAAGGAGCAGTCTCAGCAGTCCCACAGCTTATGGGACTATCCTTAATATGCACCAGTCAGGTGTTCTCCTTCTGGTTGTATTAAAGACCACCTGGTTCAAACCAAGAGCAATTTGATAAGAGAGGTCCCATTACCAGCTAAGATCTTGAACAGGACTGCTATAAGTGACAGTAAAAAGATGAAGAGAAGCGAGAAGACAGAACCTCAGTAAGGGAATCTAGAAGGACTTAAAGAAAACAGCCTGGTATCCTCAGTACCTGAATACACATAGGTCTTCTCCATGCAGAAATATCACAACTCTTGTGAAGCATACTGAGAAAATGCATGTGCCACTGTGCTGTGTGTGCTTTTTCTTAGCAGCAGGTTATTGGTCTCGGTGGACCCTTGGTTTGAAACTGCATGCCCACTCCTGTAGGTAGAGGATCATTGTCCTTGGGATGGGTAGGAAATAAAAGTCCTGTAACCACTGTTTTTTTACAGGTCTAGTAGCTTTTAGAATGTTACACAAACATATTATGTGAATTGATTTAAGGGGTGGTGATGAGAAGGATCATAGCAAATTCCCTGTTGTGTAATTGGGAAAGAATGGTACAACCATGTGCTACCTTGCAGGTAAATTTATTTCCAGGATTTTTGAACTGCATGCACAATCAACGTGTATGACTGATGTATGACAGGCACAGTGCATTGCAGTAAGAACAGATGGGGACCTTGGTTGTGCAGATGACTGAAAAAAGAATTATTGTTCTCAGTTGGTCAGATCCAATATATTGACTTGTTTTGCATTTTGGGAAATCTACCCCTGAAAACAGCAGCTTGGAGGCAGCCAATTTTGCAAATTTGAATTCATGCAACACTTCAAATGTAACAGTAATGACATTAGATTTGTAGTAATACTTTCTTCATTCTCCGAACTCTTTGGACTCACCAATTTTTTTCTGTGAGCCTTTTGAGAGGGAGAATTTCAGTGGGCAAGTATTTGAAGACTACTAATCTCAAAGCAGAACAAGCAATAGTGGATTTACACTTGCCTGCCTGGATATCCAGACCATAAGTGTTTCTATAATCATTCAGTTAAAGGGTGAAAAAAGCATTAGCAAAAGATGTATCTGCCAAGAAACATCACTCGGCATTGTGTCAGATCTGTCAAACTCTGGATAAGATCTGGAAACTTTTTTCTTTGAATAGCTTTACTTTTGTTTTTGTGTTTGTGTATAATCTCTTTACACCACACATTTTTATTTTATGTAATCCACATTGTGGATAGGGAGAGGTGAATAATACATTAAGGTCAATAATGCAAGAATTCATCAAGTCTCTGCCCACGAGTAGTTTCTCAGTCTAAAACACAGACAGACATCCTTCAAAAACATGTGAAATGTGTTTATCCTTAGTGAAATCATAGTAGGTAAAATTTAGAAGCAAAATGAAGCTTCAGAGAATAAGATAGTAGCTGAGGAAAATAGAAGTATTAAAAAGAATCACCACAGATCTCACAGACAATATTTTCAAAGGCTCTTGTGATCTTGTATTCTTTCCATTACATCGAATGTACCTGTTTTAGCATATACTCATTTTCCTGTGTTTGCTCCATTAGCTCTGCTCTGGGACAGATAACATATGGTTACACCAGTGTTAGAGTTCAGCACTGTATGCCTTCATGTGAGCCCTACTCGTGGCCACACAAGGAAGAAGTCTCTTAGTGGGTACCTGGGACAGATGTAACACGTAAGGTTATAAGAGTCCCAAGAGCTACAGTGTCTTCTCACCACCACTGTGACCATAAGCTTGTATGACAGCTTTAATTAAGAGTAAAGCAGAAAAGTGTTGCTGCAAATTACCTAAAATGTAGGTC
>JAOWBP010000001.1:55078371-55092106 GCA_028571105.1 Tragopan temminckii | reverse complement strand
AGGGAACAACTTTGGGCTGGCAGGGAACAACTTTGGGCTGGCAGGGAACAGTAAGGATTGTTCATTCTCCTCCCTCAAAGAAATGCAGAAAATTCGGCACAGCAACCTGAGTTGGCAAGAGGAGAAAGATGTGTCCCTAATAATGGCTTTGAGGAAATGAAGGTTTTGTATTTAAAAGAGATTAACTGGTTCATCTTGAACTTTCCCCATTTCCCTTTTCATTACAAGAAATGAAGACATTTCAGTAATTTTTTCCTCAGTGCAACAGGGCCCATGTCATCTCAGAAGCTGTGAGCATCTTGCAGGTTCTAGTATTTCTTAGCAAAATTAATTGAAAGTGTTAAAACAATTTGTTCTCCTTCTTGGAGAACAAAACAACTCAAAACAAGCAAAAATGTAAGTTTAATATGCATTTAAATTTGGGAAAATAGTGTTGTTTTTCTAATTAAAAAAATATTTACTGGGTGAGATCAGCAAGCATATTAACCTCTATAACTAGCAAACAATCCCCTAATTATGTTAGATTTTTTTTTTCATATATCTGGAGGCTTATAAACTGTTCTGTAGCAGAAGCCACTAGCCGCTCTTCAAGACTTTGGCAATAAAATGAAAGCAATAAAGCCATGCCAATGTATAACCCACTTATGATGTCTTTTTTACCTTTTTTCTATGTTTGAAAACTTCTGGACAATGAAAGATCCACAGAGATCAAAATGTAATAACTATTTTATGGCAGCTGCCAAAAAAAGTGCAAAACCAATATATTAAATTGAAGAATTTTGGGCCTGGATAGAGAAGTTTCCCTTCCCACAGTGAACAGAACTGGAGTCTGGTTTCCCATGGATTTGCCACTCTAAATGTAGCCTCAAGAAACCTGAATATAATCATTTTAAAACTCTCAGCATCTATTAAAGAAACAAATATGTCAAGTACTCCTTTGATTTAGATATAACTGAGGTTTAAAAACAGTGATTTATGTAGCTTATTTATAGTCAACTCTTCTACCTCTGAAAAGGGGAGATATTTTTCTTTATTGAGAAACATAAATCTGTATTGGCCTTCTGTGATTCAGCTGAAAATTGATCTGTTTCTTCACAAAGTTCAAATGGACCCTTCTTCAGGACACTGACCCCATGTGATTCCCAAAAGATAAGCATTAGCCACAGAGACATTATGTAGATAGTCTTTCTTTCCTTAGGTACTAAGGTTTAAGCATTTAATCAGGAGAAATGCAGAAAGATTTGACTGGAGCACTGAAAACAGCTATCAGTGAGTGATGGTGACTTCTCTTGTTGCTTTTAACAGTGTGATATTTCACCTCAGTCTCATTTCTCAATGAGAGAATTCAACTCATTTTTAGAATGATACTTTATGAAATGTTTTTGTAACTGTGCTACACACATTTATTCAACAGCTTTTGAGAGGTGCTAGAGGTAATTTTTTAAGATAAAAAAGAAAAATTAACAGAAAATACTTGGATTTATTATTACTATTGCTATTGTTATTACTATTACTATTATTGAGACAACAGACAGCTAGGAACCTGCAGCTAAAACCCAGATCACAAAACAGAGGTATTTATGGCAGTGATATATACATACATATATAGCACACTTCTAGGTGAAGATTACAGCTGCAGTCTGTGGCCTTGATCTGATTTGACCAGCAGATTCATGGCACTATTGTGCCAAGCTGAGCCTGCTTTAAAATCCCCAGGACTAGACAAGAGCAATGAAGAGAATATTGCTAGTGTCATAAACTTAGATTGAGCTTTCAGGCTTCATATGGCCACAGATCTTCTGGGGAGAGGCATGAGGGAAAGCACGTTCTCTGAGACAAAATGACGGATCTCCGTAGGACATGCCAACAGCTACTCAACCCAGATAGTGGGCAGTATAATCCATAGGACTGGAGACCACCAGAGTTATCTTGTCCCACGTTCTGCAACTTTGCACTCTAATACCTGGCTGAATGCAATGAGACTCCAGGTATTCCAGCACCTAAGGATGTTAAATGTTACCAGAGTTGGGAAAAGCATCCAGCCAGCACTGAATGGAAAAAATGACCCTGAGGTCACAAGGGTGGCTTTTTCTAGAGACTGAGTGAGAGCAGTTTGATTTACAGATAGGCACCACAGCAGCAGAACTGACACCACCTAGGAAAGCCAGGCTATGGGTCAATGTCATGGGAGGCCAGTCAAGAGAAGCAAAGACGACTAAGGGCCGTGAGGGAGACAGACAAAGGAGCCCAATAAAATGTGGCTTCATTTATCATGACTGAGCTTCTCTGAAAAAGACTGCACTTTTTGTACAAATGTGTTTCTTTTGTCGTTTGACTAATCACATTCTGAATGTTTTATCATCTGGATAATCCCAAGTTTGGCTTTTTCTGAAGGTCATACGCCCTGTTTTGACACTTTACCCTTGAAGTCTGATAAACTCCAATGATTAAGTAGAACTCATTATAAACCTACTTGTTCTTTACATTTATAACCCTCAGCAAGCTTTTATTTCCTTTTTTACATTTTCAGCTCCTTGCCCATCTTCAGATATTATCTTTGAGTTGTGATGAATTTGCCTGGCAAAGAAAATGGTTTTGCCTAAATTTTTAATACTTTTATTTTAACCTTTTTCTTCAGGCACAGATAAAGCACTTAGAGTAATCTCTACTGTCATACATTATCATATTTTCAGAGAAGTAGCTTTGAGAAGTCAAGTCAGTCATGGTATTTGAAGTCACTCCAGCACTTCTATCATGGATTTCTCTCTTTGTAGTGTCTATAGCAGAATGTTTTGACTTGTGACAAATGTTTTAGTTTGCATTTCCTTTTTAAATTTTTCAGTATGAGATGAGGAGATTAAGCACACTGTAAAAGCAGAGTGAACTGGGTTTGTAGAAGCATCATATAAAAAAACAAAACTTTGGAAATAAAACCCTACTAGCCATTATAAAACTTGCAGTTATAAAAGTCAGGAAATTTTGTTGATGTACTATTTCTTATTCCTTTCAGCTCCCTGACACTGTAGGATCCTATTCTATATAATTTATGTTTTTTTTTTTTTAAATTTTTTCTACCTGGTTTTAAAATACATGAGTATGGAGCTTTTTATAGTTTCCTCAGAACATTATTTCATTTCTTTTTCTTCTAAAACTGTTTAACTCCTTTGCATCTGACTTTTTTTGTAGATACTCATTATGACACTATTTTCTTAGTGCTTCTAGGACAACTGAGAATCATGCTTGCTGTTCTTCAGTAAATTCCATCAGCCGTTATACAGTCATCACTCTTTTCACCCTATCTTGTGATCAAACAAATCTCTCCTTGTATAAACAAACAATCCAAGAACAAAAACCTACATTAAAGAGTCTGTGATTCGTTTAACATCCACTTCCATGCACGTCTCTACCTCTTTGGAAGCATTCAAAACAGAATGCATACATCCAAAGAGATGTATGCACCCACACAAAAGCAAAAAGATTCAGATAATCAGTAAAATTTAGATTGGTCATGGTGGCAAAGAACAAATCACATCTGGGGCATACATTGAGTAAAGGAGGCAAAACATGTTCGCCTGGTGTAATTCAGCAACACTGAATGCATTGTATTAGGAGTACCTGGAAGCAGAACTCTGTTCCTGTGACAGTCAGGGGTCTCATAGAAGGTTCCTGCTCCTGCATGCTCACTTGATCCAACCCCACTCATTCTGTGGAACCAGCTGGGCGTTTTCCACCACTAGCGTACCTGTAAGCAGGGTCTTTTGAATAATTCAGTAACTGCTGAGTGGATCTCAGCTCTGTAAATATATAATTCATTTGGAAAACAGTCAGACTGCTAACTTAGAGTTCAAGCTTCTGTTCACACAGGGTAGGATATCAGTTTCATTACTTAATTGATGCATTCCAAACTTGATAAGAGGCTTGCTGGCAAAAAATAAAAAATAGGAAGATTTTTTTCCATTTTTTCCCTCTGAAGAAGCAGCATACAGTCAATCTGTCTTGAAAATTTTGATGGACAACAGATTTTGTAATTTCAGAAGCATTCGATATTTCAGTAGACAAAGCAACAAAGCATACACACAAAAATGAGTGCTTGAGCATTATTGTGCCTATATACTTGTGGAATTAGCCTAATGATTGTATACATTGTAAAAAGAATCTTTCAATTGTTTAATTTAAAATGGGATTATTTAGGTCATCAGGGGAATGATTCATTTGGGAAATGCTTAAATACTGCACCAGTGAATGAAGAATAGTATTTTTCCACACCTGTTGCAAGGACAGCTGGCTTGAAGTGTTCTATTTATTTCCCTATAAATAACTTTGAGCTGTGGAAGAAATGCACTGTGTGTAACACAACTTAACTTATAAAATAATTACATTGTATTGACCAGGCTGTGCTGAAAAGCAGTGTTATACTCACTCACTTAATATTTTGCTGAAATTCCAGTCTTGACTTCATGTATTGTTTCTCTACAATCAAATAGAGTTACAAGATCCTTTTGTTTGCTGTGTTACTTCTCTCTTCTTTTAATATCTTCTCAGTCTGTTTATTTAATTTTTTCTCTTCTCACCATTAGTCATCCTGTACTTCTCCTTGTCTTGTGCAGATCAATCCTTACCTTTCCATCATCTCTCTTTCACTTACTTTTTTTTCTCTCTCTCCCATAAGTATTAAGAATTTCTGGAAAATGTAACTAACCTTCGAAACTACAAATCATATAAGATTATTTTGCTCAGTATAATTCTCCATGCCCATTCCTATTTCCATTCCTGCCCTGTATTGCTCTAGACACAGATCAAATTCAGGATATTTTTCTTTTGAGTCTCATGGGGGAATTTGTTCTGAATTTTTATGGACTGACTCAGCATATAGCTCAGCAAAATAAGGATGAAAACCTGTGGAGCTGAGTTCATGCAGTGAGATAATTAAGTTAAAAAGAAAGTGCAAACTGTTGTTCTAGCATCTTAGAGAGAGCTTTTTTAAAAATAATTTTTTTGCTAAAAACAACCTGTGGTGGATTATCGTGCCACCTGTTTGCCAGCAGAAATTTAATCAACTCAAGTGATATTCTAGTACAGTTCAGTTCAATCACCTATTTCAAAACTGCACTAGTACTACTTACCAAACACTGAATTACTCACTGCCTCTCCCATCACAGCCAGAGGATATAAATACAGACCACAAATTAAACAGGAAAGAATATAAATTTCATAGATCCAAGAATAACTATGCAGAGCAATAACCATGCAAATGGAGAAAGTGATCTGCTGTTCATGTACATGCCTAAAAAAAATGTGCTTTCCCAATCAGATGTTTTTGTATAAAGTCAGAATAAAATAGTTTTTTTCTAAATTTATTTTTATCTTTTGGTCCCTTCCCACTGGATTTCAGCTGCATCATCGTTATAAGTGCCATCTACTGCTTTAATGAGAATGTTTATTGGTCTTGAATATCCAAACTTGGGGTCACTGCCTGTTACCTGCATTGCTTCTGCCAATACCCGCTCTGCCTGAAACTTGCACTTCTCCAATCACTTCAGTTCCACACAGTAGTGGCCTGCTTTGGAGTTACACCTTTTAATGCAATCAGCTTAAACTTTGCATCTCCATCACATGGCTTGCCTCATTATAAGTTAATTGAATCTCATTTCCTCAAACACATGATTTAAGAGTTATAGCAAATCTTAAACCCCAGCAGACACAGGGTTGATTAGGGAACACAGAATAAACAAGATGCTTTTTTGTGTGTTAAATGACCACAAGGAATGACTTGGTCTTAAAGGAACCTTCCCTGTGGATGTTAGTTCTCAATTGCTTGTGAATTATCTCATCTTTTATTTAATCTCACTTGTCATAAAAACTCTTATGCACCTCTTTCCTCACCTGCAGAGTGTCTAGAAATTACTTTAACATGATGCCATATGAAGAATGGCAAAGAGCAGACATGTTTCTCCTAGATGGTACCTCTGTTCTTTCCCTAGACACCTTGTGCTAGCATCACACCCAGAGGAGAGTCTTAGATGAAATCTCATCTGTCTAGTGGCAAATGGCTTTTCACGATGTCAAAGACTTTGCTGTTGATTAGCAATTTTTAGAAAATTGCCTTTCACTCTACCCCAAGTTATAACTGTAAAAACGGGGGTTGACTTTAATTATATTCCTGTGGCTTTGTTAGCAAATTGCAGATTGCCATTCGCTTTTGCTTTGACAGTTTTGAAAACAGAAAGATCGTTTGCATAATTTACTCAAACAAAGCATGAGATGTATTTTTCTACTGTGGTTTCAAACATTCAGAATGACAGTCCTCACCACTGGCAACAATTATCTGTATCTTCCACAAAATGGAAAAATGACAGTCAATGTGCTTTCTTGATAGAGAAATACGTGCAAGTCCTTTTTGGATTAAAACCATACTGCCCAGAATTAAATGTATTTGTGTTCTAGTTTGCACACCTCCTTCTCCTCTTCCTCCTCATCCTCTGTCTTTCTCCTGTGAACACCTGGATATGGAAGAATTCTCTGAATTAACCTTGTATAGGTAAATCTTGGCTCTGGGTTTTAGGAGAGATTTGAAAACAAGACAAACTTTTAAAGTCTTTATTATATCCTCAGCTTTAGACCACGGGGACCCATTTCATTTTGTGCTCCTGTATTTTCCACAGAATCTCAGTAGCATGGTGCACCAGGTGCGAAAATTAAATCAATAAAATATACAGTGAGCTAGTGAAAGCCATTTCAAGCTGATAAATATTTACAACCATCTACTTGAAAATGAAATAAAAGAAGTTATATTGTTTTCAACTTTAATTTCTAGTCTGGTTAAGAAGTTCTCCTGCAAGTGTTCTTCCTGTCAAAATAAGTGATGTGCTATATTGAAAAAAATACCAGTATGAATGATGGCATGAAATCACTGGAAAAAATGAGTATTTGGGGAAGAATAATACTAACAACAACAAAAAAATTGGCTGGACAATTCTAACATCTTTCTGTGGTGATAATGAAAACGAAAGGAGTTCTTCTCACACCAGGAACTTCACACAAATTGCTGTTCCATGTCAGTGAAACTCCTCACAGGGAGTGTTGGAGGACCCCATGATTAAGTAGCTACTCTTTCTGAGGCAGCACATCTACTCAAGTTAGCAGAAATGAAGAGTGAGGAGTGTAAATTAGTATTCCTGGCATTTAAATACGAAGTTGAAAGGAAAAGACACCCAGACACTTTCCATCTTGTCCAGAATAAAGGGTAGATGCTAGTAAATCGAAGTATCCCATTTCTTCTTTGGGAAATGAAGCCCAGTTTGAAATGGAAACAGAAACAAAATGGTCAATTTGCCTACTGTTTTTTATTTATGATAAACTCTGTGTCATCGTGTTGGGACACAAAATATTAAAAACCCCATTTCCCTGGTATGACCACACTCAATCTTACACAGGAATTCAAGTGCCATCTGTTAGCTTCTGCTTCCATAGAACAGGATAAATTCAGGTACAAGAGGAGTAGAAAGAAAACAGAAACTAGAGTATCTCCTATCTCTGTGAATACACAGCCTAAGCCGTTAGCAATGGGTACTTACTGTAATTTCAAATGGAAGAAATAACACAATAGATGCTGAAGGTTGAAATGGTTGGCTTTTAAAAGAGAATCAGTCTTTTTTTTCTTTTTATTTGAAAGAGACTGAGTTTCAAATGCTGCAGCCCATGTACAGAAATTCTAATACTTTAAATGAAAGAAGGGAAAATTCAGCAAGTATGTTTGTCCTTGGCTGTTTTCCAAGACATCTTATTGTTCCAATGAATTTAACATTTAAAATGAATAAACTATATGCAGATGGATCTTTAATAATTTTTTTTAAATTTAAATTTATGGAAAAAACCACAAGTTTATCATGGAATAATATTCCCTTTTTTTCCCCCTTATAAGATTTAGAAGCTGTTTTATATTCACACATTCACACTTCTATGAAGCTACTAATAAAAATATACAGTGGAAGTGATTTTTTCCATGGTTGTTACTGTGATTTATTTTAAAAGGGAAGCAACATGAGATGTTTATATCTTAAGGCAGCTCAATTCTGACCTTACATGGTTTTAGAATAACCATTTATGTGTGTCATATACTGTCTTCAATATTAGTGCTTTCTGGATTATGGGTAAAAGGGACAGTGTACTTACATCTTTTTATCAAGATTCTGGAAACCCTGCTGACTGCTGGCCAGATAAATTCTGTGTTGGAACAACTAGGCTACACAAATTAGGATCTTTTATTGATTACATTTTAATAAAGTGAACAAAATGGAGCCAGCTAGTTATTGCAGACACATCAACATTAATTCTGCAGCACTGTTATTAGAAAAACATGCATCCATCAAATCACAGTTCTTGGTTCAATCCTCAAGCGTGTTGTGCCAATTGTAGCCTGCAAAACAAACACTCCTTCTCTTACTAGCATTGCAGTCAAAGTTATTGCTAATATAACTGTGTAACCATGTGAACATAATAACTTGACACTATAATAGTTGTAGGATGGTGCTACTCAAATTCTGTAGTTGCGTACTACTTTGGTTTTGTATAAACTAATGATGTCTGAAGCGAAATTATTTAATGTATCGACTTTTGCTTCTCATCCCAGGGTTATCAAGGGATAAACTGCGCACCTCAATCATCAAAAAACATTTTCTGTCACTGTAAACTCAGGCAGAACAAAAAGCACAAGAGGGCCACATTCTTAGTTCATAGCATGTCCAGGGCTCAGAATATGCAGATTCTCCATCATGGATGTGTGTTAGAAATGTATGTTTTTAAGTCGAGGAAAACCTCTGAAAGCTCTGTGTGAAGGAATGATAGAAGTTGTGCATATCTGATTGCTCAGGAGCAGTTTCAGATTTCATCCCAAGCTTAGTTGTAGAAAATGTCCTTTCTATTCTAGTAAATTAATCTGAACAAGCCCAAAAGTATTTAGATATAGGGTCACCAAGTGTTGATCATTGGTGATGTCTGGCAACTAGTTTCTAAATTCCATACAACTCTTCTGAATTACAATTTGCTTTATGTTTGTTCAGACTTGATGGTTCTGGGTATTCACTGAAAAGGCGCCCACATCTGTACTGTTTTCTTTTGTACACGAGTAGAAGCTGAAGTGAAGCAAAAGCTAGGCTTGTTTGGCTTCTCGGTGATTATTCTTAGAAGAGTCATTATAGACAGGAGAAGCGAGAATATATTTTTCTTGGAAAATTTTAATACTATTGTTGGAAATTCAGAGACTGGTGTGAAGAAAGACTGAATTTAAAGATACCTCCTGTCTGCATAGTGGAGGAAAAAATCTCCAACATTCAATGTCACAGACTAAAAACTAAAGAAGGGCTGAAATGTGTACTGAGTTACTGAGACAGGAGATAAGGTACCCTGTCATTAGAATTTGCCCCATTTTTTAATGTTTTACCTTGTTAAGTATAAATTATGGTCTCCAAATTCTAATCCTGAGTTTGCCATCTCTGAAAGTCTGTAATGAAAGAAAACCAGATGGATTTTCCATTTGACACACAGTGATTTTCCACATTTCGTGTAATAATGCTTATCCATTTCAGCTAAAAATTCCAGTTTTCTTAGCACAAGAGATTGTTTTTTGTTATCGTTTACAATTGATTCAAGAAGACTTGTGTCCCATCTACCACTGGAGGATTAGTCTATATTAGTAGCTGCTGTATTGGATAGGATTAATTCAGCTCTTTCTCTCCTAAAAACTGCATGCCTAATCACTTCACACAGCATCTTTCCTCACAGGTTGTCTTTGTTACAGTTTGGTGCATGGTAAGTTGATCAGAACGTATGTTTCTCATATGCTGTCCATGAGCCAGCAATGGGGCTATTCCATTTGTTCATCTCAGTCATCAGCTACACAAATTCCAGCTACCAGACAGAAGTATAAAATGTAAGGACAAAAGTAGAAGCAAAAAAAGATAAACAATGGGATTAAATTTAAGATTTTTTAAAAAAAATGTTATATTTCTTACAATTACTTCAGAAATTAAATTTTACAGTTTCAAAAATATTTTTTTTTGTGTGTGTGTGTAACCAAGAATTGCTTAATTCCAAGATAAATAGTCTTCTACATTTCATTTAATATATGCTCATATTTCTCTGAACAGAGGGCATCCCCTTTTATATATATATACACACACACAAAATACTGAACACTAATAGGAATTTAACTGATTACAGTAATATTCCTACTGTCCTCTACTTTGGCCAAACTATTTTTCTCTTTCACTGCTTCAGAATCTCTATGTGGTTGCTGCAGTAATAAAGTAATTTTCTGATAAATTCATCTGGAAAAGCGCACTATAGAGGACAGGTATAACTATAGACCATCACAATTTTAAGGCAATTATTCTCCTAGGAGAAAAAAAAAAAAAAGGAAAATTACATAATATAATTTCACAAAAGGGAAGATAAGTCATTATAATTTTATGTTACCAAACCCAACCTTCTTAAATGCACTCAAGCACAGGAAGGTGTTCCCATATGGATGATATATATCTTCTTAAGCTGTATCAACCACCATGTCAATGAGGCTGGTATATAATGAAAATTGAGATTGTTTTCATGCTTGAATCACTATAAAGGATGTCTGAAGAAAAGGTTTTACAATAATATTACTCTTCCAAGCTGTGGTGAATATTTTGCTAAGCAAAATGAAATACCTCAGCCTCCTTGAACAAATTATTTCAAGTGTACTCAAAATCTATATCATAATTGAAATTGTAATCACTGTAGTTAAGCCTAAGATTTATTCTGTAAAACATAAAACCTACAACACCTGAAGGAAACAGCAAATTCCGAATAGCAGAGCTAAGAAACTGCATTTTGACCAGATTAAAAGAACTCTGTCACTGCTAAAGGAAACTTAGAACACTACCAAGAGTGCTAAATCACTCTCTGTTGCCTCTCGTTCTTCCTCTGATCCGTTAATAGATTCCTAAAACATCTTTTAGAGTAAATACAGAATAAGTATATTTGGATAATTTGCTAAACTAAGTGATCTCTGCAGAATCCCAGCTTCTCTACCCACCGTCTACCGACTCATTCTTGAATGAATAGCACTATTATCTCTTCCAGAATTTATACACGAATTGGCATCAAATATGGTGTCAGTTCTCCATAAATCTTATGACATCCAAATACTTTCTGTATAATTTTAAACAACGTCAACCTCACAAAACTAAAACAAATTATTTATTATCTCATACCCCTGAGAAGAAAATCTTGGTGTTGATATAAAGGGATAGAGTCTACTCAAAACACAAAATGTCACTGTTTTGTAAAAATGGGTCACTGACTGAATGATACTAATATCAGAATATATCATGTTCTCACATTCACAGTCTAACACTTTTTCCTCCTCATATAAGGATCAAAGACTTTTGTAAAATGAATTTCAAAATTCTGATACACTCAACTCATAAATGATCATTTATTGTATTAAGATATATATAAAGTAGGGTAGAATCAGAGGAGTCCAGAATTAACCAAGCTCTTTAAAACAAACAAACATACAAACAAAGAGAACAATACAAAATAAACAAAGAAAATGCCAAATCCTTTTAATAAATTGCATGAAAATTAAGTTACATGTTTATTAGCAGTGAAAGAAAGCAAGTCAGTTTTGATCACAGACGGAAGAGACTTTAAGGTAGTCCATTTTCAACCCTCCTCCTCTAGATAGAGACACCTTCCACCAGAAAAGGCTGCTCAGGGCCTCAACCTGGCCTTGAACACCTTCAGGGATGGGGCATCCACAGCTTCTCTGGGTAGCCTGTGCCAGGGTCTCAACAATCACGTAATGAAGAATTTCTTCCTAATTTTTGATTTCAATCTATCCTTTTTTTTCTTTAAAACTGGTCTTTCTCTATTTATAGGAAGGTGGAGATTGATTTTTTATATGATCTGATAGCGACTGGACATGGACAAAGGAGAATAGTTTTAAACTAAAGGAAGAGAGATTTTCATTAGATGCTAGGAGGAAATTCTTCACTCAGAGGGTGGTGAGTCATTGGGGCAGGCTACCCAGAGAAGCTGTGAGTGCCTGACCTGTGGATGTGTTCAAGGCCAGGTTGGACGGGGCTTAGAGCAACCTGATCAAGTGCGTGGCTGGAAATAGATGATCTTTAAGGTCCCTTCCAAACCAAGCCATTCTATGATTCTATCACTATGATCTCTGGTAAGTAATTTCTCCCTATATTTCTTCTAGGACCCCTTTTGGTACTGGAATGTTTGCTGTAAGGTTCTCCCTGGAACCTTCTCTTTTCCAGGATGAACAACCTTAGCCTGTCTTCATAGGAGGAGTACTCCGGCCCACTTATCATCCTCATGGACATCCTCTGGACATGCCCTACAGGTCCATATATTTCTTGTGCTGGGGGGTTCCAGAGCTCAGCACGTAACTTCAGGTGATTTCTTACAAGAGCAGAGAAGAGAAAGGCAATCACTTCCCTAAACCTACTAGAGACACTTCCTTTGATGCAGCCCAAGATAAGATCAGCTTTCTGGACTGTAAGCATGTGCTGCCTGCTCTTATTCAGTTTCTTATCCACCAACATCCCCAAGTCCTTCTCCTGAGGACTGTTGACAATCCAGTCATCACCCTGCCTGTGTTCATGTTTGGGATTGCTCCAACCCAAGCGCAGGACCTTGCAGTTGGCTTTGTTGAGCTTCATTATATTCATACAGGCCCACCCCCTAAGCCCGTCAATGTCCTATTGGACGGCATCCTTTCCCCATATTGTGTCGACTGCACTGCTCAGCTTGTTGTTGCCCTAAAATCACAAAATATGCTTTTTTTCTCTTATCTTCCTCTGACCAAGAATATACACAGCAAAAGTTAGGGATGTGATATCACTTGATAATAATAAAATTCTGGAATCTTATCAGTATTATGGTGGTATTTCTAATTACCACAGTTATTTTAGGAACTGATGATCTCTAGTTTTGAGAACACCCTACAAAACACAACCTAAACATTCCCTGCTTTAATAAAATACAAAAATGGCAAAAGTTTTAAAAGTTTCAAAAGTTGCCTATTACTGTACGAGATACAAACAATAAAATGTAAGTCTATTATCCTATCATAGATTTTACACATATGGAAAGTCTTTATATTGATAGCCTTATTGACTCACATTATCTCTGGACTGAAGAAAGGCTTTCTGTCAGATGAACTTTTCACCAACTTTTGGCATAAGAAAAATAAGATTGGATAGCTTTGGAATTGGAAACTTGCTGGTATTCAGGTTTAAAAGACTGACAGTAATATTTCACAGCACAGTACATATCAGGAAAATTTGCTGACTTCCCAAGCATGTATTCCCCCAAAGGAGCACCACAGTCATTAAAAACTGAGAATTGCCAATACCTGGTATCAGGAAAACCACTTCTTAAATATCTCATGGTGATGTGTCTCATCTGGATTCTGACATTAGTTAGACTTAATAACCCAATAAAATATACCTCTGGGATGTTCTTTACTGTTGTGTTTTCATAATGCATAGCTCCATGCAAACTGCATGCTTGCATGCTGTCAAATAAAGCTTTAACTAAGGACATTCCAGTGTAAGAAACAAAGCTTATTTTCACTAGCTAATGACTACAATAAACTTGTCTCCAGTTTACTGCGAATATCACAATACTTGTGTTATTCTTCATACTTACCTTGAACTTTACTGTAGAATGGAGCATAGTC
>JAOWBP010000001.1:55040491-55065429 GCA_028571105.1 Tragopan temminckii | reverse complement strand
GCTTTCGTGGGTGTATTTAAGTGCAGGCAGTGGAGGGGACATGCCTCATGCATGTGTGACCATCCAGGTGTGCCCAGAAATGAGGAGGTTTTACATCAGTGCCAGAGCTCAACTGAGACAGAAATGTAGCAAGGTGGTGCACACTTTGTCAAAAAAGCCTTTGTGCTTAAGTAACAGGTTGAGATCATCTAAGCTGCATCCTTTGGCACCCGGAAGTGACCACCATGGGCAGAAACCATTAGCATCATTAATTTTGCCATGTGCAGCTAAAATGAGCTTAGTTTTGGTGTCTTTTGAAGCTGGGTTGCAAGGAGTAGAAAATGCCAGTTTGACATCTACCATGTGTTGAGCACATGTGTTTTGTTTTATCTATTTTGCTTCAAAACATGCATTGAAAAATACTGTGGGTATTTACCTTCAGATACTGAAGGTTCTAGAGACTAGTGGGAAGGGTTGGTGCAAGGAATATGTATGCTCAGTAGAGGAGGATCAAGTTAATGACCATTTAAACAGGCTGGAAATTTGTGAATCCCTGGGACGAGTGCTGGGAGAGATAACTGAGGTAATCACAAGATTGCTCTCTATTGTCTTCAAAAGATTATTGTGATCAAAGGAGACTCCATAGAAAGAAAATGTCACCCTTCATGAAGGACAAGAAAGAGGATCAAGAGCACTACAAGATGGTCAGCTTCACCTCAGTCCCTGGGAATTTGTTGGAACAAATCCTCCTAGAAATAGTTTCCAAACATATAAAGGACAAGAAGCTGTACAGAGGGTAGTCAGCATGGTTTATGAAGGGAAAATGATGCCTGATCAACCTAATACCCTTGTATGATAAAACCTGGGGGAGAAGGAGAGAGCATTTGGTATTATTTATTTTGGCTTTAACAAGTATTTCTACACTTCGTTCCATAACATGCTCATAGACAAACTGATGAAACACAGACCAGACAAGTGGACATGGAAGCAAAATCAAAACTGGTTGAGCTGTTGAACTAAAGGAGCTGATCATCAGAACAGAAACCATCTTGAAGTCAGTCCAAAGTTGTATATTCCATCTGTCAATAGTGGGACCAAAGCTGCTTGATATAGTCTTTAGAGATCTAAACAATGAGGCAGAGTGCACTCTCAAGAAATTTGCAGATGATCCAAAATTTGGTGTACTAGATGGTTGTATTGTCATTCAGATGAGCATTGACATACTGGAGATATGGGCAAACAGGCATCTGACAAGGTACAGCAAAGGGAAGACAAAGTCCTGCTCCTGGGGAGGAAAATCTCCGTGCCCTAGTCCAGTCTGGGACTGAGCTACTGGAAAACAAATTTGCAGAAAAAGACCTTGAGACTCTGGTGAGCAAGTTGATCATGATGCAGCAATGTCTTTTTGGTGCAAAAGCCAATGGCCTTCTGGGATGCTGTAGGAATAGCATTGCCAGCAAATTGAGGGAGGTGATCCTTCACTTCTGTTCAGCAGTGGTGAGACAGTGACTGTATCCAGTTTTGGATCCTCTGGTACAAGAGGGACACGGGAAAGTGGAGCTAAGGACTACATAGGTGGTTGTAGAGAAGCCTAAGAAAGCTGGAACTGTTAATTTTAGAGAAAAGAAGGCTCGGGGAAGTGATCTTGATTATGAGTATAAATACTTGATGGAGTGAGTAAAGAAGACAGCTAGGCTGTTAGTCAGATCTAGTGAAGGAATGCTTTGAGGTTGACCCAGAACTGGAATAAATAGCTCAGTATGGTTGCTGATCTCCGCTCCTTGGAGACAAGCAAAACACAACAGGATATAGGCCTGAGTAGCCCGCTGTAGATGATCTTGCTCTGAGCTGGGTGTTAGCGATTCTCTGAGTCCGTGATTCTGATAGTCCAGGTATCTGAATGATTAAATCAAACTGAAAAATGTAACTGAAGTAATATTGTCTAATCTTGAGATCTAATTTGCCTGAAATTTATTTTCTGACCCACCAGTTCGAGACCTGGACAAATGAATATAGTAATTAAAATAGAAAGAAGTTATGTCTGCAGCACAAATTACATGTCACAAGCACTCTTTTTCTTGCAAGACTTAATTAAATATATGCATTTTAAGATAAAATAGATGAAAGTAAGTACCTAATAACAGAAAAGAAAGTGTTAACATAATTAGGGAACAATGCCATTCTTTATTACCTTTATTAACATTTGTTTACTAAACTGATCTACCTATTTGCTTCCTACCTAATTAAAATTAATTACAAGAGGAGTAATTATACTTGCAATAAGATTTGCTCTTAACAGATATTTACTTGAGCTCTAATTTTATAGCTGCATCTGATTTTGTCATATTGCATTTTAATATGTGGATGCTCATATTCCTTCTTAGATAGATTCAAAAATGAAATTACTAGTGTCGTGTATAATTACTAAGACTTCTGAGAGCCATTTTGATCAGGAGAGAGATTGTCACTTTATCATGGCAAGATGAAATTTAAGCTGAGGAGCTAGCTGTCTTGTTAATGCACACACAGCCCATGTTAATGTCCTTCCTCTGAATAGTATTAAATGGTATAGACTTATGCGTGAACCATTGGCTTATGCTGGATACACATAGAAATATCTGTTTATTTGAGAAATAGGGCGTTTGTCAGGGTCTTGCAGCACAGAAACACTCAGGGGAAGAGCAGCATTCAGGCTGCCAGTCCCTCTTTGTATATTTTCCACTGACTCCTGTTAATAGGCAGAATGTAGAATACGAATACTTAGTTAAGAGATAATATAATAATTTAAAGAACAAATTGTCCTTTGACTACAGTACGCCAGCAATGAAATTAGTGGGACATAAGCCACTGAGACCAGAAATGGATCTTTGTTATCTGCAATAGTGTTGGCTGTATAAGCCGATGATATCTGAATAAAACCAACGTATTCAGTAACTGTAATTGGCCAGAGAATGGAAGCAAATATTCAAGTTTCAAAAGCAAGATCCAGCATAGTATATTAATTTCAAATTGCTAAACTAATACCTTACGAGAGCTCTGCAACTGAAATACCCATTGTCTATAATTATTTATAAAATATATTCCTTCAAGTCTAATAAATATGCATGCAAAAATAAAGGACTGTTTTGCTTTTCATCCTTGCAGTAGCTCCTACATCTCTAGGATATAGGAGTAAATTGCACAGCAATTTGCTCATGTAAGATAAAATAGGTCATTAAAAAATGAAACAATATAATGGATGCAACATGTTGTTTATTTGTTTGGATTTGTATATTTTAATCTCTAGGTAATGTTGCAATGCAAGTTAAAATAATCTAACAAGAGACTAATCAAAAACTCAGACAAATATTTCTCCTTGATTGAATTTTCTGATTATCTTATACAACCAGAACACACCAGGCTCTTAAAAATGTGACGCACAGCAAGAAATGGAGCATTGGAAATGGAGCAGTGATATTACATATATACCATTCATTAAAAAGGACCTAGAAGCAAAAAGTAATTAAAAACACAGAATTGTTTAACATTTTTAAAATGGTGTTAAATCAACATCATTTTCTTTTCTTTGATGAATAGCCTACTTAAGTAACAGTGCTTCAAGCATTTCTAAAGCATGTGGACATAAATGGAGAAAATCCTCATGGTACGTTGAATTTGCTTTTTGATCTATGGAATTTTGATAAAACAAACAATAATTAAATTAAACAATATTTAATATAATGCTTTAGCTATATACCTATGAACTACTACTTTTAACTAAATGGTTCATATCCTTTTCTCTGAGAAAAAAAGGAAAAAAATCAACTAATTTCTTTTTAATGATATAAAACTTTTTTTTCCCATCTGTGGAGATGTGCAAAACTTCTTTATTTATTTTTAACAAGGAGGAACAAAGACAAGATGTTATCAGATGAGCCTGCTGACATTTTCTTCCTGAGTTATTTGGTTTCAGTTGTTGAATGGCACCATCTTCAAAGGGAAATATTGTGAGTTGGAAATGCCTGCTTCAGACTGCTGTTTTGTGAGTGCCTTCAAATCTATTTCACTTTCTCTTAGAAAATTTGAAAACCACAATGTTCAGTAAGATTTCTGGACCAATTTTTTTTTCAAATAAAAGGACAAATTCTGTTGTATAGAAGTAAGTTTAATAACCTATTCTGCTTTCACTGGAGTTTAGTGTCCAAATTCTTTAATCACAAAGACATTGAAAATAACAGCCTTTTACCTAACTATCCTACTTTCCTGATCACCTCAAAAAACAAACGAACAAACAAAAAAACCCTACTAATTTGTGACTGATTACAGGATATTTTCCTTCTGCAGCTTTTGCTTTTTAATACGTCTGTGAAAAGTTACAGACACCTCACATTCCACAGGAGGGAGCCTCTCTCCCACTGAGTTCAGAGGAGAAAGACTGCAGTACTGGATCTTCTCTTATGAAACTGTTACAAAAGACCTGCCCTGTACAGAAAGCTAAAGCCCACTGAAGTAACTTACATAAAACAAACAAATAATAAACAAACAAAACACCCCCTTCCTTCTTTCTAATGATAAAGAAATCTTTGGAATTTAAAATTCTTCAGCCAATGAAGTGTCTATAGCAGAATACAGAACTAATTTTCAAAGTAAACATCGGAAATTTTTCCCCATCAATTTTGTACTGAGAACTTTTCTTTGATAAACTGATAGTTTGATAATGAAGAAATAGGTTTAAAATGTACTTGTTCTGAAGCAGGAAGCCCTTCTATAACTGCAAAATGGAAGGGACTTTGAAATTCTTCACGTGTGGCAATTACAGAATAGTTTTTTTCCTACATTAATCAGCCTTGCCAGAAAGAGCAGATTTGTAGCTGCAAAAGTTAAAATAGTACTATCTGAGCTAAGTGATAAGCAAGCACACGGTATGTGTTTATTATTATATTTTGGCATGCTGTAGTAACCTCATGTGCATTTGGAAAGATGAACCTAAATGGTCTTCCTGTCCTGCAGACTGTTCTGAAGAAAAAAAATAAACGTCAAAAAGTGTGATGTGTGTGTGTGTGCGTGTGTAAACAAGGAGAAGATAAAATTAAATCTTAATTAGGGTGGGTAGCAGCGGCTCCCCTAACAGACACAGGACATGACATTGGAATTCAAATGTCTCTTTCCAGAAACTCCAACTCTGGCATTTCATTTCTGGTACAGAGATATTTGTTAATATAGACTTCTGTGTGGTGCATGTCCATCACCAACACAGCTCTAGAGAGGTTTAAATGCAGCACGCAGGTATTCTGGGTTCCCCCTTGTGGATGCTTCAGGAATCTGACAGGTTTGTTATAGGTGTTTAAGAATAGATTGTCAAAACTGTTGTCCCTGGCTGTTTCTCCCTTTCTGTTTTTGATATTGCAGATCCCAGGACCTGCTGTTTGCATGCAGGTGATCTCAGCACAACCACCCACGCAGCATGATAAATAGGTTTTGTATCCTCTCCTGGTTCCCACCTGAATGGACCTAAGAAGTTATGTATGAAAGAACAAGCGATCTCTGACTGTGAATGGTTCACAAACAGTAGTTCATGAGCCCACATCTTCTGCAACAGTATGAACAGGGTCAACAAAAAGCATTTTTTCTCCATCTGACAGGAACAACAGAGGCATTAGGCTGATCCAAACTTTGGGAGATACCTCATGTTCCCTGACTCACCTTTTACCAGAATAATCCTGTATTACTGTGTGACCTAGCTGCATACTCTGTTTCTAGCATGTCATGGTACTGTAGTGTGACGCTGAGCTAACTGCAAAATGGCATACCTTCAGGGATTGACTTGATATTAGTACTTCAAAGGTATTTGGGACCATCACAGCTTGCTGAGTCATTCTGAAACTCTGAGGGCCATCAGGGAATGGATCCATTCAGACCACATGTAACATGCTTTTTAACCTGAAACAGGCACGAATCATAGGCTCAGGCAGACACAGAAAGTAGACTCAGCTCCAGTGAAGAAAGAATAATAACATTTATTATTGTGGTAACAATAACAAAAGCAAAAATAAGACTGGAAAATACTTATTTAATGCTTACTTTGAAATGCTATTAAAAATTAAATTGAAGTGTCTCTCAGAAGTCTATGAACAGGTTGAAAGAAAGATTTTGCAGTGATATTTCCATCATAATTTTAACTTTGCAGATTAAAATTGTCTAAAGTATGCACATAGATACATTTATAGAAGTATGATACTCTGGAAACTTTATAAACCTTACAGATATCTGTAGACTTTAATGGGATAACAGCTCCTTCCTGGCTGAAATGCACTAACACAGAGTATCTTCAAAAGGATTACTTAAAATGCTTGACTGAAGAAGAAATCCCTAAGGGAGAAGACCTAATATCTGATAAGTGATAAGAGAAATGTCACATTATTTGTGTGGGCAATTTTCTCTCTTTTTTTTTTTTCTCAGCTGCTTTATTTTTTTGAGTCCCAGTAAGGTTTGATATACATAAACCATTTAAGATAAACCAGTAAACACAGATCAGATCCAAAATAATCTTAATTGTTCCAAATATTTTGACTAGATGTATTTTGGAGAGCCTGATCTGCTGTCGGTACACAGCACCCCAAAATGGAAGCTGTGACAAAAGGGTGAAACCATCACAGGGAAAAAACTGGAGTGATACTTAGAATCACCAGTACAGAGCAACACCCTTTGGCTAAGGACCATCAACTCATCAGTGCTATATTAATAGACTCAAGGAGATAGCATCCAGTTTGGATAGGTTGGACATCATGGGAACAAATGAAAAAGAGCACCATAGAGCTTGCGTCTCCCTCTGATGTGGTTAGCTCTTTTTATGAAAATCTGTGCTGTGGATTAGAGCCAAAGAAGTATAGTATAAGAACCTGTGAGCTGCTGTGGAACCCAGAGCTGCTTTCCTGCGTTCTCTACAGAATAACAAATAGCTTTTGTGTCCAGAGCACTCAGATTTCCCCAGTAGTGAAGAGAATCTTCACCTTAACAAAGAACAGTCTGGAAAAAAACTTTGATATCCTTTCCCCTCTGGAATTTAACATACGTTTTTTTCTTTGCCTCACAGATGAGGAGAAAATGTTCAAAGAGGTTAAGTGCTATGGCAGAGATGATGAAACAGATAACTGCTGGAATGTGGACGAGAGTGCACATTCCTTTAAGTGATTTCAGCCTTAACCACTATCTCACAAGTCTTCTGAAGATTTAATATGATCTTTCAGAAGCCATCTAAATGTTGGAAGTGAAACAGATGCTACTACATGCGTATTTTATGAGATATTTTTCAGCTTCAACAATAAAATTTTAAATGCTATTTCATCTTCTTTTTTTCCTAGAACCACTGACACAATAATTGTTTTATGGCAATCTTAGACTCAGGATCCATTTAATAATGCGGAGAAGAGAATATAACATAGGAGGCAGACAGCAATTGAATGCTATTTATTTCTCATGGGAAATTTCCCAGGAGGGCTGTGTGTAGAAGAAGGATTTAATTCCTTACATTTTTATATGTTAAACCCACTCAGAAATTGAACAGCTTTAGAACATATACATTTAGAACATATGCTTTAGAACATATACATTAGGCAACAATATCTGAGAACACAGTAAGGCATGTTACTTTTCCTTTCTATTATTTCCTTTTCATTCTTAAAACAACAAAAATACGTATTTTGTGTTAAATATTATTTTATGCAAGCTACATAAAAAAATAGTTTAGTGATCCATTTTGTGAAGGTTGTTGGCACGTAGCCTAAGTTAAAAAAAATAATAGGAAATGCTCTGGTTCAGTGAAGAATACTTAGAATCCTTGATGAATCTTTCTGTTGTTTTTTTGAAATAGGAGAAAATTATGATGTTTATTCTTGGTGTCACAGTATCACAGCCACAGTAGTGATTTGAGGTTGGCTGTACTTGGTCTTTTCCACTTCAGAATTATTCTGACTTTACTCAGTATTGCCCCTCCGATTGCAGTGGAATCTCAATTTTATTTAATTTACTCAGAATTAAACATGATTTTTCTATACTTAATCCTATTAACATCAGATCATGAGAGTCTAAAGGGAACTAAATGGTATGTGTGTCCCCTTTTTAGCTCTGGTTAACCTTCTGGCCCAAATGTCAATCTGGAAGAATTATTATAAAGAAATGCTAGAACATCATTAGCCATGAAATACTGAGATGTAAAGAAGTCAGGAAATAATTGGATGCTTTATAAAGAAAATGAGATAAAAGTATGGATAAAAATATTTTCCCAAAATAAATGTTGTAAAGCAATATTTAGAATACTTTTAACAGAAAGTAATAATAATAAGGAGAAATAGTGATTAGAATTAAAGGAAATATTTTGCAAAATAGGCACAGATCTTTATTTGAGCAACAGAAGCACAGACAGACTGTTGGTTGTCAGTGTAAGATGGATCAACTTTTATTATTCTTACTAGCTCAGATGGACTACGCTTGTTTGGAGGATATGAGCTGTGAACTATTCTCCGGGGTTTCTGGCCTCTGTAGAATACTGTTCCTTTCCAGTAAAGAAGGAAATGTTGCTTATGTCTTAAAAGCTTTAATTCAGAGTCAGCTTTACGTCCTCTCTCTCTCTTTTTTTTTCTTCAGTGCTTTAAGCAAGTGTTTAACCAATGCTTAATAACAGAGGTGCAATTACACATCATTATTTGCCAGCTCTGCTGTGAAATATCACCTGGATGAAGGATGTGGAAGGCAGCTTCAAAAACTACTGCAAATAGATTTGCTTTATTTTATTTTTCAGATGCTGCATTTAGCTTTATGATCTGGGACGCATTAAAAAGAGTGTGGACCGTAGGTTGAGGGAGGTGATCCTACCCTTCTGCTCTGCCCTTCTGAGTTCACATCTGAAGTGCTGCGTCCAGTTCTGGGCTCCCTAGTTCAATAAAGACAGGGAACTTGTAGAGAGAGCCCTGTGGAGGGCCACTGAGATGACGAGGGGCCTGAAGCACCTCCCTTATGAAGAAAGGCCAAGAGCACTGGGATGGTTCAGCCTGGAGAAGGGAGAGCCAAAGGGGCATCTCATAACTGTTCATAAGTATCTAAAATGTGGGGGTCAATGGGGCCAGGCTCTTTTCATTTGTGTGCAGTAATTGAACAAGGGGCAAGGTGCAGAAATGGACAAAGAAAGTTTCACAGTAACATGAGGAAGAATTTCTTCACTCTCAGAATGGCAGAGCACTGGAACAAGCTGTCAGGTGGATTTTGAAATCTCCTCTGGAGATATTCAAGATCCATCTGGACACCCACCAGTGCAATCTACTGTGGGGAAACTCCCTTAGCAGGGAGTTGCACTTGACAATCCCCTGGGGTCCCTTCCAACCTACAATTCTGTGATTTTGTAATTATTCTTCTTTTGCCATTTTATTTTTAATTTTCTATTGATGAAATCATTATTGGGATTGAAGGTGTCTTCATATTCCAAGTGGGGAAGAAATTTCTCTATATGTGAGATTAGCAGAGACTTTAGGACTCAAGTTATCGCATGAGTTCTGACTCACATTTTCACCCAGTGAAGTCCTTGTTGGTGTAGAAAGCAAGGACAGTTATGGAGCCCATAAGTAATCTTGCTCTTTTCTAATAGGACACCATATTTTTTGTGTCCTTTCGTCTTGTACTAAAAGTCCTAAATTTGCTACACGTGTCTAATAATGGTGAACACACAGCTCTTCTAAAGGGAGACATTTTGCCGTCTGATGTGGTTTCAAGTACTGAACTTTATGACTCCAATGGTCTATTCCAACACCTAAAATCCCTAAATCAATTTCTGTAGGAGATTTCTAGCTCTAAAATCTTATTGGAAAAATTAGATCTTTGTGTGGAAGACCACTGTTATAGGAATAGTTAGACCTTTATGTGGAAGTCCATTCTGAAACCTCTCATCAAACCGGTTCTCATATTGATCATGAAGCTATTCTTTCAGAAAGTGAAGTGAAGTTTGGAAAGCTTGATTTTTACTCTAAATCTATGATGAATTTAATAATAGAATCATATAGAAGTTATAGCAAAATTTGTTTTTGACACATACGCAAATGGGAGGAGGAAGTAAATGTTACAAAGCAGAACTTTAAGTAAACCTTCAAACCTCCAGATCAAGCTATTTGCTCCTCATTTACTCTTTATTTTCACATGCAACCTCTCTGATGAATTGTCCAAGATACAGAATCGAGAGTCTGTCTCTCTAAAAGGTAGGATTTGGAAATTATTGATATTTAGATATAAAGAAATACTTAAAAAATGAGATAAAACTTGGTTTAGCCAAGTTCTCCAAATTTCCTGGGCTGAAAGAAATAGTGATATATATGACAAAACAGCAGTTTGTCTTTCAGGGGAAGAACTAAGTCAGAATTTTGCAGGATAAAAGTATCTTGATTAAGTGACATCTTATTGTACCCTGATTTAATATTATCAACTACTCCTGTTCTCCTATCTTCTTTAGTGTCACTGTGAAATAACCTTCCACACTTCCTAACTAATAGACTAAGCAATTCTTTTCCATATACAACTGTTGTTTTCTAAGCTCAATTTTTGTTGTTGTTGTTGTTGTTGCAAACTGAAAGTTTGAATGGGACAGTGTTTCATAGTATTATATCTGCTATTATCAGTCTTTTGCAATATGTAATCCCCTAGTTTGTTTTATAACATTGATGATGTTATGATAACTTTAGGAGAAACCTTTAAATGAGTTTATAAGAATAAAGCAAAGAACCAGTCATGCTCCTGAAAGGGATTTATTGCAAACAGAAAGAAAGTCTGCTTGAAAGAAAAATGCTGAAGGATCCAATTTACACCTCAAAACCAAACAAATTTACTATAATTTTTAACACCTTTTTAGGAAAACTGAGGCCTTATGCTTTTAAAAATGAAGGAAAATGAGTTACTGAAATAGTCTCATTATGTTCTAGTTTCAATTGAAATTAATTATATTATTAGGAGATCTATGTACTAGCTGCATCCATCAGTCAGATGAATTTGCAATATGAGCTTCTTCTATAATATATATAGGTGTTTTTGAAAATATGAATAGCCAACATGAGAAAAGAGAACATGGTTATTTAGAGATCTGAAACAAAATTTATTAGCAACTGTATAAAGAACAATGCCATGAATCCAGCTAGTATCGGTAAGCCTTCCATTTCCATGTTGTTTCCTTTTTTCTTTTCATATAAATGTGTTAATAACTGTATATCTCATCTAAATTAGTTTAATTGCAACACAGTAGGCTCCAAAATGATAACAAAACAGAAGCAGAAGTGCTTCCCCAAATTTCTTTTAATTTAATGGAATCATATTTTATCAGACTGATTAGTATGTAAAATTGCCAGTCTTCTGAACAAAATATGTCCTCTTACATGGCTGCTTGTAAAGCAGAGGCTCAAGCACATAAAGGTTATGATTTTATACTCTGTTTTGTAATAGTAACTATAACTGAAATTTCATCTTTTCTGCATGTACTAGAGAGCTAGACAGTAAAATTTAGTTTGTATATTGTCAGCAAATCTTGAAAAGAGAAGCTAAATACACTTGGAATGACTAAAAATAGAAAGAAAATAAATCAAGAGTTATCAAAGGAGTATAAACTTGCTGCTCTGCAGTACAAACCTTTTGCTAATTAACACGTAGTAAAAGGAACATTGCTGAACATTTGGAGTTACCCAATATTCTTTCTAAATATCTGGAGTTACCCAATATTCTTTCATACACAGGAGATTACTTAGAACAAATGAAATACTGGAAAAACCTCATAACCTGCAGCTGAAAAGGTTTGAGTTTTTTTTTTTATTTTTATTTTTTAAATTTTTTAAAAAGAAAACTACCACAACTAAGTTTGCTATTTTAAATTAGTAGAAACAGACGGCTCCCACTTAAAATTGTTAAGAGGGCTGAATGAGAGCACTGATTTGATGACACAGAAATACAAAGAAGTAAAGATAGGAGAACAGGAGTAGTTGATAGTATTAAATCAGGGTGCAATAAGATGTCACTTAATCAAGATATTTTTATCCTGCAGAACTCTGAAATACAAACTAAGGGTTTGCAAATTGAACCAAAATCTGAGAGTTGCAAAGGAGATAACTGGTTCATTAGAATCAATTTGGTATTGTGTCAGTGAAAAGTAGTGGAATGGTCTCATGACAAATTTATGTAAAATTAGTATGATTAAGGGCAATCAGTATGTATTTATGAATAACCGATCCCATGTAACACAATTAACTTTGTATCTTTCAAGATGACTTATTTTAAAGAAATAATTTTGTCTTATAACAGGGCTTCTGCAGGGTTGTTTGACATTGTTAGAAAAACAGCATAAATACAAAAACAAAACAAAATATAGCACATATCGTGACAGCCCAAGTCAGAGATATAAAAATGTAGTTGTAAATGGGATACTTACTCTGATGGACAGCCCCAGTGAGTCCTTGGAATGAATTCATTTGAAGGAAAACTAATAAAGTTACTGCTTTATTCTTTGGCTATTAGAAATTCCATGGAGTCTTTTAAAAGTAGAGCAGATAACTCTCCAGTACAAAGCAATATCAACCACTTCGTAAACTGTGTCCATTCAAACAATGTAGTCACACCAAGTCCCATGCTTTTATACTAAGAGAACATAGAAGTGATAAAGGCTAAAATGGCATCCAAATGCCAAATTCCCTTGGCCAGCACCCTTTAATATAATATCACTGATGTTCTGTTCAATTCAAAGCATTTTGGTTTTCTTTTCAGTTTGGCTATGGTAAGTACCAACAGCAAAGAGATATTTTGTAGTGCTAACAGTGGACCTGGGAATTTTTAGTAAGTGGTATCTGAACAGAATGGAGATTTGAGGTCTAAAACTGATTTCTAAAACCATACTTCTTGGTTCTGTCTTCTGTAGGAGAAAGCATTGTTGGATCTCAGATTGTCATTTCATTTATAACACTGCTTAAATAGAAATAAAATACGTGTGGGTGTGTGCCCATCATGCATAAGCTGTATGCTAGAAATGTGTTGATTTATGAGGAAGGAAGCTTTAATAGCTGTGTTTTATTTCCTATTTTGGGTATTTATGTCTGCTGTAGAAATCAACTGGATGTATTCATTAAATACCTTCACTTCAAAATGGTAGCAGTGTGGGGCCTGTGCACCTACAGTTTGTGGATCCAGTGACTGCACACACGAATCACATCCCTCTGCTGAAACCAGATTAAATCTGTTTAACATTTTTGTAACTTGCTTTCTTGTTTAGGTTCAATCCATGCAAGGACCCATATGCAGAATATACTGAAATCTTCTGGATTTGTGGCTATAGGGAATTATTTACCTGGAGCAAAATGGAGGGATGGGGGTCTATGAGGCAACATCCATGCTAAAGAAGTGGTAGTTTGTGGACATTTCAAGAAAGTCCCAAAATGGTTAGATGTCTGCTCATCTTTGACATTCCAGAGTGCCTGCATTTCTGTTTTTGTTTCTCCTGATATGACAGCTATCTTGGCCAGAGCAGTCATGACAGGAACTTTTCTGTTTGCAATCTGAACCTGTCCCCAGAACTCACTTTATGATCACTGGAAAGAAATAGAGACTTCACCTCATTCTCAGGCACATGTCTAAAACAAGGCAGCTGAATCATTGTTTAGACATTCCTGTTTCTCTCTGCTGACTATCAAGGATATTGTGAAAAATGAAGACATACGCCTTTTAGATGGCTGAAGTTAATAAGATGAATCCTACACTGGGTGACTATTTCCCAAGAAAGCATGGCAGGCATCCAGGTATGTGATGAGTCACACTCAAAGCCCCTGAAGGCCCAAGCTGCCCCTATTTAAGGAACAGGGCTTGTTACAGAATAGAATGATGGCTGCTTAGAAAGCTCTAACAGAAAGAGAGAAATAAAATGTCTGTGTATGAAGGTTAAGAGAAGGACCTGCTACACTGAAAGAACTCATGGTCTTCTCAGTTTTAAGCAGATGAATAATTAGATTCTTCTTCAGCAATGATCCCAAGGACACATTTAGCAGTAATGACATCAGCATTGGCCAACACGCTTTAAGATGATTTGCATGAAGTTAGATAAGTGGTTTAAGTACTTTGCTAAATCATGGCCACAGGGCAAAAGGCAATTCCCACTTTACATACTGCACCACTAATGGCATTTCTGCTCTTTGTAATGGAATCCTAAGGGTACAAAAGACAATTAAATTAAAAAAAATAATAATAACAAAGCACTTAGTGCTGCACTATTAAGTCTTTCCATGATGGAATTCCTGTAAAAAGACAGCTAATTAGTTTATCTCCTTCCAGTAAAAAAAAAAAAAATCTTAGCAGAAAAAAACAAAAACAAAAACAAATCCCAGTCTCTGTAAAAGTCAAGTGACAATTTTGTGTCACAGTGTAGAAGAACATGGGTGGCTCACAGTCAAAGTAAGGTACTGTCATACCCACTTTTAAGTGGTTACATATTCATAGAAGAGATATTCTGACAAGGTAAGCGAAACATAAGGAGGTCGTTAAATAGATGAGACTCTTTTGACTCCTGTCCTGTAACCATTATGCTAACCATCCATCAAAAAGAGAAGTGTATCCACCTTATTGAAGTCAGTGGGCAAGTTGCCATTGATTGCAACAGTACCAGAGCATAAAGAGTATTTCATAAATATTTACAAGAGAAAGATGACAGTAAGATCAATGACAGATTCTATGGGAGTCTGAGTAGATTTCTTTCTATTTTATTGTATTCAAATACTATTTTCTGTAATATTACATTTGTTAGAAGAGGGATAATTTTCCACTAACTGAAAAGGTATATTATAATGTTGATTTTGTTGACACTCCTAGTATTACCATTGGTATTAACACTGAAGCAGTGCCATAAAAATATATCTGCAATGAAGGTTGCAAACAGCATACCAGAGCTGAACTGAGCTTTCTTTAGGAAAATAATGTGAACGCCATTAAAACCAAGAAAGGACAATATAAATAAAACAAAAGCATTGCTCTATTCATGGTACGTGTCAACAGGTATATGTGAAATTGTTTTTAAAAAAACATGAGAATACTTACTAAAGTGTAAAGCTGGTGTACTCCTTCTGGTTCATGCCTTTAATATCCACTTGTAAACTACTTTCAGTGCTGGATCAATGTTTTCCCATTGACACCGTAAGGTTGAGCAACAGCATCACTGCCTGCAGCAGCTCACCTGCCTGCTCAGACAGATCGGCTGTTGGGCAGTGAAGCTTTCCTTATTTTCCCTATTCCTGGAGTCCCTTCTGCATTTACTAAGCAGCATTTAGTCTCATGCCACTACCAGGCAAATGAAAATACACATAGTACGATAGTGTGAGCTTAAATAGCTGCCAAACAAAATCCAGCTTCAAACATTTATTTCCAAGGTTTTTTTTCACTAGAGCTTATTTTTGTATTCACAATCCAGAGAAAAAATTCACAGAATAACCAATGAATCTTTTCCCTGCTGCAACCAACTCGCACAGGAGCAGATGTGTTCTTCATTTCTCTTTGTTCTCTTCACTCTTCTCTTTAAAAGCCCACCTTAAGCAGTCAGGTAACAAGAATGATCTATTAGCCCTCTCAAAATTATGCTTCTCCTCTGCCACTGCTGTTGATATTGTATGGCAGCATCCTGTTATAATTTAACGAGTCTTTGTATGGATAGTCTCATTATCAGCGAGAAATACAATACAGGGGATCCCAAAATGTGATTTTATTATTGCCTCTTGTGTTTGCATGTCTTACAACAGAACTATCAATCATCTTCAAGGTAAAGATATCTTTGTTTTTGGTTTTAGCTGCACAGATGCCACAAAGAGTGAGTTATATTTTTGAGGTATTTGGGATCTCCCCAGAGCAGCTGTTCTTTGTGTAGTCACATCAGATAATGTCTTAAAACAGTTCTGACTCAAAGAGCTCCATGTCCCAGTGTACAACTGTCTCATTCTCCCTTGCAGCAGTCTAAAGATCTTTCCAGCCTTAAGAAATCTTCCTTGGGTACAAAAAAATGAAACCAACATTTGTTATGGAATATATATTTGGGGATTTGGGCTGTTTTGAGGCAGTTTCCAAAAGCTTCTTGGAGGCTGCAGTACTGGAAACAGTTTGAATGAAGCTGGATTAATGGGTTTTGTGCAGGTAAGGCATTCAAAGTCACAATGTTCCATGAATCATTATCAGAGCTTTGGATGTACGTTGAAGCAATATGTCAGTACAGGTAATTTGGCTTTCAAGGCTTGTAGATTTGATTTTGAATTCTAGTTTATATTTAAAATGTCATTTATTTAGCTGTCATCAGCTGAATTGCTCTGGTACACTGGAAACATTTAATTTTACTCTCTGATCACTGGGAACACATTACTGGTGATTTAAGGCTTAGTTACCTTCCAAGAATTGTTTTATGGTGCTGAAGATTATTGGCTGTATTCAGTCACCCTAAATTTCACTTTATCCTCTAAATCTAGTGTTTCTTACAGGCTGAATATTGAAAGCTCCTATTCAGTGCCTTTCTCCCTGTGATTTGCTTTGTCCATCCAAATAGGTGCATTTCTGGCCTTCAAATTATTTCCTCCCCCCCATTTTTTTTTTGTTTCAAACCAGAGAGATTATTAAAAACATGATCTCTATAAATAGTTCTTTTTTTGTGATCTGTGCATCTGCTATGAACTGTGATAAACAATACCAAAAAAGAGGTCTTCAAAAGAAATTTCTCACAGAAGACTAATAGTGCTAAGAGAGATGAAAACAGGAAAAAACACATCATCTCTGTTCCAGACCTACTGAGCTTGTCTGGCAAAGGTGATACGAGTTAGTTTCTCAGAGGCTGGTATGGGGTGAAATGTGTTTCTGATAAATGCAACTCTCCTGAAGCAAGGTTTGTAGGGAACTGTAATTCACAAAGGTTGATTATGAATGTAGAGTTCATTTGGGGGTCTCTGTGTAGATGAGTTCGTCTGAGTGAAGAGGACAGAAGAAATATCAGCTGTACTGGGTGACTTTCACTTGGCTTAAAGAGACATTGGCCATTCCTGGAAACATAAGAAGAATTTCTCAGTGGTACAAAGATATCTGAAAATGAAAAGATGTTAATTATATCAGGAAACATCATACAGACTGCATTTCAGTTTCCTAGATTCTTTGGATAGTATCATATAAAACAAATTCAATTACATGTAAGATTTCCTGCCAGTGTTGTAAAGCATGGCAGCCAAAATCTGGCCTTCTGATTTTCTAAGATTTTTCAGATGAACTTGTGTTAGTAGCAGTGGGAAATTGCTTTTCCTCTGTTGAAAAAAAGAAAATTTTGTCTTGCATAGATAAACCTGGAAAGAATACAAGGAGACAGGCTGCTAAATGTCAGATGAGGAGAAGAAGGTGTCTGAGTCATCTACCAGAGTCTGTCCTTAGATAACCTCCAGAATACTTTTAGTTTTCTTAAGAATGTACAACAAAGGAGTGAATGCTCAGTAATAGCAAGAGGGAGACATGTAGAATCTCATACAAAATATGTTGTATATTCAATGCAAAAATTCTGAAAAATGAAACAGGATATTTTGATTAACAAATCGTTTTATTCAATTGCAGTTCAATTGTAGAATCAAAAATACACTAGTGAAACTTTACTAGAAGGACAAAAAGTCACCAGTTTCATTACCAGTGTTCTTCCACTGTTATTCTTGTTTCCTTAATTTCTTAGCAGGAAATAAGCTTTCTGGTAATAAAGGAATTATATAAACCGGAACAATGAATTGCAGGATAGGGTAGAGCTTGTGAGTTCTGCTACAGTGTGTATTCAGAAATGGCACAGAAAGCTCTAGAGTCTTGCATGAAGGACATGACATAGACACTGGAATATAGACCAAGACCTTCTCTGAGTGTGCCCTTGACCATCGTTCTACCATCTTCCCATGAGATGGTTTAATTGCCAAGGGAAATCAGGCAGAACTGGAGCTATATAACTTTATTGGACTACCTTCTTTTCCAGCCAGCTAGGGTATGCTGTTGGAAAGAAAGCAGCAGATTATGCATCTCTTGTTTCTTGTAAAGCAGTCTGTGTGAGACTGCTAGAAGGAGGACTACCAACAACCATATTGCTGACTGTGGAGGATAGGAAAGATAGGATTTTGACTCAAGAACATAGCAGATCACTGAGAAAACCATACTGTAGCACATATAGGAAAGAAGTAAGGACTTTATTATGTATATTTCTTGCTCCTGCATCTTTTTAGTGGCCAGACTACTGAAACTCAGTTTTCTGTTAACTACATTCTATATAAGTGCCTAATTGAAGACCCAGGCTTGTAACAAATCTGAGAAACTGAGAATTCATATTTCTTCCTTCTATACATAGTGAAGAAAAAAATAGGCAAAGACAAAAATAAGTATTGAAAATGCAGAGGAACATAAAGCAAGCTTTAAAGAATAGCATATTCTGATACATTTCTTTATTTCCAAATTTATTCAGGGAGAAGAATTTGATTTGCTGGCCACCCCAGTGTACACAGCTTTATTAGGCTGGCATGGTTTGAACCAAAACAAACTGATCTGGAACAGAAGGCTTCCAAAGTCAAAAGTCACTTATGCAGGAATACTGATTTGTTCACTGAGCAGCTGTAATGACTATCTGAGACTCTGGGAAACATATCCATTGCTGTACTGTGGATAGATCTTGCCTGGTCTTCTAAAATGGAGTGATGACATCAGTGAATAAAGGAAGGGCAACTGATATAATCTACATGGACTTGTGTAAGGTCTTTTATATAGTTCTGTACCACATCCTTATCTCTAAATTGGAGAGCTATGGATTTGATGGCAGGACTATTTGGTGGATAAGGAATTGGTTGGATGGTTGCAGCCAGAGGGCTGTGGTCAGCAGCCCTATGTCCAGGTGGAAGCCAGTGATGAGTGGTGTCCTCCAGGATTTGTCTTGAGACTGGCACTCTTCAAATTCTTAATCAATGATATAGACAGTGGGATCGAGTGTACCCTCAGCAAGTTTTCTGATTACACCAAACTGTTGCCATACAGAGGGACATGGACAGGCTTGAAAAGTGGGCCAGGTTCAAAAAGGCCAAATGCAAAGTGTTGCATGTGGATCAAAATAATCCCAGATATGCGAAAAGACTGGGAAATGAACTCCTTGACAATAGTCCTGCAGAGAAGGACTTGAAAATCATAGTGAATGAAAAGTTGGACGTGAGCCAGCAGTGTTTGCTTGAAACCCAGAAGACCAACAGTATCCTGGGCTGCATCAAAAGAGGGGTGGCCAGCAGGGAGAGGGAGGTGACTGTCCCCCTCTACTCTACCCTTGTGAGGCCCCATCTGCAGTGCTGGGGCTCCCATTCAAGCCTGGGGCTCCCCAAGCACAAGAAGTATGAAGAGCTGTTGGAGTGGGTCCAGAGGAGGGCCACAAAGATGCTCAGAGGGCTGGAGCACCTCTTCTATGAAAAAAAAAAAGATTGAGGGAGCTGTGTTTGTTCAGCCTGGAGAAGAGAAGGCTCTGGAGTGACCTCATTGTGGCTTTCCAGTTCTTGAGTGGAAGCTACAATTAGGAAGAAACTGACTTTTCACATGGTCTGATAGTGATAGGACAAGGAGAAAGACTTTAAACTGAAAGAAGGGAGATTTACATTAGATATTAGGAAGAAGTTCTTTACTCAGAAGATGGCAAAGCACTGGAACATGTTGCCCAGATAAGCTGTGGATGCCCCATCCATGGAGGCGGTCATGGCTAAGTTGAATGGGGTGGAGTGGGCTTGAAGACCTCTTCCAACTTAAGCCATTCTATGATTCTAAGATGTTTTTCCAGATTGACCCTTTCTACCAGTATTGTACTCCTTCCACTTGGAGTTCCCCTGTCTGATGCTGGTCAAACAAAGTGTAATTCAGAATTCAACACATACAGTTAAAAGGAATCTAATTAGTGTGGAAATGTCAAGAGGAACTGACAGAGCTGTACGCGCTTCAGTAAGTAACTTCCGGTGTACATTTATTGCTGATATTTGTACCCAAGCATTTTTAATTCCTGCGTCTGGCCAAGTATGTGTAATTTCAGCCACGATATATCAGAGACCTACTCTCTTCACTGTGAATTACGGAGTGCAATATAACATACTATTCCCTCTTACTGACTCCTTGCAATTACCATTAATTTTTTTGCGATCACTGAAGTAATACATTTATGTGAATCATGGCTGTTCATTTGTTATATTGCAGTGGGACAAGATAAGTATGAAGTTAGATACTTGGTAATTTTTCCTCTGTCTTCCTTTCACTCTCCAGTAGTAGCCACCTCATAAGTCTCGCCATTTAGAAAGTCTAGGCAAAGCAGGCCAGGGGAGGATTATTTTTTCTTTTCTTTTTTCTTTTTTTTTCTTCTTTTTTTTTCTGTACAGTCTAGAAAAGCACAATCTTATAAACCACTGAGATCAGTAGGATGTTGTCCATTGATTTCAAGGTGTGCTGGGTTCAAAAGCCCATTGGATATCATGCAGTTGGTTTGAGAACTTCTCCAAGTCTCACTGCATCTTCAAATGTCAGACACTGTTATAAATGTGGTCCTCAGTGAATTGTGCAAGAATGTGTGGGAAAGCCAGAGTATCACCTCTCAGTTCCCTTGCATTGCAGTCTGGTGCTTTGGTGCTTTAACAACTTCGTCTCATTTAACATGTGAGTATTTGCAGTGCACATGTGCAGATATAACCAGGTATTTTGGACATACTTTTAAAAATCTTGATGAAAGCAGTCCTTGCTGTTGTTGGAGGTGAAGTATGTTAGATTTATTTGGTGATCAAAGCATCACAATATTGCGTAATTTTCCAGACAAAGAAGGCTTGCATTACCTTGGTAACAGAAAGCCTTCAATAGTCATGTTAATGTTCAGTTTGTTTCCATTGCTGGATTGCTGCAGATAGTATGACTTAAAATTTGCCTTATGATAACAGAGCTAAATGTGATAATCAGTATTACTTAAAATAAAAGGATGCCTTTTATATACGCTTCCAATTAAAGAATTTGAGGCAATTTTTCCTTTGGATGTAATCAGTACAGTATAAATTTGTTGTTGGATGGTGAGAAGGAGAAGATGCTGTTGAATATTCTATAGAAATGCTTTATGTTCCATGTCCGGAGTGCAAGCATGTTTGAGAATATATTAGGAAAGATCTTGCTTGTATTTTCTGTTTGAGTTCCAAGAGTCAATCAAAATGCTGTACCTTCCAGATTTGCATAACTCTGCAAACAAGAAGAAATAGCCACTAGGTGCCATGCAACAGAATAGTGAACATGAGGTTGACTAGTTTGTCCCAGCAGACTTTGGACTGTCCAACTGGTCCCGAGCACCCAGACACTGAGTGCACCTAGAATTCTTAGGTAACCAGCTTTGACACTGCCAGAAGTCACCCCAACAGCATCAGGATCTCTGTCTAGACTTGACAGAGCATTCTCCCTGTGGGAGAAACCTTCACTCAGCCACAGTGTGGGGTGTGGCAGGTAGTGACCCACATGTAAACTGTGTATATGGCACTTTGTGGGGTGCTTTCATCCTGGAGTGAAGATGAATGTGAGCATGTTTAACACTGGAGCACCCACTCACAGCAGTGAGGATTGCTCACTGCCAGTTATTCTTGTGTTGCCAATAAACAAATACTACTTCAATAAGCCGCATGTGTTGAACGGTATTTTCTGAAAATTTTTCAAAAATTGGAATACAAATAAAGATAGAAAATAGAAATTGACTTAAGATGCATGCAAGCTGAGTTCCAGGGAAAACACTGCTGACATCATTAGGTTAGTGAAATTCTACAAGAATAAGGGAAAAAAAGAAAGAGGAAAATAAGGTACTCCGTTCAGTGATGGAAAACCACAATCTTATTTCAAACTTACTCTGTATAAGTCTAATATGTTAAAATTCAGTTCTAAAATATCAGGATGTTTAATTGGTGGGGGGAAAAATAAACATAGCAAAAAAATGAATGCTAGCTTTAACTGTGTAACTTCTATTTGGACAATAATACAGACCCCAAACTATAAATACTGTACAATATGGCTTGCACAAATTTACCTCTTACACGCATCTTTGAATGCATCTTGGCATTCAAAGAACTTTCTCAGATTTGTTTTAAAACTAATTCCTGTTCCTTTCTGATAAAGTAATTAGGGAAACTTAAATTGAGTTAGTTCTACCTCAGATTAAATTATCGTAGCTGCTTGCTAAGATAATCATTTGTCTACTGCTCCTTGTAAATTAATTAAATTAGAAATAAATATACTAGACAATTTCTTACCTTTTCCTCCAACATATATTTTTGGTTGCATTGCAACTATTCCTTTGTGCTAAGAACAATTTAAAAAAATGTTTTCTTTAAAAAAAGATTTTATGTGCTGAATTATCTGACATGGTCATAAAACACAAAGGATTAATATCAATAAGGTCTCTACTGCTATTCACATGAGATCTCATTTCCTTTCACAGAGACACAAATTATACCACCAATATGCCTTAAATATTGGCCTTAGGAAATTTTACTGCTTTTTATTATTTAGATCTAGCAGTTTTTGATCAAGGGGTCCTAATTTGAGAGATATTTAGGTTCTAGGACTAGTTTTACAGCCAGTGAGTTTCACAAAAGTAGTCAATTATTTTACTTTCCTAACTTTTCTGTGTACTCTTTAAAAATCCTAATACCAACTTTACAACATTCATGACACAAACATTAATAAGTTTATTGGAAATTCTAAGTACTTTTGCAATGTATATCCAGGGCTTAAATTAAATAGACACTATTTGGTTTAGTATGCTATAGGCTATCACAAACAATAAATAAAGAATATTTTGAATAACGAGTGCCTTGGATAAGAAGAAATCATTTATTTTGTGAACTATCTTAAAATGGACAAATCCATAAAATGTAATTCACATCTTTACTTGTTAATCCATATGCTTCTGCTTGCATCTCAGAAGTACATACACACTGCTTTCTCTGCTTGGCAAATGTTTAACCTTCAGGGTACACTTTGAGATCTAAGTACAAGCATCATTGGCTTAGAAGGTTATGCTTTCTGAAGTAAATTTATAGCACATTCTGCTGAATTAAGAATCAAAGCCAGACCAACTTTTAATTATTAGACCGCATGTCCGCTCTCCTAAATCTTTTCCCGGGGCTGTCCCTGTAAAGGTGCTCAGGACAAATAGACCTTATCAGTGGACCACTGAAATGTGCTAGGGGGATTTAAGTATATTTACATCAAACACTAGATGACACATTCTCAACCTTGTCATTTAGTCCTTGTGACATGCAAAGTGCTTCTAACACGTCTTCCCTCCAATCTGTGTGCAGTATTCAGACAAATTACCCAGCCTGAAACATTGCCTGAGGTAGAGCACTGTGTATTTAGACAGATAACAAAGACTTGAGGAGATGAAAAGGTATATCTAGGCGGCCTTGTTCTCTAGAGATTGTCTTATCCCCAAATGTGGCAAGCCATAGGCATTATCCACTTCTCTGGAGTACCCATGGCAGGGAGTTGGAACTAGGCGATCTTGAAGTCCCTTCCAATCCAAGCCATTCTATGGTTCTAAGATGGTCTCTACTCCAAGGATATTGTCAGACTTTGGCTTGTTGGCAGTGCCTATCATCATCTCTGTCCTTTCTTAGAGGACAAATATCTAGGTCAGGCCTGGAATAAATACTGGTCAAAAGCACTCAATACTGGTTGGCAAGGGGTTAATTCCTTTCTTGGGTTTTCTGTCTGTATTTGAAGATGGGGAAAGTTACTGTGGTCTTTCCTCAGAGGACCGAATGTGAAGAAAAGTCAAGTAACACACAGAGCACCTATAGCACCCGGCCAGCTGCATAGGAACAAGGGTCAGGTCTGAGAGCAAGAGCAAAGTCTAAGAATCCCAAGAAAACTTGTGAGTGAAGCATTGGGGATCAGGGCTGGATGATGTCAGTGACAGTGCTTGACACCAGTAGAGCGGGGTCTGGCCTTGACTCCAACTGTGGCACTGCATATTGACTTTCCTAATCAGAGTTCTGGGTGGTAGTCCTCTGTGAAGTGGGTGAGACAGTGCAAGAGGTCTGGTGAAGGGCAATATTCTGACTGCCTTGTGTGGGAGGTGTTGGGAGACTGAAGCAGTTGAAGGCAATGGTGCAAGTCTTCTAAAGCACCTCGGGTACTCCCAAAGGATACCCCAAAAGTCCTCTCTTCATGGGCTTCTCTACCAGTTGTGCAGCTCAGATGCTTTTCTAGTGTACTGGACCTACTTCTGAAGGAGGACAGAGAGGAGAGATGACTTGAAGACAGCTCTTGAGATACTGTAAGATCTCAGGCTACTACTACTCTGCATTTCATCTCATGTAATGCCCCCTTGTGTGTTTATGGCAAAAAGTCAGCATACATTCTACGTGAACAAGGTCTGTTGGAAAGAACTAAACTTCTGGGACTGATGTCCTGTCATCAGCAATAGCATGAAACCTAAAGAATGTGGCACTTCAAAACTCATCCTTTGCTGTTCATAGATAAATAAGAAAAAATTCCAGGCTTTCAGTCCTTACATGTGAATCCATTTAACACTAATTAATGGTGTCACTTTAGACCTGCTGCCAGCCAGAAGTTGTGGTCTAGAGGGATTGATTTTGTGTGGAAGAGAGAACATTTATTGGAGGCAGGTATTGCATGCAGTTATGGGTTTTTTTTGTTTGTTTGTTTTTTGTTATTTTTTTTCCTTTTGACAAAGAACAGACATGGAATTCTCCTTCCTAGTGTATTAAAAAAAGACAGAACATTCCATTCTTCCACTTTCAAAGGTTTGCTAGTAATTTGGTCTGGAAACTTCCCCTCCATAATTTTGCTTGTTGCAAGTGCAGCCTCATTTTTCTACTGCTCCTTTGCTAATTCCAGTAGCTCTTGTAGTGGTTGACAAATACTTGGAAATCTCTATC
>JAOWBP010000001.1:54993849-55026124 GCA_028571105.1 Tragopan temminckii | reverse complement strand
CTTTTCAAGATTTTGTTGTGGGCAGTTCCGTCCACAGTCCTACATCTGAGTACAGCTTATAGATCAAAAAATAGAGGAGTAAGAGAGAGCCTCATGCGATTTCAGGAGAATTTATGGTCAGCACAACCTAATGAACAGCACCGTATTTGCAGCTGGTACCGACGTCCCCATTCCCTTGCACAGTCACAGTGCTGCCTGCCCTTGAGCAAAAGCACATGCTTGTTCAGAAGGCCCTGATACCTTGTGGGGATTTGCAGTATCAGCTGTTTACTACGGATGATAAGGATGTTTAAAGTAAATGCCTGCCTTCTCTTTCTCGTGTATGTGGATATTTAAACTGGTCTGGGAGGGAAATCACTAAAAATAATAGAATGGAAATAGAGGAATGTGAGTTTAGGGTGAACAGTTATTTTTTTAACAAACGTTAAGTTCCTAAACATGAATTGTTTACAGTTACCAGACACATCACTCCAACATGCAGCTGATGAAAGGATGTAAGCAAACTCTGACTTCTGATCCTGAGCTGTCGATACCTCTGCTTTGTGAATGATAAAATACATTTGGCGCAGAATTTGTGAATTAAGATAAAATGGGTTTATTTCCTCATCATAAGAAAATCTGCTAAAATACCTGAAGTATGATTGCAGAGAATGGCACACCCCTGGTCTACATATACTATCTGCTGTAAAACCCTTTTTGTCTTTGGTATTTTTGAGCAAATCTCCCTTTTATGTTTTCAGTGGTCAGATGCTACAGGGCATCTAAAACTGTATGCTCAGTGCAGACTCTCATGATTATATATCAATGTCTGATTCTTCAAGTACTTGTCCTTGATGCACTGCGACGCTGAGTACAAACTTGCCTTTTCTCCAGTCTGATTTCTGGCATGACTTCCAGATGTTTTGCTTATAGCAGGCCTTAAGGTTGATATCTTGCCCATGAGCTGCATCTGGGGTTCAGTCAAGGATGACAACAGAGGTCTTAATCAGCAGCAGTAACAGTAAAAAAGAATGGAAGGACAGCTGCTGGAGTTGAAATAACTTCCATAGCTTTTGTGTAATTCACATGGTGTCTGCTCATTTGCTTATCTCAAGAACCCTTGCAAAGAGAGCTACAGAGTGATAATGTCGGGTGTTTTGGTCCTGAATGCTAAAGACAGGAAAATTTAAGGCCAACTGAAGCCCAAACAAGCAAACTAGAAGCCCGAGTTACAATTCCTCAGCTTTAATAAGAGCCTGGGATTCTTTTATCATGGCTCATACAGGTGCCAGTTATCTCATCTGCATGGGCGCAGAAGGGAGAGTTAGCTTTCCTTAATATATGCCATGCTCCTGCACAAAAGAAAAAAACTCACAAAAACCAGCAAGTAACATAATGCTGTGCTCCTGCACAGTGTACTACCGTATTTTACATAGACCAGTTCTATTTGGCAAGTGAGGGAGAAGAGAAGGCGCTAATATTTAGGAACTATGACATCAGAAAAAAGGTAAGAGGATGCTGCATGCCAGCAATTTGTTTCACTAGTAACGACGAAGACCAACGACTGATATTTTTGTTAGAGTACACTTTATTATTTCTCTAACATTCATTGACTTCTCTGGCATCCTGCTGAAATGTTTTTGATTGTCTACAAGCAGATCAGTTGTCTTAAGGTGTGTCACTGTTCCTCATCCCTGTTTACAGCTTTCAGCTGCTGCCAGGCCTGACATTCATTCCTCTTTGTGACTTCTGAATGCCGCTGTGATTTTAAAGAGACACTATCAACAGAAAGTTTGTAATTACCCTCGTTCTTAATTACCTCACACTGAAAGTTAGTCTAAGCAGAACTTCTACAAACAAATGCACAGCATTGGTGTTTTATTATTAAGTGTGTGACTTTCACAGAATAAAACCAGTTCTTGATTATTTCTAAAAGTCTCCTCCCTGATTTTTAGACTGCAGTTCTTCATTCCAGTGCCACTCTGTCTTCATGTTTGCTCTTTGTGTATCAGTTTTCACTACCACTACTTTTGGGGCAGTGAAAGTAGACTTGTCCAGTCTTCCAGGTGTTTATTCATTCACGGTACATGCAGCATTACTTGGGTTAATAAGTTGGAAGAAAAAGTTAGACTTTAATTGCCCATTTTCTGTCGTATTTAGAAAACTTACAAAAACATTGTCCCCAACATGAGGTGCTGTAAGTTCCCTTCCCCTGTGTTGTTTTTGGACTTTTGGAGTATTTTGGAAATGATCTCTTAAAAGACAACAGTATTTTTAAAACCTCCTACAGGAACACTTTTGATTTGAGTTATTCAAAGCAAATGTGAAGGACCGACAGACCTGTGAAAATGACCTCTGCTGGAAAAACAGGGTTGGTTGTTTAACTTCCAGGCTGTTTTGTTCTGAATGCATGTGTGTGACTTCCTGGCAACTCTGCAAGAACTGTTTGCATCTCCAAGCATAATTTAGCTCCAATATCCAGAAATACATTTGGATACAATGCAATGTCACAGTCTGCTGGTTCTAAGTTTCTGGGAGGGATTAAACCTTTGAGCAGAAGTGTTGAAATGAGTGGACCTCTCCTCTGTGAGGTCCTAAAGGATTGCACATCCCTTTCTGAGTCGGAACAGCTGCAAAAGCTCCTGTGCCAGCAGTTCATGGTGGGGGGCACAGCACAGGTTCCATTCTTGCAGGAGGGCTTGTGAATGCATATGCCAGTTCTGGGTGCCATCAACATAGCTTAGCTCCTCTGGTTTGTACAGTAATGGCAGATCATGTCACCTCGGAATCCAAACCACAGAGTTTTATGTATTTATGTGTTTATTTCCAATTGGTTTAATGGACAATCTAACTGCTGGCTTGTTGAGATGACTATTGTATAGAAAAGGCCTCCCACCTCATGTGGGAGGTTTTAATGCTTCTTTTTCCTCTCCTAAGATCATATCATAGGAACAGTCTTCATGTGCTCAGGAATTTGTCTCCTGTTACCTATTCCCACATGTGCAGATGTAATCCTTCTGTTATCACACTGCAGGTATTTGCTGTAGGGAGGATGATGATTTCAACTAGGAGAATATGAAGCAGGATCAGATGCATTCCTTAAGCAGCAGTGTTCCTAATCTTATGTATCTTTCTCTTCAAAAATAAAGACAAGACTCCACTCCTTTTACAACATTTAATCAACAGAATTGTTTTGAAAATGTGATTTTCTTAAAATAATCACTGAATCACCAGCAATTAGCAAAGAATGATGGATCAGCCCAGAGTGTCTGACATATTGCATCTAGATAAAACCCTTTCTGGACACAGTTATCAATTCCAACAGCCAGTGGAGGAGCACGATGAGAGCCGGGCGTAACCAGATCTACGTAAAATCAATTTTATTGCTGTTGCTAATGAAATCTCGAAAGAAAGAGGCTTAAGAACCAGTGAGCACATGAATACAAGTAATATAAAAATACTCATTTTAACTTCCTTAGTGCTTTTATAATGCAGGTAGTGAAACAGATTCTTGTGCATACTCACAGAGTCTGGAGATTCTTGTTTAGCATATGTGAAGAAACAAAAGGGTGAAAAAATGACTATGTCCTGAGCAGTGCAATTGATGCTTACCTTCTGTAGAAAACAATCTGTAATAAAACATTCTGAAAAGTATTTGCTGCCAATCAGCATTTTAAACCTCTGTGTATAAATGTCTGCTAGACTAAAGGCAGTCGTCTGAAACTCCGAGTAGTGGTAAACCTAGATGAAGCATCACCTCAAATGTCCTGAAGAATCCATTTTTGGTTATTCACATACTGATCTATGGTGACAACAACGTGGTGAAAATTAAAAACACAGGACAGCTATCACAGGTCATTCAAGTCTATAAATGAGCCTCTTTCTTCTGAGATACTTCCCGATTCACAGGAATACCAGCCGTGTGAAGACAGTTACACTAATCAATATACGTCTTCTTGATGTTATGATCTGATTCAATCTCTTAGTGAGTTATAGGCTTTTGTGGTCCGGGTATTGACAAAATCTGTCTTCTTAAAATCAGCCTTTGGAATAAAAGAAAGAATAATTCATTATCTTCGATGTCAACACTGCAAGGGTTCACCTGCCTGAAAGATAGGTATTGAGCCATAGCAAGGGTCTAGGTAGAGTCCTCTGCAGTCAACAGAGACTGAAGAGATATCTCCCAAGAGTAACTCAATTCAGTCTAAGATGAGTGAGGGGGTATTCTAAAGCTTCCTTGTGTGAGGAGTGGAGGGGCAGACACTGATCTCTACTTTCTGGTGACAGTGGCAGGAGCCAAGGGAATGGCATGGAGCTGCGTTAGGAAAGGGTCAGGTTGGGGATTAGGAAAAGATTCTGGACCAGAGGTCAGTGGGCATGGAACAGGTTGCCCAAGGCAGTGATCAGACCTCAAGCTGCCAGAGTTCAGGAAGCATTTGGACAGCACTGTCAGACATAGGGTTTGGATTTTGAGTGGTCCTCTGTGGAGGCAGGAGTAGGACTCAGTGATCCTTTTAAATCTCCTCCAATCTGGAATAGTCCTATGATACTATGAATCACTGCTGGGAGTTTCTTAACTCTTTCTACTGAATGTATGGGAAGCCTATTCCTCTGGCTCCAGCTCTAAGACTCATAACTCTTAGATGACTAATGTCAGCTGGGATTAATCCTATACAAATGAGGAGTATAGGACAATGCCATAATGCCTCATAATTGTATCAATCTCATTTGATCAAGTAATTTCTGTTGCTTATTAGATTGACTTTTCAAAAACGTCTAGACATCAGGTGGCTTGCAGCTTTCAGTGCTATACTTGGTATCTCCTTGGGACCTGATTTACAGGGAAACAGCAAGTAATCAGCATTTTATAAAAATAAGATTGGACAAATATGTCTTTTATCTACATCCAGAATAACAAAGACTTCAGAAAATTCCTGCCATCATGAATTACTGCATGGTTCAAGCACCCTTATTCTTGAATACCGATTTCTTGTTTGTAAGGCAACATACTGAGGCTGAGTATGATGAAAGACTGTAAAGAGATAATAAGCTAAGTAAATTTCTTGAGCAAATTTCAAACAAAAAATCTACAGTTCTTACTGTTGTGCTTTTTTTCTTATTTTTTTTTTTTGAATCTAGAAGACTTCATTTTCATTGTACCTCTGTTAAGAAGCAAACTGGCTAACATATGTATGCTAAAAGCAAGAGCTTGAAAATAGCATAGTTTTAGGTTATTGGGAATTCTAGGTGACAGATATCCAGTGCTGCAGGTAAATAAGGAATGAAAACAGTTTGAAATGCAGGCTAGAGACAAGTTGAAGTCAACCCAGCTGTGCTTGGAAAAAGGAGGTACAGAGCCTCAAAAAGAAAGAAACAAGTTGTTTTGTTGGTTGGCTGACTCATGCTGGTCATTTTTTGTTTGATTTTGACTATGACAGTATATGTTTGCCAAACCTTTCCCTGGCTGTACCTTTTTGTTTGAATGTAACTGACACATGGGCTTACAGACAGCACAGAGAACAAGGAGAATAAAACTGTGGGTTTAAAATAAGAAGCTGTTTTGCCCTTCCTTTGCTTTTTCTGGCAACTTAGGCCCTCTGTGTCAGACTGGTTTGGTCAGTGGTGGGTGGATATCTACTGAGCATCACTTCTCGCTCTCTGACTGCTCTAGCAGGGAGCAGCAGTATTCTTCATAATGTTTGCTAGCGCATACAAAACCAGAAAGGAAGAGAATACAAACACCGGTAAGCAAATTGAAGAGCATTCATTGCTTGTGCAGCATTATCACAGAATCATAGAATGGTTTGGGTTGGAAGAGATCTTAAAGATCATCCAACTCCAAACCCCTGCCATAGGCAAGGGATACCTACCATTAGATCAGGTTGTCCAGGGCCCCATCCAACCTGGTCTCGAACACCTCCAGGGATGGGTGTGTTCTCTGCCAACACACTCCGGTGCCTTACCACCCTCTGAGTGAAGAACTTCTTCCCATTATCTAATCTAAACATATCCTCTTTTAATTTAAAACTGTTATCCCTTGTACCATTACTACTCTTCCCAATAGAGTCTCTTCCAGATTCCCTGTAGGATCTTTATAGGCATTGGAAGGCTGCATTGTGATCTCTTCTCAAGCTGAACAACCCCAACTCTCTCAGCATATATTCATAGGAGAGGTGCTCCAGGCCTCTCACCATCCTTGTGGCTCACCTCTGGACCTGATTCAATGGGTCCATGTTCCTTGTATGCTGAGGGCCCCAGAACTGAATGCAGTATTGCACGTGGGGTCCCTTGAAAGCAGAGTAGAAAGGGAGAATCATCTCCCTTGACCTGCTGGCCCTGCTGCTCACAAGTAAGAGAAGCACCAAATTCAGTAACCCCTTGAAATCCTACCAAGAAACCCTGCAGAAGTGCTAAGGGCCCCAGGGCCCTACAACTGAAATGACAAATTAAATGTCTTTGCTATAAGACAGGTCTTACCTTTTTGTAAGCATTATGGAGATCAGTATGTGCCCACAAGAAGTAGAGGAGGACTGAAGCAGCTTTGCTAGCTTTGCTGAACATGTTACTGAAATTTTGTAAAAAGAATGATAAAATATGTTTAAATTTCCACTTCTTAATCACAGTCTATGTAGAGACTTATGATATTATAACCTCGTGTATTTTTTCTGTCTCTGTCCTTCTAAATGATGTTTTCTTGCTCTTTAGGCATTCCAGCAATCTCACGCTGTCCTGAGTACTAAAGAAAATGAAACATACATCTCCACTTCATTTATTCATCAAAATTAGAGAGAAATTAAGTACTCTATAGACTTAATCTTGCAGCACATGTCATAGTATTCAAATTCAGTTGAGAAATTACACCTCAGAATAATTCTGAATGATCTTTCCAGCAGTTAAAATGTCTCATTAGTTAGACAAAATTAGGCCTCCTTTACTGAGATGAATTTCTTCTTTCTTTTTGTAAAAGGAGAAGAAGGCAAGCAGAATAATTACTCCTATTCATAAATCATTATTCTATTTTGATTAAATGTTGGTTACATGTGATTAAATATTAAAGAATTATTAAAGAAAATTCAGGACCTATACCTATAATGAAACTCTATACATAATTTTTATGTACAGCTCTACATTTTCTATAAAATGTACTACTGTGCTAAAGTTTAAAGGTTATCAGAGCTGTGTTACAAAGGACAGGAATAAATTGTTTTGGGGCCAGATAAAATCTGATAGCCTGCCACTATATATATTAGAATATAGACAATGTGCCTTCATCTTTGGAGGTGATATCTAAAGAACTGGAACACAGCACATTCCTTTGTGGGTGGAACAGATGTTACAAGAGATTTTTCTTTGTTTTCTAATATATGTAATTCTGTTCATATTGCCATCATTTTCAATCTGTCCTGTACCTTAAGATCCAGTATTTTCCTCCGAAATGGAAAAGGTTGCATTTTCTTTCTTTCTTTTTTTTTTTTTTTTCCTGAAGGAAAGGAGGGAGGAGAGGGGAAGGCTTCTCAACCATTTTACCTGTCGTTCATGCTGATGGCAATGATCTTTGGCAGGCCACCAGCATTTAGGAGAAGCCGTGCATTGTGAGAACTGCTCTGTGTCAAATTGTATAAGGTGTAGCAGACAGAAGCTGTGGTTTCACAGGCAATATCAGACCCTGGGACGTAGTCAGGAAGTATCGAGACCAAATCTGGCAAAACTTCTCTAGCTAGAAGTTGGAAGACAGAAAACTCCATTACTAACTGGTTAGTAACATTACTACTTACCTAGGACTCCTACGAGACATTAGTCCTCCCATTACTGTCTCTCACAGTGCTGTGTGCTCCCCGAAAAGAGTAATGATTTCATAGCTGCATTATATCCCCACAGTTAGGTAGCTGCATCCACATGAAATTGCACAGTACATATTTTGCTTCTTATGCACAATACATTAATACTTAGTGTACTGCAATGAAGTCCTTAGGTGTGTGAAGGCAGGAGGGTACCACCTCCTAAGGAAATGTCTGTGTCTATAGGTAAACATGGATTTAGTAGTACACCACAAACTGAGAAAGGGGTTGATTTTAATGTTGCATTTGACAATTGTAGGCTATAGGGGGATGCACACATTGAACCTAAGTTACTTATTTAAGAAGAATGTCATACTTTGAAGTCTCCTCCTACTCAAAGAACACTTCATTATTTTGATCACACTGTATGTGACCCTACCAGCCATATATATTGTGTATGTTGTATGTATATTGTGAGGACTGGGACAATGTGGAGAACTAGGAGAACTATGCCACATGGACTGGTCCATGTTCAGAGTTGATGGAAAAGACTACAGCAGTCAGCAACAGGCTGCAGCTAGCTGCTCCTGATGTAAGAAGCAGCACTGGGAAGTGGTTGCAAGCATTTGGGGAAGGAATTATTCAGTGTGAGGCCATACTGGCCATCTACACTCAGCATGCCTCTTGTACTGAGAATGTTTTGCTCACTCTGACTTCTGCTCTTTCCTCTAGGTTGTGACAAAGTTTGTTTACACTGAGATTAAATTACATACAATTCAGATAAGGACTTCTTTAAAACTGAATAAGCCACCTGCTATGATAAATATCAGACAAAGCAATTATGTCTGACATGATAGTCCATTTTTTTTTCTGTTGGTAAATCAAGTAAGGAGGTTCTCAGGAAGTCTGAAAATCATTTTATTTTCAGATATGTTTTATACGAAACTTATCTCAATTTGAAATCAAACATTAATTTCGCTTGCTGAATAGAATCGCTTTTATCTAGGAAAATTATGTCCTTCCTTTCCTTTGGCCAAAATGATTGGAGAGTTTGACCTGAATCCACACGTCAGTCAAAAAGAACTCCTTTTCACTGAGGAAAGGTTCATCTGAAATTGCCCCATTTTCATTACTGTGGGTAAAGCAATAAACAACAGTGAAGTTTAAGCACCTTTCTCCAGAGCTTCATGCTATTCTGCCTTTTCCACATTCTTTTATAGATTGTTTTTCCTTAAGAAAAACCAGACCTCTTCCTCTCAGTCTAATTCCTATGTTTCTGGAGGATTCAACACTTGTAATTTTTAACATCCTATGCATTATCCTCTTGAAATCAGTCTAACAACATATTGTTATATTTTCAGTAATAGGGAATGCTGTTTAAGGATTAATCAGTGACCAGAAGACTGTTCTGCAGAATTCTGAATGCTAATTCATTCCATAAATCAGCTTTATGCCTGTAGTTTCCTCTTCTCCCTTCAGTAGGAATACAGAAAAGGACATGGAATGATGTGAATTCACTTTATCCTATCAGTAGGAAAAATATTCAAATACAAATTAAATAGAAATGAAAATACTTGGAATAGAAATGGCTTCTGATGTGAAAATAATTATAACATTTTAGAAATAACACCCTCCAGAAATAATTGGTTGTTTTCTCTGTAGAATCTTCTAACTTCTCAAAAAAGTTATGCAGAGAAACCGTGGAAGCAGTGAGCTTGCAAAGTTTTATGTCTACAAGAAGAAAATAAGATCTTTACTAGAATAACTAGAGATGTTCTATTACATAGTTGTGGCAGCACAGAACTCTGCATTTTCTTACCTTTACCCTACTTTAAGTGGAAGAAAACCTTTGTTCAGATCTATGTATATTTTACTACTTTGAATGTAACATCACTGCAAGTATCTGATGAGGAATACACAATGGAGAAAAACCTTGAGGTTAGAGTCATTCTTAGACAGAACCCTTATTTCCAATCCCATATAATGAATCAAGCAATCAACCTAAGTTAAATTCACATACCAGTTAAAATTCACATACCAGTTTTTCTGTAAATTTCTTTTTTTAAAGAAGGAAAGGTTAAAGTAAGGAAAGCAGAAAAAGAAAGCCCAAGAGACAACATTAGTCTTTGCTCACCTATATCATTTTGCAGAGAGGTGTTGCGAGACAAGTTCCTGAGCAGTGAGACTGCTGTCTTCTTTACTGCTGGGTGGCTTACATGCAGCATAGTTCGAATACTTGGAAGGCCATTTGCCTTCCGAACAACAGTCTGGGCCACTGCAAATGGCATCTGTTATAAAGGCATTTGGCAAGAATGTGTCATTACCATGAATGTATAGCCTCAGAAACAACAGCAGTAGGCTCTTTGTATTTAAGATAGTTTAGATCTGGAGCTAGGTATGAACTGAAACAGAAGAGGAAGGTAATATAAAAGAAGCTTCAAGCCTATTTCCCACATGCTCTTTGAGCAGTTCCTCATCCAAAACATAATATAGGTCATCAATTTCTAAACCATGAAAGGGATGTGTAGTTGTGCCAGAGAATTCCTCTCTCCATGGGACTGATTCTGTTCCACAAATCCACTTTTTTTCACTCTTTTAGCGTCAACTTATCCCTCACTGTGCAACGAATTAGCAAATTCCAGATGTGGACACAAAGTAAAAAGAAGTGATCGTCCTATTTGCCTAGCAGGAAATATCTGCGGTGCTGGTTATGATTTCCTCTTCAAAGTTCTTTGATTTCATTGATTGTGTCTGGAAGCCAGTGATTTGCCTGTAGTTATCTGAGCTCCATGCTGTGAGCATGTTGCAATTGCAACATGCCCTAAATTTATGCATTTACATCAAGAATTAAGTGACAAGAAAAAGAAAAAAGCTGACTTACTGGTCCAGTACCAGCTGTGAGGTTCTGAAGAGCTCCCAGGGATGCTTCCTGGGTATAGTTTCTGGTACTCTTTGCTATCAAGGAGAGATATATTCTGATCAGTGTGGAATGCCAGAGTGATTCCACACCTCTGGGATTGCTCTTTTCCTCAGGTAGCGGGGTGTCCTGCTGCTTCTAAACATGTAAACAGATCAGCTGTTAGAACCAGTAACCTTATATGACATAATGCATCACAATCTAAACAAGCAATTTCGTAACTCTATGACCAGATGATTCTGCAGAGCTCACTACAGAGAATTTTCATGAGAATGAAAGTGAACATTATTTTAAGACAGACATTTATTGTTGTACTATCACTGATATTTTAATAATCAAAGGGTCTAAAAATGAATTAGAAGCTGATTAAGTTCTTTTAGTTCTTTTTCTAAGATAAATATTTATTTCCTTGTTTTCATTACCATTTTTGTTAGCTAGATCAGGGACTGCAATTGAAAATAAAGAATACTTTCACTTTTACTACCATATGTTAGGATATTGGTTAAAAAATACTCATATAGTATCCCAAGACCTATTATCAATCACATGATGGCCATGATGGAACAAGAATTTTTACCAATCGGCTCATGTGTGAGAACATTTCTTATCTTTGATGATTCAGAGAATCAACCTGAAGTAATCTGATAAGGAGAAATAGGGATGTATTCTTTAGGAGAGATGATCCTGGTATTTGGTAACACATAGCCAAGAGCACTCACTGCTACAGTCTTCTTGTCATAGGAATATGGATCTGTTTGATGACCGATTAAAGTATGTTTAATTTGCAATAATTACATTTTCCCTAACATTCATACTCTAAGAACAGGTCTGATTTTATTGCATAAATTGAAATTATGCTACTGATGACCACAAGATCCATGTTCATGCTCCTTTACATTTTAAGCTCTTCAGCAAGTATCAAGTTGTGAACAGTAATGGCAACCTGTAAAATTCCAGTATTTAACTGTACTGACCATTCCATCTGAAAATGGGAGATAGGTGAAGGGGAAGATGCTTTGCATCTTTAGCTATTGACACTGGGGACTGAGCTGAAAGAGAAAGAGAAATAGTATGCTAAAGCTGTACTCTGGATGGAACAGGAGAAAGAATAGACTCCAGCAAAAATAATGGATGAGGGAGGAGCACAAATTCTTTTATTCCCCTTTCCCCCTCCCTGGTACCTGTTTTTCTCTCCAGCAATTCCAGTTGCCAGAATATTTGGATCTGTACTACACAGCATCAAAATAAGAAGTCTGAAAGCCAGCGAGCCACTGAGGAGGCAAATCACCGTGTGATAATTCCATTTGTGAAACTGCCACAATATCCAGTCATTGGTAGGACACTTGCACAATTGCTGAACATGGTGCAGACACCAGTTAGGTCCATCAGGTAATGAAGCTGAGAGGCAGTATTTCTCAACTAATGAAACTGTAAATTGTTTTGTCATTTGTTCCATCAGACATCTATTAAGATAATGGATGTTAGAAAAGGCTATCGATAAATTTACATTTTGAGGGTGAGTGTCACATTACCAGATGCATCACCAAAAGAGAAGCAACCTAATTAGATCACAGCCTTATATTCTCCAGAAGTTGCTACAACTGATTAAGAAAATGATTTGTAACAAAACATGTGCTTTACCTCTTTCACTTTTCTGCTTCGTGTTCCAAAACAGCCTGGTGTTCTATCATTGGTAGAAACATTTCTTCTTTGTATATAGATGCTCCGAGCATAGCTTTCAGGAAGTTCTACCTCTAGTTGGTAGGAAAGATTGTGAAGAATGCACACACAATTTTCCGTGGCCTAAAATAACAAAAGAATAGAAAATTTGGAAGCAATAGCATGTGTTGAAGAGACATGTATAGACAAGGAACTTCATTTTGGATCTTAAACAATTAACTGCATAGTTTATAATGGTTTAAAGAAGAGCCAGTTTTCATGCCAGTGATCCACAAGACTGCTTTTACACAGAGAAATTAAACATGTCCTGAGATGTTCCTAAGCACTCAGGCCAACTGGCACACAAGGCTTGCATTCAGAGCATGGTGCATATCTGTTGGAAATGGTCCTGGGACATTATAATTCCTGAATGTACCTGGGATTTGTTTGGGCACGTGCTGTTTGGTACAGGCCTGAAATGCGCCAAGGAACGTGCAGAAGCTTAATAGCAGTGATGAACACATATACACTTAGTCAGTGTCAGCAAAAGGAAAACTTTGCATCTTTCCAAAGGATACAGCACTTTTTTTGTGTGTGTGTGTGGTAGAATGCCATTAAAAAAAAATAATAAATAAGATGTCCCTTTCTGGATGTAGCTCTGGGCAGTCTGGTCTAGCGGTTGGCCACCCTGTCCATGGCTTGGTGGTTGAAATTAGGTGATCTTTGAGGTCCTTTTCAACGCAGGCCATTCTATAATTCTATGATTGTAAGCATGACTGAGGTCAGGTTGACAATTTCTGAATGATGAGTTCAGTGGCAAATAGTTTCATTACCAGTTCTTCACTTTTCTAAAGTAAAAAATGGGATGAGTGGTTTTAGGACAAAATGCAGCAGGGAGCTCTTGACACAAGTGTTAAGTGCTGGATTGTCCCTGGAGCTACTGGCTCTGAATGCAAGGAGATGGAGAAGATCAAGTAACTAATTCCAGGAAAGAGCTACAAATACAAAGTAATTACCACTACACAGCACAAGTTATAGCAGGCACATCAGAAGTGCCTCATAGGCTATGGTTAACCTCGTAAGTGGCTGCTGGTCTTTTCACCTAACTTCACCAAGCTAAAAGACAAACATCTAGTCTAAGCAATATTCAGGGTTCATCTGCAGTCAGTGTTGGAAGGAAGAGAAGGAGAAAACCTGTCTTTTGGAATTGTCCACATCCTTGCAGTTACTGGCTTAGGCTGAATGCTTAACTTACAAAAAAATGTAGGAAAATGAATTATATTCTAAATGATATAAACTTCTAATTGCTTTGCCATGCAGATTTAGGTTCTGCATTTCTTAAGGGACACATAGCATTTCCTATTTAGGAAAGTGCTCAGATATTAATTCTTTAAAACTTCTAGCTAGCTAGCTCCCTTAAACAAGCAAAAAAAGTAATATCTGAATCTTTAAAAGTTTCTAGTTCTCCGTGGTGATCCTTAAGACTGTTTTCCTAAAGCCAAGGTATGCTATTATTTTAGACAGCGGGATAAAAAACACTATTAAAAGCTTCTTTTTGAAGTTTCATATTTGGTAGCAGTTCTTAAAGCACTGGAAGTAAGTAAATTTGGCAGCTATATCACAACTCTTTTTGAATACTGGTTTTGAAAGAAAAACTTGCTCTCAGTGATTTCCCATAGGAAAAGACCTTCCATCTTGAAGAATACCTTGTCATTAGGCTCGTGGTCTGCAATAGCTCCTTGAATATAATACACAAGAGAATCAATCAGACCGTCACACTCTCTCATCTTTTTCCTTCCTTCTGGGCCAGCAGAGCTCATGTTTCTGTGCAGGAAGAAATACACTGGTAAGAAGAGATTTACTTGAAGATATTTTCTTGTGCCTCTCTGACAAACTTTTCCAGATAAACCTTAAAATAGCCAAGTTAAGGATGACTGCTTCTTTTCTGTCGGGCTGTACAATAATATGAGACTCTGTTAAATAAAACTTCAATTTTAGTGCATTCCCAGACAATAATAAATAACAAATTAAAACAATGTTGTGTTTAGATGGATAAGGCATGCCCTGATTCCAGTCTTCATCTCGATATAATCTTCTCTAAACAAACAAACTGAACTTTTTCTTCCCCCAAATACTGCACTTTAAGCTGTGTTTTTAATATCTGTGACACTGACTATGTCAAACTACCAGAGGAAAAGTACTTGTGAAAACTTCCTTACAAAAAAGTCTTCTTTTAACATTTACCTAAGTGTTAAAAGCCAATTCTTGATCACCCATCAACAGACATAAGTTCTGAGAGTTTTAGCAACATCTACACACTAGCTATAAAAGTTCTGGAAAACAGGAAACAGCTGTTTCTTTATTGCCTAAGTTCATTTTTGTGCTTGTAAATGAACCGCAGAGTAAACCCAACTTTCTCAACTTGAAGATGATTGATTTCAGCTATGGGACCAAATTCACCAGACACCCCATGTGCTGTTAGAAGGAAGGGAAAGAAAGCTGAGCCTACAGACTGAGCTCAAGGCGAGCAGACAAGTAATGCATCGCAAGGCGTCCAATGGCTGTAGTCACTGCCAGCTGAGCAGTGTGCGAATCCCGAATCTTCTACCGCCAATGGGGTGCTCATAGAGTCACAGAATGGTTTGGGCTGTGAGGGACCTGAAAGCCCATGCAGCTCCAACCCTCTGCCCTGAGCAGGGCTGCCACCCATCCAGACTGGCCTTGAACACCTCCACGAATGGGGCATCTACAATCTGTCTGGGCAGCCTGTGGCAGGGCCTCATCGCCCTCTGAGTAAGGAATTTCTTCCTAACATCTAAATTTCCCCTCTTTTAGTTTACAACCATTCCCCCTTGTCCTATCACTATCAGTCCATGTATTAAGTCAGTCTTCCACCTTGTTTATAAGCTCCCTTTAACGTACTGGAGGATTGCAATGAGATCTCCCCAGAGTCTTCCCCAGGCTGAACAAATTTCCCTCTTCATAGGAAAGGTGCTTCTCTTTTCTGCTTTCCTTCATTTCTCTGAGGGTCCTCATAGTGCCTGAGCACCCTTCCTCAGTTTGCTCTTTTGCCATTCTGTCTCATATTCTCATGAGGACAGTAGACCCATTACTACTGATATTTGTTTTCTGTTACCTGCAGAAAAAGAAATGTAGAAAGGATGGGAAAGAGCATGTCTTCCGAAGAGTTCTATCAAATCTTTCTAATCCTCTGTCAAATCTTTTCTCATGCACCTCTGTGGAGATACTTGGGTTCTCCTAGAAGTGAATAGTTTCCCCACCCAGCCAAAAACACAGTCTCAGTGCAATGCCTCTGCTACCCACGTGTCTCCCGTTGCTCCTGCAGTGTTCAGCAGAGGAGATGTGAAGGGACAAAGAAGAGTTAAAAACACACTGCACTCTGCTGCTTCCCAGAGCATTCTTCTGGCTGCTGGCACCTTGGTAGACAAAGCTGAAGCCACTAGAAACTGCTCAGTCCCAGCGAGGGAAATGCCAGACGCTCTCTGCTGATGCCTTCTGTTATTCTACAACAGTGGCTCAGGCACTGCTGCACATGCTGTCTGCCTCCTCCAGACTCAAGACACTATATGTCCTACTTTCTGCTCACATTTCTGTGCTTTGTGGTAACCTGAGTGCAACTTGAAAATGAATTATGAAAGCCATTTAAAAACCCTTGAAAAGCTAAGGACACGCTTCCTGCTTGAAGTTTGGTTCAAAATAAGCTACTGATTATCAGGGAAGTAACAACACTTCATTTTGAGGTATAATTATTTTTACAACTGAACGGCCTCTGAATTATGGAATGCTGGAGTTATAAATCTTGACCTCATTATTCTGGCCTCCTGCTGCTCCACTGGCCGAAAGGCTGAATACAGTATCACATTCCTGCTTTGTTTGAAATAACATTAAATCCAGCTCAGCGTTAGTATCTATCACAAAGAGGGTCATGTTCTTTAAATAATTTCAGGGAGTTTACTTTACCCTTTTATTTACCCACTGGAAAACACAACAGTTTAAAATGTTATTAATGACAAAGCCAGAAAGGCACAGCTTTAAACTTTCCCGTGGCTTATGATAATAAAATACACGTGATATTTTCTACATACTGCCAATGCAGTTTTATCCCCTCCTCCTGGGAAGCACATATTTAGTTTAAATGTTAATGCATTGTAATTACAGCTTTACTTTAGGTCATACTGTTAATAAGGTTCCTATTTATGAGTTCATTCATGCTCTTGTGGAATTATACATCATGGAATTAATATTCAGATTCCTCAATATGGCAACACTTTGGAATTCAATTTTACCTACGTAAGTCACATTTGAGTCATGTCATCCTTTCAACAGTTTATGGCTATGCTGACAGACATGTACATGCTACAGCTCTTCTAGTGCATAGCACAAATAGTTTCTGAGGTGCACAGACTAAAAATACCATTAAAAGATAAGTGTGGAATTTCCTCCACTGAAGACCTTCAGCTGATATGGCACTTCACCTTGTCACAGCACAAAAATCACAGAACTTTAGACAACTATCATCATTCTGAATGGTTGTGCAAAGAAAAACCATCACTCGTACTTGCCATCTAGCATGACTACGGGGTAGCAAACAGTTTCATAGCTCAGGAAGCAGAGAAGAACATGAAGCTGAGGCACTGCCCTGTTCTGCAAAGGAAATGAATCACTGAACTGTTTTCCTTGAGTTGCTGGCACTCAACTGTTTATCCAGACAGAGATACCACTGTGTGTGTTTGTGTACATATATGGCTGTGCTGTGCTCCACTTCCCTCTCTCTCCTTATTACCACAGTGTAGACTGGGAAGAGCTCCTACTCTCCAAATTGTCCAATTACAGTTGGAACCACTTTGAATGGGGTCAGACTTGATTTTCAGGATTGGGCAGCATCATATAGGAGTAAATCTATATTAAGAAAAAATAAATCATTTTGAAACAATGACAACATTTTTCTTAGAAAACTTCAAAATTGACTTAATCTTGCCTTCCCAAGATTTGAGGCTCCTGACAAACGTAGCACCTCCCTCTGGGCTCAGGAGTTTAACTCTCTTGCTGTGGAGCTCCTGGAGGCCTTGAAATATCCATCACTTGAGCAAATGGGCAATTGCCATTCTGGGCTGGGCTGGCTCAGAACTGCAGCTCCTGGCAACCTCATGTTGAGATCCCAGAGCTACCTAGAAATCTTAAAGTTTGCTATGCAAGTTTGTTTTCCTTGCATTTCTCAGTATGCTGAGACAAATACATCTGTAGAAAAAAAAGAACTGGAGTCAAGATCAAACATACTGTTGTAGAAAACCTCTTGTGCTACACAATTCCTGACACCTCTGCCTCTCATCAGTACTGAATAGTTAGGAACACGCAACATGAGAGAGAGAGCTGCTGCTTGTAGGAATGCTCTCCTTTGAGTGACTTAGAACTTAAGTTTTGATATAATATGCTAATATTATATCAAATATGCTAATCCTGGTGACATGCCTGAACTATACTGCATGCTAAAGTGGATGCATGTAACTATCTACAGGCCTCATTCATCTCACACCATGCATGGTGTAACTGTAACTGTGACTGACGCAGCCATCTTCCCACGTTTCAGCGTCATTTACCGAGGATCAGCTAGTACCCTATTGGGAAATATTTTATGATCCAGGTGAGGTAAGTATAAAGAATTTTAACACAGTAAAATCAAACATGATTTTCACAGAAACAGAATGACAACATGTTCAATTATGTTGTGAACTGAACCAAATGAAAGGTATTTTCCCTTTAAGCCAGCACTGAGTCACACACTGGCAGACATCAGAAGAGGCTTTTGCATTGCTGTGAATGATCCACGCTACTGATAAGAAGATGGCTTTTGCTCCTGGGACTCATTCTGCCAAAACTGGTAATTTGAATTTAACTCAATTATGTGACAATCTCCTGAATTGCTTCATGATGTTCCTGAATTACTTCAGGAAATTGTATTCCCTTCATGCCTTACACAATTTAAAATTGCAACAAGGAAGGAAAGGAATCTATGGATTTACACAGTAACGCTAGGCACCAGGTTGCAAGCTGCTTTCTGGAAATAACAAAATTCCTTTCAGGACCTGGGGGAGCAGACAGACTAATGAATAGACACAAGAAGATAAGAATGGATGGAAATAAACCTAAAGGAGTGGCAATGCTGTGCAAAAGGCCTTGCTTCAAAGGCTTGTTATCATTAGTCCTTTGTTTTACAACTTCAGTTAGAACCTTCCATTACAAGTTTGAGCTGCCATTACACTTTCAACCAATAGTAAGAGCTTTGGCCTTATTTATCTCTGATTAAATGAAACAAGATGGTTATGCAGCCTCCTGGTCTAAAGTACAGTGATAGCACTTCCTCGGTCTACAGCTTTCCAGTCTCTATGGGTCACTGTCAAAGGTAAAATAGAGCTGGGACAGACAACAGAACAACAGTGATGAAAAATGAAGTGTTGCATCTATTTTACTTCCTGGGGGACCATGAGCAATGGTTAGCTGACTTTTCTGAAAATGGCTGTCTGAGAAGTTTTGAAGAATTAGGGTATATAGGACATATCGGGTATACTGGACAGGAAAGTCCAGTTACAGAGCAGTTTTAAAGGAGGACTCCAATAAGACTCAGCAATTGTAACCATTAGCTCCAGCACCTAAAATAAAATGCTTTGCAGGAAGAGGTGCAACCTGTAAACATCAATTCTAGAAAGTTCAGTCCTTCAAGACAACACCCAGGATAACGTTCCCATCAGCAGCTTCAGTAGATCATGTTCTGTCCCTGAATAATGGAAATATCTTGCACAGCAAAACTTTTGGAACCGGTATTTCAAGGAAAAAACACAACAAGATCACCATCAGCATTCAAAGTATAACAGAAAGCCTTCTACTAAGCCTTCCTTTTAATTCACAGGAAAAGTCATCCCAAACATTTGTATAATAATATTCAAAACCATATATCCTGCATGCTGTTGGCATCTTGCATTTTCAGACTTGGGGGAAGAATATGGAGGAGGAGGCTAAATATCTCCACTTAGCCAATTCGTTCCTATTGGAACAAGAGACAGTACTATTATGCAAAAAAAAACAGCAAGAGTTTTCTTGCCTGTGAAAAGAATTCTGCATTTAATATGCCAGTTTTACTTAATTGGCTTTTGTCAGACAACCAGAGAAGTCTTTTGATTTGCTTTATTCCACCTGCTCAGGGCACAATGATTTTTATCATATTTCAGGACTGAACAATACCATCATTTATTCTAACTGTCAATGCTAAATTTTGCGTTGTACGCAGCTTCATTTTGATCTATAAAGTTTTGTGACCTACAGTTTCTGTGAAACTGTCAGAGCTAAGCTTTAGGACAAAAAGCAGACCTAGAGAATGGAATTAACAAATCTGTTCAGCTCCTTATCAGTAAGTGAATGTACAGACCCAGGCAGCTGAAGTTTGGGATTCCACAATATGTCTTGCAGTTACTGGTTAGCAGAACGAGGAGTGTTCTGGTTGTTCACTCACTCCAATTCTAGCATCTGCAATATTATCTGCTAGGTGTAGATTCCCTTTCTGTCCTGAAATGCTGTTAAAGAGAGCTTTAATTTACAAGTTGGTAAGTATGTGGCATCCATGTCAGATGACAGTGTTAGATTTGGACTGTGGCTGACTCTATCAGGCAATGGTTGCACGCAACTTTCTGAAAAGAAATTCTGGCATTCTTCTATACCTAAGCACTGTACTATGCATGATGTACGCACTTCAAAGTTCTATTTTTACTCTGTAATAGAAGCCTCAGGCTATAAACTTTATCAACACGCACAACAAACGTTAGTATTACAAAAGGGAAGACTAATTACAGATTTATACTCTGGCACATTAATCTAGTCTTTAAACATCTTTATTAGTATCATCATTCCCTCTGTGCACAGTTGTTTTTTTGTTTGTTTGTTTGTTTGCATTTGTAATATGCTGTTCTTATAGATTTTGTGCAAATATATTATTTTGAAATAGTACTTAAGTAAAGAATACTTCTGGTGGTACTTTGGGAATAAAGAGAAGCAAATTAATTCATATAAAAATCTTGGATTTCTGGTCTGTGCAAATATAAGCCTCATTAAAATCTATTCGCTGCAAGAAGGTACGTTGACAATCAACTTTACCTGTGAATTTTCAAGATCTTATTCTCTTCTCAGTTACAATTTGCAGTGTTTGACCATTTAAAAATGACAAGGACTAGAACATGGACATCATACTTTTTTAAATAGCCAATGTATCTTTGGGCAAAGGTCAGTTTGAGGGACTTTCATTAAGGCTGTAGAATTATCTGCAGCTTTAGAGTAGCCCTACTCATTTTCTTTACAGAGTTAGGTACATTCAGAATCTACTTTTCTTTGATTTAAAACAACCCAGCTACTGTAACTCATTATTTGTCATATACCAAGTGGTGTCAAGTTGCTACAACGTCAGAAAGAGTAATACCACATTAAAACTAAGAATAATTCTGCTCCAAAGCAGGAGCAGGTATGAAGTGACATATCCAACCAGACTGGTTTATGTACAAAACAGCTCGAGCAAATTCATATGAAAAAAAGATGATCTACTTCATTCCACAGACAACACCACTAGCCAGAGTGATTTTATTATGGGTAGTTAATGTTTCTCTGTATTTGTTTTTGAGCTATCAAAGAAAGATAAAAGTTAATTATTACTTAAACCTGAAGTTATTTGGTAGGCTGACAGAACCTTACTGATGTGTATTCTGTATCGCTAACAATCCTCTGTCCTCTGAAATCACTCATGAGTCAGACACAGGACTATTTACCCAGTACAAATTCATACCTTACCAATACAATTACTCTGTTGCTGGACATGTTAGCAAAACAGTTATGTACAAGGCAAAACCAGGCAGTTTCCCAAGCCTCTAAATTTTGAATTTAATTCCTCGTACTTTACTAAAAAGAGTTTAAAACTTAGGCCATGCCTTGTCACTTACTTATACCATTACTCGTTAATTTTTTCAAACTATGTTCTTTCATGTAAACAAAAGACACATATTTCTGATACAATAATTGCATTTACTTAAAGTGCAATGACTTTGAACTCACAAGGGACACAAAGGGCCACACTTTAATAGGTTGTTATTTTTAAAGGCGTATCCCGTTTTAAAGACATGACTTTTATACTTCTGTCATTTAGGGGTGGTTTTACCTTAGTAGCCTTTTGTACTATGTTTCTCTGCTCTAATCACTACTGTGTTCATAAGGTTGACTGCAGTAGTAGATGCACAAATGTAATTCTATTCATCAACCCCATGGCTGCAGCCTGGCCTTGATAGATCTGAACTTGTGCAAAAAGTTGTATGTGGCTAATTTTGATTCAAAAATGACTTTTTTCCTAATTTAGTTACTTACCAATCTGTATGCAAACTCTTCTCTTGGTGTCATCACAGTTCAAAGTAAGTAAGAAAATGCATGTGTGCAGGCCTGTTTTAACATCACTTTATTTTAGGTACTTGTGAACTGAGTGCTCACCTCAGGCATCCTGTGGCATTGTAGAAGATATCAGGGTCGGGTAAAACACTTGACTTGGGGTAATCTCGATCTGGCCAGCCAGAGCAAGGGATGAGAACAGCTTCTGTCAGGGTTTGTAGGGCTTCTTTAACCAACAGGTGCTTCAGTTGGTCATTGGAAGACAAATTCCACAACAAACCTGCAATATCCAAAATAAAATCAGAGTGGCAAAAGATTCCCCCACAGTTTGAAAGACCTAATCTCAAACTTCTTGAAGTTAATCAGTAAAAGAGCTTGTCTGGCTCTTGACATCCTCAGTAGGAGCAGAAGGACGTGATTAGAGCTCACCAGCCACCATGACACAACAACTGCACAACACTCTCCCACATGTGATTGCACACTGCTCAGTCTTCAGAGTCTCCAGTGAGAATGTGGAGGCTTTTTTATTTCCTCTCATAAGTATTTTGGCATTCAGCCATATGTGGACTAAATTAATGTGCTCTTTCTTTATCTTGAGCTGCTGCAATTAGCCATAGTAAGTACATCTAAGAGGCTCTACAACGCCAAAAAAAGAATCTGAACTACACTGTGGAGTCTTTTTGTTCAAGAAGTACTTCTTGAATTTAACACTGCTGAAGTGTGAAATGGGTGCCTACTGATTCATATGTCTTCTCTCTAGGGATACAGAAAAAACAGGAAAAAATTAGTGAATGCACAAGGAATTTGATTTCCTATGTCCTTTCATTGAGCAGGTACGTGACAGAGCTTTTGGACATACTGTCACATAGTTTCATGACTGGAGAGTGCAGCATAAGTTTTACCTCAACACTGAAAAGATAAATAAAATAAAAAATAAAATAAAAAAAAAGGTAAATAAATAGCTTTGAAGGTTCACTATTGCATCACTTATTAATTTTGACCATGTCCCGCAGCTGTATGAGGTTCACAAAAAGAGCAGTTCCTAACATAAAACTCCCCTCACGGAGGATGCAGATAGCTGTCTGACACAGGAAAACATGTATGTACATTCACGGCAATGTACTGCACCTCTGGGAGTGAACTTTTCCAGAGTGACAGGACTTTGATCCAAGAGGGAGCGACACTGAAGAAGAATGTACTCATATGTGTATTAGAGGCTAATGTCTATACAGTCTAATGTCTGACTGAAAAGAAGTCTTCCATTGCTCTGCACTGCCAATTTGCAGCTATCTCAATCACCAAAGTAACACAAATGAAACAGATAAGAACCTCCAATGCCCATGATCATTTACACGTTTCCAGGTAGGAATTCATCCCTATTAGATGCCTGGCAGACTGGCTGCACTTTCAAGTACCATCAGAATGCTGGATAATAAACTTAAAAGGGGAGTAGATGTGAGGTACAAACAGTGAGTTTATAGGTCTTTGGGAATCTGATGGAAGATGGGAGATGCCCATTACCATGTTTCTCGAACACTTGATAGCAAAATTCCTCATAGAAGGGAAAAATTAAGCTTAATCACTGGTTGGCTGTTACTGACCATATATTTGTCACTAAACAAACAATTAAATAACACTGCACACTTTGTTTACTTACAGTGTACAAACACTGAAACAAATATCCAGTATAATATTGTAAAATTGATTAGCTCTTCTTCTGTTCTATTCCAACGGATGAAAAATCTTTTTAAAGTAGTCTCCCCCTAGACATGTATTTCTGCTTTTCACTTACAAAGGCATTCATTGTTTCCCCCACTTGCTGCTCTAACTTTCACAGACCTCCTCCTCCAAACACTGGCAGGGTATTAGTGAATGTTCCTTTCATTAGCTCACAACAAAAATGTTTCTTTTGTCTTTCCTTACACTTTGAATTTAATTACAGCTATTGTGAGCAATAGTAAAATCAAAACAAAACCCAGCCAGAAGCAGCTGTTCCTTCTTCTGGGATCAGCTCTCCAACCTCTGAATTAGGGGATAAAAAGAAGAATGTACTTTCCTGAGGGATAAGTAAGGCTTACAGGAAATCAGACATGCAGTCCAAAGGGTATTGGTGAGGGAAGCATGTTAAGACAGAACAGCACAAATGTGTAGACACAAGGACAGAATATCATATTAGAAGGAACAAGTGCATTCTGAATTATAGATGGATACCTAGAATAGAGGTCAGAATTGTCAGAACAGAATCTGAATATTGCTTACACTGTAAATTTTCTGACAAATCCTGCCTTTGCCCGCAGGCACTGTCTCACTGAGGTCAGAAGGATTCTCTCAGTGGCATTCTGGTTTTGAACAAATTTGTTCACTTTTAAAAATATCTTTAAAAGTGGGCTCTTTTCTTGCAGCCATATGCTGTAATGTATTTACAGTGGCATATTTTTCCTTTAGATGGTTATTTGGGAAAATGGGTGGGGTACACTTTGAAATTTATTTTCCTTTTTATGACAGATCTGTTTGTGCAGTAATCTTCCCTGCAGAAAGAATTTTCTTTCAATTCTTAGATTTACGCTGCATGATAACAAGATCAAGAGGTTAGGTACTCCCTAGAGGCTCATCTGGCTTACCTTCAAAAGTTGATCTTTTTTTGTTCATGCCTCAAACATTTTCCTTTCTGATCCTCAGTGTGCTCACTAAATGCTAAAAAATGGCATTCCTCTCTTCGCTCCTGCACTGTCTCAAAGTGACATCTCTCATTGCTCAGGAGTAACCTCATTCCTTTTGTAAAAGATATACAAGAAGTTTGTATGTCAAACAAAGGACAAGCCTATGGCTCCTTTACTTTAGTTGTATCAGTGACTAAGAAACTAGTGAACCCAGACAACTCAATCTTGTGGAAGCCTCATTCTCCCTAAGAATAAAGCACAGAATTTGCATGGAGAAACATGCAAATTTCTTTTCTGCACATAGGCATTAGGTAAACTAATCCATGGCAGTGTACAGACCGTCATAAGCACACAGCCACTTAGGTGGGTATACTAGTTTGGTTCTTTTTGTGCATTCTCCTGGGATGCACAGACTCTGGCAAGATACAGCACTTGCTATCATCAGCATTTACCTCCATATATTTTCATTGCTTTCAGTCTTTTCACAGCACAAAACAAGGCATGCTACATGATTATGCTCAGGCTGTTTACCTCAGCCTAAGAGTTTGCTTGCACCAGCGCTTCTGATGTTCACACAAGAGCATACACAAAATGAAGAGAAGCTGCAGGTTCATAAAGATGGTGGAGTCAACACAAAGGAATCAGATTTTTGATCTTGAGAGATCACACTTTCCTGATATTCCTGGGGCTTCTTAGTTCTTCTCTTTATAGTGAAAAAGAGAGCAGGAGGAAAAACCAGGCCAAAAGAAAACACAGGCTTTTAAAATATTCTTTGAGGTATACTATATATGATATAGCTTACTATTGGGCAGAGATACACTGGTATCAACTGGTATCAACACTGCTACTAATTAGCCACTGACCTTAAAGATAAGCTACACAGTAATGGAAACAAAAAACTTTCATCTGCTGAGCTTAGACATCTTTATTAATACTTTTTATTAATGAGTTATCACATGCTTTCTATCCTTGGACAGGAATCTCTCATGAGAGTTTAGCATGTTATTATCACGTACCAAGATCATTTTACTGGTCTCTTACTGGGGAAGACATTCAGCTAGTTATCATATCATATCACATTTTTGGAAGTCTCTAATTTATAGGCAACTAATAAGTATGATGTGGAAAGACAGACAGGCTTCTCCCGTTGAAGGAGTAAATCCCTAAGAATCTACATCAACATTTTCCTGGAAGCATATTGTTATAATACTGTTATGCAATTGCATGCATAGCCATGATATTCTTCTATTCCCAAGAGAAGACAAAGGCAATGAAAAAGACAGAACAAAATTTGTAGGTGAGTTACAACTATCCAAGGAAACTGCTGTTTAGTGGGGGTTTACCCACCCAGAGGTTTGCACTGGGCTTGGAAAGGCCTTATGCCATAGCCCTTAGGTGACAGTAATTCCAGTGTTTCTTAAATATCACTGTACTCACCAAGAGCATCTGGAAGAATATCCACTTTAGTAAGCACATGATTAACAGAGATTGCCTACTTGCTGTCCGCAGCCTGCTCCTTGCCTGTCTTCAAGAGGTGGGAAAGAAATGTGGCTGGAAGCAACATTGATATTCTCAGAGAAAATTATTCAACAAGGCTGCCCTCCAATCTGCAGTCTCCTTGCAGCTTCCTAGGGAGCCTGAAGAATTTCTCAAGTAATGACAGAAAATCTGCTGTAGTGCCATTTTCACCAACAGACCCAATGTATTTCTTCCTGACTGCACATTTGGTCTTGAATAAAGTACAATGTTTCTGCTGTCTTTTATTTTGAAAGACACGCTTCGCACCTCATAGGCATGAAATTACATCAGAATATTTTGCCTTATGATAGCCAAAACAGCCTGCTCAATACTGTTTAAATATTTTGTTGGTGTCTTGAATGCTTCATACATAAAGGTCACGCTCAATGACAGCAGTAATTGCAGAAAAAAGGGTACATCTACATCCATTTTCACACGGATGAAGGGAAAGACAGTAACATTCATAGTGCCTATATCCATACGAGAACAGTCAGAGGTCCTATAAGAAATGATGAAATGGCAAGCAAGAAATGAGCAAAGCTTCCTGGTCACTGTGTCGTCTTTTTCACTGCTCCCCTCTCTGGTCTGTAAATGCACAAAGAGACAATGCACTATGCAATAAACTACTTACTGACCCAATTCTGTATGTGACGAACGTGAAAAACTGTAAGACATTTGGAAGATGCATAGCGATAGAACAGTGCCAAAAGAGCCAACAATACAAAACTTTGTTCTACAGCTTAGGGAGCACAGTTCAAATACTTAAAAGAATGCAGAATTACAGAAGGTCTCAACATGCCTTTGCTTTGAGGCAGGGCTGCTTGACACCTTCTGTATCTTCTTAAGCTCTGTTATTTTAATAGCTTCTGTTCCTGTTGCCTTTAAAGAACACTTAAAGTATATCCCCATTCATTTATTCATAATATTTTCTTACAGTTATATAATATAAACCAGCTCTTCCCTTGCATACTAACTAAAATGAATGTGGGTCAAAGTAGCTGATTTCCTCCAAACAGGAGAGCAGGGATAAAGGAGTGGGCATTTCTCAACTGGTTGCTGCAAAGCTAACAGGGCAGTAATCACAGTTTTCTTGTGAGAAGTGGTAACCATTTCTCCCCAGCATTCCTAATGCTACACTGATGTACAAGAGATGTAATATGGGGTTTCTGTTCCAAAGGGCTCTTCCTCCAAAATCTCAATGGACCATACTCCTTTTTAACAGTTCCTCATGGAAGCTGAAACCAAAAGGATGAGAATATAACCCTCACAGAAACTGATTTATAAATGTAGGTCACTCCACTGATTGTGTCCTATTATCTTTACAATCAAATGGCTGTAAAGCAATTCTCTCTCTTGCACACAAACGAAGCATGGTGTTCCTGTGGTAGTGTTTTCTTGTCGCTCATCTGAGAAGATAGATTCTGGGGTACAAACAGCTACAAGTGAGTGAATTTAAATAAGGAAGCAGTGCAACTGCATTCTTTACCCAATGCTTGACAGTTCTTGGGGACAGATCCAAGACAGACTCCAGAAGGGAACTCTCAGAACCAAAAAGAGGGCTAAGCTGCTGTTGAGGGCAAAAGGTATGGTCCCAGGCATCTATGGGACTGCTCAGAGCAATGTTCACCAATATGGTTTGACAGAATTTGCTACTCTTTCCTCGAATATTAAGAAAGTTCATTCCACAAACACACAGACATCTTTTCTGAAGAAGCTTTGAGAGGGAAAGTTGCAGTTCCTAGACTTTTCTTGCTGTTGGTCTTGAGTAATGAATAATCTTACCTTAAGAGAAGAGTTTAGAATAGGTGACAGTACTTTTGTACTTAGTCACCAAACATTGGCCTAAGTAAGCAATCAGGCACCTGTGCACTACTTAAAGTACTTCATGCTTGAATGAACAGAAAACACTACCTGTTATTTGCTTTTTAGTTTCTACATCTTTGGTATATTGGAGTAAACGGAGCAAGACAGGGATCCCTTTCTGCTCTGACACTTCCAATTTGTTGTCATTGTCTTCAAACACCAAGTTTCTCAAAGCACCACACACTGCTCGCTGAATATCCTCGTTCTGAACATCAAGAAGCTGTATAAGTTTGGGGATACCACCAAGTGAGAAAACCTGTGAAGAAAAGAAAACAGCAGAGAATGGTTAGATAATGATAATGATAAATTCCACTCCATCTCTCCCTTGACAAAAGTTTAAGCATTGTTGTAGGGTCTTTTTTTTTTCATTTTCTTATTTGAAACACTTAAAGCACAGAGCATTAATCACTTCGGCATGATCCTAACCTCTGGGCTTTTGTATGACTCATAGTTAAATCCACAACTAAGGGAGGCATCATATTTTAGTAATTAATGCAAGAGAATGAAACTAAATCACTTCCAGCTCTGCCACAGATTTGACTTTCTGACAAGACATTCAATTGCTCTGTATTTTGGCTTCTGGTGAGATGGATATTTGAGATTTAACTCTGGAACATTCATAAACTGCTTTGAGATTTCTGGATGTAACGCGTTCCTGATGTGCCAAGTTGTTTTTTTCATTCTCAGAAGCCAGACTGGTGGGAAAATAATATTTTTCCCTGTCAACTTCTGTGCATGTGGTGAATATATATTAAGTAAGAATGCATTTTACTTAGTACTTATCTGTGGCATACTGAGAAAAGAATAGTTAACTTCAAAATGTAGACAATTAAACATTGTAAGCTAGTCAACTACTGAATCCCACATGTAACAAAGACTACTCTTCAGTGTCTAATTTTTAGAAAATGGGGTTTTGGCCCCAAATGAATGAAGAATTAAGATGTTATTTTACAGCACCTATAAGGAGGAAACAGTTTCCAAGTTCTACATGCTGTAGCAAATGACAAATTCAGCACAAGCTGTGATGTGGTGTAAGCAAGCCTTGGCTCATTTAGGAATGAGTTTACTATAGAAAATACCTTATTTTCATGTAAAATTAAGGACTGCTTCCTCCAGCATCTAAAAATGCCATGTGGTTTTGTGGACAAACACATACTTGTATAGAACCGATGGCATGTGAAAGATTCAGAAACCTAATACAACTGTTTTGAGCAGTCCAGAGCTTAATGATAAGAGGAATTCAGTATGACTGACAGGTTTTGGGAACTGGAATAAATGAACTACAACAAAGCCTTTTGCTCTTCATGCCCTGACAAACCACACTGAATGTCCACCTTTCCCCTGATTCTGTTGTACAAAAGGCACAGTTTCTTGCTATGGCATTGTTGACATAATCTATTTTGCTTTCACCCAACAATCATCTACGTTCTAATGGAAATAAATACAAAAATCTGTATCTAAAGGTAAATGGAGCATAAAACACTTTGAAGGCACATCAAACCATTTTATTTCAGTAGATAAATCAGTTTGACACAGATACCTTAGGGTTTTGTTTGCTTGTTTGTCTTTTACTGTAAAGATTTATGCAGACTTTCTGTTGGTAGTTTGAAGTTTAGTTGTAGCTGTTACAAGGTAAGTGGTGTTATTTGGACCTCATGTGCAGAGAAGAATTTACAAAAGTTATCGATTGACACCTGTCTTATTCTCTGGTAAACAAAGTCCATCAAAATACTGTAAGACCACATGTTTAAAAGCCAAAAAAAAAAAAAAAAAAAAAAAAAGCCAAAAAAAAAAGCCACTAGACCCACTAGAGTTACAAACTATCAGGTAACAGGAAACAAAGCATTAGGAGAAAGAGAAAAAGAACTCACGCTGAATGTGCAAACAAGATAAAGTGAACAAGAAAAGGCCTGATGGGCACCAAATACAAAGCTCAGCTAGAGTATGTGAGACAGACAGCAAACCCAAAGAGGGCTTCAGGCTGACTGATACAGTTTGAACTTTTTAAACTCATCCAGTTGATTTTCAGGGAAGCTGCTTTGGAGAGTTCTGAATGATAAATCACCTTCAAACATTCAGTTCTGAAGCTCCGTCCTAAAACTGAAGTTAAAGCTGCTTATTACACAGGTGTTCTTTTTCCCGAAACAGTCTGACCTACTGTGAAGCAAGTTATATTTACTAAGGGACTGAGGAATGTTTGGCTGTCACTGAACTGGACTGCATATACATGAATACTGAGCTAAGACAGAGATTACATATAAGTAATACTGGGCAAATATGAAACAAAGCAATTGTAAAAATGTTTTAAAATTGTTAAAATAAAATAAACAACCATCACATGGTGCAGAACAAAGGTTGAATTATTTTCATTTTACTCCAAAAAAAGCAGACACTTCAGCAGCCTTAAATCACACAAAAAATCATTATAAGAGGGACAGAAGAATAGAAATTTTTCTCCATATCCATCAAGATAAGATAGAAACTAATGAACTTAGTTTGCAAAGGGAGATTTAATTACACTTTACAAATAACTGGTATGGATACAGTAAATCTTCTTGACTGTCTTTGGGAGCTTGTGGTATCCTTTTTCAAAAAGTTGATCATAAACACCTGCAATTGCAAATGGTTTGGATGAATCACTGATGTCTCTTCTTACTCTACATTTCCATGTTTCCTATCACAAAATGCTGAAGACCAAATTTTTGCTAGCACAGACCAGTGCTACTCTACTGATTACTGATTTAAAGAACCTGCAGCAAAAAGCATCAGCATATTTTAGGGAAAATATTCGACTTCAGTATCCTGCAGTGCTTCTTGGAATGCTCCTTCTTGTATTGGTACAGTACAGTTATTTGTTCTACCTGACTAAAACTTGCATAATAACAATCACTTACTTTTCTTCTGGCTTCTGCTTTCTGGAAGCATTCGTGCTGTATGAAAGTCACTGCAGCAAGTATCCTAGGTGTTGACTGTGTATTTTCACTCTTCAAGATGCTCACTGCTCGCTCTAGAGTCATCTCCACTTCTGGGCTCCTTAAAAGTGCAATTAGAGAAAATACAGTGAAGAAAGACTAGAAAAGTCGTTTAGCCTGTGAACTACCTTATAACAGCAGGCTATTCGTTCTTTTTAATTAGCTGTTCTTAGAAATCTGTTTCCTTATCAATATTATAAATGTTTTAGGAGATACTGATACTCTGGGGAACAAGCAAATCATAAACTGAATTGTTGCAGCAATGAGACATTCTGGACAAAAGAAGTCATGCTTGAAATTATAAAGACAATATGGAAACATCAGCAGGTGGAAGGATTAATCAAGGAGGGTGAAAGCTGAGTTACAGTGTGACTTTTATGAAGATATCTTGATGCTCTTCTCAGCAATGTGATTATAATTTTTTCTGTTTGTTTTCATGCCTTTCTTCAGATTTTCAATCTTAGTCTATATAAATGCAGAGCTCAGTCCCTCACTTTCTTCAAATGTGCAGAAGTTGCTTTAGTTTAAAACAGATGGCCAAAGACTTTTTCAAACAAAAGGAAATAAAACCACTCATTAAATTAAGTAAGTACATTACATCTGGTAGGATTAAAAGTATGCATGTCCATTTTCTTCTTAATTGCCAGTGTGTTAGCTTCAGTAACTATTACGTTAGAGAACCATATCAAAATTGGAAATTCCCATTTCCTTCCTAGTAAAGGAAACAAAACAATTCATGGCCCTATCAGGTGCATTAGCCCTGGGATAGGCAAGATTTACTTCTTGTTTCAAACACTCCCCACTCAGAAGGAAATAAAACTATATATATATATTTATTATTATTATTTTTTTTTTAGACCAAAAAAAAATTATAGAACCAGAACAGGGACTGTCCAGACAGGGCCAACTAGGCATTCTGTGAACCGTGGTGAAGGCAGTAAATTTCATGATAATCATTTAAGTAAGTACATCTAAAATTAGAAACTGTGATAAAATTAATTTCTTTGGTAAAACAAAATCAACTTGACTAAGAGAAGATGTTAAGTAATAAATCATGCTCAGATTAGAAATGTTTTAACATGAAGAGATTAGAAATGTTTTAACATGAAGAAAAGAAACACTCCTATAGCATATGTTTGTGGACTGCACCAGGAGTCACTGGGTTCTTCATCTCTGTTCATCTCTATCTCAGTGACAGACTAGCAGGAGTGAAAACGTGGAAGCATAGGCTTGCCCAGAACAAGTGGTGGAGGGGTTAGGTAAGGAATTCTTAGGTAAGAAATCAGGTAGGCAGAAATCAGGAAGAACTCTCACAGACAATCTCTCTACAAGTGCACTAATCAGACCAAGATATTTACGACAAAATTATGAGCTCTGAGACAAAAAAAAAAAAAAAGAAAAAAAAAAGAAAAAAAAATAATAATTTTTTTTGATTTTTGTTTCCTCCATAAACCTTATAGATAACAGGGCAGAACACAATTAGTATGGCTGCAAAAA
>JAOWBP010000001.1:54952350-54983576 GCA_028571105.1 Tragopan temminckii | reverse complement strand
GTCACCACCCTCTGTGTGAAAAACTTCCTCCTAATATCTAACCTAAACCTCCCCTGTCTCAGTATAAAACCATTCCCCCTTGTCCTATCACTATCCACCCTCATAAACAGCTGTTCCCCTTTCTACTTATATGCTAAGGTATAAATCTCAGCCCAGGTAGTAGTAGGGGAAAATGTCTGATTTGTTATTAGCATCAGATGGCTTTCTTAGTGAAGGCCCGTTAAACAAATGTCTGGTAGTGCTATGCTAGTCTTCCTCTTCTGTTAGGCTGAGGTAGGTGTAGTATATGCACATGATAATGTCGTGTTGTCATAACCATATTTCCAGGATGAACTAGGCATACCAACTGTGCTTCATGGCAGAACACTGGGCTGCATAGTATCCTAAGTTTTCATCCATTCATGTATTTCTATAGCTGTCTCTCTAGCTGATCATTAAATGACAATTTTCTGAAATCTAAATTTTCACACTTCATTGAGCAGTGGTGCATTAGACACATGCTCAGCATTCTGTCTTAGCTGATAGTGATTCCTGGTTTCAAAAATCTATTTGAGGTGGAGGCACTCCAGTGGATGTTACTGGTGTCTGGTGAAATGAACTTCTTTGTGAGGCCTCTTAGTGTGTTTGGAGCAATTCCTTTTGCCTTTGTAAGCATTTAACTATTTGGTTTTCTGCTTTGCCATGTGATCGTATCTAACTGTTGTGAAAGTGAAACAAGCCCTAAATAGTTGCTCAAAAAATAAAGTTTTAGTTTTGCATCTACTTCATTTTTATATCTTTTTATGATTTAAAACTTATCCCAATATGAGAGCTGAGAAACTGTTTCATGTGGAACCTGTGATTTGCTGTGGTTATTCTCCACTTCCCAGGAGCTGGAAATTCTAATATGTTGAGAAATGATGATACTACTGTTTTTCAAGTAATTCTTTACTACAGTTGAGTTGTGCTTATAAAAAGATTCACCCATTGCAATTTCAAAAGAAGACTGTCTGAATGAGGCAGTTAGCTGCACACAATAGTTTGGATGACATCGCTTATACTTCATTTCTTTTGAAATCTGTTGAAATAGACTTTTTTTTTGCTGTATGTAATGTACCTGAAAGGCACTGTTGAGTATTTAATGGACTTCTAAAGAAAGTGTATGTAACAGATGGTGTGACAGGTGAGTATATGGCTGTCTAAGAGCACTTTATAAAGAGAATTGCTGGCATCATCTGTCTAATTCTATAGGATTTTTTGTAACGGTTCATACTGTGGCACAATGGAAAATGTCAAGTCTTTTATTCTGCTTGGAAATTGTCTAGTACAACTTTAGTAATGTAATAGTCAACACAGAAAAGAGCCAGAAGGTTTTGGCAGTCACTGCTTATGTATTTCTGTGTTGAATTTTGCATGGCTTGAACATGTAAGCAGCAGAGAGCTTGGGCTTTCTGCTGAAGCTGGCTCAGCACAAATGTAACACAGATAAGAAGCCCAAAAGAAAAAACACTAAATGCAAATGTTAAGACTGTGATGCTTGAGTTTTCTGGTATTGAAAGATATTAACTTCGAGGCATTTTAACACTATGTAAAGAGTAGCGACACTACAAGTGGGGACAACTTGCAGAAACTTTTTCTATTTATTCAGGTATTTCTAGTTCTTCACAAACTAAAACACAGAATTCCTTTTCACAATGAGTGAGTCATTCTTCATTGCCAGTGTTGCCTATCATTTTCCAAACAAATGAGGGCTCTTCAAAGCAATTCAAGATGTAATTAGATTGCAGCTTATATAAAGTGGGGTAAAACACAGCTATAGGATTGCCCTTATTGGTGACACTGAGTAAAGTAAATTTTGAAGAATATTATTTATTTTTAAAGAAACATTTGCTCTGACTTAAGTGCCCACTCACACAGTCTGCTGTTAGTATGTGTTGAAATATCTCTTGTTGCGTATTTCCTGAAATATATCAGTAAGTTATGAAATTCAGAACTTCTCTTTTTTTATATAATGAGTCGATAAAGCTTGTTTTACGAGTAGTTTAAAGACTGCCTCCTAGTCTGGTAGTTACTTGCACGAAAACATTGGAATGTAAGGAGTTCTGCTCACAGTAATTATATACCAATGTAAGGCATGGGTAGCTGTAAGTAGACCTCTCTTTATGCCTGTTTTTCTCCTTTCTTTGTTTTTAATACCTCATTGTTTCTGAAGTAAATTAATTAATTAATTACATGTGGAAGTCTCTTTGAAATATTTGAAAATAAAGGTATATATTGTTATCTCGTCCTGGAAATACCATGGATATCTCTTAAAGAATTGGTATACAGCAGAAGTCAAATGAAGTCCTTATTAGTCTGTGATTAAGCTTCTCTAAGTAGGAATGCAATCTATAATCTAGACATTTTTTTTCTGCTAATATCAACAAGAATGCTTTTTTCTCGCTGTCAGTGAGGAAGGGAAAGTCATCTATCAGTGTCTGAAAGCTTTGAAAACTAGGGCAGTTGCACTGAATTGAACTCTTATTGCATGGATGAGCAGCAGTGGAAGCAGAGCATGAGTGCACTGATCAAAGGCAGCTATCACAGCAGTGAGAAGTAGAATCTTGTGACCTTCCTCTCAGCACACGATGGGTTTCTGTTTAAATCTGAGCCTGTTTTCTGACACTTTTATGGTTTCCCCTTCCTATTTTTCTGTTGCATGTAGCTTGAGAATAGACTATGGACGGGAGTGGGAAATGCATGCTCCTACAGCCCACCCACAACATTAGGTAGCAGTGAGTCACCAAACAGGCTCTTCTCTTGGCAGCAAAATTTATCTACTGCTGTGCCTATGTTCTATCAATTTAAAATGTAAATATAGGCAGACTGGATGAAGAGTATTCTACTGTAGAGTTTATACACAAATATCTATCTATGCATATGTGTATATAAATACATGCACTGTGTTTATACTATGTTGTATTGTTTGAGGGACATAGAAATGCTGTTAGATATTCATCCCTGTCTGTACTGCACAGTCTTTTGACTCATAAGCTCATCAGTGTTTATAGCAAAGAGAGTAAAAAACTTTGAACTAAAAATTTTTGTTTTCAAAAACGTTTGTAATGAGCAAGGTCAGCTTTAGTTCTGCCCTATATGTGTCCCTATCAGTCACTTTATTTCTCAGAATGTCTAGGTGGTTTGAGTTTTGGAGTTTTTCTTTATAAATACTTCTTGATGGATGATTTTTTTTTCCAGATCTTTATGTGTACTAAGCAATCCTGCAGTTAACAACGAATGATAAAAATTCTAGATCTTTCAAGAAGTTACAGTGTCAACGTCCTTTATCCCCCACATTTTAGCAAAAGGATAAAATTTTTGAAAGGTATGGCTTTATGTCTGTAGTAGTGTGTATTAATAGTAAAAATACAAACTTCTATGATATCCTTGCTGCGAGATAATACTGTACAATAGGAGGCAATAGTAAACCTATTACTTATATTGAAAATAATCTGAAAGGGGGGTGACCTGTGTTTTCTTGTTGTATGCATCTAATGCTGTGTATCTCTTATGGGATCACCCAGAAGCCCCAGTAATGATCAAACTCCCAGTATTCATCAGGCTTGTCTGTGTAGTCTCTGCCAAAACCTGCACTTATTTTGCAGCTGTGAGTTTGCCGCTCATCCTTTTGGGAAGGCACAGACAGCGTTGAGTCATTTACATATGTATAAAATCAGAGAAGTATTTGGGGTATCTCCAATGTAAGACATGGCTGCTGCCAGCCTAAGAGGTATTGTGAAGTGGGACTGTTTAAAGATAGCTAACTCACTTGTGTAAAGTGGTATGGGAAGTAGGTGGAATGGTTGGCCTTCACCGGGTGGCTGTGACAGCTAGCAGTAAATCCTGCACTGCTGCTTTTCCTTCTGCTGGCAGTGGAGCCAATACCTGCGGGCAGGGATGGGGCCTACTCCACTCCTGCCTGGTCACGTACCACCAGAGAAGCTTCAGGTGAGGGGAAAGGAAGATGTTTTGTAAAACTAATCTGCTGCTTTGTCAGAGACCTGTTGCGGATTGCTCAGGGAAGTGTTTGTGTTGGATCTAATGCAGGTGTTTCTAAATCTTAGAAGGCTGTGTCAGAGCTGTGCCTGATGAGTTTGGAGAGGGATTTAAATTGAATCAATGTGTACTATATGAGTCAGTCTGCTAAATTCATTTTAAGATTGTTTTCTGAGTTCTTTGCCACTAATAGGTTAGCCACCTGCAGTGGGCTAAAGTACAATATACTGAAGTAATATTTAGTGCAGCTCAACCACCACCACTCTAGCTGTACCTCAGATTACCTCTGTGAAATTCTGGAATTATAACAGTATTTTTCTTCCCAAATTTAATTTTTAAAGAATGAGAATGTGTTTTGGCGGGGCTTTTCCAAGACACAGTAGCCCAGCAGTCCTCCATTTCTAATCAGAGCCTCTCAGAAAGTCTTCAGCAAACCCTGAAGAGAGAGGAAAGCCCTGTGGCCGTAGTTCCCACCCATGCACTACTCAGATCTTTCAGTGGGATCTTAGCTGGTAAATAAAGAGCATGGGACAGAGTCCCTGGGGTCAGTCAGTCCCTTAAAGCCGCTTTTACTGCTATGTTGTTCAGAACTCTGTCCAAAGAGCTGCCTGTGATCTCTCTTGGAGCCTTGTATGTCTGAGCTTTGGCTGGCTCAGCTGTCAGACGCTGAATGTGTCAAACCAGAAGGCTGCTGCTTTTCCATGGAAACGCTCTGTGCAATTGCAGAAATAATCAGGTACGTCTGGCGGTTGCTGTGCCCTATTGTTGGACATTTCCATACTCTGACTTGAATCGTTCTACCTTGATAAAATAAGTTTTCAGCAAAAATCCAGCTCTTGTCATGTTTCTGTTGGTGTCGCTGTTTATTCTGCTGTTGCAATATGGTGTTGGCTGTCCCATTTCTCTCTGCCCATGCACATCTTGCAAAAAAAGCTTCAGACCTCTTGCTTCTGGGTACCACTAATTTAAGCTGTCCATGATCTGCACGTGCTAGGCCTGAGCTGCTGTACCCCCTGCAGGGAGTACAGGGAGGCTGTGCAGTCTTCTTTAAAAACTCTCCCTTGCAGTACTTTTTACTGTTGATATGAAGTAATTCAGTTCTTTTTTTTTTAAAAAAAAAGCAAACTTTATTAATGTAACTGTTTCTTTGTGCTCAGCAGTTTTCAAGCAAAAGGAATTGTGATCGTGGGTCTTTGAAATGGTGGTGTTTTGAAATTACATTTTACATAATCTGCTCTCCACAGTACTTTAGTAGGTCATTAATCGTGCTTTGGCTAACTCTGTAGATATGATTTGTAGTTGATTTTAAAGAAAAAAAAAAGAAGAAACCAGCATCCTTCCTTACATTCATGACTAACTTGGAGATACTACTGATACAGATCAATAGGAAAGTTGCCATAAAGTACTTGAAAACTTAAGGAATTGCAGATTATGAAATAAATGTTTCAGTTTACTGGGCCTGTGCTCCTCTTAGGTCTTTTTGAGACACTGAAGTCTTGACATTACTCCTTCTGTAAGGAATTTAATTTCATAACTTCAAAGTTGTTCTGGAAGGGAGCCTGTGAAAGAAGGATTGCTTTCAGGCTTGTACACCAAATGCTTGTGGGTCGCTAAGACAGCCTATCATGAGCTCTGACCGTGTTCCTTTGCTGTCCTTTAATAATAGCTGCCAAAAATAAACATCCACATAAACAGCTGTTGTAACCTTTGAAGAATGGTTTGCTGCAGAGACTGGAGGCAGTCTGTGTCACTGAACTGATGAGAAGGAGATAGCCTGTCTTCCTCTTGTGAATCCTACTTTTATAAGCAGTAAAGAGTTTGAAAGGGAAAGATTTATTACTCAGAGCGTTAACATCACTTAATCAAACAGTAGCCTTAAGAACAATGGAAAAACAGTTACTTCCTTTTCTCCCACATCCAACTTGCACATCTCTGACCCTGTGGGGCACAGTGTGGAAGAAGAAGAAACTCAGTAGTCTTGCTGCTCATGTGGCTTTGAGGAACTGTGTGGTGACTGAAAACCACTGGGGTTGAAAACATTTGGGAAGTAAGGGGAGCACAGCCCATCCAAATGCAAGGTCTCCATTTGCTTTATATTTGTGGAAGTGCTGATGATGAAGTACTTGCTCCCAGCAGGGCTTATTTCATTGCTGTTTTGCTGCCGCAGTGTCCGGTGTTTTACAACTTGGGAAAATGGCCAACTGAGATAGGACTGGAAAACCATCTCTGTAGTACAAGGGGATCTAAAAGGACTGGTCCGGAAGCCTTACCCCTTCTATGGTGATCTCAAAAAATGTTGAATCTTGGAAGTTTTTATATTGTAGATAAATAAGAGGAAAATTTGTGTCAGCGCTTACAATTGCCTGCAGAATATTTTTTATACTCTTAAAAATTTAGACATCCTGTTTACCTTAAATTGAACTTTCTCAATACCAGATGCTGTCAACATAAAATAAATACATATACGTTATGTTGAAGCTGTTGCTCATACTGATAATATACTTGGCTGTCTTAATTATATCTTTTGCTAGAGGAATTTCTCTCCTTTTGAAACAGGTGTGAGAATTTAAATTATCCTTATGCTTTTTAAAGTCATAGGTCACATTCCGGTATAAATAATTGCTTTTTTTTTTTTTTTCCTTCTTTTTACTCCAACACCACAAATGTTCATGAGTCGTACATTTATTTTCCCCTGAATAGAGCTTTAATTACAATAATAAGCTCATCTTGAGGAGTTAAAAATGATTTCTTTTCAGAAACAAGTGATACTGTAATAGAGCAGATCAATGTTCTGTTGTAGTGGTTTATCTCCGGCATTAACTTACAGTTGATACGACTGCAAGAATTACAGGGAGATTTCAGTACATCTCTGAGAGTAGGTATGAGAAATGGGCTAAAGTTCAAAACCACATGCGTGTTAGGCCTGTCATTGGTTACCTGGATGCAATAGTTGGCTTTGTTAATAAAGCTTTTAAATCTTGCACAGTGGATGGAGACTAACTTCTGTTTATATTTTTCTCAGATTAATAGTATACATTATCCTAAACTCAGGTGGTTGGTTTTAGATTAATAGATTTTTGGCAGTCATAAAAAAAAAAATAATCCAATTCAAATAACACGTGCTTCTAAAATCCAGTTCAGGTCTCCATCAACTTCAGTAAAATACCGAAGCTTCTGTCTATCAGATAGCAACTAGGACTGGGAAGAGTTGAAGTACATGGTGCCATCATTATGAAAGAGCTCTCTTTTTGGGATTCCCTTCAATGGAATCAATTTAGGACACAGCTTGTCAACGTGTTGTTTATTTTTCATTGCTAGATTCTGTCTAAATCAGTTTATCCCTAAATACCTCTCTGGCTCAAATTGGGCCAAAGAACAAAGGAGATGGCTAAGTTGCCTCTCTCTCCTCCACCTCTCCCTATGAGCATTTTGGGTGTGCTGTTTTCCTCTCTTGATTTCAAGCAGTTCAAATTAAATATTTGTCAAATATGTGGAGGGTGCTTTTTTAATGTTGCTCCACATAACTCACTGCTTTTGACAAAACTTGTAGTGTATCCCATTACCCCTTTGTGTCATGGCTGCTGCACGTAGTTTGTTAAAGCTGTGTAAAATCAGACTTAAGAATGAAAGAAATCAAGAAAGTGAAATGGATTCTGATTGCTGTTGTCCTTCATTGTCATACAACTTGCACATGTGGAGTTACAGCTTGAAGGTTTTTGTCACTGTCTGGAACAGGTCTTCTGATGTTAAATTACTTTTAGAATGAACGTAAGTCTAGAAAGTTACTTTGTAGGAGGTCTCTTACAGAGGAAAAAAGACTAAAACTGATCTGGAATTTTGAAGTCAATCTGTTTGCCAGCAATTGTAATGGCTACATTTTTTTTTTCCAGAAATGCATAAATACATAAAATTTACAAGTACATAAAGCTCATTTTTTAAGCTGTGTTCTTTACTTTTAAGAGAGAAAGCAACAAATGTTATCAGTGCGTTCCATAATGCTTAAACACAGAAAAGTTTTTATTATTAACATTTGGCAAATTAAATAGGAAATCAGCTTCCTTCCTTACACTGTTTTACCCTTGTGCTTGTGAATGAGTAAGTTTGGTGCCCATGGGTGTTTAAGAGACTTTTGGGGATGTAAAAATGGCTGATTTAGAGGCAGAAACTGTGGAGAAGATTTTCTTCCTCATTTGACAACGTGAGACTAAATAAAAATGACATACCCAGCCCTGAGTGCGCACTGTCATGCCAGGAGGAGGAGGGGACAGTGCTTTTCACTGAGCACTTGGATGAAGATGAACGGTGCGAGGCAGAGTGATCCAATAGCCCTGGGGTGGGAAAATGCAGAGCTGCATTTTCCTCCACGCCTGCCACCAGTGCTCAAGATCCTGTTTTGTGTAAGCAGTGCAGGTCCCTTCCTCAAGTCGCCTCCTGCTCAGTTGCCAAGTGCTTCATAGTGGGGACAGTCTCACACAGCTCGCGGGCACAGCACCTCACCCACGGGCACTGGCAACACTCATCAGAGCGGCTTCCATTGCTGATGTGCTAGCGATTTAATAGCGATGTGTGAGAAAGACTGAGCTGCACTTGCTGTGAAACAAAGCTCACTTCCTTGTGCAGTGAGGTTGAGGGAAACTGAAAACTTAAGGGGGAAGAAAATCATTGACCTCTGCCTGGGGTCAGCTGAAGGAACAGGTGAGCTTTTTTGTCATGATGGGTTCCATTGCAGGGTTTGTCATCCCTCTATAAGATCCTTCTATAGGAGCCAATGCTGCTCTCCAGGACCAGCTACAAGGGGATCAGGGGTGAAGGAGGCAGGAAACCATTTTCCCTTCCTCAAAAGATCAGTTTGCCAGACCTGACTTAGCATACAGGACTTTGAAGTACAAATTTGGCTCAACTTTAAATAAAGTTACCCACAGATTTCTGACACACTGTTAGTCATATGCATTGCATGGCTTCAAGAGTGAGGGAAACAAAAGTTGAATGCGTCAGCACATTCAGTCCATGAGCTACTGTGTTGTGTACTTCACATCCTGTGGTTAGGACCTTAAATGTACTAGGATGTGGTCCTGTGCAACTCATCATCTTAGAAAGGCTTAATATATTCTTCCCTAGCTCTTGTTTTCCAGACAAGACTGTTACTGGTTGCTCTTTAGAACTTACTACCTTTTCATCCCCAGCTGAGGTTGGTGGGAATCTGGCTGTGCTGAGCTGGTGCACTCCAGTGCTGGAGGTGCATAGTGGTGCAGGACCTGGACCAGATAGAGCTGTAGTTTCAGATCCAGCTTTGATGCCAAAAATCCAAAAGCTTTTCCAGCCACACCCCCACTAGCAGCCTAGCTGTATAGCAGAGAAACAGCAGCTTCTGCCTGCTGAATCAGCAGCAGAAGCAAGAGCAGATAAGCCTCAAAGGAGCTGAGACCAAAAGTAAGGAATTAGTCCATTCCTGGTGAATAAAACCTGGACTGGGAGAAAATAATGGGATGCTCTTTGAGAGCAATTGCAGGGTCCAGGAGACAGAGAACAGGCAGCACATGTTCCATTAGTGCTGAACTGAAACTCATTCACAGAAAATAAGCCTTCCTTCAGAAAATAATTTTGCCAGGGGGTAAAAACTGTTCTCAGCTTATTTCTCTGAACCATTCTGTGCTTTAGAAAGACAAAAAAATTCTTGCTGTCTCCACTTCCATCTTAGCATGTGCGTTACACCCCTTATCCCCCATGGAGACACGGGTAGAGGCAGTGTCAAGGTTAAACCTGGTGGAAAGCTTTGTTAAAGGTGCTCCCAGCCTGCTGGCGAAGGCACGGCACCTGCTAGGCATGCCCAGTGCGCGCCCGCAGCCGGCTCTCCCTTCGGGAAGGATTTGCAAGGCTGAAGCACAAAGAGCGCTTGTTGCCCAGTCTCCGGTAGTCTCCCAGTGCTCCCACTAGCTGGGAAGGACTGGTTACCATGGAGGCTGCCATCTGTTCGCTCCCCGCTGGAATGTGATTATCCGTGCTGGGTTGGGAACCGGCACGAGCAGGGGAGCGTGTGCTGGCTGCAATTATCTGCAATGGAGTGTGGTAATGGAAGGCTTGAATGAGCGAGCTGGAGCAGCACATAAAGGGATTTTACCAAAACTGTTAATGTTTTCTAGCCAAGAGGAGTAAACGTGGCTTTCTGTAAGGTCAGTGCTGAATTCATAACGTATGCAGGTGATTTTTAATGGGGCGATATATTTATGATTTGAAGCCGGTAGCACCATGGCAATAATGCTTATTGTTAGAAGTGCAGCGGGGAGGAGGAGCGGTTGTGTTTTAAAGATTTCTCTTTTGGTTCAAGCAGTTTAATTTGGGGTCATTAAAGCAGTAAGTCAGAACAATCACTGGCTACTCTGACACAAATGGAGCAATTCATATCTCTTGTCTTTATGAAATGCTGTTCGCTGCCAAATCTGTATGATTTACATGCCTTTTCGCATTGATTGCTTTTTGTCTGAGTGATATATACATACATATATACACACATATATATAAGTGTGATAAGTGCTTTGTTTTTCATACTGTACTGAATGGTGAGATGGGGGGTAATGTTGAAACAGAGCCATCAATACAATAGATATTTGGGGTGTTTCATTCAGTTTGTACAGAGGAAGCAGTATAAGGTAGGCAGAATGCAGTATCAGTTTTTTCACTCTTCACTCCCACCCTCTGCCCCTGCTTCCAGCTCACGAACTGACCAAACATTTTGGAGTAGCTTAATTGTACAGAGACTTTGCACAAGTTTTCAGGATGCCCTACAGATATTGTGACTGTCTTGTTGGGAGGATGTCATGGAAAGGAAAAAAATTGGAAGTATATGCATGTAAGGCTTTTGTGTCCTCTAAAAGACATTTTTGCTACCCTCTAGGAGAAGGCATATTAATTTTTTTTTTCATAAGAAATGCACGATAAACGTTTGTTTGCAGTTTAAATCACTGTCATAAGGGGCACTGAAATTTATTCCTTAGAGTCCAGTTGTATGCCAAGTAGATAAAGATTTACACCGGCAGATATTTTTAGTTCTGTAGGGACTTTCCCTTTTCAAATAAAGCTCTTACACTGCATCCCTCTTGCCAGGACTGCCATTTTCATTTGCTACATGGGAGAATACTGTTAGAAGCTTTTAATTAAAACTGTGTCGGTCCTAATTCTGCCCTCTGCTTCAGGCACATAAAATGTCAGTGCATTGGAGTCCGGGAGTAAAGTTACCATTGTGGTTAATAAGTCGCTATTGCAACATAGTTGACTGTGATCAATTTTTAACCTCCGAGAGGCTTTCCACGTCCTACTGCCTACCAAAATTGTAGGAGGGGAAGGGAGTGGTTATTTCTTTGAGTACTTACACTGTTGGTTGTACACCAGCTTTTCTTATGCTTCTTATATCTGAAGTCCTTTCAGATGTTAGGTTACTCTTCCAAGTTGGTGGAACAGGGTGAGTCTTCTCACTGGAAGCTTCATTACCCTTGTAATTCAAAATACTTCTTTTTAACCCCTTCTTTCTCCAGAATTTAAGCGTTCTGTTGGCATTGAAGTGGGTGATCTGTGCAAATGCAACGGGCTGCAGTGGACTTGTTCAGACACGGTTGCGTGTCTGTAATTGCAACATTAGAAAGAGCACAGGAGGCAGGTTGGCTTTTGTGCTTGGAAGGAGATCAGACTTTCACCCTTCAAACACAGCGCTGAAGCTTGCTGAGGGTGTCGGGAGGGAAGGGTAACCACCCTGAGGTCATGCTGGAGCTGATGTGGAATGCCTTTCTGTTCACTGATCCGCTTTTAGCAAGGCAGCTGTTGCCAGCAGAATTCCCTCTCAATGGGGATGGGAAATACTGGATCAGTGACAAGTCTTCGCAGAAAGCAGCGATCATATTGACCTAAAGGTAATGTCTTGTATGTCCTCCTGGAAGTGATTACTCCTCATTGCTATTTAATGTGCTGGGAAGCTTGTTTTTCTACTGCCTTTGCTAAACCTGTTCCAAGGATAAGCAACGGGACTTTCCATTTGGCATTCTCCAGCTCTGCTTATTATATTCTCTGATGAGCAGAGGCCTGAGAAAAATATTATTTTTTTAATTATTATTTCTTTTTCTGAATGATCTCTATGTGGCTGTTAAATACACATATTTTCTACAGCTAAATTTTACTTTAGGTCACTAGGTCAGACTTGATTTGCAGATATGGGATTTAAAGACTAGGCATTCTTTAATCCATTTGAGCATCTGGCTTTTCATAGTAGGCATCCCATTTCCATCTAACAGAGCAACTGTTAAATGTCTGCTTGGAATTAATTATTTTTTAAAAGATTTATTTTAGACTTTGGTGGATTATTATGGTCAGCTCTGATATTTATGCTTAATGCAAACAAATGAGGGTCAGTGCAATCTGCTACATGATCTCTTGAAGGAGATTTGTTCTAAAACGCTGGCTTTGTGGGCCAGCAGACATTGTACTCAGTAGTGGGATTTTTTCTTAGGATGGCAAACTCAATTTTGATACATCGCCTTAGAAAAAAGGCACTCTGAATGAACTCCCAACTAATTAGTGCCTAGAAATACAGCCTAGTATGCAGTGGGTTTTTCATGATCTTGTTTATAATACATATATATACATACGTACACACTGAGCTTTTAGTGAGAGTTGCTGCTAAATGTTGAAATCCTGAGTCAATATACAGGAGGCTGGCTTGCATATAAACGATCACAATTGTTCTCTTCAAACAGACAAGTCTTTCTGCTTTTCATTCGACGCATGACTGTGGAATGCTGTTTGACATGACTTGCCTTTATTTATACATTGTCTTCAGGCTGCTACTTTGCAGAGTTTTTAAACACGCTCCGTTTTTGATTCACATTCTCTCCTGCCATTTACTAGTGTATTGTGAACATTAAAACAAAAATGCTGAGGGTCTGTACCGTTTCCTCATGGTAGCATGGCTATTTGGAGGTTAAAGACTGCAGCTCCCTCTGAAGAGTTTGCTGTTTTGGGAAGTCTTGGTGCCTGTTTACAAACTGTTCCCTTTGCAACTCACACGGAATAATGGAGTCCTCGAGATGCTGGATGTGGGAGGACAAAGCTGCTGACACAGCACTGCTGCTGTTGGTCTGTCTGCAAGGCCTCACGTCTTCTATGCCTTGTATGGGTGGGGACAAAATGCAGGCATTAACACTTCTTGGACGACACTAGGAATTGTTGCACCAGATTTTAGAAAACATGAAATTTGTTTGAAACTTCATGAATCTGTGAAATTGGTTCTAAAGTGGATCTTCTTGCTAAACCAACGCAGTGAGGTATTCATGCATGACTAAATGTGAGAGACTGGCAATGCGTGGAGTCATGACACACCTAGGAATCGTGGCAGGCTTTTTTTAGTCTATTCCAAGGAGGGCTGGAATGACTTCAGCAAACATTCCTTTCAGTTAATCATTGCTCAGACTTCACAGTTAGGAGAACGGAGGAGGCAAATAACTGCAAGCCAAATAACAAATGTTTAGAAGAGACATTATTTCAGAGGTGTTTGGTTCATCCAGTTGCTTTTACTGTACATAACAATTAGGTGTTGATTTTAAGTGCAAAAGTACTACTTGTTCTGATAAAAACGTGAGAATTGTTTACTTTGTAATGAATAACTAAGCTTAGCAAGTACTTGAGTACATTTGGAAAAGTGGAGCTCAGAAATGGATAGTCACTGACAACCATGTGATTTATGTCTCATTTAGCTGTTCAATAGACTCCTCTTTCAGTACATAGATAATTACAGATTGTTACAGGTTATGGAAAGCAAACAAACTTTAACCACAACTTCAAACTGTAGTAAATGACCAAAAGCCAATGCTACATTGTGCTTCAGAAACTGAGCAAGAAAGATCAAAATCATTGGCTGTGTCATGAGAGTCTTGTTATCAAAACATTGAAGGAGATGCTTGAGAATTGAATTCTACCTATCTACCCAGAGCCAGTAGCCATGGCCAGTCCTCAGTGCTTCACAGGACAGGGAATGGAGCGCAGGTGTGTGCTGGATCAAAAGGAAGGGAAGTTGTCTGGTCTTGACAGTTGGCTAGTAGGAATGCTATTCCAGCTGTTCATCTTTAGAGGATTCTTCAGTGCAGTTTTTAATGCTTGTTCTTGACTATCTGCAGGCTTCTGTTAGCTTGTATATCCTTTGGATTATACTTTGCTATTGTGGCTTCCTCACTCACCTTCACGAAGATCATATAGATGCAGCTAACTGTGCTATTCAACGTTATTCCACTTATGCTTACTCTTTGGGAAAACAAAAATTCCACATTTGTCCCCAGTTAAGTAGGAGCTGTGATTACAGCTGTGTTTCTGGTATACATTTGGTAGCTGAGATTAAAAATATGTACCATTTGAGCCTTCTCAGCTGATGAACTCTGCCTAAACTGGGGACCGAGGCTTCAGAAGTCTTGAATTCCATTCTTTTTTGTAGTCAGAGGTTTTGTTTTGCAGGCACTGAGCTGTGTCACAGGCAGTGTGTTGTATTCCCTGGAGTGCTGGGTGGTAGAAGGAAGATGAGCTCAAAAGCTTTGAGTAACGGTTTGATTCTGTTCTTAGTTATTCCTGCAGGGTGAGACTCACACTTTCCTAACTGGTGTCTCCTCTGACCCAGCATGACTTTCATCCTGCCACAATCCACTCCCAATTTTTACATGAATTAACATTTTCGTCTTCCTCTTCTTAAGGAGGTCACTGCTAAGGAAAATGAATGAGAGCACAAAGTTTCTTTTCATTAATTCAAAATAGTTTATGATGGCTTTCTATATAATGCTTTCGGTAGTTACACTGAGACCGATATCTGTCACCTAGAAGAAATATCTTGATTCTGTCTTTACAGACATTCAACACGGTTGAGTATTGAACAGCTGTTGTTAAGCTTGCCAAAATATTAAGAGTTCATAGTTTATATAACTGCATCTTTCCTTGCCACTTTTCTTTTTAAGAGTTCTCTGGCAGCTCTCTATGCCAAGTCAGCTTCCATGACTAATTTTGATGTCTATTCTCTTCAGTAGCTCTTGTTCATGCCATTACTTGGAGCCCTGTTTTGCTGTTATGACTTGGACACCCACTGTAAAGCAACTGGCAAGCTTTCTTGTCCTTTGGCTTGTCAAGATTTCCATGTGTGAGTCAGTTTTAATTGTGGAAGCTGCTAGGAAATCTTAAAAATAGCTGCTCTAAGTCGAAATGAAATGGAAAGTGTAGTGGTGGAATTAAAACTTTATCTGAAACTGAAAACACAACACAACCTAATCTGATGAAATATTCAGAGGTAAGTGTGTGAATGCTATTTGCACTCAGTGAAGTCAGCAGTGCTGCACTGCTCTGTCTGCTAGCACTGTGTTATTTTTGGTACGTGCTCTTTAGAAAAAACTCATCCAGTTTGCTGTAGGTAAAGCACAAGTTTTTACTTGTTTTGCTGTTTGTTCTGCATGCTGTGGCTTTGCTGCTGGCATAAGAGTATGATTGCTACTTTCTCATGTTTTTTCTTTATGTGTTTGTCTGCAAAGCTGCTCTTGTTAATTATAAAATAGGTTCTTTGTAAACAGTCGACTTAAATTTTCAAGACCCATCTTGTTGCTGATGTTAGCCTGGTATGACTGAGAATTTTCTTTCTGTTAAAAGATTCTGAAAACTGTAGAATGTTTTTTGCTTATTGTTTAACACAGGAATAGAACATCAGTTGCTAGCTGAGAGGGGTTTTTTTGCTTATACATGTGTGCTCCGTAAAATCTTCAGCATGTGTGAATGATCTACAAAGCTAACAGAAATGTGATATGACTGCAATTTCATGTAGACATTTGCAGTGAAAAACAATGCATGGGACACAGTCATTATGGGAAGGAAATCCACTCAATCCAGTGTGATCTGCTTACAGTTATCTGATACTGCAGTCTATTCATCATTTTTGATTTATTAAGATTTTCTTTGTGAATCCCTGAGCACTGTTTCAATCCATGTTTGTCTCAAAATTGGGTGAAATTTTAGAATCCATTTCCTTAAGAAAGGCAACAATGACATTTCACTGTGTATGTTTTATAGCTGGCATTTTTTCTGATTCTGGAGTTGTTGGGATTTTTTTGAGTTCATACACAGCAGCAAAAGAACTGTGAGAAAAAGCTTATTCATTGCTTTTGTGTTAAAATAGATGATGAAAAGCTATTAGAGGCTGAGCTGATGAGGTTTGGGGTGTGGATAGTGATAATTTAAAGGAAATTATAGTTTCATTAGTGCTGATGCAGTCTCCATGAAGGCTGTGTTTAACTGTCAGTGTAACTTCACTATGTAAAATGGACAGTCGTGACTGTCACTGATCTTGCACACATATTATATCAAAAACGGAAATAAACTTCTAAATTATGTCATTTTTCCACTACATTCTGTTATCATCACCTTCCTTTTCTGAAATAATCTTGTTTGGGAAATCCCTCTTGGTCATTTTTCTTTGGACGCTTGAATTTAGCAAGGCTAGATCATAGAATCATAAAATTGTTTGAGTTGGAAGGGACCCTTAAAGGCCATCTGGTCCAACCCCCCAGCAGTGAACAGGGACGCCCACAGATAGATCAGGCTGCTCAGAGCCCCGTCCAGCCTGACCTTGAGTGTCTCCAGGGATGGGGCATCCACCACGTCTGTGGGCAGCCTGTGCCAGTGCTTCACCACTCTGAGTGTAAAAACCTTCCTTATATCCGATCTAAATCTCTTCCCTTTTAGTTTGAAGCTACAGACTGGAAAAAATAAAAGCAAAAATAAAAAAGTCGGTAATATGTACTAGTGGCAGGAGCTAATAAGACCTAAAAAGACTCTGTAAAGAAGGTCCCAGCTTGCTGACTATCCCATAAGTACTAGGTTGGGCTGGTCCTAATAGGACAAAGAGTCTAAAGCTGTTTGTACGTTTAAAGCGGAAGGAAATAGTCCTGATAGTGGAATTTTTTTAGTCACAAGATGTTCTTAGGAGCTGATGTGTTCTGGAGAAAGTTACCCTGATGCCTCGCAGAATGTGATGGGGATGTTGGAAAAGTGTGGAAGGGAAAGGACAGCAGTATTGTGCTACCAAGTTTCTCTTCTCCAGAAAGCACAGTCAGAGTTTAGGTTAAACGTGTTGAAAACGCTTATACTACTGCATATTCTGTACAAGAAATACAAGCGGGATTTGAGAAGAGACCAAACAAATTCATGGTGAATATGCCTGTTGGCAGCTGTAAAATACAGTATGAATGCATCCGCTGACTCCAATCCCTAGACAACAAATGCTGGAAGCCATGGGCATTGAGGAAAGAATCATTATGAGCTTCTGCTAGGTTACCCAAATATTTGCTACTTGTTCTTTTCAGATATAGGATATTAGATTGAATGATTTTTTAATTGTTTTTTTTTTTTCTTGACCATGGTTAGTAGTTTTTATGTGCTTATCTACTCTGGAAATGTACTGATGTCTTCCACTCAGGTGCTTATCACGAATCTTTCATGCTGTTTTTTTGTTAACTCCAAGCAAAAATAATTTCTTTTATATTTACTATCTGACACTGCCCAAACTTATTTTTTGTTATTATTTCTATATAGAAACAGAATCACTCTCACTGTGTTCTGACCTGTTTCACTGGTGAATCTTTGGGTTTTTAACATGGCAGGGATAGTTTTAAAGCTGAGGATGCAGCCTTTCACCTAATGGCTAAGTGTAGAAAAAAGTCTGTGTGATTATTTTTTCTAGTTTGGATTGCATTGTTTGGTTTGGTTGCTGTTTTTTTGTTGTTGTTGTTTTCCTGATTTATTGTTGTTCTTGTCCCCCTCCTAAAACGAGCATGTTCTTTTTTACATGTAATGTGTGACCAAAAGCTAAATTAACCGGAAAAGGAGAATCTGCGTTCTTCACCTGTTTTGCAAAGTTGTTAAATGAGCAATATGTTGAATCTGCAGGTGAAGAAAGCCAGGTGGCACAGTGCTACTGGGATAGGTCCCAAACATCTCCCTCCCCTCTTCTCTTTTTCCGGCCCTCTAAAGGAAGCGTGTGGTTTTCTGTGGTAGCAGCTACCACGTGGTTCTCACCTGACAAGCACCAGCCTGGCACCGTTGGGCTCTGGTATTGTAGACCTCCATCCTGGCTGGAAGCAGTGATAAGTGGCCTCTTTGAAGGTAATGGGGTCACTGGGGACGAAGCAGCACCTGCGGTGCAGGTAGGAGAGCTGGAGAAGTGGTTTTCTCCAGGGGAAGGCATGGGGAAGGGAAAGCATGAATACAACATGAGGAAAGGCAGAGCTGCCAGGCTGCAGGGTCTCCACTTGATATTTATTTGCTCACTGTATGCTAGTGTAACAGAAGGGATAGCACTGTAGTCACTTCCTCTTCCCTAAATTGCAACATGAGATTTTCTCTCAATGTTGTAGAAACTAGCCAGATTAAAAATATTAAGAACAGGAAGTGTAAGAAATAGAAAACTTTGGAGCTATTTTTTTATTTTTATTTTTACTGGACAATCAAACTCAGTTAATAAGGCAAAGCCTTAGTCCACTTCTCATATTTTAAATCAAAATTCTTTTAGCAGTTGATGATCTTTCTACTAGAGAGAATTACTTGAACAATGAACCACAATTTCCTGGATTTTTTGTAAATACGGGAAATAGTTGAAGTTACAGAAGTACAAGTTTATATGGTTAGGAGATGGCAGTCACATGCTGCTCAAACATCTTCAAGGAGAGGTCTTTCATTTTTGTAGAACTATGAGCATTTAATTATTGTTTGGAGGGCACTGTGTTGCTTGTATGCTTCAAGTAAATTGCAGACACTGAGATTCGACAATGACAAATGCTGTGCAAACGTAGGACAAAAAGGCAGACTTTTCCCTTAAGAACTCCTATTACATGTCCTTTGGGCTTTTGTGCAGCTACTGGCTTTCCCTTTGGAGCATGTGTTACAGCTGAGCTGGAGGGGGGAAAAAAAGGATGGAAAAATACTGCTATTTGCTTTCGAATTGTGGCATGGCAACTACTCATCTCTCCTTTCTTGGTATTGCTTGTCTCAAACCCAAATCCTTGCATGTAAACCAGGAGAGCTGTGCCCCTGGCACAGGATGGGGAAAGCCATGGATGTGACAACAGGCAATGAGTTCATTGCCTCCCATGGCTGCATGGAGCCGATGGAATAGTTTCTGTTCTCAGAACTGGAAGGGTAAGTGCCGTTAAACACAATTGTTTCTGTTATGCTGCAGATCCAGGATCTCTCATAATGTTTCTCACCTTGTGGTGGCTGACTTATCTATTTATTTAAGGTCCTATTGTTGGTTTTTGTTATGGTAGTCCTAAATACTCATTTCTAAACTGCCTTCACACTCAGCCCACTGCTGTCTGGACTTATCCTTGTTCATTTTACTCCTGGGTCACTTGTTTCTGCAGGTCACTTGCTGAATCTAGAGGTTTGTTCCCCATTTTATTTTTTGGTGGGTACATGCAAAACTTGAATTGTATCATTGCTTCTTCCTTCCTCACATGACCGGGTGGCAAGGCCTGAAAAATGCAGCTTAATGAGACAGCATGTTACTGGGTTTGCTTACTGGAAGGAATTTGTGCCCTCTCTCCCTTTCTCCTTCTGTTGACACTGATGCTCATGTGACCCCATAGGCCATCCCAGCCTGCTAAGTTATCAGACCAATCCAAGGGAAAATTAGTATGTTTCTGGCAGATCAGTGACCTGAACTGGTTTTTGGCATTGCCAGAGAAGACTCTCAGCAAGGAGAGGAAGAGCAGCATGTTCCTTCATCAACCAGTAGCCTGACATAACCATCCTCTTGGGCTGCACGCTGATTATCTTGCCTTGCCTCTCCTGAGGATATTGGGCAATCATGCATGAATTTCACCCTTTGTGTACCCATTCAGGGCTTCCTGTCAACGCTTCACAGCTACTGCATTCAGTCATCATTAACCTCTGTAGGCATGGGCTGTCCCCCACTACTACCCCCAGATGAGATGTCAGAGCTGAGTTAATGTGACAGGCTGGCACTGGTATGAGCACTTGTGTTCCTGCTGAGCTGTGCAGTGCTGTGATTTCCACCATGCACCTCACAGAGCTTGTCACCTTGTAGAAAGCACTGGTTCAGCTTGCTGACCTGAAAGAAAACTGTTTGCTTTGCTGATGGGGATTTTCCTGCTGGGTTACATTGGCTGATCTTGGGCTGATGTTTTGATAACAGTGAATCTTGACTATAGCTGCAAGGGGGGAATGATGGAAGTATGATCTGTTCATGTACCAGAACCATTAGACTGAAATGCATCTGTAACGTAACCCACATCCTTGAGGGTGTTATCTTCTCCCTTCCTTGGCAGAGAGGAGAAACTTCTGAACATCTGTGTGGTAGTTTCCCTCATATGCACATCCTAACAGCTGGCTGCTTGACTTTTTAAGCCATTTACTTTGTTGCCACGCTCAGCTTCTGCAGTTTTACTGTCCATTTATTGCATGGACTTCCTGCCTTTGATTGCCATGTACCGCACTACTGACAACAGGAACCACAGAGCATCAGTGGTAGGGCTATTTTGGGCTTTTGCATTTGTCTGAAGCCTCAGTATACCAGGCAGTGCTCAGACAGCAAGCAGATGATAGCCTGCACATCAGCCCAGCAAGAAGGTGCAGCAGGAGGAGGAAAAAGCAGCTGCCCCTCAGCTAAGCATGCCTGGCAGTGGTTTGTATCCAGCCTCCAGCATTGCATCACTTTTTTACTGATCTTACACTATTCCAAGAATCGAGAAAAGGACAGCACAAGGAAGGACTGACAGGAGAGTGGACTTCTTTGGGGTGAAGGTCTGCAGTACCTTGCTAGCTAATCCCAGTACCTGATGAACAGCGGGGAGCCAAGCCAAACCCTCGCTGTAGATTATTCCAGAGGTTTTAAGTCTGGCTTTTAGCAGCACCTTGAAAACTGTTTTGGATTAGTGACAAAGCATGGCTTTGTTTTTGCCTAGGACCAAATTACTGTGCTTTTGAAGAACTGGGGCAGAAAGGAAAAGAGAGAAGGTTAGTAACAGTGTGAGACAACTGTATCTGCCTTATAGGAGCCATGAAAAAGGTGCCTTTTTAGTTGTTGTGGTTTTAAGTCTCTTCTTGGAATTAACAGAGATATTTAAAGATCTGTCACAGAAAAAAAAAGAGGGTGTGCTTTCAAGGTAGAGAGCACTGATATTTTGGAATTCAGAAGTGCTTTTGCTGAGTTCTATACTAGAAGGCTCTTGGGTTACTGATCTTTCAGATGGGACAAAAATCACTTTTTTTTACATCGGAAACTTCACGTCATATTCTGACACAGTGTTCTCAGCAAAACTCTTCCAACACGGTGCTTGAAGTGAGTCTGCAGTAGGAAGCCAGCTGAAGGCAGTCAGGCTGAATGTTGGTCTTTGATTCACTGTCACATGAGCTGATTTGTTTTCAGGGTTGTGTGTCAGTGTGGAATGTTGCCCATGTAGCTCTTCAGTACTTCGTTCAACTTTTCAGATTTCCTGAGAGTGCTCATGATCATGTGACTTTTCTCAACTACAGCTTCATCAAATTCAGAATATTCCAAGAGGTAAATAATTTGTGCTCCCCTTACCTGCAAAATGGGAGAAGCACTAAGAGAGTTTGTAAAGTTTAGTTTCAAAAGTGCCTGGAGTTGGAAAACAGAGTAAATGTCCTATATTTACTGTGAGACATCTGTAAAAATGCTTTACAACTAGAGTGTTGAAGTCCGATGATTTTGTGCTGAGAAAACTCAGTTTTGTAGAATGTCACTAGTTTAGTCTGGACCAAACCCACAGTGGTTTTAGTTTGAATAGTTATTTTATTCGTATGTATTAAATGACATCAGCTACGCAGTGGTATGATTTTAATTACCCACTAATGAGAACATTTCATTTAACTAGCTATTCTCCATGCCCATTATCTGATTTTAAAGAAATTTAATAAAATTAACTTTATTCCTTAGTTTATTTACTATAAAGTTCATAGGCATGTTCTAATGAAAGGTAAGACATAGCTGTGCCTCTTGTCAATGTGCTGACAATTAATGTGACATTTGAGCGTAGATTGTACTTTATACTATTTCTGTTCTTGAGTAAGCAAAGCTGGGTATAAAACTCTTGTGAAACCAGGGGAATAGGTTAACAGGATGTCCCCACTGTATCTGTTCTAATCTTCCTTAAGTCCCCTTATCTGCTAGCTAGTCAAACAAAGATAAAACAATTAATCTTTTACCTTTTTTAAGATGGAGGAGCTAAGCATGTGTTTTGAAGTTAGGCCTTGGAGATGCCTTTATATCTGTTTTAACATTGCTTCTTGAAATGAAATAAAGTTCACAATTTCCTTCAACTTTGTAAAATTCTTTTTTTCCTGGAGAAAATCAGTAGCTGCAGTTGCTCTTTTTGAGGTGTTGCAAGTTGTTGGGTGGGTAGAAGATGGACCCTACAGAACAGGTCAGAGCTCTGATCTGGTGTCTTCTGTGCCTTCCATCTCGGGGGTGTGTCTCACCTTAGACTTTTGAGGTATCAGCAGAACTGACAGCTCAAATGTCATCCCTCCCACGCAGCTCACGTGAAAGAGTTTGAAACAGTTGTGGTACCCACAAAAGGGAGAGTTGGTGGCTTGTTGCAGCACTGCTCTGATGGCCCCTCACTTTTTCTTCCCTTATGATGGTCAGTAACTCATATTTATATAATTGTTTTTGCTTTTAATATTATTTTGCAGCCATTTCTTTTAGTTTTCCAACCCGCTGTGTTGCTTGTGTGAGAATGGAAAACTTTATTGCTGGATCCCATCTGCATTTAAAATCTGCCATCTACTTCTGTAAGATACATTATCAGTGCTTGTCCTGGGTTGGAAAGAGTGCATCAGGTTGTAGGAAGACCGGCAAAATCACTGGCAAGTAGGCAAAACAGGCTGATGGGGAATGTGTGTTGTTTAAAATGTGGGAAACAAAGGAAAATATCTTCTCTGCAAAGGCTTTTCTGGAGACAAGCAGTGTTCTGTTGTAGGCTTCTTCCGTCTGGAAGCCCAGGTAAGGATGTGGTCTTTGAATTACTGGAGATGAACTTCAGAACAGACACATAACCCATGCATTGGGTTTCTTAGTCTAGTCTCTTAGTCCAGTGTTTTATAAACTTTGTCATTTAGTCACTTTTTGATTTAATGGTGTATTGATGACCCAAGTTAGTGAGATTTGTGTCTTTAAAAGACCCTGGGACCCTGGGGTTACTGGCTAGGAGTGACAAGTATGGCAAATTGCAGCTTCCACTTTTAGCTGTTAATAAAACACATGCTCGCAACAAAAACAACACATGAGAGTCTGTGTCAAAGTGCTAAAAAAGGGTTCCATTTAGGTTTCGTAGCTGTGTGCACAGAACTCGAGCCTCATCGTCTTGAGAAGAAAAATGTGCCAAGGTTTTGAAGTCAATAGGGGAAAATAGTTGTTTTCACTGGTTTTGGCAAAAATCCCTTTGCTCAACATCTGTAGTAGAAAGGAAATAATTAGCTGCCCTCATCCAGTGAGCTGTCTCCTCAGTGAAAAACAGATATTCATAACAATGGATTGTTTTGCAAGTGCATTCCCTGTAACCCTTGGTAGTCGCCCTTCAAAGCAGTTCTGCAGAGGCTCGCTTGTGCATAGCCTTGAGCATGAGGCTTAGGAGTGGACATGTGAGGAAGGGGCTGCAGGGAGATGTGGTTTGGAGCTGTGGTTGGAGATGACCTCAGCTGCAGTGAATGAAGAGCTGGCTGCTGTATTCTGATTCATATTATCCAAATTGACAGGGCTGGACTATAAATCCTAGTTTCTTTCTCCTCCTGGTATAACTGCGTGCCAGCCTGGGACCACGTGATGGGAGAGCTCACATGTGAGCAACAACAAAATGCTACTTGCTGTAACTTCTCTTTTCAGTTAGTCCTTTCACTTTTCGAAAATTTGCATTTGCACAGTTCAGAATTCATTGTAATCTCTTTGTGTTCTACCCTTGGGCACAGGATCTAGTTTGTGCCATTTAAAAATTGATTTCAGGTGATTGCAGGCAGCTTTAATCTGTGCCAAATGGGATAGCATTTTTCATGAAAAGAAGACTTTTCTGGTCACTGCGTCAGCATCCTGCACATTGTGTTTACATTGTTCTAGGAATAAGTTTACATACACATTAAACAGGGAAAAATACACATGCACGATGCGCTGTAAATGGAGAACAAAGTCCCAACCACAGAGTCACTACTTGTCCTTTAACCTTGACACTGCTTTATTTTCAAAGAGCAACACAGTTAATAGAGGCAAAACTTTCATAGCAGCAGCTGGGGCATTAGACAAAACAGTTTGCAGTCGTCCCTCCTCCTCTCTCTCCTCCCTTCTCCAGCAGTGTGTCGTTACATAAGCTGATTTCTTTGTTTTTCCTCTTTAATAGTGAGCAGGCTTCACTCCTTTCTCTGAGCTGACTGGCTTGCAAGCTTACGTTTTTCCTCTCAAAACAGGCTGGCCTTCAAAGAGGAGGAGCACAGCGTAATTGAAAGAGCCGGCCTGTAAACTGCCGGCATACGCTGCAAGAAGTTCTTTCTGACAGCTTACAGTCGTGTAAATAGGATGCATGGGAGCGTGCCATAGGGTTATTACTGTTGTGAAAGCAATTCCTCGTGCAGTGTTACCGGAATAGATTAAAAAATAATAACAATTTTTTAAAAATGTCTTCTGAACCAGGTAAGATTGAATGGGATGCTTCTGTTAAACCTTATCTCTTCAAGGCTTGGGGGATTTGGCCAGAGGCACAAGTCAGGTTTTCTAGAGGGGTGCCTTGTAGCAAATAAACGTGTTAAAATCCAGCTGCTGTGAGGCAATACAACTGGAATGTGATGGTGTCTTTTTTGCTCCTTTTCTGAGTAAATGAGATTGCAGTTGCTTGAGCTGCTTGCCCAGTAAATCTGCCACATGGGGAACTGTGTTACTTTTGGCTCATTCTGCAGTTGCTTTCACTAGCTAGAGACTTTCTAAAGCAAATCAGTTTTGTGATGTTTATTTCTGCTTTTGACACATTTGCCAGGCTTATAGAGATCTCTTCATAGCTGCAAAGTTTCTAGAGTGTACTTCTGTGAATTAGCAGTTAAAATCTCTCTCTTAATGTTTTAGGAAATAGGTGTACACTTCTGACATGCTTAGCTTTTCTTAGAGTGATCTTGCAATAATCCATTTAACTTGCACTTACACTACTATTAATATACAGAATAGGATATTCTCTTATTCTTCCTTCTTTTCTTACACCCTTTGAAAGGTGTGAGGTTTTGCACTGCAAATATGTTTCCAACTTAACTTCTAAGAATACTTTTGAAATTTCTGCCCTACATGTGAGTGCATTTTGCAATTCTGAGAAAAGTTCAACTTAGGGTAAGTTAAATTAACAGGGCTTGTATTCAGCCCTAACAGCTACAAATTTTTATTTCAGTTCTCCACAGAGCTACAGGTGAAATAGGACTGTGGGAGGTTTGGGTTCAGCATGCTAGTTTCCCTCTGGAAAGCCTTCTGGGAGTGAATAGAGGAAAGGGAATGATTGCATGGGTAAACTTGAGGGATTTGCTAGAGAAGCTTGGAACAGATGCATGCAAATGTCTCTGCCTCCTGACTTCATTGTTGGTGGGCATCTGATTTTTCATGCCTACAAAGAGCACTTGTTTTAAAATTTTATCCCGGATCCTTATCTGTTTCACTACTCTTTTCCCTCTGGATATTGATAACCACTTGGCAGAATGGGAATCATACTTTTACTCTCATTCTTTGTGTGTCACTTTTCTGAATCCTGAGAAAATTGTACATATGGTTGTAGGAAGCCTTTTTTTTTTCCACGAGTCTTTCTCTTAAGAGCAGTTTTCTGGGATCTGTATGCATATTCTCTTCCTGTAAATGCAACACATAACCCCGGTGGATTTTCAGGAAGCTCAATGGAGTGCCATGACTACTATTTCTGCTATTACGACTCATCTTTCTTTTTGCCCTTTGGCTTATATTTGGTGATTTCATCTGGCAGAGGCCTACAGCATACTTGCTTGTAATAATGGCAATCTGAATGTAAAGGACACTGGTGAAGCTGTAATCTCTGAGTATACCCAGAGATTGTGGCATTTTTCAGGCAGTGTCTTCGCTTCAACTCTGATTACGAGTTATATGAAAGCAGTTAGCACAGTAGTGGGCTGTCTTGGAAATACCTTGCTTGAAGGGCTGACAGAAGGAGCTTCTAGCAGTGTGCTTCCAAAGCATTTCGGTACCTCATAGCATAACCTTTTCAGAATGGTATCAGGAGACCAAAGTACACAGACAGCATGTATTGAAAAGGTGATATGAAGTAGTTCCAGTCTGTGCAGGTTTGAAATCAAACAAATATCCCTTGACATTCCTATATTGCATCAGAAAGACATTTGGAGTTACTGTTTCTGCTGTCTCTTGCTGGAGCGCTGTCAGCTTACAGTCAGAGGTGGGTGAGACGAAATCACGGAACCAAAAGGGAGAGTGCCTAGTCAGGGATGTAAATTCATACATCACTTTAATCACTTCTCCAGCAATGTCAAAAACATGCAGTTGAGAGTGTGTCCCATAGCCGAAGCAAAAGAATTCTTCCAAGTTTTGAAGGCCAAATACATGAATTTCGTAGAGCATACCTTTTCTCAAGTTTCAGTGTTTTGGAAGAAAGGATCTTCATGGCTTTCTTCTTATTCACTATGAGATGAAAGCATCACTGACAAACTGATCTCAGGCAAAGTGATCTTGCAAAGTTCGATGACAGTGTGACCCACAGAAGTCACCAGAGAGCTAGGTGTTCTCATTAGCACCATCACTTCACTTTGCACTGCCACTGCAGCCCCCAGAGTCTTCTGCAAGTCTTTTCTGTGCTAGGTGCTATGTAAACAGAGAAAGCCAGCCTGATGGTTTACGTCAGTGCTTGTAAACCCAGTGAAATTGTTGAGTCGTTACTAAAAATACAAACTAGCTATGGCACGCTTCTTTGGCCCCGTCCTTTCCGCCTGCTCTGGGCTTATGATCATTATAAGACAAAAGCATTAAACCCTTTAGGGAGTGTAAATGTAGTGCCTGTGTGTTCCTAACAGTTGGACAGGCGATACTTGACAGGGAGGAGAGTAGGCTGTTAGAAAGCACAATCTTTGCTTTATTTTGCTGTAAAATTATTTAACATATTGTGACTGCTCTCACTTGCTTGTGAAGAAGCCCATACAAGAACAGCGTGTCACTTGGTTGGGGGGAGAGTGGAGAAAGGAAGAAGAAGGACGGGAGCAACAACTGAGTAAGGTCATAAAAGGTGGAGAGGGCCTGGAGTGCTGCCAAAACTTGTGAAAGAAATGGAACGTTTAGCCTTAGACAAATGTTATGAGATTTTTGTTTGTGGGTTGGTTTTTATGTGGATTAATTTCATAGATTTTGTTTGGAAGACTTTCTTCCCCAACAACAAGCTGTCAGGTTTTTTTTGTTTGTTTGGTTGGTTGGTTTTGTTTTTAATGAATATTTTTATACTCTTTCTTCTGATGCCAAACAGTGAGACTTAAAGGTAAATGACAAATATCGCAGAGGAGTCCTTGTGGTAGGGCTGCAGTTCTGTGAGCAGCTCACCTGATCAAATGGGAAAGTGCTACCAAGGGGCTTCCCAGTCCTTCTTTTAGACTTTCTCAAGCCATTTCAGCTCACACACAGGAGAAAACGAGTATGATAAAGAGTGTATTGTTTTCTGCTGGGATTCCATTGGCCTGGAGTTAAATCCAAGAAGTATTAGAATTGGTAAGAAGTAAGTGGTGGAAATTCAAAGGATGGTGTGGGAACGAGGGGATAAAGCATTCTCTTCTTTGTGGGTTTGTTGTTTGGTTTTGAGCAGCCTTTTTTGGTCTGTCCAGAGACCATAAACATTTTCATTTTCAGAATATGTGCAAAGTGAAAAGTTGCACGGCCTTCAAGTGTGCTGGACAGAACTTGAGCTCTTTTAGATTTGCTTCTGTTCATGAAGTGCTGGTGGGCTTAATGTATTTTTTCTTCTGCATGACCTTTTCTTAAAGCATTTCCTATCCATTTGCTCATTTGAAGATAGGGAAGTGATTTAAACAATCATCTGACTGTTGAACTTTTTGGAACAGAGTGGTAAAAATTCATCCCAGTCTTCATGAAGAAAAATATTCTAATTTTCCAAATTAAGTTTTATGAGATGACATTTTAAATTCATCACATAGTTATTATTTTTTCAAATATATTTTAGATAGGATTCTGGAAAAGAGAAGATGGAGAAATAAATAAAGTTGCTGTGAATTTGTTTATCTTGGCTATTTCATAGCATAAAATGTATGCTGTTGAGGAGGTGATGGCACTGATGTGCAGGTCTGTTAAGCTGAAGGGAGTTCTGTGACCAGCAGCACAAGCAGGAGTTATCTCTGGCAGTGCCAGGCTAAGGCTCTGTTCCCCATTTGGATTCCAGGCAATATGCATCCTTCCATAGGGATGATTAGAAACTGGTGAGTTAGCATTATGATCTCTTTGTCTTGTTCTTTATAGGCAAGACGCCACGTACAAACTGTCATGATTATGGTAGGTTCTGAGGAGACCGCACAAGGAAGGTCCTTCTTAAATAATTTCAAGAAGGCCCTAAGTGTACTTAAACCAGGCTTTTCATGGCTATTCTTACTTTTTTTTTCCCCCCCTAACCAGGTCAAAAGCAGGAAGTGCTTGAATTCTTGTGAAGTGTCCAGCTTTGGGTTCTTTATATTTCTGTTTTGGTTCAGTGAGCCATTCCCAGGGAGCTGCTTGTTTTTCTCTGCCTTGTAGATGATGGTTGTTAATTACTTGGCAGGGAAGACCGGAGTGCTCCAGGAGGCTGACAGCGGGCTGTGTGCCCCTCACACAGGGGAGGAAAAGCGTTCTCTGCTGAACAGCTGGAGCAGCATGCAGCTGCACTGCTGGTACTTATTTATGGGACTGCAGCCACATGTTTCTCTCCATCCTCTCTTTGTCCTTTATCAAGTGCACAGTTTTAAACATATTTTTAACCTTTCAAATAACGGAAAGTGTGCCTGGTATCCTGTTGTGGTGTTATTGTGCAGTTATCACCCTGCAGCCTGTTCTTTAATTACAGCATATTATTTCAAGTCTTGACTCACGTATTTTTAGAGAAGAGATTTTTGATTTTTATTCCCTCTCCCTCCTGTTTCCTCTAACTGTGACATCTGAGAAGTGATTCAGTAGAATTAACATTACCTAGTGGCTACTTTCCTCTCAAAAAGGAGTCTTGTTTTCCTTTCACATTTGCATCCTTGCCCAAGCTCCAGTGCATCTAAGGTGAATGAAAGAATGTGGAGGAGAGCTAGTTGCTGCTATTTTTCTGATGGGATTACATTTTTGATGGCTTAACCTTTCCAGACTGCATCCTGAAGCTAGATGCATGCCAGTACTGGTGCAAAGAAAGCGCTGGCAGCATGCAGCTGGGAGGGAGGGGAGTGGGTAGAACAACTCATGTCCAAGCTGGCTGGCTCTGGGATGGTTTTGGGCTGTCTCATCTGGCTCGACACACTGTGACTGCCTCAGCAGCTGGATATGGGAAGTACTTCCTATCTATCAGGGATAATTTTATTGGCTGGTATAGAATAATTGACTTCTGTTTGGATCTTTGGCCATTTTGCATTTCAGATAAAATACATATGTATTTATACCTTTAAATTGCTTGAATGCTGCTAGTGTGTATGCTTATACAGCATGTGCTCAGATCTTCAGAAATAACAGATGTCAGTTATACTTTGAACCTACTGTAATTAGACTGTTTTTTTTTCCTGTGGGTCTGTGGTGTTCAGCATCCTGTTTCTAAAAATGTTTTCTTAGCAATTAATCTTTTAAAAACAGAACTAGCTGAATTTGTCTCAAAGCATGTGTATATTTTCTAAAATAGCTCTAAGTTGAGATTAATATGAAATAATTGCACAGATAACTGGGCAGAGTAGAAGATGAAATCTCTGTGACTGAATTGTTAGAGAAATCTTCTTAAGGAGAGTACAGTGATAAAAATGGTAGAATTTATATTTAGAATCATAGTTAGAATCATAGAATCCTTAGAGCTGGGAGGGACTTCTGAAGGCCATCTAGTCCAGCTCCCCTGCAATGAATGGAGACACCACAGCTAGATCAGATTGCCCAGGGCCTGATCCAGCCTTGCCTTGAAAGTCATCAGGAACTGGGCATCAACCACAACACTACATAACCTGTTCCAGTGCCTCACCACTGTCACTGTAAAATTTTTTTTCCATATATCCAACCTAAATCTCCCCTCTTTGGGCTTGAAACCATTTTCCCTTGCTCTGTCACAAAAGGCCCTGCTAAAAAGTCCGTCCCTTTCTTTCCTGTATCTCCCTTTAGATACTGAAAGGCTGCTATCAAGTCACCTTGCAGCCTTCTCTTCTCTAGGCTGAACAGCCCCAGCTCTCTGTCTGTCCTTGTAGGAGAGGTGTTCCATTCTGTGGATTGTTTCTGTGGCCCTTTTCTGGATGTGCTCCAACAGGTCTGCGTTACTCCTGTGCTGAGGACTCCACACCTGAATGCAGTACTCCAGGGCAGGTCTCTCCAGTGCAGAGTAGAGGGGCAGGATCACCTCCCTCACCCTGCCGGCCAGCCAATCGTCTTTTGATGCAGACTACTTATCTTTTTTTTTTTTTTTTTTTTAAATCTATTAATATTTGTCAAAATCTAAATAATACTATTTCATAATGGCTTATAATTTACAGAAGGGGAAGACTTTTTCATTCTCTGAGTTTGTTATTGCTCTTGCAGAATATTTCAATGTACAATCTTGAGAAATTCCAATGGTCTGTAGAAAATACAAATATCTGCATTTTTTCCTAACGTGACCCCAGTGCTGCAAGTGCTCTCCTTAATGTGAAGTGTTAGACTGTGCTGCTTAGTACGGCGTCGTGCTGGTTATCTTACATATGGTAACAGGAGGAAAATGTACCACCTGGCAGAGACTAGGCAGATCAAGCAAAAGAAACGTTTAGGGCTCAGTGTCGCAACCCTCATTCAAACGAGTGATTCTTCAGTGATCAGTGAATCTGCATATGCAAATAGGATGTCTTATTAAGTAAGAGCTCAGGATATTTTAAAAAAATTAATGATTGCCATCTGCGTAGAATGTGCTGATATCAGTTGAAAAATCAGCAAAAAAATG
>JAOWBP010000001.1:54928531-54952250 GCA_028571105.1 Tragopan temminckii | reverse complement strand
TGCTTAGTAAAGCAATTGCTGGGGAGACGTTTCTCATCTCACAGTTCTACAAAGAAAGATAAAAGGAAAAAATGCTTCAGGGAAAACTCAGCAGAGGTGCTTCTTGCTATCCTGTTCTGGTGGCAGAGTTCATGAAAATGGCTGTTAATACAGAAGGAACTTGAGAAAGGCACACAAACCGTACTCAGCCCCTTCCTTCATCAAATACATGGGAAGTTGTAAAAAGGTCACAAGAACAGGGATGGAAGGAAATGACCTTTAAAAAATGCTCACCAACTTTACCACAGTCGCTACAGGGAAGAGGTGGAAGCATGCAGTCAGTAAGCTCCCAGAACTGTAAAATATAACTGTGAGGAATTTCAATCTGAGTGTTGCTATCATGTATTATGGGATTAGCAAAAGACCGTAGTAACAAGTAGGGAGAAACTGCCTGAAATTACCTGAGGTAGAGATGAGACAGTAACAGCAGTGTAGCTGAATGTGGTTTCAGGATCAACTTATTCTGCATTAACCTGAACTGATGAAATTACTGCAGATTAATAAATATGTTTTCTTTTTTGGTGGTTTTTTTTTTTTTTTTTTTTTTTTTAATGTGTTCACTTGTAGTTGTTAGAAACCTTGGTAACCCTTGAATCTTGGAGATAGCCTTCAGGACAAGAAAAAAAAAAAAAGAGCCCACACTGCTTAGACAGATATTCATACTATTTTCTGAAAAACAGATGATAAAAAAGTCTCTACACTGCTACATATTTTAAAGGTAAAAGAACACTGCTCTATGTTTTCTGCATAGATTTTGGGCTTGATATTCCCATGTTCAAATAGAAAGTGAAAGCAAGAGTTTCAGGGAATGTTTCATAATACAGGGTCTAAGTATGTATGTGAAAGAGCAGTTCCTGATTCCTGTAAACAGAATTTATTTTGCTCCAAGCTCTGACTTAAGTTATACATTTTTCTGGAGTTTGCTGAAGAGTTGCTTCTCTCTGATAGTTGATGTACAATCGTTATCAGCAAAACCAGTGTCTGTAAGTAAATGTGACTCATAAGGACCTTAATGAAGTACATTCTGTGGTTTTGACCAAGGACTTCAGTTGCAAGCTACTCCTCTGAAACCACAAGCTGTGCATCAGCAGCTTATTCTAAACCAATGGCATCCAGTCCAGGGAGTCCCACAGTTGGGCACTTCTGCCTTCTCCCTCCAGCACTCCTGCTCTCTTTTGGAAGAGAGAGCAGCAAATGCAGGTGTCCGGGGTTCTGCCTTCTGGAACAGCTGCTCAGTCAGTAGTACAGGTCACAGACCTGCTACCTCCCATCCCTCTGATAGGGGAAGACAGAGGAGTAGAAAACCACAGCAGACGTCGCTAGGAGAAAGGTTTTATTGTTATCTCAGTGACTTGCAGCTTCTACAACCCTCCATCCCTGCAGCTGTCAGTAACCTCAGCTCTATCAGTCCTCCACCCCTAAGGTGCCTCAGCATCATTTTCATCGGTGGTATCCTCTAGTGACCAGGTGGTTAGACAGCAGTTGGCATTGCTAGATTGTAGATAATGTCAGGAGAGTAGCGGTCCAGCAGAGAAAAGGTGCAGAAGGTGACGACTGCAAAGGCTCATTCTCAGGGTGGGGTTTTAATACCATTTTTGGAAGCCATTCACTGTTTCTTTTACTGCTGTATTTTACACAAAGAATCAGCATTGCCACTTGGACTTCTATCAAATTAACTCTTATTTTAAAGACTCTGCACGCAGAAAGTGTTTTTTTTGGCTTGCTTTGCATTCCCTTTCCTCATGTTGCATCTCCGCATTCCTTACTTCAGAACATGCCCTTCTAATGAGGTTATATTGGAATCCCTGCATGTTGTATGAAGAAACTGTAATTTTTTTCTAAGGAAATCAAATGGCTATTTCCTGGACTGAGCCCAGAAATGAAGTCTTGTACAGTGCCTTTCATTTTATTGGAAGAGCACCAGCAGTGAAAGTTATGTTATTGTGCTAATCCAGAATTTAGACAAATGTTAAGAGAGAGCTCCATTAATTGCTTGCTTATTCCTTTTACTAAAACCGCAGCAGATGCACAGGCCTGCTTTCATGGAAACTGCTATTAGATCAGAGCTCAAAGAACAGAGATCACAGCCAGACAGGGAGGCAGATCTACATCATGCTGAGTCTGTCTGCATTAGCCAGTGTTGGCACAGCATCTGTAGGGAATGTGAAATTCACTATTCAGTCCTTTAATTTGTGTGATATGCAGCATACTGGGACTGAGATCAGGAGATTGTTGATGTGAAATCTTACTTCGTTAGCATTTAGTGCTTCCTTTGAAAGGTCAGGCTCTAGATTCTTAAAGCAGGTAACCTATTAGAATGTGGTGGGGTTGATAGTTGATAGCCTGGCAAATTTGAGCTCTTCAACAGGCAGCTACTGTAAGCACCGTTTTAGTTTAATAATAAAAAAATTACTATGGGAATGACACATCGTTTCTCCCAACCAGAACAACCATAAAGTGTAAGAAAGCACAGGAAAGGCATTGTGGACTGCTTGAATCTCATCAACACCCACAAACTAGACCAGTGCAATAACATGTCTTAGACCAAGCTGGTATGGGTGTGTACATGCTTTGAATTGGGTTCTATTGTGAACACTCTGTATAACCCACTTCAGGGTATCAGAAGTGGAATTATTTCAAAAGTCAAAGAAGTTTTTCTCATTAGAATACTGTTTCTGTGTGTTGCATGGTTGAACTTGCTGAGGTTTATTTCTGTTCTCCGGTATTACTGCTCATCTGGTTGGAAGAGGCTTGTGTACCTGGTGTTGTGCATACTGCAACTGGGAAACCTCTGCTTTGCATTTATTATGTAAGCTAATTTAAGCTAGAACGAAACTGAATAGTTTCTGATTCCCGAAAAGTATTGTGTGGCAAGTATGAAGGCTGCCTCCTATTTTGTTATGTTGGCCCACACTATGGAGATGGATGTTGGTGATATGGCAGTAGAGGTTGAAGCTTCCTGACAACATCCCGTTACATTTTGTTGCTGTGTGACAGATGGTAGCAGAAGGGCAGTCTGACCAAATGGCATCTGACATGGAAGTGTGTATGAAGCAAAGGTGTGTCATTGAATACCTCCATGAGGAAAAAATAGCACCCAGTGACATTCACTGATGCTTGCTGAACAATTCTGGAGACCAAACAGTGGATGTGAGCACAGTGAGGTGGTGGGTGGTGCATGTCAGCAATGATGCCATTGTAGCAGCTGTGAAGCAGTAGGTCACCTGAAATGCAAAGGCTAATGGTGGTGCCTGTGTTGAAAAAAAGAGTGTTTTGTAGCTGAGAATTTGCTCAATCACACAGTGTTATTGTGCTCTTTGTATCTGTTTTAGTATAGATGGAAATAAATAGGAGGTATTACTTTCGGAGTGACCTATATATTTGGCATCCGAGTTTTAAGTTCAGTAAGGATTCATCTCTTCAATTTCTTCATCAAATATTGTGGAGCATTCAGAGTTTATTAAGCAATATCAATATGCTTTTTGCTATCTACAAGTAATACTTGTAGATTGATTTTCTCCTTGCAATAAATGCTGTGAAAGTATTTGTTAATCCTGGGAATGTCTCCACGCAGTGATATCAGAAATAAAAGCCTTAGTCTTGGAAGGTGATCTACATTTTTCTGTTGAACTTAGGATATTTTTTTTGCCTCTGTCTGGAAAACCACTTTGCAATAAAAATCTCTGTATTTTTCTATTTTGCTAGCGTATATATCTGAATAACTTTTTTACTAAAACCTGATCTGTGTCCTAAGTTTTGCCAAGATTCCACTCTTCAAAGATAATTCTAAACCTTCTGATACTCACTTTTTATTATTTTTGACCAGCACCGTATTGCAGAAAAAAAACCTAACTTCTTCAACTCAACTGCCCTCCTGACTTCAGCTAAAGTTGTTTTTCTCCTTTTTTATAGCATTGTATTATCAACCATTTGCATCATTACAGCAGTAGCTCACCACAGTAAATAATGACATTTAACCTTTAGAGCTCATCAGCTCAGTACAGGATATTAATATGAAATTTTTGTCTAGTTCTAAAGCTGCAAAGCATTTCCAACTCTGTCATCACTTTGATGAGAAAAGGGAAAATGTATCCAAACTCAAATGTGTAATTACCTCGAGAGGATAGCATTTAATAGAATTTGGCAAAAGATTGGTTTTTGTTTTTGTTTTATGAGAGTAACTTGGACCTCCAGACTTCCTACTCTCTTCCATACTCCTCATGTACATAGTTTGGGTTAGTCTAAGCAGTTATTCCTAAAACATGTTTGGGGGTGCTATTAGTAGTATACATCTCATAGTCTGATACGTGTTCCTCACAAACAGGACAAACCCATGAGTGGTAGGTACCATGTAAGTTATTAGAAAATTAGTTTTGAAGGCAGCTGTGGGTAAAATCCATGCTCTTGATTTACTAGATTTCCTGCTCAGGCCTCAACAAATCTATTATTATAACTCCCTCTGCAGGAGTTCTCTAGCTGCCTTCTTGCCTGTGCCCATAAAACTGCTCGTCCTTATACTGTCTCTGTTACAGTTCCCCAAGTGTTTAGTGAGCAAGTGAGAGGGCTGGATGAATCTCTTTTAGTGTCAGTGCTACTTAGTGCTATTTTGAACGGACCAGGAGGTTGTCCAGACAAGATTACTGTGGCTAAACTGATGTTTTTGTTACAAGTTCAGTAGGGAAAATATTAGCTGTACCTCCATGTGTGTTGAGGGTGAGTAGCAAGGATGAAGCTTTGCCTTGATGCTGCATGAGAAAGTGTGGCAATATTACATCAAAGTTGTGGCGGCTATCCTGGGAACTTAACACACTGGTTGCATATATAGTTACATCATTTGAAAAGAAGTAAACCTGATTTTGAGACTTAAATTTTGCCTCCTGACAGTCACAGGAGAATAACTCTTTCCCTCATAGGCTAGGGTTACATACAGAAATGCTGCATTTCTTTGATTCAGAATGTAAGAGTAAGATCATAGTGGCAGTAAAAAATCAAGTGGTGATGGAAAAGTACAGATGGTAGGAGTAAAACCAGATATGACAGAAAATCTAATGGTGTTTAGCCTGTCTTGGTGAAGCTGGGACTGCTGATAGAGGACCTATGCAATATCAAAATATTAGTTTAACCTCTTGTAAATACAAATAAGCAATTTTTTCATGTTACTGGCATTTCAAGCTGGCTAAATATTCATGGCCCCAAGTTATTTTAAATTAAAATGCTCTGAAAAATTAGATAATGCTTCTTAGCTTCAAACATCTTCCAGTTTTCTTGCAAATTATGAAGAAAACAATTAAGTGCTTATCAAATTTGGAGTGTTTATCTTTTCTGCTAGTTATTTATTACCTCTGCTTTATCACATGCATTCTTGCTTGAACCCATTAAAAAGTTTTAAAATCCTTCCCTTCACTTCAGGGTATCTAATCATCCCCAATTGCAAGAGGCAGTGTTAGTGATGTATTTGTGAACACGGGAACTGGCTAGTATTTCGTTGCTCATTGTATTTCTGAGTTCGATTAATATCTCAGTTATTATAACACATAAAACCACAGCAACACGTGAGTGCTTCTTTAATCAGATCAGAATCAACCACAATGGGAACCTATTTCAGCCCAGCAGAATCTGTAAGCTTTTGCAGCATGTCTGGCTTTTTGTATATGTAATTGGATTTTAAGTTGCACTTACAACAACTGCATTTCTAAAGCGTAGACTGTCTTACTGCTTGCTTAAATGGACAGAATTGAACGGCCCTACTGAAATATGAATGAGCTTTAACAAGATGAAGTGCTGGTCCTGCATTGGAACAGGCTGCACGGGGAAGAGGTGGAGTCACCATCCCTGGAGGTGTTCAAGAAACACGTAGAGTGTAGATTCGGCATTAAGGGACATGGTTAGTGGGCATGGTGTGGGGATAGGTTGGTGTTTGAACTAAATTATTGTACTCATCTTTTCCGACATCTATGATTCTATGAAATGCAGGCCACTGCTTGTGGAGCATTTGGTGTTTTTGTATGCACTGAAAACAATGTATCTGGGGCTTTCCTTATAATATACTTCCAAGCCTTTGCTTCTAGATAGATACATATCTGTAGTGAATATTCCTGTATTTCTGACAATTTTTTTTGCCTAAATCACCTGGAAGGTATTAACTTTCACTGACAAGAAATGAGGATTTAGATTGCCATGGATGTTAATGCTTTTTGTCCAAAGAATGTAACTTCTTGATTTTGCTTAGAAGCCTGTTGTAGCTAGAGTACCTTTTTCCACTCCAGCTTTCCACATGAAGAAAGCTGAACATATGTTATAGCCACTGTTATGGCTATATTACTCTTTAAAACTGTGGATTGAGGATGTGAGATGGTTAACAGAATTACAAGTTCAAAATGTGTCTTAAATGTTTGTGGTGTGTCAGTCTGTAGCAAATATGCCTTCTAGATAGAGTGAATTTCTCGTATAATGGCTTGTGCAAACAAGAGTGAATTGAAGATAGTAAGTAAGGACTGTTAAAGAAGGCCAGAAGCTGTATTCCTGCCTCTTTGCTTATGCCAGCCAGCAGTGCTGGAGTGGCCATGGGTTCACTGACACCATCTGTGTAATCCATCTTACTGTTGTATCATTTCTACTGCTTGTCTCACTGTGTGGTTGTACAAGTGCTGGTGCTCCCTTCCAAGCCTGGGGTGGGAAGTAGCCAGGAGAGAAAGCCAGACTAAATGGTGACAAGGTGAGAGGCAGAGAATGGAACTGCCCTCTTCAGCAACAGCTTTGTATCAGACTGTGAGTGTTAACTTTAAACAAGATAAAGCATGGTGATAAGTTTGTGTGTGCAAAGAATATTCCTATTCTGACCCTGGCAGTACCTTGCTTTTTTAGAGAATCCTTTTAATAAATAACAAGGTACAGTTCTGATGGAGATTTTCAGCTTTGGCCTGGACAGTTAACAATACCCTTTTTACTGATCTGCAGTTGTGGAGCTTGAGGTCCTGAAGAAGTGTGTTATCTGTCAAATCTACAGTCAGAACAGTTTTCATAAAGCTCTAGGATGTCACGCTTTCACACTCATTGCAGAGTTAGAAGCCTGATCTGAATGTAGATTTCTAACATATGTTCAATTGCCTACATAATGTGTGGGATGTACTGATCCTGCCAGGAGTTGTTGTTTCTTAAAATTGTTTCTAAATTGGAGATTTCCAAGTTAAAGTGTGAGCAGTTACAATATGATATGGGATTCTGTGGTGGCGAGAAATTCAGCTCTTTGATGAGCATCAGGAGGACTTGCTCCTACAAGCCTTGTGCCATCTCCTTGTCTGTCCAAGAACTTTCAATACTCCACTCTATGTAGAGAGGCAGGAATAGCATTTCAGGTGAATCCTCATGAAACAAAGAAAGATCTGGGACAGAGTTCCTACTGCTATAGTACAAGATGGTTTTTTGTGTATGGAGATACCCAAGAAAACAGAGCTGAAAAATTTCTGCCTGAGATCATCGGTGTCTGAAAAGTGTCCACATGCAGTGGGCCTCATTAAATAATTCTTCTGAGACCAGCCACCTTTATGTTCTTGGAGATGGCATTGCTACCTGAATGATGGAAGAGGGAGTGATGCCGTGTTGCAGCCACAGATGTCCTGTGCATGTTGTGATATGAGTACCAGTGCCTAGGCTGGGTGTGCTGTTGATCTCAGCATAAACCTCTGCAAGTCTCTGTGTTTGCAAAAGCAGCTCCTTGGTGCAGTGCTACTTCAGCATTTAAAAAGAAGTTAAGCTTCTAAGAAATAAAACATAAGTACTTTAAAATATTGTTGCAATCTACATGGTGCTAAAGAGCCTTTAAACAATGGTAAGCAATAGCTCTGGAATCTCTTTCCACTGCTTTTTAATGAGTGTGCTTGGCTGTTGCTGGGAATGGCTTGATATAATGGATTTTGCCTTGGGATAGGAAGATGCATTAGATCAGTGCTTCCAGACTCTGTAGATCAGTTGTTTAGAAGACAGCAGAGAATTGCCTTATGAAATGAATGGCTGGCTGGGTTTTGAATTTGTTTTTTTGGAAATGAGTAAACAAAACCCCAACTATACTTGCATTTCTGTCAGTAGAAGCAAGCAAAGATAAAGCAAAGATAAAAATGATGGCAAATGAAAACATTAAGTGTTCGAAGTCTACCATAGTTATTTTGTTAAAATGAAAATAAAGGCAACACTGCAATAAATGAGAAGTGGATGTTTTTCCCATCACTTGTTCCTCCCCACAAACAAAGTTGTGAATTTTTTTGATTCAGAGATGGAGGAACATTAACTTAGTTGAGATATCAAGTTCCTTCACTTGTTTACAAAGCAAATAACTCACACACACACACACACACACACATCCAAAAGTGCATAGTCTAGGCCAATGTGAGTACATTCTAATGCATGATTTTACTACAATTTCTCATGTTCATATATGTTTTCCTTTATTTTTTTCATCCAGTTTTCTTACTAATGGCATCATTCTATCGTTCTCAGGTAAAATAAACTGCACTCTGCTAAGACAAAATGAAATAGAAATGTCAACTGTCTTTTTGCTTTGCTTTCATTTTTAATGGTGTAATTAGTAGCTCTTGTCTACGAAAAGAAAGAAAAAGAAACGTTTTGAATGTATAGTATTTTGTGAATACTCTGAATACACAAATTGAATAGCTGAACAAAAATGCTATTTTTTCAATGGCTCTTCTAAACAAGCCTGTTGATAATAAAGATAACAAGAAGGCAGTTGGAGATCATAAGCTTTCTCTAGAATAACCTGGGATAGTCACAGGGGAAATATTTTTTTTTATATATGCAACTCTTTGAGATTTAAACAATGTAATACATCTCAGTGGAAGGCAGTCTCTGTTTTTACAATGGTATGCTTCAAAGTGAAGACAAGCATTCTAATTTTCTCTGTAGGGAGGCAGTAGCACTTAATATACATGTATATAATCATTCTACCATGCATTTAATTCTGTTTCTAACTCTTGCTTTTTGAACATATTTTTCAGGCAACAGCATCTGTACGAAGTCCTTAATATTGTCTAGATCTTGTCCAGCAAGTGCCACAACCAGGCTAGTTGAGCAGAATGTACACAATGAAGCGGCTCAGGGAATAAATGGAAGTGTGCCAGTCAAACAGTCCCCACGTTCAGCCTCAAATCCAAAGCCACAAGGTAAGTAGTCTGAAATACTTTGGTTAGGTAATTTGTGCTTCAGCTCATACATTCATAGAAATAGGACATTTTGAAAGAACTGTGCTTCTCACAGAGAAAATAGTGGGGTAAAAGATGGCCACAGAAATAGAAATGTCCTGTGAATGTTTTGAATCTGAGAAATTGATATTTCACTGAAAAAGGTTCTTAGAAGAAAGGTTAGACTTACTAACTAAAATGGTTTTAAATAGGACAACTGGTATAGATATACCTCTGTACTTGCATCACAACTGTCTAGCAATCTGCTGTGTGCTTACTGCCAGGTAAGTAATGTGAAATTCTTTCTGTGCCCAAGATGTGAGAACACACGTAAACCTCTTGGTTGTATTAAGCTATTGTCTGGCTGACTTCATGACAGGAAGGAAATTCAGAACTTCTGGGATTCCAGCTGAGTTCAGCTGGAGTCTTCTAGTGGGATTATGTGGAAAGAGATGAGAATTCAGCACTTGCAAAGTAAAAGCTCTCCAGTATGTCTGCAGAGAAGTTGATTTCCCTTCTTCCTGTACATAAATAGTATTTTTAATATTAGAAGGTGGATAGATTTCTAACCTACACGTCGAGATTATATATCTAAACCTCAGACAATTTTTATGTGGTCTTCTGATTAATATTGATGATTCTGCTGAGGTTGATCATAACAAAGGGCCTATATGTTCTGGAAATCTTGAATTCTAAGGTAATCTGGTGTCTTTTAGGAGTGATGTACAGTAGAAGCTTCATTCATCTCAAAAGGTAAAAAAGAGACAGTTTTGAAGACTGATATAATGGTTCTACTCAGTGAATTGGATTCTGAGACACGTTGCTGATATGGCGTAAGCTAGAGACTTACAGAAAACTAGGTCACATCTAAGTCATGTATAGAGACTAAAATTATGTAGAACTTTCATGTAGGGGATTTAAATATCTATCAATCTGTGGGAAAGTTCATCTTGAAAAAGTTTGTATTAGTTCTGAATTCATCTTAAGGAGGGAAGGAAATTTTGCTGGGGTGCCACAAAAGCTTTGTTTACTCATAGTGAATGAAAGCAAAATAAATCTGTATTTCTTGTTCTGTTTGTTTTTATTAAACCTTTGATAAAACAGTTTAATGAACAATACTGGCAGTCATATATAAGCACCGCTTATCTGAAGTGATCTTTCTGACCAGTTCCCAGGGCTCTTAAAAGCAGTTATCTAAAGATAAGTTAGCAAAGGAGCACATGCTCTTCCCAATAAAAATTTTTTAAAAGAAAATTGGGCAATGAATGAAAAGACTTAAACTTTTCAAAACTAAAGCCAGTCCACTTACTGTAAGTTTTAGCTGTTAGATAAATTAGAAGCTGGAAAATATTGGACCATATTCATTCATTCATTCAAGTCATTATGTAGCTTTTGTTGCTGTTCTCTAGCCATGACTATTTTGTTCATTAAAAAGTGTAGATAGAAATAATGCAGTAGTCTAAGAAATGCAGCTGCTTAGATTTTATACAATAATAATTAGTTTGTGCATGCCCTGTTCCTGAGTCTGCTCCTTTCTTTGGTTGTCCGTACTAAAGGCGTGCAGCGTATCAAAGTTATAGATAGTATTTTGTGAATACTTGGAATACACAAATTGAATGGCTGAACAAAATGGCTATTTTTTCAATGGTTCTTCTCCTAAACAAACCTGTTGGTAATAAAGATAGCAAGAAAACAGTTAGTTATAGAGTATTTATTAGCATTTTAATTGAACCAAAGCAAAACAGACTAAATGAAATCCGCTTTTGGGAGACCAAAAGAATCAAAGTGTTTTTTTTGTTGTTGTTTGTTTGTTTGTTTGTTTAACAATTATTAAGGTACAATTGCACAGCAATTTCAGTTTTATATTAGCAAGAAATGATTTTCCAAATTGTTGTTCTAGTCATGCAAATACTAAACGTCCTTTTGTAATACAAGGAAATAAGATCACAGACCTGAATTGCAAGGCCCATATGTTTGGTTGTAGATGAACTGCAAAATGACTTTCAAAACTCACAAAAATGTATACAGTCAAAATGAGAGAAATAAAGACCACTTTGTGATTGCATTATAAGTGAAGTATGGGCATTTTTCATAAGGCTAACTTTTATATAGAAGAAGAATTTCCAAAATCTTGCACTTGAAGTGAACCACAGACTCTGAACTTGTTTTGGTCTCTACTTCATTACTGAGAAGTAGTTTGAATTTTTGGAAACAGATCACTTACAGCAGTTAGAGCAAGTGATACATTTCTGCAGAGAATCCAATATGAAATTCATGCTTTTTTTTTTTTTTTTTTTTTTCCTGGCATTTAAAGGAGAAAACAAACTAGCTGTGTGATAAAGTGACAATGAAAGAGCAATTTTTGTTCCTCAATAATTCCTTCCATCAACAATTTAGCAATTCATATGTTGAAATTCTTTGAGTATTTTTTGTCTTGTGAAAGTCTGCAAATTTGGAGCAAAGACAGAGAATGAATGACAACTGATGATGGAGTTTAGCAAGGAAACTGTGACTGCAGAGAAATGCAGTCTGTAGCAGAAGTGAAATAAGGTGCTTTGCCATTGCATCCCTATGGTGTGTTGTCTGATAAAGGGACTAATCCATATTGGAGGTAGTCACTGAAAATAGCAAAATATGCTAATGTCTTCTGAGGCAAATGTGACGTGTGAGAAATGAAACAAATTGCTAAAAAAAATAAAATGAAATTTGCACTTACCTACAAATACTTGGGCAACGATCAGAACCTAGCTATAGCAGACTGCATGTAGAGCGACGTGAACAAAGTAATTGTTTTTCCTACATTCTTCTATTTGCTATGTTTAGAACCTCTTGCGTGGGTTTTATATGATGTCCAGTTCCTAAGTATTAGGTACTAAAAGTGCTGTCTGTAGCTGCCAGTTTTATTGTAGGGTGGAAGATATGTTGAGGTGTTAACGCTTCCTTAAAGCAGAGAAGTGTCTTGTCAGTTGAAGAATGCAACTGCATCAGTTGCTCATTTAGATTTTTCTAATGAGCGCTGAAGGGTACTTGTGAATCTCTTACCGATGCCAGAGACATCTTTGTTAGTGTTGGAGGTGATGTGCCACTTCAGAAGATGGCCTGCTCTGTTCTATTATGAAATGGCATAGGCATATCTCCAGCACTTAGTTAACTGAAACCAACTGCTGTAGTACATCTACTCAGGAGCATCAGTCCTGCCCTCCTTTCTCAAATAATTATAATTCTGTCCATGGTTTTTGAGGTATTCAGTGTCCTGGGCCCATAAAAGCTGAAAACCTTGTACAGGTCTGCAATGTAGACTATTTCTCTCACAAATGAAACTTCTACAATTAAAGGTGAACTAAATTGAGTCTGAGAGCTATTCCTGGCTAGATTTCTCAAAATGTACAGTGATTTAAGAAACCTGTAGCAATATCTCTCTTAGCAACAAAAATGCTCAATCTCAAATGTTATCTACAGGAAGAGGATAAATGAGAGAAGAAAGCACACTTGATTATAATTGATCTTATTTCTTAATATGTTATTGGAAGATACTTGTTACATAAAAAGGTGGAAATGCATATCCTAAATAAGAGCTGTCTTTTTTACCATCTTCTGCTGAGCCTAGGTTACTGGTTATTTTGTACTTTTTTTGCTGGTGTCAGTCTTTGGCATCTGTCCAGTTGCACTTATTTGATCCCAGTGTAAGTGACAGAGCATGAAAAAGACGATGAAGGATGATTCAGACAGAATAGCTGCAATTACTTATAACAGCAGCTTTTGGCTTTGTATTTTCATTGAATTAAAATTTAACAGCATTTTAAATGCATAGAGGAGGAATGAAAAGGTGTTTTCCAAGAGAAGTGATAAATGGCCTTTGATAATATACCTTGATACCACCTGAAGCTGTTGCACCTATTTGGTGCAACATTTAGGTGTGTCTTAAATTACCTCCCATTTCCTTATGCATGTACAAAGTTGAATGCACATCTAGGGACTACAACTTAAACCTTAATTGCACATTTTGGCTAGCATATTACGGTAGTAGCTACCTGAATATACTGAAGGGTTTTCTCTAGGCAGAATATGCTGTTCAGATTTCCTAATAAGCTCAAAATTCTACAGCAGAGAGACAGGAGTATTCATAGACTTGAACAGAGCTCTGTATTATAAGTGTATTACAATGCTCCAGTCTTCTCTCATTTTTTTCTTTAAGATCCATGCCGTGTGCACACTGAAAAATAATCTGATTAAAACAAAGCACTTCACAAGTACACTGAGGGAAGTATTAATGCAATTTGTTTTCCATAATCCCTGTTAACAATGTTGACCTTACAGAAGGGTTATAAGGGCTTTTTATACTACTGATGCTTTTCATTTTCTTGATCTTGTGACTGTCTTTTTCCCACTGCTCTATTTCTAAAACCAACAGCAGCTATAGCAGCAGCTGATTAGGAGGAAATGCTGCCTGCTAGATGGTAATAGCAAAACAAGAAGAATATAACTTAAACTCAGGATTTGATATGGCTGTTTGGTTTGTGGTTCTCTTCTGAAGATCTCAAAGGAATTTTCAGTATACTGGTGTAATCCAGTTTGACTGGAGGTTCCTTGTGCTTGCAGTACTGAATTGCTGTTACTTTGGTGGTTCTTTTCTGTCCTTTTTTTACTAGTAATTGATACAAAAGCGTGCAGCCCTTCCACGGAATGTCTTAGAATTTAATTTTTGTCCCAATGGATCCGGTATAAAAATAGCTTTGAACTAATTCTTTCTGCTTAATTAGTAGATGTGAACTCCCTCAAGTGTAGTAGTTTTAATAGATCCTTGTGTGGATATGAATTCTTGTGAGATGTATGAAAGAACTGATGTATGAATCCGTCAAGTAAGAACACACAGAACCACAGGCCCTGCACAGTGTACTGCAAGAGCCAGAAGCCGGTCCAGTGCTGATAAGTAAATCCACCCGATGTCCTCCTTCCCATCTGTCTCCTACCCTGAAGGAATGGCAATGCCCACACTCAGTTACGTGGCCTGCTTTTCCCAGGCTGCTTGTCTCGCATTTTTCAGCTGTCCCTCTGCCTTTGTCAGCACAGTAACCTATTCAGCACTTTGACAGCTCGGTGATGCTCGTTGGCCTAATTCTGCCAGGAGTTCTCAGGGCTCCCTGGGAAGACAGAATGTAGGAGAAACTGCTCTACAATACTGCAGCTGCAGCTGAGCAAACGTGCACAGCCCCACCAGAAGGGCTTCCATTGGCATATTCCAACACTTACACAATTTTATATTCTGCTTATTTCGACATTGCTTTGTAATTATTTTAAAATAAAAATATTTTCAGTTTTGTTTCTGCACTGCATCCTTCTCCAGACTTCCTTTTTCATTGTGTTAACAAATACAAAGAAAGTTGGAAAGAAACAAAGATACACACGCATACGTTAAAGCATTTAAACTATAGTGATTTCCTTTCACAGAATCACAGAATCACAGAATGGCCCAGGTTGGAAGGGATCACAAGGATCGTGAATCTCCAACCCCCCACCACAGGCACGGCCACCAACTTCCACATTTAATACTAGACCAGGCAGCCCAGGGCCCCATCCAAACTGGCCTTGAAAACCTTTCTTCTCCCTCTACTTCATTTGTCCACATTTGTAGTTAATATGATTGAAATGTTAAACTCTTTGTGTTACATTCATTTCTTCATTGTGCCTCTCATGATACTTTTCAGAATGCAGCTATCACTGCAATCTTTAAGTACTGTTTGGTTATTGGAAGCACTGACAAATATTTCTTCCTATAAATTTAAGATATGGATGGAAAGTCATCCTAAAACAAGCGTTCCATCAACGTCATACGTCCGTGTCATATTCTGTGATAGTATATTTGCAATAATCTTTTTTGTTACCACTTTCAAATTTTGGTTGGCAGGGTTTAACCTAATTCCTATGGTGCATAGGTATTACAGGGTAGTTCAGGAAGCTGATCTAGAGTCAGTGATATGACAAATATGGCCTTTTCACATTCATCTATTGAGCATCCTGTATCAGTGCTAATTCTGCTGCTATGTGAGACCATACCTGCTGGGGGAAGGTTGCAAGCTCTACAGCACACCTGTGTGCTGCCTGTGGAGCCCAAGGAGCAGTTGCTGCCACAGGTGATGACTTGTCTTCCAGTCATTACCCTGCTAAACAATGGCTGATTGTTAACAATCTAACAAGAGTTTATAGTCAGGATATGGGAAAAGAAAAAAGAAGAAAATATTTTGGGGGACTCAGATTTTCAGCAGTATACACAGACAAAGGTTGAAGCTGAAGGCAAATCTTTCTTTTCCACTGACAGTCATTTTTGAAGTAGTGAGGGAGAAGATAATGAGGACACCAGAGTGCAGCAGCAGTTTAAGTCTCTCCTGAGGAAAGATTCATGACTTCCACAACATGGTTAGATCTTACGCTCAGTGCCTTTTTAGGATAAAATCTGCATTTGTAGAGGCCACACATGAGTTTACTACAGAACACCAAAGGGGGAAAAAAAAAGAGAAAATGGAAGGGAGAGGGACCCTAATATTTTAGCTTCAGTAGCATGTGGTTTGACTTTTATATAATATAATAAGAAGATGCTTGATACAACACAGCACGTAAAAGTTTATACGAAGTTCCTGAATTCATAAAGCAACTTAAAGGCTAAGTAAGTCAAGAAATTCTCTCTTACTGTGATAACTTCTTATGCAAAAGATCTCATGTTTTCTGACAGTTTAAAGAAACAATTGCCAACTGGCTGATTGCTGTTACTGTTTGCAGTGCCTCCAAAGCCACTTCATCTGCAGAAGCTATCACCTGTTACATACCAAACCTCTAGGCATAAAGCTTTATCAAGTTCGAAGCCAAGAATGGAGGAAGATACACCTACTCCTGTTTCTAGTGTCACAAAAGAAAAGTCCAGTAAAGTGTCAGATCTCATCCATCGTTTTGAGGGATGCAGGTATGTGATGTGATTTTAATTGTTTCGTGATTCTGTTGGAAGAAGAACACGGATATTGTGGTAGCGCTCAAACCTGTGTCTGCCAGAGGAGCTGATGACAAAACAGCATGTTTTGAAATCATGCAGTTGTGTATTTGGTCTGCACAAGCCTGTTCATTTTGATGAGGTGCCAGTCTTAATTTTTTTTTTAAACAAGCAAATAACAGAAAAACAAAAACCAATCCCAAAACAAACGCTACTTGCAGCATTTTTAAAACATCCTGAAAAACATCAGCAGTTTGATTTTGGAATGAAACTTTGGAGTGAATCCTAAATTATTTTGTTCTTGTAGGAAAAAAACACCCACATTTTTCTCTATTTGCCTATAAAAAGGAAAGTCCTGACTTTCCTTTTATACTAACCTAAAGTCTTCAGATTATTCACATGAAGCGAGTTAGTTGTATTGATACGGCATGTATCCATGAAGCTGTTTGCATTGTAGTACTTGGTGATCTTAGTCAGATATATATGAATCTTCCTTAGTTTTTATACTGCATTTTACAAGAAAGACTTGGAGAAACACGAGATACAGTTAGTTCACAAAATAGTACTTCTTGTGTGCCTTTTAATTGGATGCATATGACAAGCATTATAAGCTCCGAAACAGAAGTTCTGAATATATCTGCTCTGTATAAAGGGAGTGACATTCCAGAAATCCCATGACAGAGAAGCACTTCAGGAAACAGTCCAGTGGCACTGGAGTGTTACAAGTATTGGACATTGCTTTCTTCTGTTTCTTCAGGATACCAATGTTTTGAAGCTCATGAGGGCTGAAATGTGTGATGTACAACAGAGCAGGTCCTAACAAGACTGTCGAGTGTTAAGATTTTCACTGAAAGAATTCTTCCTTAAGGTGGAGGAAACTTAATTTTTTATGCTGAGTGTTGCATAAATAGGTTTGTTTAATGGAATAGAAATAATTTCAGAGCTTCATCTACAAGAAAGTTCCATCATTTTGCACAAGCTTAATTGCATTGCTGTCATGGCAACTACAGAAAAGTGGAAAAAAAGCCTGTAAGGCAGCACTGGAGGTCCTGTGAATTAGACTAGTTTGAGTCCCTAGTCTTGTTATCACTGTTTCCTGTTCTTCCTCCAAAACATTATCCAAGTCTTTTTAACACTGTAGTGACCCTAGAAAAACATTTTTACCTCTTTGATCTCTCTTTCTAGTAGTTGTTAACTAACAAAAAGTTCTCCAATAAGATACGATGCTGTGTGCTTTTAGTTTTTTTGTTTGGTTGGTTATGATCTTTAAGTCCGAGCAGTTACCTTTTGATTGCACTTGTGGAGGTGAAGAATAAGAAGCATAAAAAAGAATTTCCCTAAAATTCTGCCTTTGATGAATAAAGACCAATATAAAAACATCAAGACGTCCTGTCCTGAAGGATGTGAGCTGCTGCTTGGATTCTCCCTGTCTATAGAAACACTGCCTTCTGTGATTTTGTTTTTCTGAAAGAAAGCTCCACAAGTTCCTTGTGCCTTCGTGCCATTAAGCCCTACATTTCTTCCTTTTATCCAGACTTGCTGGATTGTACAGGCACTCTTTAAATAATATGCAAATAAACTCAACAAGAAAGCTTCAAAAACTTACTTTCTTGTAGACCGTAAGGGCTTTTTTGGGGGGAGTTAGGTGTGGGAGAAGCTGAATAGCTTTTCTGGCTAATGTTATTCATTAAATACACCAAACAGTATCTGTCTACCGATAAATTCTCTTCAAAACTCTGATCTCTGCTCTTGAGAAACTTTCCTGAGTAGCATGCTTAGTGTCCTGCTGTGCCTGGGGAAGCAGTGCACATTTTTAAAATGACCTTACCTCGCAGAGTGAGTCTTCCATGAAGGCGAACTTCACTTATAATTATTGGTTTTCAAATGTCTAGGTAGCGTCTTCATGAAGTGCAAACTCTGATTGCCAATTATGATAACATGTTTTCATTAGTCTGTATAGTCCACAAGAAAAAAAATAAAAAAGGTAATTAAACCACTGTGTGATATGCATGCAGTGTAAAAATGTGAATGAATTTCAGAGTTAAGTTTCTCAGCGTTTTGAGAGTTGATTTCTAATGGTACAGTTTTTACACAACTGAGAAATGTTATATGATAGAAAATGAAGCCAGTATATATATTTTTTGCCTAAAGTGTACAGAAGTTCAGAATATGCTTGCAGTGTTTGTGTAAACTGTCCTATAAATAAGGAGTAAATATACAGTTTATAACTAATCATCAACTTCCTGGTAGATTAATAGTCCGTACTAAGAACTGTGTGTTAGAACGCAGTCATGTTTCTATTTTTCAGGTTGAATATGGTTTGATAAATGTACTTAAAATCCAAATGCTCAGGTTTTATTATGGTTTCAGTGATTTTTTTCTATTTGCTGTAATTAAGCCAAACATTTTTACAGAGTGGGCTAACATTTATATTATCTTACAATTCAAAATCTCAAAAATCCAACAGAAAGAGATAGTGAAAGGTACAAATGAGGGATAACGTGTTCAAAGCTGAGAAAAAATATGGAGCAAAAAAGCCTTCAGAAGAGATGCATCTTGAAGGACGTATAGTAATAAATAAGGAAAGTGGGGAAAGAAATGGGATAGTAACCAAAAGCTCTGCCTTTAATATGCTGATTTAAGGGAAGGGATGCTAAATGTTCTCAGATGTTTTTCATGCATTCTTAGCAGGCAGTTAAGAAACAGGCTCCTTGTTAGTTTAGGCACTGGTACCTGGGAGACAAAAATGCTTTCCCCATTTCTGCTAGTAGTCTTCTGGGATAGTTGGGGCAGGTTGCAGCGTGTATTGAAGCCTCAGTTTCCTCATCTCCTGCATGTAGTCAATGATACTGCCTTTCATTTTAAAAACTGAGATACAAGAGAGATGAGGATGGAGTGAATCAATATGGATACCACTGCAGCTTTTCTGGGAGGAGATGCATGTTTGTATTTTAATGGAAAAGTTTAAGTATTGATGGTATGAACTTCCTGATATTAATGCTGGAAGAAATAGTTTGGAAGAACTGTTTATATGGGCTAGCTGTCCTACTCCCCGTAACAGGGGTTTTCTGTAATACTATGTTCAATTTTTTTTTTTCCTGTGTTTTGCTTGTTTGGTATTTTTAGCCCATTCAGTCCTATTGACTTGAAGAAAGACTCCTCTGCTCTCAATGTCTCTAAATCTCAAGGAAGATATGGGTCAACGCCACCACCTCAGCCAAAACTCCCCTCCCAACACCCACTACTAAAACAGGGAAACAGTAATACCGACAAAACTCAGGTTGCACAGACACACACAGCCAACGGAGTAGTAGCACAAGACCAGGTGGAACGTGAGGACAGAAGGATACTTGACAGAGATTCTACTGTGTCCACCCTGGTTCCAGATAATTCAATCAACAGCAGCTTGATAAATGGAGAAAGAGTAAGCACATCCAGAGATTCTCTGGAAACTACAACTTCCTATGAAGGATCAGCACTTAACAGCTGCTACAGGACTCCAAGCAGTGATACACTGCTCCCATCTGACAATGAAATTAGTACTAATGTGGAGGAAGAACCGAATGAGGAAATGATCAAACAAGACCAACCTGCAGAAACAAAGGTAAAGAGAGAAGTTGTTTTTCTTGCAATATCGCTACTTTGTGTATATTTTCCAGATTTCTATTTACAAAAATAAGCTTTGTAGAGCAAATCAGAAAGCTGAAAATCTTCTGATGATTTTTCCTCTAAAACTTAAGATTTATTACCTTTATTAAAAAGAGGTTATTTAAAAGAAAGCAACAAACTTGTCTGAAACTACAAAAAGAGATCTGCAAGCCTGACTACCCAGTGCCAATTCAGTGATGTGCTTCTGAGGTAAGCTAGCAAAAAGAAAAAAATGTGGTATGGCACAATTTTCTTGGTTTAGGCAATGCTACCAAAAATATATTGATGTTTCAAATGTGTTCATCATGAGTTTAAAGAAAAAACAAAACAAGAGGAAAATTCTGTGCTAAACTGTGAGGAAGATATAGTAGTGTACGTAAAACAGAATTTCATATGTAGTAAATTACAGCAACAGCACTTCAGGCAGAACTGCTGTGTGGATCCTTATCTTGGATGTAGTTGTCAAGTCAAAGATGGAAAGGCAGTGGCAAGTACGCTAGCTATTAGATAGACACAAAGTTCAGAAAATATGAAGTATGTGCCTTGTTATCAAGAGCTGTAACATGATGAATTTGAGCCTCCATATAAGGAAAGTTTTAAATAATTAAGGGAAATAAGTGGGTGGAAGAAAATCTGTCTTGGAAAAATTAATTGCTGAGAAAATTATGCATATTTCCCTTTCTAAAAGTTTGATTATGCAGTTTGTCTTCCTTTACTGAAGTATTCATGGCCAACTGGCATCATCAATAGTTTCAGTCCATCTTTGCTATGTGAGTCACTGTAGGGGACTGGGCTAGCACTCTCCATGCCCTCCTTTTCACCACACAGCCAAAGGGGTGAGTGGCTGGTCAGAAGTCATTTTGTGTGTTGCTGAGCACTGCTAAAGATGTTCCCCAGTTGGCAGATGTACACTTGCATCAGCTAACAACAAAACTTCAAAGTGATTCTGGAGCTGGAAATACAGGATTTCATAGATTCTGATAGTGTTTCTGTGTCTTCACAGAATCATAAAATGGTTTGGTTTAGAAGGGATTTTTAAAGACCATATAGTTCCAATCACTCAGCCATGGGCAGAGATACCTTCCATTAGATCAAGTTGTTCGAATTCCCATCCAACCTGGCCTTCAACATTTCCAGGGATGGGGCATCCACAACCTCTCTGGGCAATCTATCCTAGTTCTTCATAGCAAATAATTTCTTCCTAATATCTAATCTAAACTTACCCTCTTAGTTTAAAAAGATTACACTTTGTGCTATTGATACACTTCCTTATAAAGAATCCCTCCCCATCTTTCCTTTAAATCCTTTTTAAGTACTGGAAGGCCACACTGGGGGCCTTCTCTTTTCCAGGCTAAATAACCCCAGCTCTCAGCCTTTCTTCACCAGAGAGATGCTGCAGATCACCTTTGTGGCTCTCCTCTAGACTTCCTCCAACAGGTCCATACTGTCTTATGCTTGAGGCCCCAGACCTCAACACAGTACTCCTGGTGGAGTCTCATGAGAGCAGAGTAGAGGAATAGAATCACATCCCTTGACTTGCTGGCCACACTCCTTTTGATGCAACCCGGAACATGACTGGCTTTCTGGTCCATCAGTGTACGCTGCTGGTTCTTACTCATTTTTTCATCTATCATTACACCAAAGTCCTTTTCACGGCTGCTATCAATCCACAAATTGTCCAGTCTGTATTCATGTTTGGGATGTCCCCAACCCAAGTGCGTAACCTTGCACTTGGCCTTGTTGAACTTCATGAGGTTTGCATGGGTCTCCCTCTCAAGCATGTCCAGATATCTCTGGATGGCATCTCTTCCCTCCATTGTGTCAGTTGCACCACTCAGCTTAGTGTCATCTGTAAACTTGCTGACTGCATTCAGTCTCACTGTCCATGTCACTGACAAAGATGTTTGATAATAATACCGGTCCCAGTATAGACTCCCGAGGGAAACCACCTATCATTGGTCTCCACCTGGGCGTTCAAGCCATTGCCAGTGACTCTTTGGATGTGACCATCCAGCCAATTCCTTGCCCACTGGTTGGTCTATCTGTCAAATCTGTGCCTCTCTGTTTTATAGATAAGAATGTTGTGCATGACAGTGTCAAATGCTTTGCACAAGTCCAGGTATATGACGTTGCTTGGTCTTATTTTTACCCATCAGTAACTCTATTGTAGAAAGCCTCCACATTTGTCAAACACGATTTGTCCCTAATGAAGCTCTGTTGGCTTTCACCAGTCACCTCACAGCTTTCTATATACCTTAGCATAGTTTCCAGAAGGTTCTGCTTCATGGTCTTTTTCTTACACAGCTACGCTGGTGTTTTCATTCACAAAACAGCACCATCTCTCCAAGCTCTTGTGTATGATTAAATCCTGTATGTACACATGGAGGGTAATTTCATTAACTAGGAAAGACGGATCTCATGTATTACAAGATAAAATACAATGGGTCATGCAAAGAAAGTGCTAGTATGTGGGTAATTGTTTTGTTGATTTGTTTTGAGCATTTGTTTTTGACAGTAATGTATAAACACTGTTTTCTATCTAAATATAATTCCAGTGGTGATCCATTGTGCCTTTAGCCTGCCATACCTTTCATTATGCTTTTGTCTTCTACACTGTTCAGTAATGTGTGCTTCCCCTCTCTGTGCCAATAAAAGTGCTGACTGCTACACTGACAATGCTAAGCTTGCATCCAAGTTACACAGTAAGGTGCTGGCAGCATTCTTCAGGAAAAGGCAGAAATGGGAAGCAGTTGTATCGTCAAATCCAGGAAGGAATTGGTCCAGTGCTTTGAGAAAGTGTGGCTGGGAGCAATCTCATTAAAATGTCTTTGGCCTGCTGAGTAGCTAATATATGTTATCTGGCTTGTACTGACCAAGATCCAAAGTGAGAGGTGTGTTACAACTCGTACTAGATGTACTTGTTGCTGGTGCTAGAAGGATGAAAAACAAAATATAATAAGCCCATGCAAGTTAACTCTTAAGACAGACATTGGAGTGCAGTGCAGTGGAGAACTGAATCTGTAAAAACTGAATTGGATGACAGCAACAGTTTCTGAGATACCAGTGAGCTTGTGGTATAGCATCTCCTTTAGTAACATTAAGAATCACATCCACCATAGATTGATCTAAGAGCTATACTTTACAAAATAAAACACTGATTTAGATTAGGGTAGTGCAGTGCATATATTGAAATCATCTCCATCAAAGTAGCTGTTGCCGTGCCATCTGGAATAAGAGGAAGGATGGTGAGGAATAGGAGAGGCCTGACTGAGCCTTAAGCTGTTACTGTGAGTAGGCAGTTTGTAGATTCTGCTGAGCACTCCCATAGTCAGTAAAGGATCTTAAAACTTGTATACGGTCACATTGAAATTGTGTTGCGCTCAGTAACAGCACTCTTAGCATCTTTTTCCATTAAGCAGGCATAGGTACAAATGAGTAAAAGCAATAGGATTAGATGTATACAAGCCATAGTTATATTTTATGCATCTGATATGTATTTTGATACTGATGTGAAGTATCTTGTCCCCTTTGTGCAGTAGTCCCTAATCTGGGGAAGGAGGGTGAGGCAAGGGGCTGTCCTGCTCTGTTCTGCACTGTGCGGCCTCACCTTGAGCACTTAGCGTAATTTGGGGTGCCACAATGTAAGAAGGAAATAAAAGTATTAGGGAGTGTCCAAAGGAGGGCTGCGAAGATGGTGAAGCATCTGTAGGGCAAGGTGTGTGAGGAGCAGCTGAGGCCCCTTGGTTTGCTTAGCGCAGAGCAGAGGAGCTGAGGGGAGGCCTGATGGCAGCTGCAGCTCCTCACAGGGAGTGGAGGGCAGCGCTGAGCTCTGCTGTGTGTGACAGCGACAGGGCCCGAGGGA
>JAOWBP010000001.1:54904792-54920645 GCA_028571105.1 Tragopan temminckii | reverse complement strand
GCTGCGCAAACACAGGGCCCTCAGCTGCTCCTCACACACCCCGCCCTCCAGATCCTTCACCATCTATGCAGCCTTCCTTTGGACACTCTCTCATAGTTTTATCTCCTTTTTTACTGTGTCACCCAAACCTGCACCCAGTGCTCGACGTGAAGCTGCACAGTGCAGAGCAGAGCAGGACAGCCCCTTCCATCGCCCGGTGTCAGTGCAGTTCCTGATGCACCCTAGGGCATAGTTTGGCCCTTTGGGCTGCCAGAGTACACTGCTGACACAGATGCAACTTGCCATCAGCCACAACCCCCAAAACCCCTTTCCACAGGGCTACTGTCAAGCCTCTCATCCCCCAGTCAGTACATAGATCCAGGGTTGCCCCTTCTCAGGTGCAGAATCCGACACTTGCTCTTGCTAAATTTGTTGTGCTCTCCTGTTCAGCCCAGACATATCCAGAACAGGAGTTTGTGGAGTGAGCCAGATAAAAACTCAAGCTGACATTCCAGTGCTGACTTCATCTTAGACCGGATACAGTGCAATGCAGTGAGGGGGTCCCACTGCCCAAGCTGTTGAACATCAATTCTGCCAATAGAGGTTGAAAGGGTTTGGCACCTTCAGGGAAACATCCAGCACTTTCTAGCTGGGGACTGTCAAAAGTACCTCTTCTAGAGTGACTCCTACTTAAAATGTAAGAGACTATTTGGAGGTAAAGGTGAAGAAGCCCAATTTGCAGCTCTTGCTGAAGAACAATAAATCCCTACATAGGCTGCCCTATATTTGCTGAAGCATTAATTGTTTTGTTTATTTCATTGCCAAACACAGCTTGGGAAGTTTTGATCTGAGCTTTGACATGGGAAATGTTGATGATATCTATTGCTTTGTGCAGATAGCTTTGATGCAGAAAGTGCATAATTTAACTAGAAAAGCTTGAAATTAGGAATTTCACTCCTGTGAAAAAATCTGTGAAGAACTGTTCCAGTATTACAATAGAATCTGTATGTGTATTTTGGTCGTATATTCATTTGAATAAGGATTCATATGTATGTATACATTTCTGCATATATTATATGCACATGAATGTTACATGCATCTTTTGATTTCATTGAGATTCATCATTGAGAAATACAGTGCTATAAAACACAGACAACTTCAGAAAAAAAGTCTTTGAAATATTCACATTTTAATATGCATCTCAATCATTTTCAAGCATAAGTTACAATTAAGTAAATGCAAAGTAAATACGTAACAAAAGATGTTTGAAAATGAAAAAATGACTTTTTGGCTGTATTTTGTCTTGATTTATTGAATAATGAGCATGATGAATCAGCAAACTTCTACTTGAAAGTTACTGCAAATGTTTTTGTCACTTCTGATTTTAACATTAATTATTTTCTTCTTAAACACTTCTTAAACAAAGAGTCAGCTTTCTGATGCTCACTAGCCAGAAACTGTCCTAGGACACTAGAAGGAGCCTAGAAAATAAATATAACCATTTTTTTGTCTCAGTGGCTTTGTTGAGCCTCAGCAAACTCACACAAGTTGCCTTCAACATCATTCAGCGTTGTAGAGATGTTAAAAGGATTGAAAAAGAGAGACAGGCCTAGGAGGACACTTCTATTTAGATACTGGGAAGGCTTGCTGTGAGCTGCTGATGTTTTCTCTTTTTAAAGCAATCGTTTTCTCTGTTGGGTTGTCTCAACTCACTTTGAGTCACACAAATTAACTGTGAAAAATTTCTTCAAACATTTTCTCCACAGTAAATGGGAGATTTAATTGGGTTCAAGCTGACAAAAAGGTAATTCTTCAACAAAATTGGTGTTTTTTTTCTCCTCAGCAATATCTTTGCCATGTGGTGTTCAGACAGTTATATCTCAACATTTGACATATGCTCTTCTCATTTACTCAAAGAAGATGTACTATGATAGAGCTGCTGAAGATGACCCTCTCTTAGGAAGTATGCTTATGTGATTAGGACAGTGGGCTTCTTTTCTGAGAGAATGAAACAAAATGATTTCCCGTTTGTACCTGTGTGTGGCAAGTTTTTCACTCTGCAATCTCAAAAAGAAACATGTACCAGAAAAGCTAGTGTGATAGGTAAAGTTTCTTTTGCAACTTTGGGATGCTAGTACTGTGTGTTCTGTGTTGGTTCCTAGAAGAGGTGAAAGATAAATAACAGTGATAAAATTGGTTTTCGTAACTGCAAACTATCAAACAGATTGCAAGGAAGTCTCATCCAGCTGAGATCTTTGAAAGGAAGAGTGCATTTCAAAATGGGTACAACTGCTTTTGAATTGCTTTTATTTCCGTTTTAAGATGGTGACATGGATAATTTCTGCAGTTGCTAATTTTGTCAAAAACAAATGAACAGACTGAAATATGGTAGTGTGTTCCCAAAAATTTGCTCTGTGTGGAAATAAAAATACGTCGCAAACAAGAAATACAATTTCTGTCCCTAGGAACAGCAGAGCTATTACTATTCAGAAGGAGTACTCTAGCTGCAGTTGGAGCTTTGTTCTTTTCTCCTTGGAAGTAGGAGCACGTACTTTTCGTCAAACAGAAGTGGATTAGCTTCATCCATAATTACTGGACTAGGATGAGTAAAATTCAGTAGGTCTGTGTGTTTCATTTTACCTACTGTCCAAGCTGGCAGATGGGTTTTAAATTTGTGTGTTTTCTCTGGAAACAGTCCTTTCTATCTGAAAGAAGTATTTGTTCCCAGAAGCCATTTATGTTCAGCAGAAAAATGACCGTAAAGATATCTACTATCTCAGATACAGTTTTTCTTCATGATGACTGAGATCAATAATCTATCAGTATCAGTTCTGTCTGATGAAATTAGGTAGACACTGCAACAGAGTGCCTCTTTAACACCAAGTTGCTTAATGGAAGGCCTGCCCTTTGGTAATGCATGCTAAAGGCAGATGGGGGCAGCAAGTAGGCAACAGTTGTATTGATGATGTACTCGTTGCCCTCAGCTGTCCTCCTCTGTGCTACTATGCAGTGCCTATGTAGAGCTCCCTTTATCTAAAGAGACTGATATTTTTTGGATCATAAAATAATGATGAGCTTTCACCCTGTTTTTTTTCTTCTTGAGTCATCAGTCACCTGTGCATAAAAAAATGAGGCCAACTTTGAGATGTTTTTAACATGGCTTCTATTTTTGTCCTTACAATTTTACCTGCAATCCATTGCAGGTAGTAATTGAAACGGTGTTTTGAAAGTCTGTCTGTAAAACCAAGAGATCATCATAAGTCTTAGTGCTTTGGTATTTTTGAGCAGCAGCCACTGCTTGAAAGCCTTGTTATGAGATAATAGGAGTCTGAACCACTGCTTGGAACATTTTGTGAGATGGCATTAATATCCTCAGAGTCTCTAAAAGGCTTTTCTTTTCCATCTCTGAGTTTCACGGTGGCTCTTTTGACTCTTCCAAATGTTGCCTGGAGGGATGCTGATAGAGAAGGCAGTGCTTTTTGAAGGACCCTTCAGAAGGGACAGCTTTGAGTTCTGTGAATTAGTAATTCAGCCACTCACAGTGGAAGTGTGGAACATGGAACATGATGTTTTGTCTGCACGTGTAAACACTGGGCTGAAATACCACAGCAGTGAGAGAAAAAGAGCAGTCAGCCTAATAGGCTCTGGATCCTGCTGCAAAAGCAACGAAAGCAAGAAGCATCCTGTATCATCTGCTTCCCACTTCACAGCTCAGAAAAGGACAAAGGCAGAGAAAAAAAAAAAAGAAGTTGGAGTACTACACTAAAATTTGAAAATGAGATTCATTCAGAGGTATCATCATAAGTAGTGAATATCTGAGCAGATAAAACATTAAGTTTTTCTTGTTTGCTTGTTTTAAGATGCTGTGTATTAAAACCTCAAAGAGTCCTCCAGGACCTCTTCTTCTTTTCAACATCCATATTTCTCTGTGGATATTCAGAAAGGAACTTACTAGGTCAGAATCAGTGGATTGTTAGTTATATTGTAAATCCCATTTTCTTCTGCACTGTCTTTAAAAGAGTGGATTTTGTTTACAGGGGACTGCTGGGAATGGGGTTCCTGGAAGATGTATGTGCTCAGGTTCCTGGTCTGTGTTACGCTTGCACATGGTGGGTTATTTAATCTAATTGTGCAAATGTACACAGCCATTTGTTTACTATATTTGCATTCAATAATCATGCCCTCCTTCATGAAATTTTCAAAGATATAAATAAAAATTATGAAGGATGGTAAAGCTATTCATGGAAAATATAAACGCGTCAGTAAAATGTATCAGTGTAACATGTTGTAAGTGACAACGATGCAGTTATGCCTATTAAATTTCAGAGAACATACGTCTTGATCAATCCAGTATCATTACTCTAGCTGACTACCCTTAGTGCTTGGGCCCTTCAGTGAGCAGTGTGTAAAATTGTGACCTAGCAATGCTGCAAATGGTAGCACACTTAATTTTATGATTTAATTTTGTGGTTTCTGGAACCCCTCAAGATGTATACGCAGAGTGCGGGAGTGGAAGTGGTGAATGTGTCTGGCTGTTTGGCGTTGAGCAGAAAAGCACGGGTAGAATGAGATGCTGGGTGTTTGACTCTGACTCTGTTGCAGGTGGAAAGAGAAAAGGCCATTCTCCTGGCCAACCTGCAGGAATCTCAGACGCAGCTGGAGCACACCAAAGGAGCCCTGACTGAACAACATGAGCGAGTCCACAGGCTCACGGAACACGTCAACGCCATGAGGGGCCTGCAGAGCAACAAGGAGCTGAAAGCAGAGCATGACTGTGAGAAGGGGCGAGACCCCAGCGAGGAAGCACACGACTATGAAGTGGACATCAATGGTTTGGAGATCCTAGAATGTAAATACAAAGTAGCTGTTACGGAAGTGATAGACCTTAAAGCAGAAATCAAAGCCTTAAAGGAGAAATATAATAATTATGTGGAAAACTACACTGAAGAGAAGGCCAAGTATGAGAGCAGAATCCAGACTTACGATGAACAGGTGACAAGCCTAGAGAAGTCAACCAAGGAAAGCCAGGAAAAGATGGTCCACATGGAAAAGGAGTTGCAAAGGATGACAAGCATAGCGAATGAAAACCACAATACCCTCAACACCGCCCAGGACGAGCTGGTGACGTTTAGCGAGGAGCTGGCTCAGCTCTACCATCACGTCTGCCTGTGCAACAACGAGACACCTAACAGGGTCATGTTGGACTATTACAGGCAGAGCAGAGTTACCCGCAGTGGCAGCCTGAAAGGCCCAGATGACCCACGGGGTCTCCTTTCCCCTCGGCTTGCCAGAAGGGGAATGGCATCGCCTGTAGAAGCCAGGACTCCGACCGAGCAGGTGACAAAAGAGGCCACAGAGCCTGGCAAGGAGCAAAGCCCAACGAAAACACCTACAATTTCCCCTGTCATCACTGCCCCTCCTTCCTCCCCAGTCTCCGACAGCAGTGACATTCGCAAAGAGCCGATGAACATCTACAACCTCAACGCCATAATAAGGGACCAAATCAAGCATTTGCAGAAAGCTGTAGATCGGTCGCTGCAGCTGTCGCGCCAACGTGCTGCAGCCCGGGAGCTGGCACCCATGATTGATAAAGACAAGGAGGCCTTAATGGAAGAGATTCTGAAACTGAAATCCCTCCTGAGTACAAAGCGGGAGCAGATAGCAACCCTGAGAGCAGTGCTGAAAGCCAACAAGCAGGTAAGGTGCCAATAAAACAGGCGGTCGGGAATGTCTGTTATTTATACAGGTCGCTTGGCAAACCTCCCAAGAGGTTTTTTAGAGGAGAGGTTTCACTCACAGGTTACTGAGCCTTTCACTCCATCGCAGTGAGGGAAGGCCCTTCTGCCTTCCCATCCCTAAGCTTTTCAGCATTGTGTTTTCTAGCACCCATTCTTCTTGTTCTGTGTAGCGCTCCAGAGGCCACAAATCTTGAATGCCCACCATCAAATTTAAGGGCATTTAAAATAAATATTGCAAAGCTAAAGCACTTCTCAGGAGGAGAATGGCAGATGTAAGAGTGCAAGTGGTCACTTTGGACTGTACAGAAGCTGGACATTTCTGTGATAAAATGCAGGGTGAAATGCAGAGTAATTTTCTTTACAGGTCATTGCAATTTTTAGAATGATTTTTGTTTTATTCTTATAACTTCTTCCATTGTTGTGTTTTTAATCCCTTAGGAAATGGAACTATTTTCTGTTTCGTTTTTAAGAAAAGGGATCTCTCTGCATGATAAAGCTACCTGAAACAGTAACTGCCTTTTTTTTTCTAAAGAAGGATTCATGATGGAGTTATTTTTCTAAGAACAAAAAAACCGTCATTATTTTGAAATTTTTGGTAGTTTAAAAAATCATCAACCCACTTTATTGCTGCTGTTACACCAATGTAATTAAGTTGAGAATTAGAACATTCTATTTAAAATGCAAAAAGAACGCCTCACAATGGTGTACTTTTCAAGAATACTCACAGTTGGTTTTTTTTTTGCTTGCATATCCTCGCAAACACCGTGTATCTAATAGATTCCAGGTCTGCAAGCAATTTAAAAGTTAAATATAAGCATGAAATTGTATTTACTACAGTTAGTCTCCTTATGCTCCAAATTAAGTCTGAATGTAAGAGGCTGCAAGGACAGAGTTGCTGTCCCAGATTGTCCAAGACTTTTTCCATCTTCAGTAGTGCTGTCGTCACCACGTGTGGGCATAAATGCTGGTTAACGGAATGGGATGCCATTCTCCAATGACAGTGATAGGATTTCTGTGTTAAAATTTGCAATAGTCAGTTAATCTGAAGTTAAGATTCAAATTTAACTGATGATTGGATCTGCAACTGCATTTTATGTACTGGGAATTTTTAAATTGCAGCTATATTTCAATGTATGTTGATTCTTTTATAGCATTTCCTCCCTCTCTGCAGTACAACACATTAAATATTAATTCAATTAATCAAGTACCATGCCTAGCAAAGCAATAATAATGCTGAGCAATTATAGGAGGATTTTCCATGTAATTAAGATGTAATTGAAGTATATGGCTTTAGATTCCAAATTAAAGACTTCTTCCATTAGCATAGAGCTATAATTTATTTAGAGATACTAGAAGAGAATGTGGCTAAGTCCTACTCTCTTTATAATGTTTTTTATTATCATTACTACTTTCAGAAATTGAGCATCTTAAATTGTTCTCAGAACTTTTAAAAGTACTTTTATAAGTATCAGCATAAATATTGGCAACTGTTCAACTGTGTATCAACTCTTGCAGTACTGTTCATGCAAACCTAATAGTAATCTCTGCAAACTTTCAAGTCAAAAGACATGATAATACAACAGAGATGTAGAAATTTAGAGAGATGGGAGATTAGTTCTACTGTGTTGTAGCAGTACTGCCAGCCTCTGATGATGAGTGTGTCCCAAGAACCCAAAGCACATCTCATGTTCAGGAAACATGAGTCAAGATTAATTCCCTTGAGTTCCTCCCTCCAAAACAAAACTTTGAAGCAGAAATAGGTTGGGAATATTTTTCATCAGTTCATTCTATTTAGATGAGCCTACAGAGGACATCTGGTTCAGGTTTTTGCATTTTCTCTAAAACCACAAAATCTTCAATTGTGATTGGCTAAGAGCATTGTAGAATCATGAAATCATAGAATCATAGAGTCATAGAATGGCCTGGGTTGAAAAGGATCACAATGATCATTGAGTTTCAACCCCCCTGCTGTGTGCAGGGTCGCCAACCACCAGACCAGGCTGTCCAGAGCCACATCCAGCCTGGAAATGGTTTGGGTTGGAAGAGACCTTAAAGCCCATGCAGCCCCAACCCCCTGCCATGGGCAGGGCTGCCACCCAGCAGCTCAGCTGCCCAGGGCCCCATCCAACCTGATCCTGAATGTCTCCAAGGTTGGGGCATCTACAGCTCTCTGGGCAACTGTTCCGGGGCCTCACTGCCCTCTGAGTACAGAACTTCTTCCTAACATCTAACCTAAACGTCCCCATTTTTAGTTCAAAGCCATTCTCCTTGTCCTGTCATTATTAGACTGTGCAAAAAGTCAATCTCCATCCCGCTCATAAGATCCCTTCAAGTGCTGGAAGGCTGCAATGAGCTCTCCCCAGAGCCTTCTCTTCTACAAGCTAAACAAGGCCAGCGAAGCTGGTGTTGTTATGCAGTTATGAATTTTCATGCTGTATGTTGTGTTCCGAGGCACTGCAGGTGCTCGGGGGAGCACTGGGGGCCCTGCTGGGGGCAGCGAGCCCCATGTCCTCTCTCATCCCAGCTGCCGCAGGTGCCAGCTCAGCTCCTGGCCTGCTTTGTGGAAATGCTGTCACAAAGAGCTGTGATTGCGTTGGTAGTGCAACCGGCAAAGATATTGAGGTGATTTTCTGGTTTGAATAATACCAGAAAGCAAAATGAGCACAATCGAATACATTGAAAAAATGGCAGTGTCTTCCTAGAGCATCCCGCCGTTCAGATCTGGATGGGGAGACAAGCAGCAGAGCCCCGGATCTTGTATTCAGAGTTGTTTTTCGATGAAGTTGCACCCTTAATCAGGGAAGCATTAATGCCATCTAGTGACCACCTCAAGTATTGCAGCATTACCTAAATGAACAGCTTTCCTGGCCATATGTTTCATTGCTGCGTGCTGCCATCCTCTGTTATCTAGGCACAGGGGCACATGGTTCATCAGAAGAAAAAAGCAACGATCCTGAACTGTATTCACTTCTCTTTACAGTAAGTTACCCGATTTCAGGAAAGCACTGAAGGGCTCTCTGTTTCTCCTTCTGTTTCAGTGGGCCTGGCAGTGTGGCAGCGCAGTTAGATCTTTTAAATCTTTAATAGCATGCAATAAATTTCTGTTTGAACCTGCTAGCCATTGCCTAGCTCAATCCATTTGGCAATATTTAATGCTAAAGTCTTTTTATTCTATCTGTGTTTTCTTTGAAAATATTTTCAAATCAACATTTTAGTGTTAGTCTGAGCCAGAAATAGAAGACAGCGAACACTATAACCCAGAAAAGAAGATGAGATTTGCTGTAAGAATCTGCAAACCTAAGACCAAGGAAATTGATTATTAAACAAATCAACAGTTTAAGATAGCAAGTCATACGATCTTATTGGCTTGCTTGCTTTATTTCATCATGATGTATGTGTCTGTTTATTTGTAGCCATAACTGCTATGTCAGCACCAGTTTCATGGAGCAAAACCAAGTAGCTTTAGTATTAACAAGGAGAATAAATTGTAAAGTAATATGAAATTAATTATATAATACCTTTTAGGACTAGTTCAATAATGGTTATGATTTTGGTCTCTAACAATACACAGAAAGCAGAGCTGCCTATGAGAGAAACGTAATTTAAATTTCAATTGAAAAATGATTGGTTGTTTCTGCAGGTAAATAGTTGCATGGGAAGGAACTGAGTCAGCAAGACTTTCATGTCTGTACTGGCAGTAACTCTGATGCTTGCAGCTTCCATAACTGAGATACCTGTAAAGTTCAGAAAATATAATTGAATAACCCCGGGTATGCAACATCTGACCCATAAACAAAAGCTCGGATGTTACACAGACATTGTGCAGTGGATTTTGTCCAGTGAGACTGGTGGAAAGATTGAGTACCACATACGATTTCTGCACTAAAATGGCAGGTGGCTGTTCTCCCTTCTTGTACTTACCACTGTAGCAGCTAATATTCTTTCTGCAGCTTTTTTTTTTTTTTTTAATTTGGTTTGTTTCTTCTACTCTTAATATAAAATAAATGAGATAAAGTCTTTCTAGGAGATGGAATATAGAGAAAATGAGGTTTGTTCACAGATTTCTTGAGGGCAACCTTTAGGAAGCTGAATTTGGGCACGCTTCTCTTCTGTAAGGATAAGGAAGGGCATGGAAACAACGTCACCACTTCTGGCAGGACTGGGCATGTGTTCACCTCAACTCTCCCCTCCCCCCCCAAACTCAACCTGCATTGCTGGATTCTGATGGACAGAGGTGCTAAGCATGGTGTGCCGCATCTCTGCCTATTGCTGGCATTTCACACTGGCAGGAGACCAGGTGTTGGAGCTCTCTGCTCCTTCCTTGCCTTCTTCTCAGGACCATTCTTTGGACAGCAGTAGCAAAGTTCTCTGCCAGCAGTTAGTGCTGGGACTACAGGCACAGGCTGAGCAACCAAATTCACTTGTCTCGCTCCTTGGCACTGGATGGTCTCCTGCCAGCACTGTTGTTAGGCCTTCTCCTGCTGCTTTACGTACCTCACCAAAGAGTATTCACGTATTTTTCCTGTCTTCATCTTTTACTTGTGCTCTCCATTTCTCTGTCTGCTGCTCAGACATTGCATTTTGGTGTGGAGTAAAGTTCTCTAATTTCTCTGATACGTCTTTGTAGTTCCCACCCTCTTAAAGCCAAGTGCTTCAGAGTCATAAAATCATAGAATGGATTCAAAGGGACCTTGAAGATCATCTAGCTTCAGCCCCATTGCTGTGGGCAGCCCTAGACCTGGCACTAGATCAGGCTGCCCAGGGCCCCATCTAACCTGGCTTGAATGTCTCTAGGGATGGGGCATCTGCAGCTTCTCTGGGCAGCCTTTGCCAGTGCCTAATCACGCTTTGAGTGGAAAATTTCTTCCCAACACCTAATCTAAATCTCCTCTCTTTTAGTTTAAAACCTTTCCCCCTTGTTCTGTCAATAGCAGACCATGTAAAAAGTCAGTCTCCCTCCTGATTAGAAGCTCTTTTTAAGTACTGAAAGGCCACAGTGAGGTCTCCCTGGAGCCTTCTCTTCTCCAGACCGAATGAGCCCAGCTCCCTTAACCCTTCTTGCACTTGGCCTTGTTGAATCTCATTAGATTCTTTTGGGCACACTTTTCAAGCCTGATCTGGTCCCTCTGGATGGCATCTCTTCCTTCTGTTGTATCAACTGCACCACTCAGCGTGGTGTTGTCCACAAAGTTGCAAAGAATGCGCTTAATCCCACTGTGTAGGTCATTGATAAAGGCACTCTTCAGTCCCAAGAAGGATCTCTGGGAAGACTTGTGACTACACCTAGGCATAGAACTTCTGACCACAACCCCGTGGCTGCAATTATCAAACTGATTCTTTATCCACTGAACAGTCCACCCTTTAAATCCATATCTTTCCAATTTAGAAATAAGGATATGTATAAGGTCAAAGGCCTTATACAAGTCCAGGTAGATGAAATTAGTTGCCTTTCCTTGCTCCATCAGTGCTGTCACTCTATCATAGAAGGCCACCAGATTGGTCAGGTGTGATCTGTCCTTAGTGAGCTGTGCTGGCTTCTTTGGATTCTCATCTTGCTTGTATCTGCTTACTTGTAATAGCTCTTCAGAAAGAGCAGTTAAAAGCAAAGTCGGGCCCTGGGTGCCTGCTTCCTTCTGGCACACCTTGCTTGTACACACATACTTTTGTTTGCCCCATCCTCACTTTCAGAGCACTCTCCCCAGGTTTTTAATATCCTGGATTATTCCCCAGAACTGGTTCTTGGCACAGCCACATGATTCAGCAGACACAGTTTTGGAGATCGGCAATGGGGAAGAACAAACAAATAATTTTAGGCTAGAGTTGCTGCTGTGGCTTCAGTTGGCCTTATTCCTGAGCATGCTATCCATGGCACAGCCTAGCAGTGCAGTGGAGGGGACCAGATACTTGGGTTCCTCTGAAAGAGGAGATCCAACTGCCTTTTCTCTCCTCATCTATGCTCCCCACTGCACATCCTGACTCTGAGGTACCTCAGGCTCATTTTCTGCCTGCTTGGCTCCCCAGACTGACTCACGGTAAGCAGAGAAGAAAACCATCCGGTGTGCAAAAGGTATGGTTGGGGAAAAGCTGGGTGATTATTCTTTCAGTGGCAGCTAGCCAATATAGATTGACTTAGTTACCTTGCATCCTTAGAGCCGAGGAGTCTGATAGCAGTCAGCTTTGGTCAGCATCCAGGTCCCAAACCGATGAGCTCTGGGTAACCTGAGATGTGCACAGTCTGGAGCCCACCAGCTCTTGCAAAGACTGATGGAGGGAGATGAGTGTTGCATGAAAGTGATGCCCTTCTGCTCCATTGGCCCTGGCTGGCTGGCTGCAGGTTGCTAGCAGAATCCCTCCCTGCTTTGTCTTCCCTATTAAAAACACATTTTTCTTAGTTTTATTTACTTTGCTGATACTGAACTTGTGCCATTCATTCTTCACTTAGGAGACTTGCAGAGGGAAACCCTTGGCAGCCTGCAAAGGAGAGTGTTGAGAACTTGTCTGATATATATGAGGAGCGTATAAGGAGCCTTTAAAAATAGTTAACAAAGAGAAAGAACTGTTGAAATCTTTGTTGTTTTATGATGAAATGTGAATTTTGTCATATTTTACATGCTTTCATTTTTTTTTATAATACAATTACTTTAAGGCATTAATGATGGAAAAATACACTTTCATAAGGTTCTAACACCTGGAAAATAATTTTTCTACCCAGTAGCCCCAAGAAAGCTACTGGGTAGAAAACTGTTGATAGTCTATGGGAAAAGCAGAACTCATTTATTAGCTTCATGCTTTTCCACTTCAAAATACTGAGATCAAGTTTTATTAAAATTTTCAGAACAAAGGCAATGATGAAACATTGCCAAGTTTGAAACTGCAGTGCTTATGCATTCCAGCTCACTTCTCTGGAAGTGTAAAATAGCCAGAGCAAACAGGTAATTTGGATTGTGGTCACTGAAACTTTGTTTTGCTATATCAGCCTACCCAGCCAGAACACACAGAGGAGATGCTCTTCATGAAATTCTCTGGTACACAATATTTTCCCCTTCAGTCTCTACTGGGACAGGGAGAGAATTTTGGTTGTGAAGAGCAACTGGAAGATCAAGATGAAAGGGGACTGATTGCCTTTAACTATTTCAGTCTAGTAGTTGCATGCAGTTTCCATGATACGTGGAACTACTAGGTTTACAGGGAATATGTATTCCCAATGCTAAAATAGGGTTTTTTTTGAGAAGTCTCACATTAGGTGGAACAGAACATATCTTTAACCCATTTTCATTCTTAAGAAAAGAAAAAATCTTTACATTAATTTTGTATTTGAACTGTCATATATAAAAGACAGTACGCTGGATTTCTCTTGCAGAACAAAGACCTCTGAATTCCAGCTTTGGGGCCAAACTCAGTTTGACCTATAAATCCTAGCTCTGCTCTCATGAATCACTTCTGCCTCATTAGTGACCTGAAGATTCGTATGTAAATCTGATTTAATCATGCTTGTTAAGTAGGAATTTGTCCCTCGACTCACTATGTCTAGATTTCCCTTCAAAAAAGAAACTTTATTAAACATTATTCATCTTCCTTCTCCGTGTTAGTTTACACGTACATTTTAGTCATGCGTGAAAACACAGAAAGCTGATGATTTCTGTTTTGTCCTAACGAGGCACAGGGTGGTGTCAAGCATCCTGTACTGTACCAAAGCATATGTCACCAGGATTGATTAAGCCACACTTATCTGAATATATCCCTGAGTGTTTTGTTTGGATTATTGTTTTTTTTTTTTGTTGTTATTTTTTTAATCAGTTGTTGAGGATTTCAACTTTGACGTGGAAAAGCTTTCAGCAAATACCTATACAATTACAGGTTGTTCATAGGGCTTTTTAAAAATCTCTCAATGTAAACTAGTGTGAAAGTGGAGATAACTTTATTGTTGAGTACACAATTGTGAAAAAAAAAAAAAAAGGTAAAATTTTGATGCTGCCGCCTGAAACTGTGCCATTTCCCCAAGTGCAAATTATTGTGTTTTAGCAGACATTAATATTTTGTTAAGAGACATTGTTAGTGACAAATCCAGCAAGTTCCAGAAGACTTTAAAATAGGTTTCCAACTGTTCGATCATTAGCATCTATTTTCATGTTCCCTTGCTTGCTGCTTTAAAATAATGCTGTTCTACAATCCTCTCCCCTTCTGATGGCTCAAGTACTCACGAGATCAACAGGGGAAAGTAATTGCTGAAATGCAATTTCAGCAATACAATTTATTCTGCACTAAATGAATTGAAAAAATAATGATAACCCCCTTACCCCTGCTAAAGGCAATGGAAATGTTTTTTATTCACGTCATTCAATGGTAGTAATTTAAACTGTCTCAAAGCAGCAGTAGGTATAAAGTCTGTATATAAGTGTGTATTTTGAATAACTTCGAAATGATACTAAACTTCATCAGTTCAACAAAAGATTCAACTCTTGCAAAAATAAAACAAATACAACTATTATAAGCAGTAGGGCAGTAAAATAAAGCAAATTATTGGAGGAAATGGAAAAAAAAGAAAGAAGGAAGCTGAGAAATAAAGGAATAGGTGGCTACAAGTCCTTGATTTACTTTTAAATGAAAATTTTAATTTATCCTTTCTATTTTCTTCTTTGCAGTTACTAAAGCTGCCAAAATAATGTAGTTTTGCACAACAGTAGGTATTGCCAGTGCTCGGACAAAATACAACCTGCCACATCCTGGCAGTCACCTCATGCAAGGAAAGCTGTGGCAGGGTGCATGAAGAAAACCACATCAGGCCAGCCCTCAGCTACCACGGCTGAGTCTAACATGCCTTAGCAGCATGGTCAGACACACTTGGTGGCTTACTGCAGCCCAGAAGTGTGGTAGCAACTCCTCCAGCTGCAGTTACTTGTTCACTTGCCTGAGCCCTCAGCATATGGCTGCGTGGTTTTGCACAGAAATTTAAGGTTTCAAGTTGCAGACAGCTCATTAGGATGGCTTTGTCCCTTCAACTGCTTTCTCCTTTCCCTGGCTTCATGGAACTCAACATGGGTGTCCAACCTTTCGATGTACCTGGGCCACGTTAGTGAAAAGGAATTGTCTTGGCCACATATCAAATATGTAATGTAGCTAATGTATATAACTAAGAAAACTTATTTTTTTAGATTTTTTTTACTAAAACATTGGAGAAAAAAAAAAGCAAGATGAACGTGGAACTAGTGGGATATTTGACCTTGTTTTTGTGAAACTAATACATCGGTCTGATTCAGTGGCAGTGGTTGTAATTCATAGTGAGTCCTCAAGGTGCTCATTGGAGATTTTTGATGAAATTTTACTCTTTCTTAAAAATAGTTGTTCACAAATGTACATAATGCCAAAAAGTGATGACATGAACAGGGTGTGACTGTGAAGTGGGGGATATCTTTCTCTGGTGGGATAGGGCCTATAAAAGTTGAGTAGAGAGACATGATCAGATTTTTCTTTGAGATGAACATCTGATTGCAACTCAGTACATTTCATTTGAAAGTTCACAGGTAATGTATTTATGTCTCCTGAAAACAAAATATACCAAAAATTTGATCATTTTTTCAGCACTCTCGAAATCTATTCTCAAATTCTTCTATCAAAATGGAAAGCATGGATGCATTTTGCTTGCTGTTCACAGGACTGTGTTTAGCCAATGTATCAAAATGCATAAAATTATTTGCCATAACTTGATTTAGTGCTGCACTGTGCCTTCCCCTTGTCCTGGTTTCAGCTCAGACAATGCCAATCACACACCAATATTTGGTTGTAGCTGAGCAGTGGGTGCGTGCCTGGGGCTGGGCTGGGCCTCTTGGTGGGGAAGATCCACTGCCATGATGGTGTAGGGCAGGGGGCAGCTGGAGGATGGGCTAGGCCAGGCCATGTGCAGTCCACAGACCAATGATTGGACACACCTGGAGTACAACTTAAAGACAGCATTAAAGGGCACCATCTTAGCTGTTATCAGATGTCTGTGTGATAAACAAATACCCCTGTCTATGTTTTCAGACAGCTGAAGTGGCATTAGCCAATCTGAAGAATAAATACGAAAATGAAAAAGCTATGGTGACTGAAACCATGACCAAACTACGAAATGAACTGAAGGCTTTGAAGGAGGATGCGGC
>JAOWBP010000001.1:54886472-54904657 GCA_028571105.1 Tragopan temminckii | reverse complement strand
ATTAAATGGGGAGGTTGGTGGCCCTGCATGTGGCAGGGGGGTTGGAGCTTCATGATCCTTGAGGTCCCTTCCAACCCCGGCCATTCTGTGATTCTATGAGTGATGCTGTATGTCTGAATACTTGCTGTGACTGGTTAAAAACATTTTGAGATTGAACAGGTAAGTTCCATAGATCTACTTCAGAGTTCAGCTGAGCTTCCTTGATGAGTGAAAGAAGAAATATTTCATTACCATGGACTTAAAGTGCAAAAGTGAATCCCTTCTTCTAAAGATTAGCTAATTTTCACCAAAAACACAGTATTGTATTGAAGGTGGTTTCACTGAGCCCAAAGCTCATTTTCATGTCTTCTGCCTTTTTAATACAAAATTATTTTTGCCTTGGTTCTATGGCAGTCATTTCTGTACTGTGAATGACAAGTTGTTGAGGCTGAGACTATTTTGAAAAGCATTAAATGAAGTGGCAAAAGCACTTGAGATGTTGGCATATTGCATGAGAGAGAAGCTGGCTAACTCAGGCAAGCTTGCGGGACAGGACTCAAACTCATGCACAAGCTAATGTGCAGATTTGCAGGCAGCACAAAGAGGTATTGGCAGTTTGGATAACAATGAAGGCAAGGAAAACCCTGAGTAATGTATGACTAAAAGGGCACAAGGGATGATTTTGTCCCTCTATCCAGGGATGCTCAGAGCAGCAAAGCTAATGTTGCTCAGAGACTGCCAGCTCAAATTTGACCACTTTAAAAGATACTATGCCTGGATTACTTTGTCGGAAGCCATCATTGCAGAGCCTTGGGAGCTAAAATTGGATTGACATTTTGTCTTTAGGGATATTGCAGGATTGCAGTTGCTATGAATGTAAGGATTTCAAATAAGGGACAGAATGTCTTATATCTTGGATACAGAGATTGATGCAGAGGACAGCAGCTTAAGAAGTAAAAATAAGCTCAACTAAAGCATTACCTAAATAATGAAAAATTTAAATTTTTGCTTGATCTTCAAGATGTTTTTCTATGCTAGTGTTAGCAACTAATTAACCTCGTTAGTTAGAAAAGACTCTGCTAAAGCCAGGTGGAAGCCTGCCCATGTCATTGAGCAGTCCTTGGCAAGGCATTTTCACTTTACTCAATCTGATTTTATATGCATCTAAGGGAAAGAATGCCAATACAATAAGAAAGAAGACATGATTTGGGGGGGGGAAGTCTTTTAAGTGCCAGATCTATCATCTGCTTTATTAATGTCTCTTGCTGTGTTTGCTGAAAACTCCAGTCATGCTGGGCGTTATCCATCTGATATGATGCATGTGCTGTGTTACCACTTTAAGCAAATCTGATTTTATCAGCTCTGTTTGTGACAAGAAAATAGTGTAGATTGCACTGAGGTCGTTACTGAGAAGGTGAAAGTTAAGGCATACTCTGAAAACTTCATTCTGAGAAGACTTTAAGGATGAAAGAGAAATTTAAATTTCCTTTTCAGAGTGAGAGAAAAACCACGCTATCAGAACGTAGCTAGTGTAAGTTCACATGTTTCTGTCGGATAGATTAACTGAAAGAAGAAACATTAAAAGACTATGATAAGAGAAAGGGCTCCATCTTCAGCTGAGTTGTAAGACATCAGTAGTGCAATGGAAAAGATCCTTTTAAGGAAAGGCAGGCTGTGAGTAATTTCTAGGGTTCGTGGCCATGGAGTATACCTTAAGAGAATAAAATCAGATAGACTGCTTCTCATCCCTAAAATAACTGAAATATAAAAGCAACAGGAAGGATTTCTTAAAAAAATAAAATAATAATATATATATATTCTGACCTTATAGTTCTTGTCTACCCTACTCTGAGCGTAAGTATTCAAGCACAGTCTTTCAACTTCAAGACAAATGAGACTACAACCTACTTAAGGCAGAAGTTTATTCAAGAGGCTGTGTTTGAGATTAGCTTGTCAGTAGCATAATTATAGAATTGAATCCCCTATTGATGAGCGATCCCATAATTCACAATAGATCTGTCCCTTGGAGAGAGCCTGTAGGGCATCTTTCTTGTATGAGCAGTTTTTTTAATAGTTCAGAATAACACAAGGATTTTAGTTTGTGTTGTATAACCCTTCCCTCTTGTTCTCTGTGTGGATTTGTTGGATTGATTTAAGTTTCTGATGTATATGGCAGGCAACAACTGTACAAATCTAACTGTAAAAACTTAAGTAACAGAAAAGCTCATTATTCAGTGTTTTATCTCCTGTTCATCCATACAGAAAGCACTAGGTATGAGTTTCTGGTTCCATATCCATCTGCTTTTCCTGATGGCTTTGTCAGTCGTACAGCTTCAAATAAGATAGCTGCTTAAGCTAATTAAATCAAGCTCTATGCTTACATCTGGAAATGAGATGTTGGAAACTGGAAAAAAAATCTTTGCAAGACTGAGTTTTCGTCCTCATTTCTGTCTAGTGCTCAGAAACATGGCAGGAACAGGATGCTCAAGCCACTTGACCAGATTATCAGTAAAGATGCTAAACAGGGCTGGCCGCATTACTGACCCTTGTAGGGCACCACTAGTGACCAGTCACCATCTGGATTCAGCAGTGTGATTGCCAGGCCTAGCAGTCCTTAAGATGCATTCAGTTGGGTTAGCTTGGGTGTCCTGCAGAAGAAATTATTAGATGATGCAGCTGTTGTTCACAGCTCCCTTTTGTGCAGATAACAGCTTTTTACAGTGGCACATCTGGATGATCTTGTAGGGCATGACTCCATCCATGGCTCAGTTACACTGAGCACTGAAATAGTCTTTGGCAGTTTTTGGAGTTAGGCTAGTAAAACTGACTTATGACTTACTCTTGATTTTGGCAAGCAGAATCATACCTCAGGTAGAGGGGGCTTGTGCAGTAATCATGTGGATTTAGATCATGGCAGCTTCAGAGCATCCTGAGTGAGCATCCCTGTTTCTTTGCAAGTGGGAAGCTTTCAGACAGTCACCAAATACCTGATAATTTGAGAAACATAGCGGAGTTGAAGACTGCATCGTGTCAGGAAGTTATGCCTCTTCACTTGGTGAAGTGTCAGTGTTACTTCAATGACACTTAAATGTCATGAATATGTTTATTCAGTTTAAAGTTTGGAGGGTGACTGCTCTGCTGAACAATGCAGAAATCTCATAGTCTCCCTTCAGCTGCATGGATGTTTCACTCAGGACAGGATAGTGAGGATCACTTATTTTCAATTTTCTTTTGTTTTGGAGTACTTTATCGTGTTGTAACTGTAAACTGTGGCTTAATCTAGCAGGTTATAAACACCACGCAGCCATTTGCTGCCCGAATAGTGGGATAGAGAAGAAAACTGAGAAGTGCAACAGCTCATTGGTTGGAATAAGGACAATTTAATAGGAAAAAAAAAAAAAAAAAAGGTGGGGGAAGAAGGGAGAAAGGAAAGAAAAGGAAAGCCATCAAAATATGATAACAAAAAGAATAAACAAATGATGCGTGATGCAATTTCTCACCACCTGCCAACTGTTGCCCAACTCATGCCTGAGCAGTAACAGCCAGCTCTCCTAGTTTTATCATCCAGCATGGCACCACATGGTATGGGATGCCTCTTTGGCCAGTCTGGATCAGCTGTCCTGGTTCTGTCCCCTCCCGGCTCCTTGTGTAACACCAGTTTCCTCACTGGTAGGACAGCACAAGGAGCTGAAATATCTTGGATTTGTGTCAGCACTGCTCAGCAACAAATAAAACATCACTGCGAGATCATTACTCTCGTCCTGAACCCAAAACACAGCAGCATACCAGCCAGTAGGAACAAAATGAATATTCAAGCTGAAACCAATACACTGAAGAAGAAAGATTCTTACAGGCAACCATGCAAATGAGGAGCATGAATCTCAATTAAGGTCGTTGGTAGACTGAATTTATAATTGCAAAGGAGGAACAATAGGTTAGAAATGGTTATGAAAGCTCTTGGTTAGGGAAACTGAAGAAATGTGGTAGATGCTTGTGTTCACATGGCTACATGTGGCTAATTTTAATGTGTTGTTTTTTTCCTACTTCAGTACGTTCTATTTCTCTTCCAAGGTGGTTGCTGCTACTGTTAGCCTTTGTCATTTTGAAGTTAATGATTTATTTATTTACTTTTTATTTCTTTTGGAAAAAGCTTTCAATTAATTTTTTCCTAGTAAAAGCTGTCAATTGCTTACACATCTCAAGAATGTCAGAATTCCACAACTTTTCTTTGTAGTCAGTCTTGGGGGTAAATCAGCCTTTGCAGGGTATGACTGTAACCTTAGGTGACCATTTTGATTCCCCTATACAAGCCAAGTAGTAAAACTACTTGCATATTAGTTGTGCTAACAATAACTGAATAAATTTGAAACACATTCATCAGATTTCTATCACTTGCAATGGTGAAGCATGCAGGAATGTTTGAAATAGTATAATAGTATGCTCTTGGGAACATGCTGCTTCCAAATAGGTGAAATATATGCGTATATAGCAACTGCAGTTTTCTCATTGCTTGCTCTAGACTCTGGAATTAAAGGTGCAAAATAATCTGCATGTGCCTCCTTGGAAGTATTAAGGGACATTGATTTATTAAGTGGTTTCTGAAGAGACAACTTTCATAATTTGCTGCCATCAAAAGCATTCTCTCCTAAGGAATTAGCAAGAACTTGCTTTCATTTGTATATTTTGTTGCATTTTTAATAAGGGAGGAGGAAAGGGAAATCTCAATATGTGCCAGAAGTATGTCCATTGGGTGGGACTCTGCCAGATGACCGAAGGCTTTCTCTGATCCTGCTGAATGTGTATGGGTAAAATCAATGCAAATATTTTGTGCGCAATTCTCTTAGCCTCAAGTTCCGTAATTTAGCTGACTGTAACACCAATAAAACGTAGGGGAATCAATCGAATTCTTGTCTGGCAACATCCGAGCCATTACAAAGCATGATGTGGTGGGGGAAGAAATGTCTCATCACGGGTAGGCATCAGGAACTGGGCAGAGTAGTGGGAAGAACATTTAGCCTGGACTTTCCAGGCGGCAGCTATCCCATCTCTGTCCCATTCTCTACGTTTTTTGTACTCCTCGTGATTCACAGAGATTTTGCATTTTCTCCATTGTTCATTTTGAATCTGGTTTTTGATCTTTGTGAGAACTGAGTGGATGGTTGTGCCAAAACAGGAGCTCGATTCTGTACACGAGGACTCTGTATCTTATTATAGGAGAAGAGAAATTGCTATTTTAGGATACATATGAAAAACAACCTGAAGCTTGCTCTGAGATAAACAGGTTTGGTTAGCAGTAAAGATATAAAATATTAATTCAGCATATTAAATGTGGCTTTTATTCTAGGTCTGCTCAATAAAGACATAATACAGATATTAAGTGCTCTTAATGGTGATGTCTGGGATTGTTGCTGTCAAATATGAAGCTTCAGATGTGCGGGCTTTTTTCTTGGTTAATCTACCTTTAAAACTATTTTTATTTGCTTTGCTATCACTGGGGGAAGGCTAGGTGATGGAAGTCTCAAAGTTGTTCTCTCAATTATTGAGAGCAAAGTATAGCGGCTGAAGCAGCCTATCATGCGTGTGAAGAAGCAAGCTATTCTAGGCTTTGCTTAAAATATAATTCTTCCTTTTTTTCTTCAGGAAAAAAAAACTACAAACTTATTTTCCTGGGTCAGCAGTTAATAATAGAACTATGACAGCCTGGAACCATGTATCTGAACCCACGAAATGCATGGCTTAGAGATATGCTATGGAGAAAGACAGAGGTAGCCCCTGCTTTCTTGATATGGGGATTTTGTGCCAGCCTGGCCTGATGCACTTGATTGTAGCATGTCACATAAGAAAGGGGTTATTCTGTGGTTGTAGTCTGTTCATATTCACCTTGCTTTTCTATTCTTGGAGACCTTGTGTGTTGTGGTTTTATGATTTCTGTTATCGGCATTCCACATCGTAACATCACGTTAGTGTACTGGGAGTTAAAGAGTTAATGCTGCAGTCCCATGGATTGTCGGTAGTTCTGGGTACCTGCTCTCAGAAGAGAAGAGATGAACTGCAGCTCCCAGAAGACTTCATTTTTCCATTTTCCATTGAGAGGGAAAGATAAAGCAGACTGGGAGTCTCCTCTTTTTCTGTACCTACAGCTTCTCTGGGCAGCTTGTGCCCCGCTGCACTCTGAGTAAAGAATTTCTTTCTAATGTCTAACCTAAATTTCCCTTTTTCTCGTTTAAAGCCATCTACTTGTCCTTTCGCTATTAAAAAGTCATTCCCCTCCTGCTTATAATCTTCTTTCCAGCACTGGAAGGCTTAATTGAGGTCTCCCCAGAACCTTCTCTTCACCAAGATAAACAAGCCCAGTTCTTTTGACCTTTTTTCATAACAGCACTTGGCTTTGTCTATGATGCCCAGTACAATAGGTTGAGTAGAAATCTGAATGCATTTTTGCTAAGGACTGTGTGTTTCCAAATGTGTTGCTGTTCTAAGCAACCAAGTTGATTTGTTTTGGATTTCTTATCTTTATACAACTTTAGTTTTTATGTGAATGAAACTGGACCGAGTTACACCTTTGATTACTGCAGATTGAGTGTTGGGTTTTTTTTGCAATTAGCTGAAAAAGATGCTGTAATCCTATGAGATCATCTACTACCTTGGTGATGTTATTAAACTTGATTCTAATGAACATTGGAGTAGCAAAAGCAGAACCACAAAAAACAGATGAGGTTTTCTGGCAAGCTTATGCTTCCGAGTATATTGCTGTGTGATGCCAGCAATTCAGTCCATCTTTAAAGAAACATGTATTATTGCTAGAAAAACATGAAAATGTTAGCCTTTGCTATGAGTACATGGGTAGCTGGAATAGATTCTGTTGTTCATGTGAAATAAACGCATGCAGCAGTGATAGAATTGTGATTCAGATTCATAACTTGGCAGGCCAAGCTGATCACTTGGATATTTACTTTCCCAGTTTCACTAGGAACATGGAGGGTTTTTCTGCTGTTAAAAAGCAGGTGTGAAGTATTTTTTCTCTATTAAACTGGATGTTAAGCCTCACTGGGGAAAACAGGCTGAGAACCCAAATGCTCATTACTGTATATTTCTTTCTACAGGAGGTAGTTGGAAGAGTCACTGTTCTGAAATAAGGATCAGATAATCGTTTAACTTCCAAAATAAAAGCATGGGAGTTTAAATATAATACAAATAGCCAGAATATGCTACATCACAGTTTATTTAATTGTTTTTAAATAGGTCATTTATAGATGATATTACTACTATTGCATATTTGGAGTTTATGAAAGTTTCTCTGATAATTGAATGACAAGGAATCTTTCAGTTTTATGACTGAAAGACAAACCCATGGTTTTAGCTGGTATGCACGGGCATTTTAGTTCAGTTAATATAGTTCTCTGTAAATGTCCCAGACCTTATTCAGCCTGAAGTAATTGAGTAGCTGCAGGGAGAAAATAAGGGGTTATGTCGTGATCCAATGAAACACCTTCTTTCTTAGCAGTGCCATGGAAACCTGGGGGCCTGTTGATATGCTTAAGGTTATCACGTGCCTATGAGCTTTCTTGGATTTAGCCCTCTTTTGCATCTTTATTGAAAATCCACTTAAACAACCTCTGGATCAATCTTGCTGCAGTTTTAACTCCTAAACCACTGTTTGCAGTGCTGTTGCTTTCTTCTAGTAGTGCTGCGTCTCTTCAATGCTGCTTTAATTGCTCCTTGTGGCTGGAAGTGAGCCCAGTCTCTTCTCTAACTCCTTGTAACTGATGTGACAGGGTAAAATGCCTCTCTGGCATTTAAAAGATGATGATATTGATAATGTGTGTGGTTAGGAATATTTTACTCAGCAATCCTGAGCCTGGAGTGCGCTCCCACATCCCGCCCATAGCTTAGCTGCTATCTGGTACCATTAACCTTACAACTGGTTTTGAATATCATATGGATAGAGTGAAAGGTGGAGGAAAACTGGCATTTTCTGTAGTAGAACAGGAACATCTATAATGGAAAGCTGTCTGATGGGGATGTTTGTGGTTGCACTGGGTTTTTTTGGTGCTCACACCCTCAGGAAAATACTAGTCATGCCTTAAGTTGTGTCACCTAATATTAGCGGCTGTTCATAGCCTAACTTTATTTCATGGCCACAAAGAGAATTTAGGAAGAGAAAATCTGGAACCCATTAACTTCAACATTTGCATAATCGGGTTTCAGCAAATCAATCTGCCTAGATGGGAGAGTGCGTGGCTCTCAATGCATCTTCCAGTAATGCCTAGCACCTCTCACAGGGTATTGCTTCAGGGGTGCTTGAGAATAGTTAGAAATGCTGCAGGCTGAAGTATATACTTAATGTCAGTAGGCTTAAACTCACTTAACAGCACAGTTCTTCCAAGGATCTGGGAGAAAATGAAGAATGAAGGCAGGAAATTGCTGGCATAGAAAGATTCCTAGCAGGAATCTCTGGACCCTGTGTGTAAACCTATTCTAAGGCAGCAATACATAGAGAATATTAAAAAGAGCTCTGAACGAGCAGTGAAGATACTTTAAAAATGAGCAGATGTTCTATTTTCTTGTGCGATGCAAGTTCATGTGACTGTGAAATCCACCTTTTGGCAGTGATATTTTCTCATACAAGGACAACAACTGCCTGATGGGCTTGATTTTCTTTATGTCTTGCATTTCTGCAACTAGTTGAAAACGATTTGTGTGGAATGTGATTACACTGTAAGAATTTAGTTCTCTTTCCTTTTCGCTACATTCAGCTGCCCTCTGACATCTATTATGTGAGGTGGCCAGATGCATTTCCCTTTGTAAGATTAGACACCTCCCAGTCCTTATACCGCTTAGTCTGACCCCTGTAGTATTATTTTTTTTTTGCTTGCTTCTCTGGAGTTGCTAAGCAGAAGGCTGATGAATTCCCTGCTGAATTTCCAGGACTGCTGAATGAATAAATTGTGTAGGGGAGTGAGTGGGAAGAGAAACACCTTTTTTTTTCTTTTTTTTTTTCTCATTTGAAGTGAAAGCAGTATTCTTTAAAATAGCCAGGCAAGTAAATTATAAAAGTGAGCAGCACCAAGGAGTACGATTAGTCTGAAATGTGCCAGGGTGTAACTTCTGAGTATGGTTGTTTTGTAGACAAGGCATATGATTATTTTCAAAAGACGTTAAAAGCAATTCATCTGTAATATATTCATGGAAAATAATCTTTGGTATTTCAGTAGGCTGCTTTGTATCACAGGCTGTCAACTTGGACTAAATCCAAAGCAGGGCGGAGAGTTTTTATAACAGTACTCGCTTCCCTGCCATCCCCAGCTACATAAACTCAATAGGCTACAAGATCTAACGATCTAAGTACTTACTGCTTTTGTTACACTATATAATAATTATGAAAAACAGGAATAATTATACTTATTTATTCACATATATTGGGATGTAAAAATACGGAAAGAACTGCATCCCATTATCATCAAACAATTATTTATGGAGTTACAACTTGCTTATCCCATATACAAGAAAATATATCTCCAGACTCTTCAGTATTTGATGCTGCTGTGATAATACAGGCTGCATGAAATGTCCATGGAATAATAGACAAATGTTTTAAAGTAATTTGTGGGAAAGAGTAAGTGATGGAAAACAGCTTGTTTAGTCTGATTCAGTAAGATTCTGTCTCAGCTCTTTATAGAAAATAAATAATGATAAATGAATAAAACCAGAGGGTACCCACCAGAGGAAATAAGATGTTTTCTGCCTGGTAGAGTAAGTGGAGTAATTGGAAGCACACTTATTACAAAGCAGCCCAAAAGTATAATTGATGGGTCTCTAATTAGCTGCCAGAAAAGGAAGAAGAAGGGACAGTGTGTGGAAAGCAGAATTACTGGAAGATTTTTTGTCAATTAGAGATTTTGTTTAGTGTGAAAAAGATGTGTTGTAGGCTCATTTGATGCTGTGGACGTATGTTCTATGTGATGATTTTTTTTTTTCAACTGATCCAGATATCTGAAGTCATCATACATGAAGGTGATACTCTTTTGGAGACTGTTTGTATTTTAGAGTTTGCGGTGAGATTCTAGAAGTAGATTGCAGCTACAAATAAAATCCTTGATGTGCCAAGGGATTGTTTTCATAACTGAAAGCAGAAGATGAGTCTGTAACTGTTAGAAACATGTTTGAAATTTCAGAGCATCTCTTCTATTTGCTTTTCCTCTGTTATGGTTTTAGAAATGATGTCCTTGGGCTCTAATTGAAACCCAGCCATCCTGGAACCAGAATTTACTTTTAGTTGTCTGTATCAGTATCTCAGATGCTTATATGAAGCTGCCTAATTCTCCATCTTTCTGAAAAGATGAAGATAGCAATGTGAATAATGACATATGACTTTAAATGTTTGAGCTTCAATTCTTATTCCACTTCATATTAAATAAAAAAACCCTTGTGTTATAGAGCATTCTGGCATACTCAGCATTGGTTGAACTTGTTTAAAAGAAGAAGTTCAGGTTGTTTCTTACAGATATATTAGAACAGGCAGCAGCTTTGTTCTGTGAAATTGATCAAGCTGTTAAAGATGCTCACGTATGCTGCTGTCTCTGTCATGTTGGTAGGTGAATTGCTATTGCAGTATTATGGATTCTGGGTAAGCAGGTCTCTTCTCATGAGATGAGTGCTGGATATGTCATTAGTGACAAAATAAGGAATGCAAATATGTGGCCTTTGTAAATTCCATGAACTGTTGTTTTTTCTGAAGTCCAAGCTTATTTGTGGTTCTCATGGTACCATGTATCACACATACTTGAAATTTAACTGTCCTTACTTCAGAGCAGCTGTCAGAACAATAGGAATGTTGAAGATACAGAAGTGTCTCTTTAGTGTTTGTCTTACAGCGCTGAAATTATTTGTTTCTTCTGTTCCCTCTTATCTCTTGTAGCATTTCCTGCTTGTTTGTCTATGGTCTTTGCTGGTACCTTATGTTACTGCCTTGCAGCTTGATTGTTTCTGTGCAACCTGGAGATCTGTCTTCTGTCATGGACAAACAAGCTGGGAAGAAACTTAGTCCAAAGTAATTGATTTTAGCTATCAAGAGACAGAAGCCACAAGTCAAAACCTACTTGCTTAGATGAGGAGCCTGCTTTTAAAAGGAATCAGTTATTCACAATCCTAGTGAAAAACATGATAGAAGCCTGTAGTTGCTACCCTTGGACCTGTCAATGGATTCAGGCTCTTGACATTAACTTTTATGGCTTGGTTCTATTCTTACTAGAATACTTGCATGTATATAAATTAACTATATATATGCGTGTATATATATATATATGTAAAAGTTTGGGTACTGGAACCACTTTTTTTTCTTTCTTATCTAATTTCTGTGATAAATAAGCTACCCGTGAAAAATAGCTGTGTAGAAACCAGTGGGACCACCCCGATGAAACAGAAATGCATCTATTCTGACCCATTCTGCTACGTTCATGGCCATTCTGAATGTCTATTTTTGCTTCAGTTACTGATTGTACCTGAACGTATCTTTCTACAAGTTACGTAAGAGGTCTGGGGAATCCTTGATACTTCAGCGCTGTCCTTCACAATAGCCCCTATCTTGAGTGTCACCAGTACTGGCTATAAGCACACCATTGTCTGCTGATCTTTCAGTGGTCATTTCAAGATACTTTCAGAAGACTAATTCATGTTCCTTTTTGCATGTAGTGTTTTATCTTAAAAAGCTTCTAGTAAAGTACTGTTATTAACATAAGGGTTTCTTTCTGGTTCAGCAGAAATAATAGGGCAAGCAGCCAGGCCATCACTCACTGTCAGTGTTCTAACAGCTCAGAATCTAATTAGTTTATCTCAAAACTGTTATTTGTAATAGGGATTTTCCAATTTAAATTCTGTCTACAGAAATGCACTAAACTCTCACGGTTTGAAGAATAGTCGCAGTTGACAGGTATGGTACTTTGGGTGAAAATGTGGATATTTTCTTCAAATCAGGAGGTTATAGGAGGTTATTTCAGCAGCAGTAAAATTGACTGTAATTTTATGGTTATAGTTCTGTCTTCTTGGGCCACAGCTGTTTTAATAAAGAATTATGGTAGCATTTCTGTCCTTCCTGCTATGTGATTTACCTTAAAACATTTATGCAGTCTTTCTAAATACACTGAGTCTTTAAAAATACACCACTGTAACATCTAGTGATGATTTATACATACACAAACTATTTTGAAGCATTTTTTTTTTTAAAGAGAGAAACAAGGAATGCAAAGATTCTGACTTTTTAAGCTCAGTGTTTCCTGTTGTCTCACTAGTGAAGAGCACAGAACTGTTCCTTACAGTCTAAAAAAGTTGCAGTCTCCTGCCATTGCCAGGAATAGTGCTTATACTAGCTGTCTTATTTTGTAGAATCATTAAGGTTGGAAAAGATCATCCAGTCCAGTTATCAGCCTGTCACCATCATGCCCACTAACCATGTCCCTCAGTGTCACATCCACAGGTTTCTTGAACACCTCCACAGTCTCCACCACTTCACTGGGGATTTAAAACAAAAGCTCTTCTTTCTTGACTGCCCTTATCAAAAGTTTCTTATAAAATTTAAATCAACCAGTTAAAGTCAGTAAACATTAACAGATAAATTCGGTAATTTAAACAGAGGAATCAAAGTATGATAAATTGTATCCCCTATTTCAAGACATGTGGAAGTATTTCCTGTTTACACAGTCCTGGAGGAGTGTGGTGAAGAAATTTTGATTCCTTCCCTTTATCAAATTCTATGCTCATTGCTCTTCAAATTGAAATTTTGTTACAGTTGTTTATCTTAAATCTACAGAAGGCCTTCTGCTCCATGTTTGAATGGAAGTACTAACTGGAATTCATCTTTCTAGGAAGCTCCAAAATAACGTAAATAAATTACTTATGAGTGCCTGATTTGAAACTAGGTTACAAACGACTTGATGTTTCTAAAGCACTGACCTCCTGCCTTCTAAAATTCAAATAATTTTGAGGTGTAGAAATGTAGTTGCTTTATACCTGAGGCCCTTTGAACCAAATGGGCTATTTTCTTCAGTATTGGAAAACATTAGCGGGATGATGTGATGGTGTTAAAAAGCATGATCACTGTAGTATCTACAATAAAATAAACATTGATCCATCTCCACCATCCTTCTGAGTACCATATTCCAGTCAGCATGCTGTTATTTATTCATATTGAAAGTGGTACCTGTAAGTTTCAACCACCTAAGAGAAAAATTGTCTTAGTTAATGAATAATTAACTTAGTCAAGTAGCAATTAGGTGTGTTGGTGCACAAAGATAGGTAAAGTGAAAGTGGTCATATTGGAAGTTATTCTGAAGTTTACAAGATAGGCATAAAAGAAACTAAAAAACTAACTTGCAGCTCCTGTGTAACTTCTAACTCTCCTCCTGATACATTTTGATGATATCTGATTTGTTGTGTTTTTTTTTTTCAGGAGTTATGTTAATATTGAAGATGAAATATAGGCTTTTGAGGAGGCAACAGGTGATAGTGCTGGTCAGTGTAATTATGATATTAAAATACTGCTTTCTGTTAACTGAAGTGAACTCAGTAGTTATCAGTATAATACTTTGTGTGAAATTTATATAAAGAGAAAGGTTAATGAGCTTCTTTCAAATGTGTTTTTAGAAGACTAAGAATTTTAAGAGCAGAATAAATCTGAAAGCCACAAGAGACTATTACATGAACTATTTAATCTGCTGTAAAATGCAGTCTATAAAATTGCAGCCACTTGTTGAGCCAAGATCTTGACTCACGTAGTTGCTGTATCCAAGCTTTACCATCAGTCTTCTGACAGGTACCTGGTCTTTAGAAAACTTAGGCTGAATACTAGAAATACGTGTTCCTTTTCAGAGTAATAGGACAATATGTATTTATCAGTATAGACTACGATGTCAATACGTCGAAAACTACATAGGCAGTTCTGATGAAAAGGGGAAACTAAATGGTGTATCTGAAGTCTTGTTTGGATACCTTAAAGGCAGCTCAACTTCTTTAGTCAAGATCTGATTTCCTGATTTCATTTTGTTTTCTTTCTTTGCTTTTGTATTTTGTATTATGATAGTCATAATACCTTAGTGACAATTCATTCATTTTGGATTCCCAGATTTCTTAGAGAAGCTGAGAATTCATTTTACTTATTAATGGTAGAAGGGCACATAAAATATCTCTCTAAAGTCTTGTTATCACCTAATTACAGCAGTACTATTGGCACAGGCTTAAACTTGATTCTCTTCAGATTACGAGTTTCCTCTTTAATAGTAATCTGTTCAGGTAACTGTCATCTCACAAGTCCAAACAGTCGAGTCATGTGTCCCTGACTCATGCAGACTGTTTATTGCTATCATCCTCTTGATAGGGCTCTATATTTAGAATGTTGTGGGCTTACCTTAGAAAGTATAGATTTTTTTCAATGATGGACTGCAAATAACTTGCATACAGATGTTTTCTATAAGAACCAAAATATTAGTTATAGGAGAGGAAGTTGATTTTCTTTTAATCCAAAATTGACTTCACTCATGCACGCTTTCATATCCATATTCCCACAAATACCTGGACAGATGTGTGTTCAAGTGCTCTGTCAGGGTTTCTTTTTCCTTCTGATTACACAGAGAGCGAAGAAGTAAAGTTGTCATCATGCCATTACTTTGGTAATGTGCTGGTTGAGATGAATGTTTTGTATCCTTTAGGAACTGCAGCTGTGATCAGTTGGGCTCATCCTAACTCTAGTCTATGAACTGCCTCTACATTGTTATTTGAGTGTCTTGGGTGCCAACCCTATCTTTATCAAGCCATGAGGATCAAATCTTCTATCTTCCTGAATTATATATCTTGAGAAATGATGTGAAGATATTCTGATATCTTGATGACCTTTCCTGGAATCTTCTGGTGCTCTCACACCCCGATATTACCATATATTCCCCTTTGCACCAACCTCAATACTACACTTATATTGAAGTTCTCCACAGGTATAGTTTAACAGGGTGGACACGTGTATATTTAATTGGCTTAGTTTTGCTTCTTGTAATATTCAAAAATGGGATTTCATAAAAGCTTTTAAATACAACACTCTGCATGGACTCTTTGAAATTAATGAAAATGCAGGCTGTTCAAGGAGCAATGATTCTACTTGATTATATACCAAAACTTGAAACTTTCTTTCACTTAGTAAGAAAGTAAGAAACTTTCAGCTTAGCATTGGTTATTTACCCTAAATGGATTTGGGATCTTTACTAGTTAATGGCTTTGCTTGCACCTCTCAAACTTGATAAACAAGGTCTCTTTATCAGGTTTATTACATATCTCTACCTCTCAATTTTAATTTAGCTCTATCTCAGTCCACTGTGTGAGTATTCCTTGCCTGACACTCGTTCTGGGTGAGCTTCTTGTAGATATGGGTTTGATGCAAATCAATTGCAGTTCCAAACTCTGCGCAGTGGTTTGAAGTAGTTGAGTTGTCTCCAGAAACACAATCTTCCTGCTTGAGCAACTGTTTCATTTCATTATCTTCTTCGGATGCTGAGTCTATGTGGATGCAGTGAAGGGTCAACCCACCAATACTACACTTCATGTACTGTAACAGGGAGATTAAAAAAAAAAAAATTTCCTGGGAGCTTTTGCTTCTTACAACTCTATCTCCAATCTGCTTCAAAGGGATTTTTTTGTGATACTATAAGTTCTGTTTTAAGGTACACACAGTGAAGATTGTTCCCTATCTGTCTGAATTTAAGAAGCAAGTTCAGACTAAATCTGAATTTGCAGGATATGAAGATCTGTAAGTTCTTACCATCCAGTTGGACAATTTATTTTTAACCATCTTCCAATGTTGGGTAGGTATCACTGAGTTATCTGTAGGAGTATAATTGTAGCAACTGTGGATGAAGAGCAGGTGCATTCAGGAAAGCCTGTGACCTATTAGTAAAGCAGTGCTGCTTTTCTTGGAACATCAAAGTGAACTTACAGCAGCATTATTCCACTAAGGGAACTGTAAAAATGAATTTGCTAAGTGATTTGATGAACACCATTTGGCCCCTCCAATAATTGCAGCATTTTTAGCTACAGCTGGAGATGGTGGAGTTCAAAGATATGGGGCTCATTCTATTGGATTTGGGGCCATTCTGTGTATTTAGAATTCAGTCTGTTGTTTTGTTAGTGCTGCAGCAGACTGGAGAGCTGCAGGTAATGCAAGGCATTTGCACAGTGATGTGCACCTGCTGCTGACCTAAATTATTGGTTGTAAACAGCAATTGCTCCTCAGCTTCTGCAAGATATATGTACTGGCTCTGTCGGATTATTGCTGACCAGTAATAGGTGTTTTCATTCAGATATTCTCATTTTTAGTTCTTCTGGGCCAGACACTTATTGTCTAATATTGGTGAACCAAAGAAATCCAGTTACATTCAAACTTATTCACAGACATAATTTAGCCAAATCGGCACCAAATCACTGTTCCTTAGAAACAAGCTGCCCAATATATCTTGTTGTCTTCCTTTCAGTCCATCTTCATTTTCTTTGCTAAATACTATTTTCTTGCCCTTAACAGCTGTAACACCTGGTCCTTCACATGCGCTTTTTATCCGTTTGGGAATTGCATCTCTTATTTATGTAGTTCCTCTGATTGCCTCTGGTACTTAAGCCTGTTAAATACTGCTTACTCTTGCTTTGGAATCAATTAACACAAAGAGGTGGTTTGGATTAGGATTTGTTTGTTGTTTTCCTGCCCTATTATAGCAATTATATAACAATTACTGCTATATTAATCTGATCTCTTCATTATGCACTGATTTCACAGAATCACAGAATGGCTTGGATTGGAAGGAACCTTAAAGCCCACTCAGTCCCAACCCCTTGCCATGGGCAGGGCTACCACCCAGCAGCTCAGCTGCCCAGGGCCCCATCCAACCTGGCCCTGAATGCCTTCAGGAATGGGGCCCTCACAGCTTCTGTGGGCAGCTGTGCCAGTGCTGGGTAAAGAATTTCCTCGTGACATCTAGTCTAAATCTTAACTTGTTTAGTTTAAAGCCATTCCCTCTTGTATGAACCAGCAGTGCGCACCTGCAGGTCGAAAGGCCAGCTGTGTTCTGGGCTGCATTAAAAAAGGGGTGGCCAGCAGGGAGATGGAGGTGATTGTCCCCCTGTACTCGGTTCTTGTGAGGCGCCATCTGCAGTACTGCATCCAGGCCTGGGGCCCCTAGTGCAGGAAGGACGTGGAGCTCTTAGAGCGGGTCCAGAAGAGGGCCACTAAGAAGATCAGAGGGCTGGAGCACCTCTCATATGAAGAAAGGTTGAGGGAACTGGGCTTGTTTAGCTTGGAGAAGAGAAGGCTCCAGGGAGACCTCATTGCGGCCTTCCAGTACTTGAAGGGAGCATATAAACAGGAGGGGGAACGGCTGTTTACATGTGTGGATAGTGATAGGACAAGGGGGAATGGTTTTAAACTGAGACAGGGGAGGTTTAGGTTAGATATTAGGAGGAAGTTTTTCACACAGAGGGTGATGACACACTGGAACAGGTTGCCCAAGGAGGTTGTGGATGCCCCATCCCTAGAGGCATTCAAGGCCAGGCTGGATGTGGCTCTGGGCAGCCTGGTCTGGTGGTTGGCGACCCTGCACATAGTGGGGGGGGGGAACTAGATGATCATTGTGGTCCTTTTCAACCCAGGCCATTCTATGATTCTATGCACATGCAGGATAAACAGTGCTGTCTGCTCAGGAGGACCTTTATTTTCAACATGAACTGCTGCTGGCTTCTGTCTGCATCAGCACTGGGCTACTATTGTGTTTGTCAAAGCCTCACTAAAACACTGCCCCTTTGAACAAGACTGAGACATCTGAGACAAAATGAACTGCCCTCAGCTCCAGACATATTGTTTCTGTACCTCTATAACCACTCTGAGAATATAAATTGAGAGAAAAGACCTTGACCTAAATATCATCGTCTCTCGTACAGATTAACTGCTTTGTCTGCAGAGAGCAGACTGTTGTCTGCAGGATTAAAGAATGACTAGACAGGGCTCTGAGCACCTGATGGAGCTGCAGGTGTCCCTGTTCATGGAAGGGAGTTGGACTAGATGGCTTTTAAGGGTCCCTTCGAACCTAAATGCTTCTATGGTTCTATAGGGCCACAAAGATGATCAGGGGACTGGAGCACCTCCCCTATGAAGACAGGCTGAGGAAGCTGGGCTTGTTCAGCCTGGA
>JAOWBP010000001.1:54864942-54886372 GCA_028571105.1 Tragopan temminckii | reverse complement strand
CGGCGAAGAAGCAGGCGGGCTGCAGGAAGGGCGGCTGCCCGCTGGCCATCCCGGCGGGGCTGCCGCTGGCCATGGGCACGGCTGCGTCGGCTGCGGATGCTGAGAAGGGGAAATTAAAGCGAGCGGAGCCGAGCGCTGAGCTGACGCTCGGACGTGGGAGCCGTGTAAACAGCCGTCTGCAGTGCACTGGAAGGGAGGCAGCTCCTTCTGAAGTTATTTATAGGCTGGTTTCGTTCCGGCAGCCAGGGGAATCGCTGCCATCCGGGCAGAGAAAGTAGTCTTGAGGTCACCCCCGCTCAGTGGAAATTAAAGTTCTGCGTCATGCTGAAAGGAGAAATGTTTGATGCGAGGGCTGGTTGGAGTTGGGCTTTTGAATGTGGTTCTGTAGCATCCGGAGCACACGGTAGGTGAGCGCTATACGGCACCTTTTGGCTCCGTTGGACATGACTGAGATGTCATCATCGCTCCTCCCGCGTTCATCACGAAGGGAAATAACCTGAGGTTGAGGCTGTGCACACACATGGGATCCCAGAAGGGGTATGTGCATCCATCTGCAGCACCGATAGCCCTACATTGCAGAGTGTTTCTGTGCCGTATTAGAATGTAAATGATTCTAGCTTTCAAACAGGGAAGGGAAAGTATTGAACAGATTATTTTCCCCCAGATTTAAAAGGAATGTTTTGTTCTGCAAAAACATCTCACTGTATATAACGTGCAGAAATCCTCTTCAGTGAGATCAGGACCACATTCTGTATGTGGAGGGAATGGAGGGAAATCACTCAACGAATTTAGATCAAGTATTCTTTAGAGCATCAGCTTTGCTGCACTTCTAGAAACATTTTAAATAAAACAAAGGTATCATTTTACCTGCAGGTAAATATGTTATGCTACAGGTTTGCCCCAGGGACCACAAGAGTTTAAAAATTAAATGTTAAAGAAGAAGAAAGCTGATTTTCAGAAAAACCTATTCAATTTGATAACTGCCTCCCTATCTCTGCTGAATCTATGCAGTATGCTTGGGACTTTGAAATCAATAGTCCAGGGGTGGAGATGTGCAACTGGCAGGGACATGAAGGCACTAATGGAATGGATGACACATCAGTGCACATGGCCACAGGTAGAAGGGGTAGTACAAGGAGCTGAGAGTGAATTCAGAAGCTAGAGGGATTAGTCAACATGGTTAATTGAAATCAAAGATGGGCACAGATTCTCTTCCTGTTTACTTCCCCTTGAAGTCAATGGGATTGTGTGCTCTGCCGCTGTCCCACAGGGCCGTGCCTTCATGCTGTGCCAATCACAGCATGGATACAGAGATATCCATGGAGAGGGGAAGAGCAAAATTCCTGTAGCTTGCTTGATGCCAAGCCAGAGAGCAGCCATTCCTGTTTCCAGGTCAGGTTGTGGGCTTTCAGTTCCAGAGCTCTCCATCACTGCAGATGGGGCATTTCTGTCCTCCATGTATTCTCCAGGAGATCTGTTCTTTCTTGATAGGAGAAGCTGCACTGATTCTTGTCACACATGCAGCCCTGCAAAGGAGAATTTGCTCATATTCCTTCTTGTCACTATAAAGTATTTTCTAATCTTCTCTGTTAACACCAACATTATGACTGTTCTTTGAGTGCAGATCAGATTCCTGTCTGTGAACAGAAGCAAATGATGCCTGTGATGATATTAGTGAGGCAGGATTCGGTCTGAGCTGGTTTGGCAAACTGTGTTGTGGAGATTTGGGGATGCAGATTTTTGGGTTGTAGGGTTCTGTCTGAAAGCTCTCAAGCAAATTGACAGAAGCAATCCAAAGCCAGGTTTTTTATTAAGGCTTCTCCAAAATGTGTGGAGAGAGTCTGTGTGTGTTGTCTCCAGCTGGCACTGCAGGTGATGCCCCAGGCTGTGGCCTGCATGTGGGGACATCAGAGCACTGTGACTGAATAGGAGCCAGCAACATGCCTCGAGGATTTGAAGTCAAAATGAAGTGTGGAAGTTGTGGATGCTCAGAGAAGCTGTGGTGCCCCATCCTTGGAGGCATTCAAGCCCCGGTTGGATGGGGCCCTGGGCAGCCTGAGCATGGGTGGCAGCCCTGCCCATGGCTGGGGGTTAGAACTAGATAGAATTTATGGTCGCCTCCAATCCAAAACATTCTGTGATTCTATGAAGCGAGGCCTCAAGTGTGTACTGAAACAAATGGCTCATCCATTCAAGAGAAGCAGTAGGTGTAATGGTGTGGGCAGAACTGTGGTTAAGGCTATTAGCTCTTCTTGTGCAGACTTTCTCTGAACAGATTCATTTACCAGAATCAAATCTTATCCTATATTTTTATCGAGGCAAGTCTTCATTTTTACATTATTTTATTATTAGATTCTTGTGTTCTGTTCTAAGGAGCTCATTGTATTTGTTGCTGCATGTCTTTTCCTACTTAGTCACGGCTTAGACATCTAGGGTCTGAAGTCTTCTCCTCTATTGCTCTGCAGTTCAAAATTCAGGTGAACTTCAGTGGGGCTTTTTCCATATAGGCTGCAATACAGAACCACAACTATACAATAATTTCCATTGCTGGAGAGTGAGATGGGAACATAAGACCATTATACAATGTAAAAGCAAATTGCAATACATTACATTAAATATTAATTCTTGTATATAGAATATATGCTACCCACCATGCGACATGAATTGTTCTAGTAACCTCTGCTGTTTCTTCTTGTTTGTTCAGATGTTTCTCCTTTAGCCTAAGATTGGGACGTTTTGGGGCTGAAGTTTTAAACAGTGACCTAAATAGGGCTTCTTCCAAAACAGAACAGTTATTACATGTGTAAGCTGTCCAGAAGAGATGCAAGACATCTATCAGCTATTAACCTTACGTTTTTAAAGATGAAATGAACAGTAGGAATGTGGAAAGGTTCATTGTGTTGTGTTGACTGTAACAGCCTTCAGTGTTATGATGGAGCACTGGTGGTCCTGAAGTCAAACAAGACTGTAGGACTAGTGTTGAACAAAGCATTCTTATTTTAAAGCTTCATTATTTTCTGCAGACTTATTTATTTATTTTTCATTTTTCACTCTAATAATGATGTTTCCATGCCTTATATAATTATATCTCAAACTAGTGGTATTTTGTCTCTGCAGTAAAATTGCTGTAGTTTTAGGATTCTTGTTCAAGAAGTTTTTTAGCAAATGTGCCTTTTAACATGAAGTTAATAAGAGTTCAGAGAAAAATAGTCATGCGCATAAAGGTAACCTGCTTTACTGTGGTGGGAGTTTAATTACCAGCATATTTTGTGGAAACCATTTTTCAGCATTTTTCGTATTTATATTGTGTTTGCCATAAGGACAATCTCTGCTGTTAGTTTTTATTCTTTTAATGATGTGTAATATGTCTTCATGACTTTGCTGGGCAACCTGCTTAGCTGCCCTGCTTGAGCGAGGGGCTGGACGAGATGATCTCAAGAGGTCCCTTCCAACCTCAGCCATCCTGTGCTTCTATGATTAGTTGCTGTGCAGTAGGGGCCTGCAGTATTTTTAGAGGGGAGAAATATCAGTCACCTTCAGTCACGATACAATGGGATTGAAAGCAGCTTTGGTGCCCAACTCTATGAGGCGTTTAGGCCTGGGAAATCCTAAGCAGAGATTTCTTTTCAGAAATCAAATCACGGACATAGCAGCTAAGCAGATGCTGAAGGGCCTCTCCTTGACTCCCTCTCTAATTTAAGCAGTTTCTCAGCTCCTTGGGTTTTATACATTTTATACATTTTTATACATTTTATACATTTATACATTGATCTAGGGGATCAAACTTCTCTGGATTATGGATGGAGCTGGCTATCTGATTTTTAGGTTGAAGGGGCAGTTTGGGGTCCCTGTTATTTGAAACCCAAGTATCCTTGGTAAAGTATTGGAAACTGAACTAGTGGTAAGCAGCCCTGTGTTTTGCAGATCAAAAATTTGTATTTTCCTTACCTCACAAAGGTGTTGCATTAATGGCTATTAAGTCCTTAGTCAGTTTAGTAATGTGGCTTCCACAAATAATTCTTTGTTTGTGACTGGAAAGAGCCTTGGGAGAGTAGAGCTGAAGCTATGTCTAGCAGCTTCTGTGCTGTTTGTTCTGCTCTTCCCTGCACCACTTTCATGCAGGTGACCCAAATTCCATCTCCTCACTCCTCGGACACAGTGCTGTCTCAACTAACTGACTCTTCTCCAAAGCCCTCTGTTTGCAGTTTCTTCTCTGCCTTGAAGTGTACAGTTGGTGAGGCTTTCTGGATCTGAAGAACAGCAGGAAGGAGGCTCCTTGTCCCAAATACAGCCCCGTTAAATGGGTGATCCCTCCATGCTGTCTACAGCACAGGATGCTTAGGAAAGCGCAGAGCGGCTCAATACTTTCCAATGGGATGTTCTGAATTCAGCCCAGAGATGAACATGTCCCAAATATGTAATTTGGGAGCTGTGAACTGATGCCATCTCAATATGTATTTTGGCAACAGTGTATGTGGAGTGAGGCTGAGCATTCCCAACACATCACCCTCATCTCAGCCCTTTGGTTCCTGCTCACACAATGCCACTCAGAAGGGCACAGCAAAGTCAGACAGAGCTTTGGGTGCTCCTCCAAATCTTCATCCATCACTCCGTGCTTTTCTTCTAAGCATAGGCCTGCAGCAAAATGGCCTGAGTTCAGCAGAGGACTGCAAGTGCTGTGAGGAGAGACTGAGGGAGCAGGGCCTGCTCAGCCTGGAGGAGAGAGGGCTCTGAGGGTTGCTGCCCTGCAGCAACTTGCCCAGTCCTGCAAGGGCATTCCTGAGAAGACAGAGCCGGCCTATTCACAGCGGGGTGCAGTGGGAGGACAAGAGAACTGGCAGTGGTTGAAACTAGAGAGGCTGGGGCTGGATTACAAAAGGAGCTGTTTTCCCGTGAGGCTAGAAAGTGGCACAGGCTGCCCAGGGAGGCTATGCTGTCTCCTGAGCTCAGAACTAACCCTGCTTTGTGCAAGAGGTGGGACTGGATGAGAAAGGAGGTAGGCAGCTGTGGGCCTGGAACATGCAAAGTCTCTGGGAGTGCCTACTGTACCCAGATCAATCCCAGCAGCAGCTTACTGTGCATTACCCTACACCTAACAGCATGCTGCCTGGAAATAGTGACCATTAGCAGATACATAGCCTCGCTCTGTGCCTGAATTTCACTTTTGGTTGTCATTGAGCCTGCACTGACCTCAGGTTAGTGAGGGAGCGTTTTGATGTGCTTTTGTCTCAGCAGGACAGCCTAACATTTCCTTTTGTCATTCCTGTCCCTGTTCTGACTCTCAGATATGCAAATGTTTATACCGACCTCAATTAAAAATAACAGAGGAGGGGTCGGATGCTATCCGTAACCAGACTGGGTACATGGTATGGTTCACAATACGTTCCCGTAAGTTGCTATGCCCACATAGCCAAAAGTCAGTGTGGGGATAGGAATGAATGCCAAAGAAACAGGGGGACAGAATGAGCTGCGTAAACAGGTACTGATGTTAAAAGAGATGCTCATCAAATTATGGCAGGACGGTTTCCTCTAAAGGGAAATGTACCCTGTGCATTAGCCTACAGAAAACGTAAGCAGCTGAAATAATGTTATGGGAAATTGGTGGAGCTTTGGCAGCATGCAAAGAAAAATGTAGATGATCTTTTTTTTCTTCTCTTTTTGTCGGAGGGACCTGTATTGCCAGTTCCTCTCACTAATTGCATTGTGTCCTTATAAGCCAGTACAGATAAACATGTAATTTGTTAGACATCCTGCAGTAGCCAACCCTTAAACAATCATAGCTTTAAACAGCTGTGGCTCACGTACTACCAAAATAAATTTAAGTAGAGTTCATTTTATTTTCTCCCCATAGTTAAATTGCTTGCTTACTTTCATTCTTCTAAGAAATTTTTAAGGAATCCCTCTTTAATCTGAGGATTTCAATTGTAACACCCATGTGTTGAACTCTGAGATAACTGGGACTTGGATTTTATGTCATGGAAAAGTTAATTTTCCTTAGATTTTCTATAAAATATTGAATTAGTACCGAATCTAAAATGACTGATTGCAGTGTTAATGGGGGAGCCAGGCATTGTTATTGTGAAATACTTCCTGTTTAAGATTTGTGAATGTAGAATGATGGTCGCTGAACAGACTTTAATCTAAAGGTCTGCATCTGTTTGGAATTAAGTCCTTTGTAATTAATTTAAAAAAATAATTCGCTACCATCTTTTCACCCTCCTTTATGTGAAGTATTTTTCCTTCCCTTCTGTATTGCAGTGTAGATTTTCTTTCTGTGATGTGCGTGGGTGCAGTCTATAAGCAGAACAGGAGTCAGACTTAACACCTGGCGTTATGGAAAATGCAACTGGGGGAAAACAGTGGTGGAGAAAATAACATTTGGCATAAAACAGTAATTTATGAGCATTCATCAAGGTAAAATGAGGAGCACTGTCAAAGTCAGATGCATAGACTAAATTTGCACCTGGACAATTTTTACATACCTTGTGCAATTAATTACCACTTGGAAGAATTAGATGCAAGATGCAATATATATATATATATATATATATATCTTCTGGCTGCATTAAGGGCTTCTAAAAAAAAAGAATGGGCTTTTTGAAAAGCTTCTCAATTTTTCAAGCTCAAATGTGTCCATTTAAGTACCTCATTGTTATGTTTTTGCATTGGTGTTCAGCCTATGGACAATGGAAATGAAATAGGAATCACTTGTGTTTCTGCATCTCTCATAGCTCTGTGATAACGTAAGACTTTGCTAAAAAGTTGGCCTTGCCATGGATTTCCCTTCCCAATTTGTCTGATACCTGAGAGGGTGATGTTTAATTCAGTACAATTCTATACAATCCATTTTTTTTCGATGATTTTAATTTATAATGGCAGAGATGAAAAGCATGCATTCATTTCTGTTGAACTGCCTTGCATTTGTGGCATGACTTTCATTTCTTTCATCTTTCCTCATTTCCTTCTGAACTTCACAACATCGTATTTTACAGGGGAGGAGAGAGGGCATATTCTTAATTTAGAGGAATTGATATGGCATGCAAAGATATGAATGTTCCCTTTGTCCCTTTATTCAGGACTGCTTGCATTGCTAGCAGCAGATGACGATGAGGCTAAAACAGCAATTTTTCATACTGTCCTGTAAAGGCAGTCCACAGTACAGACCAGATACAGATGGATGCCATTAGGACTGTTCCAAAGGTAAAAAACACATCTCTGCAAGGGCAAGTGCCTAAAGCTGAAGTAAGCAGGTAGGAATTGAGCTAGACTGCAGGTTAGTGCTTTAATGGGAACTGTGCTTCTCTGTGGAGAGTTTTATTAAATAAAAATGTCATGATTCTAATATTTGTGTTTCTGAATGTCTTTCAGAATCAAAGTTTAACAACAAACCTATTAATTAAAGGAAAAAGCAGACCTCTGTCCTAAACCTTTAGTTCATTATATTATATTATTTATTAAGACTATCGACACGAAAAGGCTTTTGCTAAGATGAAGATTGGTCCTTTCCCACTTTCTGCATATCTCCTGTGATTCCTCCCATTCTGTCTGCAGCCTTTCATTTTCTGCCTCTCATTCTAGTACAGCATTCATCTCCTGTCCGTGATGGTTTATGCTCTTTTTTATCTTCCCCCTTTCAGTCTCTGCCCTACATCTTAATTAGTGTAGATTTGCGTCTCCACAAGAGACTGAACTGATTTTTTTTTTAATCTATAGAAGACCCTTTTTGTCAATCTGTGAATGTAAGAAATGTGGCAGACTGGACCTTCCATACTGCATCCTGGTATTGCAGTGACATGAGAGAATCATAAAAACACTTAGAAATGTTATTTTAATACAGGCTGAAAATGAAACAGCAGATTTGTCAGTTCTGCTTTGTAGCAGCCTCGCCATTAAACCGATCCTTGGAAAGATGACTTCTAAGGCAATTTTAAAATTGACTGGCTGATGGAGTGCACAGGAGGATATCTTTTCCTCATGTTTTGCAAAAAGAAAACCTGTTTTTTTTCTTTTTTTTTTTTCTCATTGTTTGGTTTCTGGGGTTGTTTATTTGACCCCAGACAAGAAAACTGATGCACAGTGAGATCAGCAGTGCACTCAAGTACTTGTAATCAGGGCTGGGAGTAGAACCATTTACCCACACAGCCATGCCATACCTTTTCCTTCTTCCTTTCTCCTTTGAATCACATTTAATTTGTCCCCATGCTGTATGGCTATGTTAAACCCATCTGTGCAGCAGGTAGATTTCCATTACTAGGAGTAACACATACAACACTGTGCTTAACCCATAGGTAAAAGAAGTCCTCAGTTACCAGTCAGTCACCTTTCACTTTAGTCAGTCACTTCTGGGGTCATTTCAATTAAATTATACAAGCTCCAAACTCCAGTCCTCCTTCCTGTTCTTTTTTTTTTTTTTTTTTTTTTTTTTTTTTTTTTTTAATCTGTTTGTTTATTTTTAATTTTGTGCTCTCAGAAATCACAGATGACACATGGCAGGAGCAATGTTCCGCATTCAGCATCCACTCTGAGAAGGTTAGCCAGCCCCATGCAGCCTTTCCTTGGTTTCCCTGGTTATTCTGAATAGGTATAAATGTCACTGCACTAAGAATGAACTGTAACATGCTGTCACCGCTGACTGATGCTTATTTCCACGGAGGGAGGTTGAAAGCTGCTAACAGCTGCAGTTTTAACTTCTGTTTTGGATACCTGGAGGAGGAGAACCAGCTCCTATTCATTGTAAGTAGTTACAGGGGCTTGGAGCAACCTGGTATAGTGGGAGGTGTCCCTGCCTATAGCAGGGGGATTGGAACCAAAGCTGTGTAGTGTGGTCGACGCACCTGTGAGATGGGATGTCATCCAAGAGACGTAGGCAGGCTTGAGCAGTGGCCCAGGTGTACCTCATGAGGTTCAATAAATCCAAATGCAAGGTCTTGTACCCGGGTCATGGCAACCCTCACTGTCAGTACAGGCTGGGGGGTGTAAGGATGGAGCAGAGCCCTGCTGAAAAGGACTTGGGGGTACTGGTGAATGGCAAGCTGGGCATGAGGCAACAATGTGCTCTTGCAGCCCAGAAAGCCAACCATACCCTGGGCTGTATTAAAAGAAGTGTGGCCAGCAGGTTGAAGGAAGTGATCCTGCCCCTTTGCTCTGCACTGGTGAGATCTCACCTGGAGTACTGCATCCAGATGTGGAGTCCTCAGTACGGGAGAGATGTGAACCTGTTAAAGTGCATCCAGAGGAGGGTCAGAAAAATTATCCCAGTGGTTGAACACTTCTCCTATGAAGACAGGCTGAGAGGTGGGGCTGTTCAGCCTGGAGAAGAGAAGGCTCTGAGGAGACCTGAGAGCAGGCTTTCAGTGTCTGAAGGGGGGCTGTAAGAAGGAAGAGGACAGACTCTTTAGCAGGGTGTGTTGTGATAGGACAAGGGGAAATGGTTTCAAACTAGAAAAGAGGAGATTATATACAAAGAAGGTTTTTACGATAAGGGTGGTGAGGCACTGGAGCAGGTTGCCCAGAGAAGTGGTGGATGCCCCATCCTTGGAGACACTCAGGGTCAGACTGGAGGGGCTTAGAGCACCTTGATCTACCTGTGTGTGTCCCTGTTCACTGCAGGGGGGTTGAACCAGATGACTGTTGGAGGTGCCTTACAGCTCAGAAGATTCGAAGAATCTAAGAGTGTAGGTAGGAATTTGGGTCAGGCAAAAAGAACTGGTGGCTTGGTGGAATAATTTATTTATAAAAGTTTGGCTTTTGGCCAGACATGAGCACAGCATGATTTGGATTTAGACTTGCTCAGGACTGGAGTCTCCTCTACTCACATCCTCATGGCAAGATGCAGGATGCCAGATTCTAAGACCTGGCTTCAGATTTTTAGCAAGACAGAGAACTCAACCTTTGGCACTCCAGTGTTAAGAAAGCTAGAGAGAATTAGGTGTGTCTGCAGGTATGGGAACATGGAGAGTTCACAATTGGGTTAAAACCTCTGTAAAGGCGCAGCATCTGGTTCTCAGTTTGATGACTAATCCAGGATCCTTAACAATTATTGCCAAACTTGAATAAAAAATTTGCTCTCAATAGCTTGTACTTGTACTTTGTATAATTTGTAGCTTTAATAAAGACAAGTTCTTTTCAAGTGGGTGGTAAAAGTTTTTCTTGTCCAGAATATCTCACAAAGCTTTTAAAATCTTTTTTAAAAGTCACACTGTTCTGGATAAAACTAGGTTTCGGTACGATGACAGCAAATATACAGAGTTGGTCTCAGTCTAGCTGAGGGGAACATTTGCATTCATTCCTTTTCTTGCTAATGCCTGTGATTCTCACATACTGATAGTTAGGGAAATTTTATTGAAGTATCTCATGTGAAGTATGCTATCTCTAGTAATATACCCTATGTTTGGGATTGCACCTCAGGATCATTTATAGTAGGTATGACTTGAAGACAAGGGTAAAATGGAGCAATAATTTATTTGTTGAGCCTGTGCCCACCACCAGCTTGCAAAAAGCTCTGCTATCAAAATATCATAGATAAAAAATCTCAGTCTTACAAACTCAGAATTCACATTACCTCCCACCAAAGCAGGGAGAACTGGGATAATTATAAATACTAGGTCTCCAATATGTGGGCCACAATGATGATTAGAGGGCTAGAGCATCTCTCCTGCAAAGAAAGGCTAAGGGAGCTGGGTGTGTTCAGAGAGGAGAAGTTTCTGGGAATACCTCATTGCAGCCATTTGGTACTTAAAGGGAGCATATTAACAAGATGGTGAGTGACATTTTGCATGATCTGATAGTGATATGACAAGGGGAATGGTTTTGAACTAAAAGATGGAACATTTAGGTTGGGTGTCAGGTGGGAATTTTTTACTTAGAAAGTGGTGAGGCGCTGGCACAGGCTGCCCAGAGAAGTTGTAGATTCCCAATCCCTGGAGATACTCAAGTCCAGTCTGATGAGGGTCCTGGGCAGTCTGATCTGCTGGGTGGCAGCCTTGCCCATGGCAGGAGGTTGGGACTGGGTAAGCTTTGAGGTCCCTTCCAGCTCAACCATTTTATGATTCTATGGTTTCATGATCCTGTTCTTGAATCTTAATGAATTGTTATTAGCCGTGATCAGTAACTGATCGTCTGTATGCACTTGGCTAACTCCAAATGCGTTAAGGGCAAGGTAAAATAAAACCAAAAAGCTAACAAAAAAAAAAAAAAAAACACCAACAAAACAACCACGCAGAAACACGAAGAAATGAATTTTCAGCTGACACGCACTTTACATCTGCAGTGAGCTAAAAATGGGCACTAGATCGATTACTTACGAATCCACAGAAATTGTCAGAAATCTGGATCCTTAGTCACAGTTTTTTAAAGTGAAATGTAAAGATATGATCAGAAGGGAACTTTTAAAAATAACGTGTACGATATATGACTACATGGAAGAGAAGCGATAGTACAACTGGTATATCTTTGTATGGCATGTCTAAGTATGTATGGTATGTTTGTGTCTAAGAGGGATGAAGGCACACAAGGTTTGTTAGGAGTTCAGAACTTTGGGTATTAGGTAATTCAATTTCTTGGGCATTAGGTAAGTTCTTACTTTCTCTGCCAGTTAAGGCTGGTGCTGGCCATCTGGTGATAACAGAACTTTCCCTTAACATACTGGAAGCTCAATTGTATAAAAATAGGAGCAAGTCTGGAACAACATAGGTAAGTGATAACATTTTTCCAAATGTGCTGAATGTGTTACAGTGATGTATGTATTCTTTGATGCTTACTATTCCTGAAAAAAAAAACCCACATTGAAGTGATAGATTTGAAATATCAAACTCAGGTACTCAGAAGTTTGCACCATCAAATCTGTATTTCTGTTGTCATGGATAACACAGTTCATTCTTTATTAAGCAGGCTGAGCAGGTTTGTATTGAGATCTATGACATCTTTTTACTCAATTACTTTGAAATTACAGATGCTATTTGGTAGATTCCACGATGCACCTTTAGGCCCCTGCATTCATTTATTTATTTATATTGCAATCTGCTTAACACTGCTTTATGATTTGTGAGATTTGTGATTTTCTTTTTTTGCCTTCTTGCTTGTTCTAGAGTTCCGGAATGTATTCAAGAACAGGAAATGAAATGACAACTTGAGTAAGCCTTGGGTGTTTGAAAAGTATTTCAATCACTGTTCCTTGGGCTGAGATTATACAGATTCAGAGTCATTCCTGTGTTTTTTTTTTTGTTTTGTTTTGTTTTGTTTTTTGTTTTTTTTTTTTTGTTGTTGTTGTTGGATTTGCTTTTATATCAGTTTAGAATGATGAGAAGAGCCTTAAATTGAAAATGAGCACGTAAGCCTTCTTTGGGCATAAATAACCCCTTCCCTGGGTATAGCAAGCAGTAAGTATTGCAGTTGAAAATTGTGCTGTATATGCTTTTTGTGCTGTAACAGTCCCTTAGTTGCAAGATTCTTCTTGAGGGAGAGCCTCTGGTTTCTCTACCAGCTCAGGCAGGGCTAGGTAGTTTCTTGCTGTTATCCAAGGATCCACTTGCTGTGTAATTAATTGCTAATTATTCCACGTTGAAAAGTTGTGTTTAGAAAATGGAAACTGGAATTCTGCCCCAAAAACCCATCAGAGAGACTTTCTCCTGGCAGGTTCTTCAGCTCAGCTGTTTCCTTTGGAATGCCACTCTAGGTTAAGAATGAGAGGCCTCTATTTCAATCCACTATTTATTTTAGCAAAAAGCAGTCCAGAATCTGATAAGCAACATTTTTCAGGGCTTGCAGTCCAGTGCTTTGTGCTATGTAGAGAGCTGTAGCTGTGTGAGTGGCAGTGATTCCTGGTGTTGGAGGGAACAAGGGAAGGGCAGAGTGAGTCAGCACGGTGCTACCACAGGGATGGATGGACACCCAGTGAGGCTGACACTGGTTGAGGTCTTCACCAGGAGTGGAGTGTGTGTGTTGGACAGGCAAAAGGATGAGATACACATTGTGGTGGTGAGGGAATGCGTCAACATAAGGAGATCTGTGGTGATTGAAAAGTAATTTTGTTAGTAAACATAAAAAAATAAATTGCTTTGCTAAGAAAGAACAGGCAGCATTCTGTCAAAGTGGAAACATTCTGAAAAATCAAAATACTGCTTGTTTCAGGAGCTGCTGTTTTGTCCACTAGATCTCAGTGGGGTGGAATAAATTGTTATTTATTGCCTGACAGCACTACCTGGGGACTCTGGGATGCCTGGCACAATGAATTCAAGCATATAAATGAAAGGTTAGAGATTTTACTGTGGAAATAGACAACCTTGTTGGGGATTTGCTATAAAGGAATAATAAGGGGAATTTACAGATGAATAATGGAGGCCCAGAAGCTGTGCAGAGACAGGTTGTTCCATAACTGCATAAGAAATCTATGGCTAAATAACAAAGAAAATAGAGATTTCTCAGCTGTAATCCAATCATTTATCTTTTAAAAATCCATTCATGTGAAAAGATTGATCAACCAGAAAGCCAAAGAAAACAACAGCCTTGTTCTCACTGGCCAGCTTGTGCAGTAGCTTGCACTGGTGCCACTGAGACCAATAAGGCCAGTTAAGAATGATTTTGCTGGTTGTTTTGCTACTGTGATGCAACCAAAACTTAAGGAAAAATGAGGATTAAAAACTTATGGAAACCTGTTTGGTTTCTTAATGAGTTAGTTGTCAGTGTTTCAGTGAGAAAGCCCTTGTCACGAGAGACAGCAGCTCATCACTGGTACCCCATTGACTTGTGGGGCTGTCCTTTCACCCTCCCACCACTCCCAGTTCCTCTCCCATATGCTGCAGTGATCCCAGAGCACACTCAGGGTACCTGGCATCCCCAAGTGTGACCCCGTCTCTCCTCCCAGCTGCCCTTTCACTCCTTCTGCCCATGCTTCTTCCCCCGTTGGCCGCTGGCCATTTTGGGCAGCCTTCACCATGCTTATAGCAGCTGGCCTACTCCTTCTCACTCAGCCCTTTCCAAAACACAACTCCTCTCAGCTGCAGTTTTTTGTTCTTTCCTGATTTTCAATTGTTCCTTGCAGGAGGAGACCAATTCCAGCCAGCTCCCCCTGTAAATGATGCGCCATGCCTCTCCTCCTCCAGCGCTCTCACCACAGAGTGATGCTTTGTTGTCACTGCTGTGTGTGGGAAGGTTATATGGCACGGGTTATTGTAGTGGACTGGACATGTGGGCTGCCCTTTGTCATGGTGGTATGTGGGAAATGTCCGTGAGGCATGACCTTCGTAATTGGCTGAGAGCTCAGGCCGGCCATAATCAGGCTTGAGCACTAAATTAGACTTCTTGCAGAACTGGCAGTAGTTAACAGCCAAGCTCTGTGGGGCAAGGCCTGCCCTTTTCTGCCTGTTTGTACGGAGTGCAACACAGTGAGCCTCTATTCTTGGCTGGAACAATGAGGTCCTATGGCAATATGAGTAATTAATAATAATAATGGGGCCTCTTCTATGGATGGGTTATTAGAAATAATTTCTTTCTGCCATTTGCTTCTGTAGAATGTGGTTTTGAACTCAGAGACCCTGAAAGAGATAATCAAAATGCAAGCAGCTGTCACAAACCTTTAGCTTCATTTATCTATGCAGTGGTGGAAATTCCTGAAACTAAATTGCCTGATACCTTACTGCTTTTTGTATGTTCTGTTGCAGCACTGAGGTCTTACGCAACTGACCCTCCTTCTATTAAAGACCATTTTCCATACCAAGTGGGTTTCAGCTATCTATTTTAAAGGAAAAAGAAGCAAGGTCATGCAAAGCAAACCAGTGATCCCCTATTGCTCTGCACTCAATTCACTTAGCGCGTGTGGTGTTGCTGAATAGAGCGAGCTGTGATGGGTACCCTGGGACCCTTCTGCAGGGTGATTCCAGTAGCCACAGGAGGTGGGTTCTTGTCTGCAGATGTCGTCTTTGAGGTGGTAGTAGCTCAGAATCCATGCAAGCAGATCCTAAAGGAAGGATAAAGCATTTGGTTGCTTTGACACATTGCAGTCCTTCAGCAACTGTTCTTCACTGCTGTCTCGGTAGGAGTGGCACAGTGGCATCTAGAATACAGGTTGTCCTTTAAATGAACCCGGTGTACGGTAGTGAAAGAAAGCCCGTAACATTGGTTTGCCTGTCCACGTGGCTCATCAGGGTCTGGAGGCTCCTTCTGTCCATCTTCTTCTCCATACGTACAGGCCTGAATTTAAGGCTAGGTATCCAGAACATACTTTGTCCTTCCAATTTGTTCCATAATAATAAAAAACATACTCATTCAATGAATGCAAATCTGATTTATTCAAGAAGCCGGTGACATGATGGTGAAGATGAGTGTGATTGGGAATGTCACATTATAATTCATGCTTCTAGAGTACTGTGCTTCCAGTAAGCAAGCAAGAATGCAAAGCAGCCTCAACAGATTGTTGCTAATGAAGAAGGTAGTCATTTCAGAACTTATTTTTCAATCTCTGTTCTATTTCTATGCTGTGGTAACCATAGCAATTACAGTACAGTTTTGCTGTTTTAACCTTGCCATCACCAAAACCTTTTCTGGTGACTAGCATGTTATTATAAGAACACACTGTGGCCTACAGCCAAAGCCACTGGTACTAATACAAAATTAGATTTTATCTGTTCTCATAAGGTATGCAGAGCCAGGTACAGCAAGTATTTTTTCAATTTATTTTTAATAAACAGATTGGGCTACATGACAACACTGTGTGAATTATGATCTGAATTCTCTGCTGTTGCAGCACTCCTAAATTATGCTAGCAGAAGATTTGGCCCTCTGTAGCGTTACTTCATACAACTCTAATAGCAACTGTCATTACAATTTTCCCAGAACTACAGGGTGTTTTGATAGGAGGACCTGGCAGTAGAATGCAAGTGCTGATGACTCAATGGTCAGTGCTCTGTCTTCTGAGTCAGATGTGATCTACAGGTAGTAGTTTGGTATTTTGTTTGATGTTGTTAAGAGATATAAAGCCATCTATTCATCTATTTTCATCAAATTATTCCTTTTTTTTTTTTTGCAAGAAGACAATTAGCATTCCGTTTACTTTTTTGTAGATTTGGTGTCAGGATGGTTACTTCTTATGATGGGTTCACTCTTTCTCTAGTATTGAACAGGATGGTTTCACTACTATGCTACTTTCTCCTCTGAGGGAAGAAGCAGCTCAGTTCAAGAATAAACAGTTGAAGAAGGGGATTTGATGGCTGAGAAATAATTATGCTATTTCCATTCAATGTTGTCTGCATATTGTAAGGGTGAAGTGATTTCTGCTTTGAAAGAGCTGAGCAGAGCCATGGGAGCCTCTGTGGCCTCAGTGGGTATGAGAAATTCAAAGCAGCTTCCATAACCAGGCCTATAATCTTCTGAGAAGCCTTTGGGGAGAAGGTCCATATTGTTTTGTTCCTGTTCCCTACTAGTTTATCCCTAGCTAGCTACTTCTACAGAGCTGGTAGGAAAGACTAATCACATTCACAATCTTTATACCTCAGTGAAACTTGGCCATAATTTGCCAACAGATTCTAAGTTATCAGAAAAGGTGAAACTTTGATTGCTCATAGGAAATGGGCTGACTTGCTGCCTCTTGTTTCTTATGCATAGCTAAGTCTAAATTTATGATACTAAACTGCCCAGATGCTTTCCATGCTCAAATGCATCCTAATAAGGCTTAAAACCAAGTTCCTTTCTCAAGCACCCTGTTGTAAGTTCTGAGATATTCTATTGATGTCAGTAGGAATCCAGGTTTTTGTGGAGTTTTTCATATTTGGGATTTGTTTGCAGAAAGAAGATTTTCTTTCATAGTAGTTATACCTTAGGTGGGTTATGAGGCTTTTGCACTGGTACAGCATGGAGTGAAAAGGGAATGGCAGCTTTTATAGGCCAGAAAGCCCCTTACATTGGAATAGGTAAGAGAAGAAACTGGTCCTCACAGCTAACCTAAAAGTTATAGCTTTTTATGAATTTTAGCTGGAAATTTGAACTAATATACTGGAGAACTCCCAGTGGACAAGCTGTTTGAATTACCACTCACTCTAGGTGTGACAGTCAAATACTTGACTGATAAAAGAACGAAATGTGGGCACACTGGTTCCCAGGTTAATTACCTACTCATTTGTTGTAGTGCATCTTTCAGAATCTGTTCAACAACTTGAACTAAGAGATCACCAGAAACATTGTACAGCAAGACCTTTTCTATAACATCTATAAAGAGTGTAACTATGAAAATACTCAATAAAGGCCTAATTTTAAGTTGTGCAATCTGGAGGAGGAGCTCCTAAGTAACTTTTATGTCATGTAGTTTATGAAAGATAATTTTGTGTCTGAAATCCATTTGACTTGCTGACTACAGAAGCAAATAAGTGAAAGAGTATGCTCTTAAGAGATCTGCTTTACCCCTAAAGGTCTCAAATAGACTGAAGTTCCCTGAGCAGTTATATAGAAACAGGACTGTTTAAAGCAATATTCGGTTAGCAATGAAGCACATATTCCTGGGAAATCTGCACTTGGTGTCCTTTCTTTAGCAGAGGGATGTACCAGATGGCCTTCAGAGGGCCCTTTTAGCCTCAACCATTCTGTGATCCTGTGACTGTAAGTAAATGAGTTCTTAAAACTGACTTTAAAACTTTGGGTGTAGTTGTGGAGGATCTTTCCTTCTCTATTTGAATTACCTCAATGCTTTCATTTTTATTTCATAAAATAAAAGAAAGCAAAGCAAGAGATCAGGTTTCCAGGGTAAGCATCTCACAAAGGAAGGCTGCACATCCGATTTATCCAGTACTAGAATTAGTTTCGTAATCCTGTGGACAACATCCTGAGCTAGCTAGAACTGGAACGTAGATGCTGGGTGAGCACATTAATTTGGCTTTATTAGTTTCATCTCAGTGCTCAAGATCGCAATTTTTGTTTAACTATACCTTTGATGGAATGTACTGGATTTCTTATTTCTTTCTTGACTTTGTCCAGTAATGTGTATAATCTAGATAAGGAACCTTCTGCGTATGCAGAACTCTAATCTCACAGTAACAGTCATCATTAAGAGGTTAAATAGATACTCATGGAAAAGTTGGTCCCCTAAAATGTACATTCTTTCCACCACGCTTCTCAGGGTTGCATGTGTCATGTCTGCATACAGCGATCTACAGCATCTGTGAACAGCAACCTGCCAGGGCCAGAGACAAGGAAGACTGGCAATGTTGGTTCTTGTAATACTAGAATTAAAGAGCTCCAGCTTCAAAATTGCTCACTGGTTGGCCAGTGTATAAGTGGTTTTTAAAACAACTACTAAAATATGTTTTTTTTTCCTGCATCTTTTTTTTTATCGTATAATATGGGTGTAGAGTTCAAGATGATGTTATCAACTCTCCCTCAAAAGCAGCCAACAATAAATAAACAGCAACTCTCCTGTCCTCTCTGGGCCTGTGTGTAGGGGTTTATATAAGTAGACAAGCATCATTGGGAATTAGATGAGATGCTTCTCAAACCACAAATGTAAGTCTATTTTCAGCAATCACTTTATTTGTGATCACAATAACTTTGATTGTGATGTAGAAACTAAACTTGTATCTCTAACTGGCTGAAATGAAACAGCTTCTAAATTAAGATTAAAACAATTCAAAATAGCTTGCAGCCTTTCCCTTCAATTTCAGTGGAAGCCTGTTTTATTTCCTAGATATTGTCTCAATTTTATCTGCATATCCATGTCATTCAGAGTAGGCAGTTTTTAACTTCCTTTGTAATGGAAGTACAAAGCAGTTTGAGAAAGCAGCAAGAAAAAGAGCTTGCACTTATTATTCATTTGAAATTATAATATGAATTATATTTTCTGTAACTTTTTTTTTGTTTATTTTGGCCATAATTGCATGAAATGTTAAGCATAGAACCATAAAGGTTGGAAAAGACTCTCCAAGATCATTTAGTCCAACCATCAACCCTTCACTAGCATACCACTAAACCACGTCCCTCAGTGCCACGTCCACACGTTTCTTGAAAACTTCAGAGATGGTGACTCCACCACTTCCATCCCATTTGCAAAATATTTTTCCTTTCTGTAAATATTTTGTGACTTGTGAATTGAAGTGAACTGCTTCACAAGATTTTGTATTTTTATGATAGTCCTCGTAAGAAGTGCAGGTAATACGCTTTGTGTCTGCATCCAAAGGAGGACTAGAAAGCAGCAGAAAGATAGTTGTAATTTATAACTGATAAACTGGACTGCCACTGTTGACGTAGACAAAACAACACCATTTCTTTTTTATGCCATGATTCTTGTCCAAAATAATCTCAACAGTTAAAGTAGACTTTGCAATATTGACATTTTTGTAAGGTATTTCTGTGCAAATATTACATTTCTGCATAGTGCTGTATACCTATAATAATTACCCCTGCTTAAAGAAGCCTTGTTCATAATTTATGAATTACACTCACATTCCCACAAGCTCGGAATTTTTAAGTAGTTTATTATAGGTATACACAGACAGTCATGAAGAAGCTCATTTTTAATTCATATGGGATTCAGTATTGCATAAATTGACAGCTTTTAGTGTCAAACATACAACGAGACGATCTGGGGAATAATTCTACATGCATACATGAAATCTGATGGTGGGTACAGGTGCAGTACTAAAAGTAAAGTACTGACAGGAAGCAAAGCCATTGGGGTGATGTTAGGTGTGGGCTATCTGTCTTTCTGATGAAGTGAAGCCTAGAGAGCCATAGAATTTTGATGGTACTTTTTTCTAAAGAGAGCACCTGAGGATAAGAGGCTGGTTTGAAACATTTTAAGGAAGCCAGGCTGACCCAGATTTTCTGTGCAATTGGGGTTTGTAGGAATGAATTTACAGCAGTGCAAGGAGACCAGGTATTCTCACTGTCCCTGAAATCCCATCGTGTGAGAACAGGGATGATTAAGCCTGCAGTCATATAAATTATTCCTGTTGTTGTCTTACCGGAATAAAGGATTATTGCCTTTACCTATTGATCTTCTCTCCTTTGCTCCTCATTACATTGCCCACTACTGATGGCCTGATTGCTCCTTAATGCATTTTTGGAGAACATGTGATGACAAGCAAAAAGTCTTCAGTCATAGTGTTTTAGTAATATTACGAGGAAAAGAGAAATGCAGGATATTCTTTTTTTTTATGGGTTTGGCATAGCATTAGGATCAGATGAGAGAGAAAAGTAGAAGGGAAAGGAGGTAGACCTTGAGGGATGGGGATGTTCCATGGTTATAACAGGGAAGCCACATGGACTCTGAATTGACTAAAAAGCTACAGATTGATCCTAATCAGTATTCCAGGAGCTATTTCTCTGTCTGAACTTTCACACTGGAGTTGGCTGTTACTCCTTTGATCTGGATGCTTCCAGTGCTATGCTAAATAAAGGCACAGCAGTATTTGAGACCTTTAGAGACTCTTTCTGATTCAGCTGTGTATCCCTAAGGGGTGGGTCAGGTTGGTATAGGGCAGCTGATGGCACAGGAGCTGTGATGAAGGATGTGCTTTGAATTGGGGTCTGCTATGTTTATTCTAGAGGTTTTTGATGCTGCAGGGAGCTTTAATAATTAAATAAACAATCCTACCTTGTTTGCAGTCAAGAAATAAGACAAGCTAACTCCCAGCTACCTGCTCTGCTCCTCTGCTGGATGCAAGTTCCTTAATGATGCTGTAATGGCAGGGAGCATCCCTCCACATTGGCTTCTCATGCAGGTGAAAATGGGCTTTTGCTAATGCAGTGTTGCGAGTTCTGCTGTCCCTTGTAGGGAAGGCTATTGAGGCTACCTGCTCCTGAAAAGGCTGTACTACTTTATTACTGCCTGTGAAGGCCAATTTCTCTCCAAGAGAGGAAGAGAGGGAATCTAAGGAAAGTGGTCCTTGGTTTTGTTTGCAGCAGGGGGTTAGCTGGATGGGAAGCAGGTAGAGCAGCCTGGTGATCACCAGCTGAGGGATCTCTTACCTTGAGAAAGAATGTTTCAATTCTTTTGAATGTATTTTTACAAATGTAGCTTGAAAGCATTTTCAGTGTGGTCAGAAATATTCCATGTGCAAGCTTGAGAACTGCAGGAGCTGCCAAGCCATGAGTAGTGCTTCTTTTGGCTGTGGGTAAATGTGCTGCTTTTGCTGATGTGTCCTGAAAGATATCAGAATCTGCTCAGTTTTGTTGAGGTTTCAAATAATGCTCTTTCTGCACTTCTGTCATTTTAGTACCTCAGCTGTGGAAATATAACTGAGGTAGGAACTGAGCTTCTGGAGTCCTTTTGGCTGAGAGTGTGTGAGAAGTGGTGAACTCAGCATGGCTGAGTTTCTAATGGCAACTATTTGGGAGACACGTTTAGAAAAGTCTTCAGGATTCTTCTTCCTTTCCCTTTCCTTTCCCTTTCCTTTCCCTTTCCTTTCCCTTTCCTTTCCCTTTCCTTTCCCTTTCCTTTCCCTTTCCTTTC
>JAOWBP010000001.1:54851573-54864848 GCA_028571105.1 Tragopan temminckii | reverse complement strand
CGCTCGTCTCGCAGGTCGGGTAGGATTGATCCAGCGTCTGGCTGGAGGCTGAGCGAGCACAATGAAATCGACAGGCTTGCTTTTCCGTTTGCCTCCCGAAAGATCCTCCTCCGTCATCACCTCAGGCAGAAGTTTGTTTAGCGGCTTTCTCTGCGGGGTGTGCTGTGCCGGGAGGCAGGCACGGGGAGGGGCAGCTGGGGTTAGGGACGGGGTCTGCACCGCAGGGCGGTGGGCATGGAACAGAATGCCCGGGGCAGTGGGCACGGCCCCGAGTGCTGGAGCTCAAGGAGTATTTGGACATCACTTTCAGACACAGGGTTTGCATTTTGGGTGATGCTGTGTGGAACCAGGAGTTGGATCTGGTGGTCTTGTGGGTCTCTTCCAGCTCAGGAACATCTAACGTGTTCCATCTGCAAAGGGAAGTGGAAATGTGGAGAAGAGGCTGACACCCCTACAGCGCTAATTCTGTGAGGTTTCTCTGTATGCTTCTGGAAGCCTCTAGATATTGGTGAAAACTGGAGGCATCAACTAGAACGTGCGTTTCTGAAGCCCATAGGAATGCTGAGGATCGTTTTTCCTAGAAGTTATTATGCAGCTGCCTCTTTCCAGGAGCTCTGTGGTAATGCTAGGCTTTTTCCTACTCTTAACTAGGCTCCTGGGAAAAAAAGAAAAGTAAAAGAAAACAGACTTAACTCATGGTGCCTACTGGTAAATATTTTCTAGCTCTCGCATCTCAGAACTGTGGGAAGAATAAAACTTATTGCGAGTAACAAATGCTTCTTTATCTCTTATCACCTGATGTTCTTTAGCTATCCAGCTAGTGTGTTAAAACATTTGGATAGTCATTCCTGGCAGAGAAAGCAAAATGGTGTTAATGATCACTTTTAGGTTACTGTTCACAAAATCAAATCCTTTACTCTTAATATTCCTGTCAGTTAGGCATTTGTCTGAGTAACAAAACAAAGCCTTAAAAATGTGCAGAGTTGGTCCTAAAGCTATTCATCTGGAGCTGTCAGTTCTCTGTATTCACGCAGCTCACTGAAGCAAAGTTATGGTACTTGAGAGGTGAAGGGCAGAACGCACTTTTTGCAGCTGGCATGTTCAGACTTGAACAGCAAACCTAGATGTATGTATTTATATACATATATATATATATGCATATATTTCTTTTCAGAAGATAGTATATGAACTGATGCTTTGGCAGAAAAACATCACTGTGTTCCTTCATGTCAAGAGTACTATGAAGTGTTTTGCTTTCCTGCTTGATGGTAGCTAGAGCATCCTCTAGTTGACTGATCTGCCAGGATTTTAGAGAGGCTTTTATTTTGGCTCGTTTTACCACCTAATGCACAGACACTTTTCCACTCTTCTCCCCCTTTCCCCTTCATACCACTCTTAAACTGCAGTGCTTATAGATTCATCAAATAATTCTTATCCATTGGAAGCAATCCTTCAAACAATGGCTTTTAAAAAGCCAGCAAGTTCTTTGCCTTAAATAGTTTCTGCAAACGTCTCCTGATAGTGAAATGTTTTTCGTTTCTAAAATTTAAACTATTGCTTTTATATTTACCTTTTCCATGAGGAAAAGCAATCAAATGGGGACTGTTGTGCCAGTTTAGTCTCCTCCAGTAGAGTGCCCAGCTGAACTGCATGCTGCAGCCTACCAAACCACTACCTGGGTCCTGCTTTTGACTGCAAATATGGGAAGTGGTCCCAGAGGCTGTGTGGAGCATGCTTAGTTTCATTTGTTGATGTGTAACTCTGTCTTGCTGATGGTGGCCTCTCCTGGTCTCAATCAGTACAAAAATTGTTCTGCTTGTCCTATTGGTTTGATGTGGAATCCTTCTTCTCTTTGTTGATGACTAATGGTTAATAAGTGAGTAGAAGAGAGAGATTAATATACTCTGTCCCCTATTTTAAAAGGAATGGAGAGGGAAGGTTAAAGATCGCAAAATAGGAGTAAAGAGAGCAGAAGCCCAAGAAGAGATGGGTGCTATTCAGATGTCTTAATTCCTGGCAGCATTCATTTCCTCATGCATTGTTAAGACCAACCGCGAGGGTTTGTGAAAAGCTGTAGAGCAGGCATGTGTAAGGTGCAGGCTGCATGCAGTCCTAGATAACTAGTAATGAGATTGTAAACTTTTAACATTATCGTGTGATTCAGGGATATTTTGTCATGAGCTGACTGCGCATAGTTCGAGTGCAGGCTGCATAGGTGATAATGGAGTGCTGTGGAGGGGAAGACGTGGCGTGGGGCTCTTCTCTGGCATCTGTGACACATGCTCAATCAAATTGAAACCAATGTGTATTTACCTTACATTCCCTTGTGCCACTTGGTGACTGAAATGTGGTGATCGCCGATAATTAGATTTCACCCTACCATATGTGTGTGCCTGCCTATGAATGTAAGAAACAGAATCAACAGTTTCTCATCAGGCAATGATCTTTGCAAAGCAGCAGAAGTTATTCTTTACTGCAGTAATGGGCACACCTCCTTACGGCAAGGGAGAAATTGTGCGCCATATCACTGAAATCCACTGCATTAAATACCCCCACTCGAGGCAGGTGATACCTCTCTGGTTGCTCATTGCTTGAGCATATCACACTCACAATCTTCCCAATGTGTTTGCTAAAATATTTTTCCATATACAATTTATCACCCACCTGTTGTTCTTTCATCTTTCAATGGGGAACAAGAGAACAATGCACATTAGGCCCACCTGTTGTTACCCCTTTTTCAAGGGGAACGGGAGGACAATGCACACTGGGTCCATGTGCAGTTCCCCATTTGTCAAAGGGGAACAGCAGAACAATGCATGCCAGACTCTCCCTCCCTATCACCTTAGCTAGTCTCAATTTCTTCCCACCTGGGCTAGTGTTCTGACAACCAAACTACCTGGCAAACTCCTCTACCGTGTACTAAGCTATGCTTCAATGATGTGTTGTGAACAAGAAACCTTGCAGCCATTTTGTAAGAAAGCTGAGTGAAAGTCTGTGCCTTAGTGTTAGAATAACTCTGCTGCAAAAACACAGTCTACTTCTTACGTGGAAACGTGTGGTTTTTGTTATTAAGCAAACACGAAAGTTTTCTTATTTAATTATTAAGCATGTGTTTGTTATTTTGTGAGGTAATTCAGTACATTAACAAGTTCGTTGCAGAAGAAACACCTAGAATACCTGTGTAGCGCCGACAAACTTTGTAACGTTCAACGTCTCAAAAAGCTGTTTGTGACTCCATTTTCAGTGGACATCAATCCGTTACCTGTGAATTTTCAAATGGAATGTATAGTTGCAACTGGACGGTCAACTCAAATAAAAATTGGATTGTGTCTCTTTATGAGACATGTCTTACCAGGGAGAAATATCCCTCACTTTACAGTCGCTCCTTATTCATGTCGTTGTTCTGTGGCAGCACGTACATTTGTGAACAACTGTTTTCAAAGATGAAGCACAGGGAAAAAAAAATCATTAAAAAAAATAAAAAATCTGTGAGAACCTTGAGAACTTATATATATATACTTACCAGTATATTGAGCCAGGCATCGATATACTAGTTTCACAGAACCAAGGTCAACTATCCCACTAGACTTATATTTTTGTTGCCCTATTTTTGTTTTAATTGAAAATATATATTAAAATACTCTATTACTTATATACGTTAACTATACTATAAATTTTTTTTATGCAGCTCAAGAAAATGTCCTTCACTCATTGTGTCCAAATGGGTTTCCATGGCCACATTGAGTTTGGGTCATGCCCAAACTAACGACTGTGATGGCTAGATGAGTGAACAGTGCAGCTTATTGAAGCAACAGAGCAGAGATTCTTTTGGATTGCTGGTGATAAGTGCACAGTCTGTGCAGCTTTTGAGGTTAACCAAGGAAGAATACAACCTGGCCACAAGCACATTCAGTTATAAAAACAACGCTATAGAGATTTCTGAGCTTCCTGGGGAAGCACTGTATAACTGAGGGTGAAACTCTTACTCAGTAAGCCTCCCTGTGTGGGGGAAGAGAAGCTCAGTCCGTCAGCTGATCTCAGAAGTCAGAGGTATTCTTCCAACTTGTCTGTGATAGTACCTTCTGTGACATTCCCCTTATCTTAAGCCATTTTTATACTATTTCTTGTTTTTCAGGTGGAGTTTGAGGGACTGTAGTGATACACGCCTTTGATTATGAATGGTGAACAGTTCTATCACCTCACTTCTAAAGGTATAGGCTTGGTGAGGAGTGATCGTAGCTTGGATGCCCGTAGTTTTTGGGATGGCAGTGTTCTGGTATGATAATGAGGTTATGCTGAGCAAAGTTCACCTAAAGGATGGTATTTTGTCCAAGAATGACGGACTGTTGGCAAATATGCAGCTTTTCAGTACTTAGTACCACCAGGTTCCCATTCTGGCTTTGCTCTTCGAAGAGTCAGTACATCAAGTTCTCCTGATGTTGCCACCAACACCAAGAGTTGCTGAGGGACCTGGTATGGGTCACAGAACTTGACTGCAGAGTAGTCACTCTGCTCCACCTTCTCTGCTGTTTTATGGATTCCTCGCATACCAACTGCTTCTGTGCCTCTGTGAGCAGTACCTTAATTTCAGTCGCTATAGCAATTATTCCACAGCTACTTGAACTGTCCGTTTTCATTTTTCAAAGGACTGCAGTACTTTCCTACTGCTGACAGGGAGTGGTTTTGTGCTTTTTCCCTCATGTGATTGATAGACACTGCTATAGGCATGTATTATTTAGGACTCATATACTTAAGCAGACACAAGTAATCAGGAGTTTCAGAACTGCAAAGAGCAATGAAAGTGTAAAACAACAACTGAAAAGGCAGCAGGGTTTATTAATTGGGGGAACTGCAAGAAAGACCATTTAATGAGTGGAATAGTTGACAGTTGTGTAAATTGCAGCATATGGCAAGCTTTACAAATTAGTAGAGAAGAAAGATTGTCATGGCTATAATTACTCCTTATTCAAGATCTCTTGTGATCACTCTTGTGATCTTAAAACTTATAAAATGCTTTACTGCTTGTATAAAGTGCAGGTATGCCAAAGAGCATGCTATGTGCTGTTGAAAGATTAGTATTGTTTGACTGAAATTCATTTAATGTATCCCGTACGTTGATTACGAACTTTTCTCCAATTAGCAGTTCTTAGACACTGAATGACCTCAGAGCAATACTTCAAAATGGAGTTGCCTGCAGCTACTGGAAGTGCAAGGCTGTTCTTTGGATGTGCCTTGGAAGTTGGAAAGCTTTCAGAGTTCAAAGCACATTTTAAGGTTGCTGTCATGAAATGTGACGCTAAGTAGGAGTCTGCAACTGTGCCGTGGAGGTGTAGGCATTTTCTAAAAAGTGTTATTCCACCCATGAAAAAACATCTCACAACTCTGCTTTATCATTGGCTGACCTCTTCCATCACAGTGAGAATTACAACTAGAAAAGCATGAGCTATAGATGCATGGTAGATGTAAGTATACATTTCAGTTATAAACATGATCTGTACTGTGAGGCAAGGATATTCCTATTATAAGAAGTCTGATACTATTGTTAGAAAATCTTTTACTTGTAAGTTTTTGAATAGACTACTAGGAAATGTTAATTGATCCGGTGAATCTGATCCCTTTTACTAATGCCTTTTCCTGCAAATCTTCTGATTTTGTATTAAAAATTGCTTTTTCACACTTAATGCTATTAGTCAGGAGTGAAGATAACTTTTCCCCTGAGGAGTGTAATGGTTGGGTTTGGGTCTGTTCTCAGCAGTGACTTCTTTGACAGTGTTTGTGTGTTGCTTGGTATTGTGGAGAGCTAGAATTTTAAAATTCCTTTTGAACCATGGCTGTTCCAAATGCCTGCAGTCCATGGTGCTTGCACAAAATTCTTTTTCTTTGAGAATAATCCCATTGAGCTCATTTTAGATGCTTCTGAGGTACTAAGGCCTGAACAATAGGCCCTGAACCAAAGCTGACCTCTGGATGAACCTTGAAACCAAATGCTATATCACACATGCAATGCAATATTTATCTATTTTTCTGTTTTAACGTGAATATATATTTTGATGTCAGTTTATAAAGATCTGTTGTAATGCTTGTTGTGTAACAGTAACCGATTGCGGATCTTTCTTTATTTAAGGGCATGTTGCAAGGCCATGAGAAATATGTGGTTAAAGCCCAAATCGATAGGGAAACTCCCGTGGTTCCTCCTTGAGCCTGGTCAGGCTTTGGGTGAAATCCAAAAGGAGGATGAAATCTGATGTTTCTGCAATTGAAGTTATGTACGCATATTTATTCAACTGTATAAAAGCTGGACTCCCTTGCAGTGACTTTAGAGACCTCACCTATGTGTGGAGGCACTGCAGAGGACCTCCCAGTTGCTGGGAAAGATTCTCCAAATCCTCGCTGCAACTGGGGCTCCCCAGTGATTGTAAGTCTGGATGGTGATAAGATATTAGGGCAGTTGATGATTTATCTTTCTTAATCACTACAGTTAATCTTATGTAGTAATGATTAGGTGCATTACCTTCTTTTGTTTTACTCTTGCTGTATTATTTCACTTATTATTTTATTGCTTTAAACATGAGTAAAGATAAACACACTTCTTTAACTTGGTGTCTGTGTCCTTTGTGCTGACCCCATCTATTGGCAAAACAGCTTGTTAGGACAAAATCAGATTGTGCTGTATCTAACTTTTCTATTGCTATGTGGTATGGCATTTATCTGTTATCTTGTTCTTGGTGAGAAGAGTGATCTATTTCTTGCTTCCCTTCTGACTGACTGTAATTCCCATGACTACTGAGGCAGTGCTACGAGCTCTGATTCTGTAGCATCTGTTTCTTAAAGGACCCTTCCATTGCAAAAGAAAAGGAGGAAGAATAAGGGAAGAAATAAATAAAACACACAGATACAAACCTTGATGGGGAGTGGTGGAGACAATATGGAGGAGCAAACCTTCTTGCGGCACTAATTGGTAAGAGTACAGGAGTGTAAGAATGTTTCTTTCAACAGGATTATCTGATCAGGGACCTTGTCAAGTGGGACTAGAAAGGAAATGGGGAAGCAGTAAACAAAATGTAGACACAGTCCTGACAGGCACGTGTAAGGAGAACAGATCAGCTACCAGAAAACTGCTGGCAGAACCAGGTTTCTCCGTGAATAAGAATGCAGACCTGGGAGCTCTGGTTATGGAAGGAAAAAGATGATGGTGGATCTTTGCCATATGATAAGGGATGTGCAGGAACTGGGGAGGACCAATGAGAAGGATAGGTGGAATGGGCTGCGGAATAATTGCTAGAGGTGACTTGGAAATTAAATTTATATTAAAGGTATAGCATTGTTCACACATTAAGGAAAGGTACAAAAGCAGAGTGTGGCTGGTATGCAAGAAATTAATTCCACAGAATTTCCCTAGGCAATATCAGGTGTTGGCAGCATAAGGGGAGTTTGATTTGCTGACTTGAAGAGAAACAGCATGAAGGGTAGAGCAGAATGAAGATACTGTGACCAGGCTCTGTGGTATCACTGCCAGGATAGGAACTTGATGGTACTACAGAAATGATAAGCCATGTATTTGCTACCCTGAGCCAACAGTCTGTCATTCTTTGACAAAATACCATAATTTGGATGAACTTTGCTCATTATAATTTCTTTGTAACACAAAAATACTACTTGACTCCCAGGTGTGGTAACTCCTCAGTGAGCTCACGCTCTGAAATTTTTAGTCTATACCTGTAAAAGCGAAGTTAGATAATTTAAAACCATTTGTAACAAAGGTATGTATTACTGGAGTCCCTCAAGGTCACATTAGGGCCGTGAAGATGATCAGAGGGCTGAAGCACCTCTCCTGTGAAGAAAGATTGAAGGAGCTGGGCTTGGTCAGTCTGAAAAAGAGAAGGCTGCAGGGAGACCTCATTACAGTCTTCCACTATTTAAAGGGAGATTATGGAAAGGAGGGAAATCAAATTTTTACACTGGTAGATAGTGATATGACAAGGGGGAATGGTTTTAAATTAAAGGAGAGAAGATTTAGAATAGATATCAGGGGGAAATTTTTCACTGAGTGAGTGGTGAGGTGCTAGAACAGGTTGTCCAGAGAGGTTGTGGTGCCCCATTCTGGAGCTGTTCCAATGCCAGGTTGGATGGGGCTTTGGGAATCTTGATGTAATACTTTATCTAGCAGTTGACAACCCTGCCTGTGGCAGGGAGATTGGAGCCTTATGATCCTTCCAGTTCACGCCATTCTATGATTCTGTACAGGTCCACCTGTATAATAGGAAATAGTGTAAAAATGGCTTAAGAGGGGGGTATGTCAGGGAAGACACAATTAGATATTAAGCATGGACGAATTCTGGGAGCAATGGATGGGTTGAGCCTCTTATTTCTTCCCCATAGAGATGCAGACTGGGTAAGGTTTGCATACTTGGTCATACTGAGCACTTTCCTGGGGAACTTAAAATCTCTATAGAGCTGTTTTTATTACCAGATGCGCTTGTGGCCAGGCTGTATTACTTAAGTTGCAGTATCACTGCAAAGTTTTTTTTGTCAGTTATCACTGACAATCCAGAAAGGCCTGCAATCTCTTGCCTTAATTAACTGCATTGTTCACTAATCTAGCTGTGAGAATTCTCACTGGGTGTGGCTGAATTCCTCGAGGTTGGTTACGGAGAGCCCTTTTGGGTGCCGCTAGACAAATGGTGCAGAGTGCTATTTGTGAATCCATTACTGTGACAGCTCATATATAACCAGACTAATAGTGCTGGATTGGGCATCACTCAACTGCCTCCAGCCTGCCTGTTAAGTAAGGACACAAGGAGGTTTATTTTCTGCCAGATTACATAGTCTTTTAATGCACTGGGCATAAAGAGGGCCAGCCAAGTGTAAACCCTGTCTGGTCAGGATGTCTGTCTGAGCCCAGCCTGTCCTGTCTTCTTAGAAAACTTTTCTTAACTCTCACTCTCTATCTCTAGCATGTGCACAATGTCGAGAAAATTTCTTGCTCAAATAAGCGTGCTTGATTATTCCAAAGAGAGACAGTGGAGAACCCTTATATTTCTCCCCATGAGACCAGAAGGGGTGGATCCAGGGTGGAGCCCTGGATCCTGGGCTCGTACAAGGGCCAGCCACTGAAAGGAGAGCATCTGTTGGGCCTAGGTTGTTCCATGAGAAGGAGCGCTACGTAGCCAGAGAGCTCCTTCACCAGGTGGGTGAGTTCCGTTCTTCTTTCTGTGAATGACTGTTGCTTATCTGTGAATACTTTGTCTGGTATCATCAAGAACATTTCAGAAGCAATTGTACTTCTTCGTGAGCAGAACAGGGGGGATCTGTGAATGCAGAATGCCAGTGACACTGGAGAGTGGGGATGGTTTTTCTTCTGATGACATTCAGACCTGCCCAGTCAAAGCGGAGGAAAAGGACTTGGCTTTTCTTGATTAAGCTTTATATAAATTCAATATACAGGTGCTGCCTTCAGCATTTTGTGGCAGTTTTTTGTAGGGAGCTGTGTCAGTGTTGCTTATGTGTCTCTGGGAAACCTGCAAACAGGAAGGCAGCAGCTGTATTTGCTGACAGAGACATCCGGGGGCTCCAGGCTGGGCCCCTACCCTCACAGCTTGAGATACCCCCAGAGCTGCTGGAGATGATGATCACTTACAGTATCACTTAAAAAACACCTGCAGTGTGGTCTAGGCTAATGATATGATTTGAAGAGGATAGCTCTGACAAGTGACTTGAAAAGGATAACTTCAGCTGGTGCTGAGAAATGTCATCTTGGTGGTGGTTGTTGTTTTCTTAAGGGATAGGGAAATACTAACAAATTTACTCTGAAGTAATGTCAGATAATACTGAATAAACTCAGATTACAAGTCCTGATTGATGGAGGAGATAGCACTAAGAATTCAAAGAGAGACTGGAAGGAAGAATTTGATTCAGTGTGTGTGTCTGTAACGGAAATGCTGAGTTATGGCTTGAACCAGAGATTGAGCACCTGGTGGGAAGGCAGGGCCAACCCAGGGGAGCTCAAGTGCATGCAGTGCATCTGAGTGACCAGAAGGGGTGGAGCCAGGATGCATCCCTTCCTAGATCTCATTTAAGGGTTGGCAGAGGAATTAAGGGTATCTCTCTGGAGATCCCTGCCTACCTATGGTCTTCCAGAGGTAAGTAGCTTTTTTTCCTTTGCTCTTACATCCACGGCTGTTACATTTGGACTTGTCCTGAATTGTTGCAGCCTAGGACTTTGCACCCTATTATTGCTGTACTTTCCATCACGTAGTAGTGAGATAATAAGCTGAAGAATACAAGGTGTAAGGGGCCCATAACATCACCTAGTTTCAAAAGAAATTTGCAAATGGCATCACTTAGTTTAACTGTCTGTTAACTCAAGAGGAATTTATTGCTTAGTTTAGGAATTTATTGCTTAGTTTAACCTCTTGCTAGCTCAAGAGGAATTTATTGCTTAGTTTAACCTTTTGCTAACCCAGACATGTTCTCAAAAGGGAGCCTTCTCCAGCCAGCAGGAAGGGGCCCCTAAGAAAGCAATGGAAAGGGGAGATAAGCAGAAGAAGAAATTGCTGAGGTATGCAGAGCGGGAGAAGAGCTCAAAACTGGGACAGAGGTCAAAAGGACATGGTGAGGAAGACGTCTGACTTCATCCTGGAACGACCACCAGATGGGGAGGAAGACGTTGAATCTTCATCCAATAGAAGCTACTGCTCATGCACTGGGGAGGGAGACAGTATGTAAATGAATTCCTGGAAAAGTAATGAATATGTCAATAGGTCTTAGGTAATCCTGCTGAATATGTATGGCTCGGCTTATAAATGTATGGAGATCCCACTCCCTGGTGTGCAAGCTAGGAGGAGCGATCCCCCTTGCACCCTGCGTGTGGCGCAGCGCTAAAATAAAGACGTACCTGCTCTTATAACCTTACTTGTCTTAGAGAATTTGTTTCCGCAAATCAGTAGCATTATAATGTGCTTCATAGGAATGAAACTAATAAACCCATTCAAGAATTGTTTTTGTAATAAGTGTCTGTAGGGGCAGGTAGGATTAGGACGATAAAGCCAATAGAAGGTGAGATAAAAATAAACTGTTGGATATGGTGGGATGGTAATCTACAGAGACAAGTGTCTGGTCTTAATGTACTTCAAGCTATTGTAAGTACTTTGTGATTAACCGTCCATCTGAGGTGTTGGTAACATCTAGCAAATTACCTTCTGTATAACTGCTGTGAATCCTTGTTGCAAGAACCCTCCTGTGTGTGGAGGCTGCTATAACATCTGAAATATAGCTAGAATATGAGGAAAATGATGGTGTACATGTACTCTCTTTTGGTCACATATTTACAGCTAGACAGATGCTAGGCTGAATGTGGCTGATTCAGGCTGTCTTGGCAGTGGTGAGTTGTCCAAGGTGTGATGATCAGTTGATGACAGTGACAGATGAAGGTGGAAGATAAGTGTTCTCTTTACTTATAGAGTGGTTGGAGTAATAGCTTCTGGCTTCTCAGCTCTCCCGCAGAGTTCTTTTGTTCCTGACTTCGAAGCTTTACAAATTTAAATCAGCATAGATAAGAGGTGGCTCCAGCTTGTATCTTGCCTTCAAGGTATACAATGGTATCATCTGACTTCTTGTATCAAGCTGAAAATACTTGCTCCAAGGCTTAGTCTTTAGCCAGAAAATGTTCTTGGACCTTCCCATTCAAAAGCAAACAGCTTCTGTCCATGTCCAAAGAAATGCTTTCAAATGTAAAACGGTCCACAAAGTGTTGCTGTTAATCTCTCTTGTTGATTTGAGACAGTGGTTCCTTAACAGGTTCAGACAATCTTGTACCACAAGTACAGTACTGTCAAGCTGCTCTAATCTTGCTCTGATACTGTATGTCAAGCAAGTGCTGAATTCCTGGTAGATGGTTTCAGTTAACTGACAATGGCTGCTGTAAGTCTGGAAGCATAAATGGGGGCATGAAGGTGTGTGGTCCTGCAGATTAACTTTGTCTTTTCAGTTCTTGGATCTTGTGCTGAACTCTGTCCAGGAGAGTTCTAGTTATGTGAGAAGTAGACTGTGTTTTTGCATTAGAGTAATTCTAAACACTAACGTGTAGATTTTTGCTAAATGATGCAAGGGTTCTTGTTCACAACATCTCATTTAACCATAGCTTAGTACACGGCAGAGTGAGTTTGCCAAGTAGTTTGGTTGTCAGAACACTAGCCCAGGTGGGAAGAAATTGAGACTAGCTAAGGTGATAGGGAGGGAGAGTCTGGCATGCATTGTTTTGCTCTTCCCCTTGAAAAATGGGGAACAACAGGTGAGCCTAATGTGCATTGTTCTCTTGTTCCCCATTGAAACATGAAAGAACAACAGGTGGGTGATAAATTGTATATGGAAAAATATTTTAGCAAACACATTGGGAAGATTGTGAGTGTGATATGCTCAAGCAATGAGCAACCGGAGAGGTATCACCTGCCTCGAGTGAGGGTATTTAATGCAGTGGATTTCAGTGATACGGCGCACAATTTCTCCCTTGCCATAAGGAGGTGTGCCCATTACTGCAGTAAAGAATAACTTCTGCTGCTTTCTTGTCATTGCCTCATGAGAAATTGAGTGTTTCTTACAGTTAGAAAAAGATCTTTATAATGAATCAGAACTTGCAGATATTGTGAATGGCTTGATTACGCTGCCTTACTGCTTCACTACATGATACATGAAAGTGAAAGAATGGAATAACATCCTGTGTTGAGATGTATCCAGGAATGAGCAGCAGAGAAGGAAAATGTCTTACCAAAGCAGAACCAAGTTTCCTTCTGCTGGAGTTATGAGATTAAAGAGTTACTTGCAGAAAAAAAACTTAAAATAGCCAAGTGGCTCCAGAATGTCAGTGTTATGCCAGAGGGCCTTTAAGAGCTTAACATAGTGGATGAAATCACAGATAAGGGATTTTGTAACAGCACAAACCTCAAGATGGTGAAGTTTCCTCACTTTAGCTGCTAATATGTGCTGTGATTGGCTTTATCATGGGTGTCAGTCTTTGCCACCACTGCTGCCCCTCAGGTCACAGCAGTGGCATCTGCTTGGGCATTGCACATGGCCTTAGCCATGAATTGAGCAGAATGGAAATGAATGTAGCCAACAGCTGAAGTAGGCGTATAGGTATCTTCCTGGATTGCTTTTCACAAGGGAAGCTGCCACAGATTTTCCTTGTATGGGTATGGGTTGGCCATCTTACAGTATCAGTTGGATTCTGATGGTGAAGGTTGGAGTAAAGTGGAGACCCTGTGGCCAGGCTCTGTGATA
>JAOWBP010000001.1:54821131-54839859 GCA_028571105.1 Tragopan temminckii | reverse complement strand
TAAATTAACAAATGTAAACCTTCTGATAAGATTGTGAACCTGGAGTACCCAGCCAGTGGGGAAACAGGGGAGGCAGGCGGGGAGGCAAGGGGGGGGGAAAACAGGGTATAAAGACTGTCATGTTGTGTCCATAGGCGCGCTCCTGCTTGCGGGACGCCCGCCATTGCAATTGCGAATAAAATCTGCTTTTATCAGAGATCCCGTCCTGACAAAATTATTTGGATATTTCCAACATAAATCATGCTTGTGGAATGTAAATCTATTAAACAGCTTCAGCAGTTACTGTATTCAAGGAGGTGATTGTTTATTGCGTGATTATTTATCAGGAAATGTCCAGTTGAATGTTGTTGATCTGTAATCTTCAGCTTGAGTGCAGAAGCCTGTATTTTCACCTGAGCTGCATACATTAGTGTAAATATTGCTTTAATACTGCTGTTAATCTTGAAGGATTTGTGCTGTTTTAGTATTTTTGTTTCTTTACAAATTGCATAAGCGGCTTTGTTTTCCAGTTTCATTTTGTACTGATGCCTTTTGAGAGCACAAAGTAAGTGAGTGAAGAGCTTTCTTTAAATCTTGAAAATAACGCTTGGGCAATCAACTAGACAGTTCTTAACTTTCTGGCTTTTATAGACTGCATCTGACTAAAATTGAAACTGGGAGAGAATTTTCAATCTCAGAGCCCTCAAAAGAAAAGGTAGGGATAATGGTTGACCTCAGGGAAATTGTGTGAAATGTTTTGCTGAGAAATTAAGTCTAATACCCAGCGTTCTTGCCTGTGAGTTGCCTTTTTTTTTTTTTTTTTTTTTTTTTTTTTGAGAGAGAGAGCTTTTTTCTCTTGCTTTAGAGGTAGTAGCTCTAACAAATTCGTATTTGTCATTTGGAGGTAACAGCTGTACCCAGATGGGCTTATCATTATACGAGGACTGCTCTGAAAGCAATGCCTCATTTTATTGTTCTGCCCCAGAGTGTCAGGTGGATGTTGGTGGTATGGCAGAAGAGGTTGAACTTTCACACCAATATCCTGTTAGGTTTTTTGCCACGTGACAGATGGCAGCAGATGGGCAGGCTGACATGGAAGTGCAGCTGAAAGAAAGGTGCGTCATTGAATTCCTTCGTGTGGAGAAAAAAATTTGCCCACTGACATTCATCAATGCTTGCTGAACGTTTCTGGACTAAACAGTGGATGTGAGTGCAGTGAGGTGTGGTGGGTGGTGTGCTTCAGCAGTGGTGACAGCAAGAGTGGATCATCTCCACTGGTGCAGATTTCTGTGAGCGTGGCATGCAGGTCTTGTACGTTGCTGTCAGAAATGCATTGCTAATGGTGGTGACTGTTGATAAGTAGTGTTTTGTAGTGTAGAATTTTCTCTATTAAATACTGTTATTGTGCTCTTTGTATCTGCTGTAGTTTCCATGGAAATAAATGGGTCACTCTGAAAGCTACCTCCTATGTAAATTGTGGACTGTTAACACATGAAGAGTTAGATTGTGTCTGTCACCTCCTGAATGTGTACTCAGCAACAGGAGAGATGGCGTCTTGCTCATGCTTCATGCCTTCAAGCTTACTAGGTGAACGTGACTTAACTTTTTGAATTGAGGTTGTTTTCCTTGTAGGTACATGTGCTGTCAACAAGTGTCATAACTTGCATTTCTCAAATTAGTAACTGACCGCAGCATCAGAGAATAGAAAATGTAATGTAAAATGGAAACAAGCAAGGTAGATTATTACAAGAGATCTTTACTGAACCCATATCCATTTTCTCCTTTCTTTTGTCACATTTGAAGGAATAATTGAAGCTCAGTCTTGCATAGAAACTCAGTATTATATTCTACAGGATCCTCTGCTCTTAAGCATTGCCTAGTGCATCTGCATGAGATGATACAATATTTTTCCCATCAGATTTCAGTGTAAATATAGGAATATAGTATTACACTTTTAATTCCATTATTCAACCTTTCAGAATAATCTGAGGATTTTGTTTTTCATTAAACAATCAATAAAATTGTCAACTGCTGCTCTGTCTCCTGTAACTTAACTGTGCTCTGGGAAATTATCTATACGGCTTGAGATGAATAATGCTGATGTCCACAGGATGTTCCAGTGGAGTTTCTGTTCTGTGTAGCAACTTAAGTTGAATGGTTCTGTTTGGTATGGATTTCAAATTCGTTCTTGGTAAGTTGATGCAGATCTTGATAGAAAGATTAAAGTTTTGTTCTTGTTTTTAGAATTTCAACTGTGGACTTAAGAAAAGGAAATCAAGAAAAGATGGATTGGAATGTAAGACCACTCCAGAATGCAGATGCACAGAATAACCTGCAAAGTCAAGAATCCTGTTACACTCACATGCTTTCTAATGCACAAGCTTTTCCTCAAACAAATGCACTTTCTTCCGAAAATGCATGCAATTATGTGGGAAATAACCAAGTGTATCTACCAACTGTTAATACTGCTTTACCAGGAACATCTGTAGCCATGAAAAGTTTTCTTACCTCGGAATACTCAGTCAATCAGTCTCCACCATCCTATGTACCACCTGCACCGACACTTCCCAGTCAGACATCACGTGCACAGGGGGAGATGACTCAGAACTCCTGGCAAAACTCTGGTAGGCTTATTTCTTCCCATAGGAAGCTTCCTCTCCTGTCTTCTCAAATGAGCGGTGGAAACAGCGTGCCGAATGTGTTTCGAGGACCTCATTATGCCACCTCAAACAGTTACGCTGTTTGTTCACAAACGTCACAGCAGCGTTCTCTGAGAACTATGTTGCATCAAAGTAACCGTGAATGCATTAATTCTTCAAAGTTGGGGTGCGTCCTGCAGTATAACACAAATACCTCTGCTTCTTCTCAGAGCATTTCTGTACCTGTCAATCAGTCATCCGGTCAGTATCTCCATTCCCAGAATAACTGTTTATCTTTTGGTACATCTGGGCAACATGTCCAAAACCAAATACATAATTCCAGTAATCAGATTCAGTTTTCACAGACACTGAGTCAAAATACTGCAACGAATGTACAGTTGCCACAATATGTGCCAAGTCAGATGGGATCAGGAGCTCCCAGTGGATGTTCTGCACCATCTTTGTTGCCTGCCAACTATGATTCAAAAACTGTAGCACAGCCTTTGCTAGGTGCACAGCAGGCAGTTCACAATGTGTTTAATAAATACCCTCTCCAGAGCTGCCCATCAGACAAAAAAAATGCTTCTGGTTTTAACAGTGTTCAGCAGTACTCACTGAAACATCAACTGGGAGAAGTCAGTCAAGGGGTTAGGAATGGCTGTAATTCAAGTGGAAATGTGACAGTAAATCAGCTCTTTAGTGACAAGTCTGCACCCCCCACTGACATTTCCTCAGAACTTTATGATATTATGCAAGGAGCAGTATCTTTTTCTTCAACGGATGCTTCGCAGCCACTGTGTGATCCTGTTTCAGTTCAAGAAAGGCAGACTACTAGTTCAGTGAATGTGCCTGCTAATTCTCAAACTTCTTTAGCAAGAGAAGATAAAAGAAAAATGACAAGTGACACTCTAGCTTGGGAAACTCAAAGACTGCAAGTTATTAAAAGAAAATGTGCTCTGCTTGAAAGGATGCACCAGTATAGAAGAAAGTTTTTGACTTCAAAATGTGACAAAAGCACTTCCACGCTTCCTCCGAGTTACGAAAATGCAGTCTCTAATCGTCTTCCTCAGATGCCCAAGCAAAATGTAGTACCTTCCCTATCACAGGCAGTGAGGACAGACAGTCAGCACCACTCTATTTTTGGATCTTCACCTGAAGAAAGAAGTAACAAAAACATAACTGGTAGTGACAACAGAGGGTTAGAAGTGACTCAGGGTAATCATCAGGTAGAGCAGGGAAGCCTTTCATCCGGGCCCCTTCCCATTCCTTCCCACAGTGAACTTACAGCTCTATTAAATAATCCTGAAAATTCTCCCATCTTGGAACAGAAGAATGCCTTGGCCTCTTCTCAGAAAACGCTGACGTCCTTGAATGATGCTTCATGTCACAGTCAACCAAATAGCTCTAGCAGAGATGCAACAAGTGTGGAAAGTTATCCTGAGAACTCCGCATTTCTTCAGTTCGTATTGAGCAGCACAAATATGTTAAAAGAGAAGAAAGCTGGTACTATTGCTGATAACATACTGACTAATCTCCTTTCTAATGAAAAACAACAGGTAGATTTAACAGGCTTGGGTGGAAGCTTATTAAAAGACACTAGTGAGAAAGGTGATTTGGTATCTATGGTCCACACACACACTCCCATATCAGGAATGATGGAATCTAATGCAAATAAATTCCATGGTGATGTAGCTCAGAAAAAAATGCAGTTTACTGGAAATCCATGTTTTAAACAGAACAGTGGTAATTATTCTCTAGAAGAGCTAACTGCATGCCTGGGCTTATGGAAAAAACAAGGTCCAGAACCTGTGAGTGTTCAAAATAGCCAGTCAAATGAAAGCACTGCAGCAAATCAGATCTCATCATTACCTCACAGCCAAAACACAACAAATAAGAGAGAACAAGGTAATCTTCTGGTTAGCACAGATGTAACAGTCTTGCCTTTAACAACCACTTCCATAGGACAAAAACATGACATGTTAAGTTGCAATTTGATAAAAGGTTTAGAACTCCAAATCGCAGTTGTTTCTCCTTTAGTGCTTTCTAATCAGAGAGCTCAGAGTGAACAGGTAGACAAGTGTCCAACATCTGCAGATAAAACCTATCCAGTGATTGACACGGGAAGCATACGCAGCATGCAAGAAGAGGGGAAAAATGTGGTTAATACTGATAAAGGAACAATAGAAAGTGTTTCTTCATCCCCTGATGACTGTATTCTGATACAGACGGAAGACCCATGTTTACAACAGACCAAATCAGCTGATGGAAAGAGAATAGTAGAAAACGGTATGAATGCAAATGATTCATGTGCTGAAAACAAAAGGAAACTCAGTCAAGCCATGAGAGATGCTGAAGAAAATCTACAGAACAAACTTCTTCCTGAATTGGGCCAGAGTTTTTCTAGTAAAACATTCCAAGAAGATATAAAAGACCATGATGGCAAGAAAGCAGTGCTAGGGACACAAAGTAATGCTCCCTCAGCTGTGATAGAAGAACAGATGTTCCATATTGCTAGCGTATGTTCTCTTGTTGAAGGTGATAAATCATATAATCCGCAAATAGCGAGCATGTTTAGCTCGGTCCCTCAGACACATGCATTTAACAGTGGTACCCCATCAGAAGAAAATGCGTCTGACCCAAGGCAAAAGGAGCAGCTGATGAAATTGAATAAAAATGACCTGAGGGAGAACACTCCTCAGCGAGAGACCTTGCTGCAAAAGGCATTGCGAGATTCATCATACTGCATTAGTGAAGTAGATGAGATTTTGAATAGTACAGTAACTAGCCATTCTAAGAAAGAAAGCAGTGGCAAGCTTCCTAGCACAGTTTCTACCTCAGAGCAAAAAAAGCCAGTAAATACATTTTTCAAGTATCCTGAAAATGACATGGGAATTCTTGCTAGTATAAACCAGGAGTTAGCTAGAAATTCACTAGATTCCTTGGTAAGCGTAACTGCTGAAACAAATGCATTCACTGTTACAACATGCAGCAGAAAAGAAAATGCCATATTCACTAAAAAGAGCGTAGAAGAGCTACACGTTTTTGGAGCAGAACCCATTACATATCTAGATAATCAGCTTACTGAACTTATGAAAGAGTTTCCATTTGGCATTGAAGGGGCTGATATTTTGACAAAAGAGCCAGCAAGAAACAATTCTGTGACTGAGCAGAGAGAGAATCAAGCTCAAAAAGAGACTCATGTTTCTGCCAAAAAAACTGATTCAAAGAACCCAATAGATCAGCTACAAATTGCGCAGTTAAACTCTGGTCAGGTGCAGGAGTTACTTCCTGAAAAAAAGCTATGTTCCTCTACTGAAAACAGTGGAGCATTGAGTGAACAGTCTGAAAAGACTTCCACCCAGGAGGGCAGCCTTGAATGCAGCGTTCAGCCCAGTCAAAGTCTTTGTAAGGAGAAAGAAAACCCACAATCCCCTTCCAGCTCCGGAAATAAAGAGGTTTGTAGTTTAATGGGTTGTCTATCTGTGTCGGGTGAAATGTCACAGAGCTCCTGTAAACGTAGAACTTCTGTTTCAGATAAAAATGCCGAGCAACTTTCAGAAGCTGAAAACACTAACTCTGCAGGAAGACAAGAAAACAACAGTAAATCTGATGCCATAATGAAGAACAACAGTGTGGTAGAAAACCCACCAATTTCTGAAAGTGTTCAAAATAGCATTCAGAAAAATAAAAAAGATGTATGCAAATACACCTCTGTAACAAATGAAAAATCCAAGGTGAACAACGAACACAAACCACTTTCACCACAACTGGAAAAAATTGGGCCACTTAACTCCTCTGAAAAACAAGATGTTAACAGTTCAAAAAGCAGTAACTTGAAGGAAGAGATGCAAGAGTCTAGAAGAACTCCGTTATTAAAGAAAGAATTTCATTGTGACAAAAAAGATCATCAGAAAGTCTCAGAAGGGGAGTTGTCAGTGAAAGCTGGTTGTACAGATACAGATGATACAATGAAGTCATCTGAAAAGAAGGAGAGAATTTTCAAAATGAAGTCTCTTTCAAAAGATAAAACCAGAACAGATTTGGCCATGAAATCCCAAAGAGGCCTTCATAAAAATACAAAGTCAGAGAATGTTGCAGTTAAGCACAGTGAAGTCTATAAAGGACAAAAAGGAAAAATCTGTGACAAGAACACGGGTAAAGAACAGAACTGCAAGAAACGAAATGTAGGAATTAATACTGAAGGGAAAGCAAAGTTATCTCCAGAAATAAAACGTGAAAACCTGAATAGTTATCATGCAGAAGCTATGAAGTTCCCAAACTTTGGCATTAGAGACTTAAAGTCAAGCAACTATACATTTTCTCAGCATAAATCTATAAAGGCTCATCCACCACAGGAGGAGTCATACAAACGAAAGAGGAAGGACAATATGATTGGAAAAACAAGCTCTAAAAAAACAAAGGTGGAAGATGAAAGACTAAAACAGTCTGAAACAAAGAATTCCAAGCGGCATTCATATGATCACAAGATAAATACTGACAAGACTAAAAAGCTGAGTGGAGAAAATGTCTGGAAATCTAAGAATTCGTTAGCGGATCGCTCTATGCTTAAACTACAGAGAAGAAGGGGTCTATCTACCATCTCCAAAAACCACTTTTCTAACAAAGAAAGACATCTTGATGGTCAAAACAAAGACAAGTGTTCCGAGAAAATGTTTTCTGATAAAAACTTGCTATATTTAAACAGAAGAACAAACAGATTAAAATTACATCTTCAAAAGGAACCCAAAAAACACTACCTAAATAGAGTTGCATTTAAACGTACTGCTCAGGAACGCATATTTCTGACAAAGTTGGAGACATCACCTGTCAGGCCTGTCTTGCATGTAAAGTCCAAAGTATCACAACATAGTCTAGACTCAAAAAGAGATGCTTCTCTCTCTGAAAATGAGAAACCAGGGAAACGTCAAGTGCTTGAATTTAAGCTGTGTCCAGAGATACTGTTCAGAAATTCAGTCACTGATGATGAAAGCTTAGCTGCAAAGAATTTTCTGGAAAAAGAGAAGACTACTGTGGCAGGTATGATGAATACGTACCTCTTTTCTTCCACTTCAAAAGGAATATATGTTTGTAGTGTTCAGATTAGGTTGAGAATGCTTGCATGTAAAACTGAGTCACTGTGAGAATTTTGGATATCCTTATAATTTGTTTTCCCAAATAATTAAGAAATTTTTGCAAATGAAAATATTTTTGTGTTTATGTTATACAAAACCACATATATTGTAAATGTGGGACTGTAGATGCTGTTGACAGTTGAAATTGCTTATCACAGAACTGCAGAATCAAAGAATTGCAGGGGTTGGAAGGGACCTCAACAGATCATAGAGTCCAACCCTCTAGCTTCATGACAAACTCTAGCTGTGTGTTAAGTTGAAAAAAGTGGGGGATGTTCCATTTCAGATTTTATTCCTCTTCTTTAGACTTTACAGAACAAAGTTTAGAACATGGTCATTTCAAACAACTTTACAAGAAGGGTTTCTATCCTACTCGTGGCAACTAGTTTGGCTTGTTTGTAGACAGCAGATTCTATTGGCATTGCTACCAAAGTGATCTGATTTGTATCCATTGTTAGCTCAGTTGTGCGTAAATTTAGCTGGAGGAGGAGGAAGAGATGTTCTGAGGCCTTGAAGAAGGAGAAAGCTTGGGCCAGATTTTTTTTTTTTTTTTTTTTTGACTGCTGCAGCATTTTCTTAGTCTTTGTAACCACTACCATATTTACTGTAAGTAGTCTTCCTCCTCCTACCTATCCCAATCATTACGCATTTTAAGCAGTGTATAAAATGTGAGGCACATATATGTCTAACATGGAATTTGATGATAAATAAATAAAAACAAATCTCAGTTTGTACATAGCAGCCCTTGCAGTCATCTTTGTGCCCAAAGAAAATTTCCTTTTGCATGTGGTAGTATATATGTTATTGCCTAATACTGAGTAGAGACCAATGTTTGTCATAAAGGAACTTCAACAAAAAACCTTCTTAATTTTCTTCATAGGTGTCAAGAGTAAAAAAGAAGATTGGCTAAAGTATGATTCAGTGAAGCAAAAAAAGTTGAAGGAGATCTTTACAGGTGAACTGGCTTCTGATTGTTGATTTTGAAATAAAAGTTGAATACTCTCTGCTTGGTTTTAAGTGTTCCTTTAGAACAGCCATTTTTAATGAACTATTTAAATTGATTCCTTAGTAACTCTGCCACCAAAATGGGTGCTGTTGAGTAGACACCCAAGTTTCAAAGACTTGTGGAAATCTTTACTGTCGCGAGAATACGTTGTTGGAGATCAGTGGAATTTTCTAGTATGCATGTGTGCACTTGAATCGTAGATAGCATTGGTGATTGAGACTTATCTAGAACTGTAAATTGTAGGCAAAACCCAAGCTGGCTGTTGGCGACTTTTGCTTTAACTTGCTTCTCTCTCTGTCTTTCAGCTGAGGACTGTATTCCACTTGATACAGCCATAGAAATACTGGAAGGAGATGACAAGGCTCTTCACATTCCGATGAAAGACTCCAAACAGATGTTTCAAACCTACAGGAAAATGTATCTGGAAAAAAAGATGGAAAAGCCTGGATAGCACTCCTGTATCATACATCATACTTGATACCACTGGGAAAAAAATGCTGACATTAGAATTCTTTTTCCAGTTTACTTCATATTTTTGCATAAGTGTTCATATTTGTTCAGCAAGTTATTATTGTGAATGAGTGGGAATTTACTTAATGTGTATTTATTGCACAATTAGGCTTTGGTGCTGAAAATGTCATTGTCAAATGCTGTACATCTTTTTGGCATATTTGATTTATTTTATTTTTTTTTAATACAGGAGATAGCTAAATCTTGAAAAAAAAATAATAAAAGATACATTAAAAAAGACCCTCAAAGTCATTTAAGTAATCATGATCTGTTTTCTTTTCTGATTTTGGAAAAATTCAACTTCTGATACTTTCCATTGCTGGCAGTGGAAAAATATTTCTACTAGAAAGGGATTACAAGGATTCTCAGGCATTACGTGTTTATTTTCTATTTGTGCTAGTTTGATTTTTGTTCATCTAGCAAGGCTATCAGTTATTTGTAGAATTTTTTTTTTGTGAACTTGGAATACAGATATAAAACCGTTAAGCATGAAGATAAGGGAGTACCGTGAAGTGTTTATGCTGCTACTCGGTTTTCTTAAATATATTTTTGTAGAAATTGTAGAAGTTGAACTCTGAATTCTTCATCTGGATGCAGTGCTGTAAGCTGACAGCTCACTGAAGAATCTTCCCTACTTCCTTCCCTCTCTTTCTGCTTTCTTTATACCTGAACAAAAAGTACAGCGGTTGAAGTGCACAGAGTTTAAATTCACTTCTGTCTGACTGTGATGCTCATTTTGACCAGACTGTAATTAATTCTTTGTTTATAAAGTATTAGCTGATGTTTGACTAAGGATTCACTGTGACATAAGAATTATATTTGTTGTTGGATGTCTTTTTTTAAGTGCCTTTTCAGTGTTGTTCACAATTTTGAATTGTATTCTTTTTTTTTTAGAATTGTTCTGATTCTTTTTATCTGTTTAAGCCTTTATACTAAAAGTAAAAATGCTATAGATATTTTACTGACTGACTTTTTAATACTTGAAATAAACTTTCAAAGGCTATGCCTAGTCTTTTTTTAGTTTAAGAAGTATATAGTTATATTTGTTACAGTTAGTTAAATTAGCACTGTCGGTAATCTTGTAGATCAAACACATCTTTAAAGTGAGTTTCAGATCTTCCTTCTTTGAAAGGTTTCATAGTTAGGAGTGAGAGCTGGACTTGAGTCCAAGCTTTTTGAATCAATCAAACTAACAGAATGTACTTAGATTTCAGAAAACACAAGAATATTTTTCTCTTTAGTATTTTTTTTTTCCTTTTCTGTTCTGTCTTCAATTAGCATCAGTACCTGAAGAGCCTTCAGTATTATTCCAGTCATGAAGAGGCATGCGTGTAGGGATTTTGGGTATAATAATCCAGCAGAGCATAACATTACAATTTCCTATCTTTCTCTGTACACTGAACTGGGAAAAACAAACAAGCAAACAACAAAAAAAAACCAACAAAGCAGCTCACTTGCTGTTTCTTCTGCTCCTTATACTGCTGGCTCAAGCTGTGGTAATAAAACAAGTCCTTGATCTCAGTCAGGCAAGATGCTGAGATCCACTTAGATATGGCCACTATGAAACAAACTAGTGCTGTGTTGTTTGAAGAAAACTGACACATATGAACATGAGGACATTCACTTGCACTGAAAATATCCATTATGAATGTAATGTGTGGCTGTTGTCTTATGTTTCCTGTATCTGAAAGAACATGTAATATGCATATCACCAGTGGGGTTGCGTTGTGCAGATCATAGATCCTGTTACGTCTCTGGGAACGCCAGTAGACTTTGAGGGTCCTCCTTGTCCTTCTTGTGAGCACCCACGCTCCTGCTTGTGTGTCCAGGAATTCCATATAAGCTCCAGTCTGAGCCTTCAGTCCCTGCCGAAATGATGTCCAGGAAGTACCTATCTCTAACTCTCTTTTAGCCTGTGCCTGGACTTGAAAACTGCCCAGTGATCCAGACTGACCCTTGACCTGTGTTCCTGTGTGGACTCAGACATATGTTCTTACATTGAAGCTGCCTGTCAATCGCTGGAGTATGTTTGACCCATGATCTTCTTCACTGAGTCTGATCCTGGCCTGTAAATTGAGTTCATGGCTTTACCTTAGCCCTCCACAAGCTTGTCTGGTGATCTGGACTCTGGTTTCATCCTGTTTGCCATCCCTGGTCTGTCTCGTTTGCCTTGCTTGGCAATTGTGGGAAGAGTGAGACTCCTGCCTTGCCAGTCATGGTTACTCCCTTGGTTCTTAAGGAGCAGCTGATGCATGTTGAGCCCTAACAGATAAAGAACTGTAAGATGTGTGTGGGCAACATCCTAACCTGTTGGTATCTGTTTTCACTTCCCACTCCCTTTTAGGAAACTCAGTGTCAGTAGGCAGGGCTGCCAGTTTCACCATTCTTGCCTTTGTGCCCCAAGAAAAGTATGGGTGAAATGACACTTTGACATCCTTGTCTTTTGCAACTTAGATGTAGAATCAATGTAAGCACAAATATCTCTTTACACGAGTGCCTCCTTGGCTTCCTTGTGTGTGTGTTTTGAGATTGGAGTTCAAGTTATTTGTTTACACCCAAATTTCCTAAAGAAAAGAAAGACAGCACTTAGGTATCTTGCTACAAGCTGGTAAGTTTGTATGCAGTAATTAATGACTTTGAAGATCATTGTTCAAGACATGGTAGTCTACAGTCTGGGAACCATTTCAGGCGGAAGAGTGTGAAGAGGGGCTCCCCTAAGTACATAGGCAATGAAAGGAAGAACAATGAAAATGTGATCCTGCTCTCAATGTGCAGTGGGCCTAGTGATGAAGGACTTGGGAAATACCTGCTGTTTTTCTGTCCTTACTGTCAGGTCTGTTGTTAGATCTCTCTCGTCACTGAGCCTGTGCAGAGCCTAGTCTGCAGGAGTGAAGAGTCACCTGATAAAGGAAAACAGACCACTCAAGCCCATTGTTTGTGCACATGTCCATGAAACAAGATGGGATACGCCCAAGGGTGATGGGAGATCTGCCTAATACCATTGCTGGGAAGTTCTCTGTTATCTTGTATGGCTTGTGACAACTTTGCTGGAGGGCGGTTCCTGGTAAGTAGAACAAAACCAATGATGTGTGTTACCCATTTTCGAAGACAAGAAGGTGATCCAGGGAACTGCGGGAGCTTGGTCAGCATGACTTGTTTATTTGGGAAGATTATAGGACTATCCTTGATGCCACGTCTACCTCAGCATGGTATTTGAAATAGTCAACATGTATTCACAAAGGATAGATCACTCCTGATCAACCCATTGGTCTCCTATGATTGGTCTCTCTATCTATGGATAAGGGAAATGTAGAAAAATGTTTAACGAGTGCTTCTTGTCTTGGTTTCTCATTGTATTCTTGGAGCCAGATTGTAAGGATGTGGTTTGGATAAGTGGCCTGCATAGTGGCTGGAAGATTAGCTAAACATTTGGCTCAGAGGGATACTGTCTGTGATTAGTGCCACAGAGTCCAGCTGGCTGCTGATTGTTACTGGCATTACTTAGCAATTGATACTGAGGCTGTAATTGTTCACCGCTTTCATTAATGATTTGGAAGGCAGAATGTAACGAATGTTTGCAGGTTTACATGGAGAAATGGAGTTCTCAGGAGCCTCAAGAAAAACTGGTGGTGGAAGCTCAGGATTCCTCTCACTTCTAACAGGGGAAGCCATAGATATTTACAAGATCTGCCTTCTAATGGTGTAATGAGGTGGAAGCATGTAAGTTAGGCCTACTGAGGTACTGGCACTGGCTTGCTGAGGCTACCATGCAAAAACAGGTAAGGAAGAGACTACTCGGCTTGTCAGAGGCTGCAAACTGCTTGTTGGCAGTTGATGTTCTGCTAGCAGTGTGTATATGTGTACAGACTGAGAATAGAACTGAAGAGCAGCCCTGCTGAGGGGCTGAGGGGTTCTGGAAGATGAAAAACTTAATATGAGGCTGCAGTGTGCACTCGCAGCCTGGAAGGCTAACGGTAACCTGGTCTGCATCGCCAGAGGGGTGGCCAGCAGGGAAAGGGAGGAGATTGTCCCCTTCAGCTCTGCCCTCATGAGGCCCCATCTGCAGTACTGCGCCCAGGCCTGGGGCCCCAGCACACAGGAAAGCTGTGAGTGGGGTGCATGTCCAGTGGAAGTCTACTGTTGGCATCAGAGGTAAGTCACGTTTCACTCTTTCTCTCACATTCCTCAGAAAAATTAGAACAATTTAACAGTGGGAAACAATATGATTTAAGAGATTACCCTGTGGGACTTTAGTATCTAACATAGTGTTTTACAGAGGTCCTTGCAGACGTTCAAGAGGTGTTGCTGGGGATATTAATGATCTGCTTGGTAGACAACTGGCACATAGAGCTGGACGAAGGCCCAGTTGTCAACTGTAGGCTAAGCTGTGCAAGTGCGCAAACTTTCTTGTGTAGAGTGGGGGTGGAGCACGAAGCTGGTTCCAAGGCGGGGCCTGTGAGCCTTAGGGTTCTCCCTGTGGCTGGTGTGTAATGGGCATCTCGTTGTGGTGTTACTGCCGTGAGACATCCACACCAACGTCTGTATCCATAAAGCCTGAAGTTTGCAATGAGTTTGGAGGTTTATCCCTTCGGTTCTATATCTCATCCAACACTTCCTGCTGACAAAAGAAGGTCTGGGCTTTTAATTGGCATGCTCAGAGAGATCAAAAAGGTGATTGTAAATCAGAGTTACAAAGCAAATGAAACCGTTAATTTATTGCAAGAATCAAAATGCTCACAGTATTCTCACTACAGGACTCACCATACACTTTTTATCATCCCTTGCCTGATCTGTCATGGGAAAATGATGTGCTCATACAATTTTACATTTACATACAAAGTATGCATACAGTGGAGCAAAATTATAAGTCCATAGACATTTCTTAGCAGTGCATGTTTTATTCCATTTGTACATTCTATTAATGTAACTTTGACTTGTCCAATTTGTTAGTGTTTTAAAAACTCAAACTGGATAACACTGGCAACCATAATGGACATGGCTGATAGACCATTGTACTGAGGAGCTAGTGATCCGTGTAATGGCTCACCTGGATGATATGAGAGGACACTGCTGTGTGGAATGCTTTTCTACTAAATAACCATGGCAGCTGAAGCAAAGACATGACTGTGGTGCAGAGAAGGTAAGGGTATCTTTCTGGAGATCCCTGCATACCTGAGGCCTTTGGAAAGTAAGCAGCTTTTTTCACACACCAGCTGTCTTGTTGAATACTCAGTCATACAGTTACCTGATCCTTTTGAACCTAGGATAGAGCCAGTCACTAAAAAAACATGTGAAAGAAAACATGCATGACAATGACCTAAGCTTAGGAACTTGGAAGAACTTCACCAATGCGCTTGGATTTGACAGTACTTTCCTTCCCAGGTGTTATAAGTAATCATTTTTCCTGCTGTTATCTCATTAGCTGAGGGCTAATTAGGTAAGTGCTCTGCTTTCCAATCAAGTGTGAGTTTTTGATGTCAGGCAGGTGGGCTGTAGCCAATTAGGCTAGTGTTTTCATTACATTCCCTTACCTGTTTGCTTTTCTTTCTAGAAAACACACTTCCTGCTCACTTTTCATTTTTTTTCTTTTTTTTCTTCCTTCTTGGACTTGTTGAATTTTTAGCAGCCGTTGTGACCTTATTTCTTAAAATCTTTTTATCTTATCTTCCTAGGCTCTAATTTATTTTCCTCTGCCTCTGGGGCTTCCAGTCTATTTTTATTATAGCGGAACTCCTGGCTCCAGTGCTATCAGCTCAACCATGCAGATCCTACCTCACGTTTTGACTTCTGCATTTAATTCAGTTGGTTTTCTTTCTTTTGATTCTTTCTCTCTCTCTGTGTTTGGTGTCTGTTCATCAGTACTGAGACTTGGCAGGGAAAAACGTTTCCCCACTTTCAGCCCATTGCAATGCAGGTTGACACAGTGTAAGACGATTGATGATCAGTGTGTGGTTGAAGTTTGTGTTCTCATGGGCCAGTGCTCGGTGGTGTTACTGGAGGCATGCAGTCATTTGGTGCAGGTCCATCTTCCGGACCATTAGTCCCACACAGACCATCACATGGTGTTGTGCTTGATCTCACAGCAACATTGGAACGCTTCAATGGCATTTCACTCCTTCCAGTGATCCTGGAGACTCAGAGAGTAGTACAGATGTTTCAGAAGTACCAGGAGGGGAAGATCTGCCTCCCAGGGCAAGATACAGGCTGTATTCCTACCCTAGATCAACACTTTGGCTTGTGCTGGGGCATGCCCTAGCTGCCTGTACCACACCCTTTGGCCAGATATCTGCAGCTGCATACCTACATCAGGCACCAAAGGGGGGAGTTCTTATCTGCCATAGGGACATGATGAGAGTCCCCTTAGCAGTGAAGACTGGAGTATTGACCGCAATGTTAGTAGGCCATGCATTGATTACCAGAGGGACTACCGAGCTTCCCACCTCCAATAATCTCCCCCAAGGTGCAAGTAGATCACACTACTTCAGTCCTACTTGCACCGTTCAAGGCCATCTTACTCTATGGGTACCTGGTTCTAGACTCTCAGGGGCAGGGAGCAAAAGGTTATTTTCACTGCTGATTTGAGGTCTTACCTGATTATCGGTGCCTGTAATTTGGATCCTAAGTGGGGAGGCCCATGTTGTCTGTAGCATTTTCAAGGCACTGGGTCTGCTGTCTCTAGGCCTTTCATTCAGATCCCACAGGGTCTCATAGAGTCTCTTTGTCCACCCCTGCAGATCCGGGCACTATCCTCCTTTCTCTGATCATCAGCGCTTAGAGGGTCTACTCATAAATATACTCCCTTAAAATAACATTTAAAAATGAAGTCATCTTGCCATAGTAATCCTTGTTCAGTGGGCTACAACTTGGGAGCCAGAAACTCATCTTTGCAACAAAACAATCTCTCACTAAACTACCAGGTCTATTTCTTCAGACCAAAACATGAGTATAGCTATTAAGGAGCAAAAATCTGCTCTGTATGTTAATTGGCTCATAGTGCCTTTTTCTTACATCCCTATTAGATACTTGTTGTAAAGAAATTAGCCTGCCAGTTTGGTTTCAACCCATAACTTTTGACTCTGACCAGAATCAAGCACAAACCAGTGAAGATAATTTTCATCTTGTTTGAACTGAGAAAACTGATGAGCCCTTCCTTCCTCTCACACTGTGGTAAAGACAAGGAAAACCCAGCCCTCAGCCCATAAATTGACAAATGTGGCTTCCCAGCTAGCCACAAGAGATGCTGTCTTGCACCCATCCAGGGAGCAATGTGGGATGCAGTTACAGTGCAGAATTTGCACCAGAGAAAATATGGGTTTGAATAGGGGATACTGTAGAGGAGCTGCTGATTGCAGAGGTGAGTTAACGTCTCTTTGGAGATGCTGGATGCACTTTGTTAATTCTGTGCTACTTATATTGCTGTTTATACTACTTTTCTGCCTGCCTGGTTTCAACTGCATTGATTGAAAAATGCTTTAGACATCCTGTCCTGAATCTGAGGCACTGCAGAAGCAAGACACAGTGTCACCAGAAGCAAGTATACATTATTGTAGAATAGATCTTTAAACAGAAACAAAATTGTTTGACATAGAGAGCCACTTGCTCATGCTTGAAGGAATAAGCAACTAGAATGGACAGCACCAGCATGAGGCTTAAAGGCTTTGTTTAGTCAGTTGTGTTCTCTTAGGAGGACTTCAGGGAAAAAAAGAGAACACTACTGGATTGGAAAGAACAGGCTATGATGCAATGGATATGAAGGAAGTCTAAGATAAATGCCCTCCTTGTGAGTACAATCACTCTGCGAGTGACAAGAAATAAAGAATTCTCTTCTTGGACCCTGGTGGGTGATACATTGTGGGTCACCCTGCAAATTCATTTTCTAGGACACATATTTGATATTATTCTGTTTGATAGCTACAGCAGCCATGTTATGTAGGGGATGGAAGTTTCCCTAGTACAAGCCAGCAGATCCACAACAGTAGCTTGTGAGCAGGTGGCACAAGTTTTTTAAAGTCTTGTTTTCAAAACTGTGACTAGGTCTGGCAGCACACTTCATAAGAAATAGTTCACAAGAACTGTCCATAAATGTTAAAGTGTAAGAGGCTCGTGTTCCTTGCTGTATCCAGTTCTTGGTGCTAGAGGAAAAGACAAATGCTGTTTTCACACAGCTATTAAGAACCTCTGTCAGTAAAACAGAAAATATAAGCAATTATCAAAACATTTAAAAAAAAAAGAAAGAAAAAGGAGAGTCAACACCAAGACAATCATTTAAGAAAAAAAAATGCTTTACTTATTTACTGTTCATTATCACAACCGGTTTGCTGAGTGATATTGACAAAGGGCAAATAGTATGATCTTATCAACATAGAATAATTAGTTCAGTGGCAGTTATCCTCAGGATACGTCAGAGGTTGTTATGCATTTCTAATTTGTAAAGCTCTGCAAGCAAGTGTCCTTCAATGTAATTTGCAGTTTGGGCCCAATGATGCCGCATTCAGTGCAATTACTGTTATTTTACACTGCTCTATTCAGTTCCAGTCCCAGTGCATTAACTTCGTAACACTTTGGCCAGTATTGGAATCTCTTTGATAAATGGCCAGGACTGCTAAATTGGCCATTGTCCATTCAGGCAGCTGTTCAGAGTGAAATAGCTGCGAGGAGCAGCATTATGGCTACAAGGAGCATCTACAGGGAGCTGCATGAAAAGCCTGAAAACCATCTGCTCCTTAAAATAAGCAATCTGGAAATCCACAGAAATATCACATGTTCACATCAAACCTCTTACTGTGGCCACACCAGCATGACCACAGACCTGTATAACAGAGGACTGAACATGACTGTCTCTGCTCCTGTCTCCTTTTCTTGTGGGCATCACCTGCAGCTATGTACATTGCTCTGAAAGTACTGCCTCCTGTTTATTTCTACTGGAACTACAACAGATACAAAGAGAGCAAATTCTCAGCTACAAAACTTTTTTTCTTCAGCACAGTTGTCACCATTAGCTCTGCGTTTTTTTCAGAGATGAAAAAGAGCCTGCTCGCTGCACTTGTAAATGTGTGCACTAGAGGAGGTGACCCACTGTCACTGTCACCACTGCTGAAGTGCACCACCTTGCTGTGCTCACATCAACAGTTCGGTCTCCATAAACGTTTATCAAGTGCTAGGGAATGTGGGAATGTCAGTGGGTGCCATTTTCTCCCCATGGAGGAATTCAATGGCACACCTTTGCTTCGTCTGCATTTTCATGTCAGACACCATTTTGTCAGGTTACCCCTCAGCTTAAAACTTAATGGAACACTGTCAGGAAGGTTCAACTGCCGCTGCTGAACCACTAACATCCATTTTTGACATCATGGGTCAATGTAGTGACATAGGAGGCATTACTTTCGGAGCATACAATATGGGCAGCATGACAGGAGAGCCATCAAGAAAGTTTTTCTGTAGGAAAACTTGATGATGTTCTTC
>JAOWBP010000001.1:54796972-54809483 GCA_028571105.1 Tragopan temminckii | reverse complement strand
TCAAGGAATGTAGAAAGCAACGTTGTCCACTCTGAATATTGTGACTCAGAGAGGGGGTCTCCTACATGTTTGTTTACTCTACCATCTATGCAGTAAATAATTAAGTGTAGCCCGCCATCTCAAATCTTGTTAAGTTGCTGCCTTATTTACATTTAAGATTTGTTAAATCATGATATTGTATCCATATTATCTGAATAAACATATTCTAGCTTCCCCCTTAGGAGTGGAGTGGAGTGTAATTGTTTCAAGCCATGACAACGTGTGAGGTCTGCCCTGACAGGAGGTCTCATCAGCATGGTTTTTCTGAGTCCTGGTTTCACACGCAGCTCTGTTGTTTGAAAGTAGAATTTGACACATTAAGAAAATTCTACACTATAAAACTTCTTGGTACTTGCAGTTCAAGAACTGTCACATTAAGTACTTCCTGAACGTGCTTATAAGTATTTGGGTACTCTGACATTGCAAGGAATGTTTTATTGTAGTGCTTCAGAATGAGAAATTTTGGATTACTTGAAAAAATACTGAGCTTGACTTCAGCTTAAGTATATTCTTCCATGAATTTTATCAGGCAATTATTTCATTTCAGTGACACTTACTGTAAATTGAAGATTTTCTTAATGGGATATTTTAGTTCTTCAAAAGTTGCTTTTATATCAGGAAATGAGCTAACTATTCATTGTCAAAAAAAAAAAAAAAAAAAAGAGTGCAATTAATTGTTCTTGTTGAAAGTACGAGGCCTGCTGTAACAGTGTGCTCCCAGTCCAACTTTTATTTTCCCATAACTCAGGTCAAGTGATGACCACTGCTGATAGTCCTGATGGATGTAAGTGGTCTTGATGACTGCATCCAGTTCAAACTGGATTTGAAGGAAACATGACAACACAATAGCCAGTTGTGCTGGTCAATGTCCAGCTCAAGCCAAATTTGGAAGAATGTCCAGCTCATGCCAAATCTGGAAGAGTAAGATAATAATTGAATCAATCAACTTACTCTATAAATAGTGAGCAGCCCAAGAACCCATTGAGCTTTCCTGTATGACAGAGGGCTTCACAATAGGATCTCCCCTCAAGTAGGGGCAACTCTCAAGGTTATACCTGCTGGATATATTCCTTATACCTTGGCATCAAGAGATTGCCTGTCAGGACAGATCCTCAGAGAGTGGTCAGGCACTGGAATGGCCTGCTGAGGGAGGTGGTGGAGTCACTGTCCCTGGCAGTGTTCAAGAGGTGTCTGGATGAGGAGCTACGAGATATTTAGAGGCTTGTGGAAGCAATGGCAATGGGAGGATGGTTGGAATAGATGATCTTGCAGGTCATTTCCAACCTTGCAATTTTAAGATTCTATGATTCTATGATTCTAATAGCTTGCTAATCTTTCTAAGCTTTGAATCATAGAATGGCTTAGGTTGGAGGGAACCTTAAAGATCATCTAGTTCTAATGCTCCTGCCATGGGCAGGGTTGCCAACCACTAGATCAAGCTGCCCAGAATCCCATCCAACCTCGTCTTGAATGATTGGTAAGATTATATCTGTGATTGTGCACATACAATTCTTTAAACATAAAAAGTTGTCTGAATCTGGAACTAGAAGTGGATTCAGCCACACCTAGGCTCCTTACCACTGTGGTTAAAAGGAATTTAGAAAGCCCTCTGAACTTCATAACTCTACAGGAGAGTCTCCTCAGCGCTTAGACACAAACTGTTGACCGAGTCTAGGAATAGGTTTGGATGATCAAAGGGCTGGAGCACCTCCCTGCAAGGATGATTTGAGAGAGCTGGGGCTCTTTGGACTATAGAAGGGAAGGATCTGGGGGAACCTTATAGCAGCCTTCCATTACTTGAAAGGAGCCTACAGGAAAGCTGGGGAGGGACGTTTTATAAGGGCATGTAGCAACAGGACAAGGGGAAATGACTTTAAACTGGAAGAGGGTAGGTTTAGACTAGATATTAGGAAGACGTTCTTTACTGTGATGGTGGTGAGACACTGGAACTGCTTCTCTCTTAAGAATGAATTACAAAATTCCATCTTCAACATCTGTTGTCTTTGACATTATTTAGGTTTCATCACAAAGAAGGAAACACATGGCCATGGCTGCTCTAAATTGTAATTAAACATTGTCCTCCGGTTGACCCAGTTAGCAGGAACTTCTCCACGTGAACTGAAAAAATCAAACTGTTTCAAGTCATGCGTCTGAATTCAGAAACTTTCATGTTAACTATACTATTCTAATGGACCAAAGATATCAGAAATGTGTCATTTGCAAAGCTGATCGTGCTTGATGAAAAAGATATAGTAGCAAAACCATAAGTGGATATGGTGAATTACTTTTAACTAGAACGTTAGGGTTTTATGTTGTTAAGACTTCCTGAAAAGTAAATTAAAAAGAGTTGCTTCAACTAATCAGAATAATTTTGTCTTCTATTTGTAGAACCTATTATATCTAAGATTGCAACAAGCATTGCATGATCTGGTAGGGGACAAAAGTTCATAAGGAAAGTCATCTGGTAAAAGAAGATAGGGATTTTTTTTTAAAGGGAATTCTTTGATGAGAGAGCAAGAAGTCAGAACCTAGAATCAGGTAGAATAAAGCTGAAGAAAGGTGAGAAAGGCTGGGTAGGATGCTGAAAAAAGCTGAAGAAAGGAAGTTAGTGGAGGTCTTGATGTTTTTTCTTATTTCTGTTGACCAATCTGACTTTAAGAGTTATGCTTGTGTTTAAAGATTCCTCTGAAGACCCAATGAATAGTTTGCCCTATCATCTACTGATACACAGGCAAACCAGACATAGCCTGGGGTCTTTTCCAGCTATGCAGAAGGTGCAGTGATTGTATGGATTATCCAGTACTTGTTTTCTAGGTTGGACAGCTGACCTGCATTGGACATCATGTTGGATGTAATGGACACAGTGCCAAAGAAGAGACAGTGCCATTTGCACATGATACGAGAAAATCAAAATTCGGGCTCAGCGTGTAGCTTCTGCAGATCACCTGGAGCTTCACCAGTTGAATTAAAGTTTATTCATTTTGGTCTGAAAATATGACAGTAGATGATAATTGGAAGAGGAGACTGCAGATGGCAAAGAACTATTAAAATCTGCAAATCGTGCTCTGTGAGCCCGCTCTGAGTTTAAATATTTTACTGTAAATTAATTATGGTCTTGCCATCAAAGTGAGAAGATGGGAGTATTTATGGAAGGGAAGCAAAGTGATGATCTAAAAATAAAGTAGTTTAGGCTGAATAAGAGAAAAAAATGGGGACAAAATCTTCCAGTAATCTAGCTCTAGCTTCCTCATCTTGACTGAGTTTGTTCTCCACTGCTGCAAAATATTATAAGATCAAAAAGGCTGACCTATATGGAAATTTCTGTCGGAAAATGAGATGTGATCACGCTGCTTTTCTGATGCCAGTAAAGTTTAATAATAATCCAATCAAACATAGAGAAATAGGGGAAAAAAAAACCAAACAACAAAATCAAACCTCTTTGAGGAGATCTTCCCCCTTTCCCAGCCTGTCTTTCAAATATGACAACACCTTTTCTATTCAGGCAGTGTTTTATGCAGGCAGTGAGGCTATTGGTCTATGAGGGCGGGAGAATCCTTAGGGAAGAGGCTACTGGAATCTATTAGGATTCTCTCTAGAAGACTATAAATAGCCCCGCTCCCATGGAAATATACTGAAACAAACTCAAATGAAATACCTACCACCTACTTCTAGGTTTAAGACACTGAAAGAATTTAAAGAAACGCAGACACTGAATGGAAGCCAGTCTTTCCTCTTTAACTGGGTTAACAGACCTTCACACACAGTAATTTGATTTAAGTTTCAGTACTATATGGAACGAAAGTGATAAACAATGGCTGTCTTTGAAGAACAACTGCCAGCAGTTGCAAGGCTCAGTGGGGTTATAAATAACCTCAGGTATATACCCACATAATTAAAAATTATTTTTAGATTAAAATAATAAATCCTAGGTGTCTCATGAAGACAAATGAATATTAAAGTATTTCCTAGGCATCCATTATTTGAAACATATTTTCTCTAAATCTGCTGTGGAGGCACTGAGGTACGACAGTGTATTATTATTGCTAAGGAAATAGATTTATCTTCCAGTAATACTAATTTCTTACAGTATCTATTTGTCAAGATGGTCCTCGTAATTACCATTCCTTATCACAATGGAAAACAGATCTCTCAATCGGTTTCCTAATACATCTTCGGCATTAACTGGGACGTGAGCTGGAAGTTAAGTTACATTTGAATACATAAGTTAGTACTTTGGTTTTAAGTCTGTCTTAAATTCCTTGGCATTGGGCTTGCCTGGCAACGTTTTGGTAGCAGGGGCCTGCAGAGTGGCCTCTGTGAGCAGCCCAGCGCTGCCCCATGTCAGATCAGAGCCAGCTCCAGCTGCTCCAAAAGGCACCTATTGCTGCCAGAGCTGAGACGTGAGCACTGCTGGGTGTGCTCTGGGACAGCAGCCCGTGGAGAGGAGACCACAGTGGGGCAGAAGAGCTGGGGGAGCTGCTGCCTGTGGGGACCTGTGCTGGAGCAGAGCCTGAAGGATGGGCCCTGTGGTATGGAGACATGTTAGAGCAGTGCTAGGGAAGCTGCAGCCTGTGGGCAGCCCATGTGTAGTCAGTTTGGAAAGGATGGGATCCTGTGAGGGGGATCCCACATTGGAGCAGGTGCAGAGAGTGACCATGAAGGAGCAGCAGAAATGAGTTATGAACTGACCACAGCCCCCATTGCCTGCTCCCCTGTGTGCTTGGGATGAGGGGATGTTGAAGAGAATGAGGCTTGGTGATTTTAGTTTGTTTTTAGTTCTCATTGCTCTAGTCTGCTAGTAATAGGCAATGAACTACATTAATCTCCCTATATGAAATCTGTTTTGCTTATGATGGCGATCTGCCTGTCCTGTTCTCAGCCCTGTATCAGTTTCCAGCAAGACTTTCTGATCTGAAGATTGTATCTACATCATCATGTCCAGCTGCTTTTAACAGACCTTTCATCCATGAATCTGCCTAATGGCTTTTGTAGTTTGCTTATACTTTGACCTTCAAAACAAAAAAGGATGTTATATCCTGCAATGCAACTAGACACTGCATGTAAAAGCGTTTTCTTTCATTTGTCTTTGACCTGTTTACTTGTTGATTTCATTTAGTGCCCTGTAATTCTTGCCTCAAGAAAAATAATGACTTATCAGTTCCTCGCCACTTTCTCCATGCGATTTGTGGATTTCTAGACCTCTGTCTCATCCTCAGTCAGCTCTTTTCCAAGCTGAGGAAACCAACCAAACAAAATACAAATACCTCTTTTTCCAATTTTTTTTTTTTTTTTTTTTTTTGCCTCCCAAACTGTTGGGCAAACCTTTTCCTCCAGTTGTAAGGCAAAGCCAGAGGCTTCAGGTAGGCATCCTGACAGTGGAATCTCCATCAGTGAAATCTTCAAGTGCAGGGCAGCTGTAAGGAATGGCAGAACAACTCCTTTCCTGGGGAGAAGGTGTCTGTCTGAGACCTTCTTTAGTGCTACGATCATAGAATAACCTTAGGCTTAGGATCAATACATTCACAATGACTCCTTGCTGATTTGGGCACTTTTCATTTTACTAAGTGAAAAATAGTTGTTCTCATTGGTATATAATTCTCTTATAGGTGCTTTTTTATGATGTGAATCTATCATGTGCATGTTTTATCAGTGTTCTGCCAGCGTATAGCAACTGAGCACATAATAATGTGATGACAGCATTGTTTACATTAGATTTATATATAGAAATGCTGCAAAATTTCACTTTATTAACAGGTTTGCAGGAGACAGACTTCTCGTCTTTTATTTGGTGTGGTATAAATATGAAAATAAATTATCTGAAGAAATGTAGCGTAATTAGGACAACTTGGTGTTGCTGCTGGGATGACAGCAAGAGAGGCCTGAGGAAAACAGAGTGTAAAGGGGAACAGAGAGGACGAAAAAAGAGTGTCAAAGAGGGATTTAGGAAACAACTAACTAGCTCAAAAACCAAACAAGTACCTTTTTGTCTTTCAGGGAACAAAATGAAGTTGCTGGGAAACAGCTGACATGTAAACTCACAAGGAAGAACAACACGAAAGTGAAGCCCTGGTGCCTACAGCAAATAATTAATTCAGTAGGTGTGAGTGTCCTCACTGCTTCCACCTGTTAAGGAATGCCTGCAAATGATGTCGTGGGAAGTGCAGAAACATCTGGAATTTATCATAGTAACATCCTCAGAAACTCACCTTTTCCATCTGAAAGAATAAGCACTCTCAACAGGTATTTTACATTTCCAGTGTCCCTGCATGTCAGTACAGAGCTGTTTTAGTGATTTGGATGATGAGATGTCATGTGGTTTGTGAATCAGTATTCATTCACGTGTATCAGCAGGTATCCAAAATTCAGTGCAAAATACTGCTTAGAGAAATACTGCTTTATTTAAGATATGATTCCTAACTCAAAAAACATTCACTATTAACACATTCAGTGAAAGCATCAATTCTGTGTGATGTGGAGAAAACAAAACAAGTGGCTGCAGAGACTTTATCTTCAAAGGCTTTTTTAAAGTTCGTGCTGTCCTTCCATTCTTCTCACTCCCATGGCTGGTTTAGTTGCATATGGATTAGCTGCAGTCAGAGGAGGCAGTTTTGCCACACTAAATTAATACTGAATTGCAGCCATCAGGTTTGGGTGTGAGGGTACTGGGGAAGCAGCGTGTGCCTGCAGGGTCCCAGCTCCTGTCTGTGCAGCACCCCAGCACTTCATGGGGCCATGCACCAAGTGGTGTCAAGGAAATGACTCACCAGCAAGTTTTGTCCACATGAAATGTTTTTTTGTTTTTCTCTTCAAGTGAATCACTGGTTAAAAAGAAAGTGAGTCCTAGAGCAGGCAATGTGACCTCTTCCTACATTTATTACTCTCAATCATTACAACCACAGCTGATTAATAGAGATAGTTTAAATGGAACTTTGCTTAATGGTGAGGTTTCTTTTCCCTTTAGGCTCCCAACAGCTTTCCTGTGTATAGCCTCATTTTTCAACACCAAGTTTCATCTGCCAGACTGCCTGTAATAATACCTCTCACTTCATTTTTAATGCTTAGTCACCTCAGTAAGTTTCCTCTTGCTTCCTTGATATTTTTATTCGGTCCTCTCCATTGAGACAGTAGAATCTGGAGTTCTTGAAGCCCCAGACTGAAGTGAAAGCTGCACGCTGGGAAGGGCTACTGAGCTGTAATACTAAACAGCTCACTTCCTCACTTCTGCTGCCTGTGAGAGTGGGAGCAGAATACACTTTTGGCCACATTTCCTGAGCCAGGAAGGGAGGATCCACTTCTTTGATCTCATCCCAAGACTTTGCTGACAAGGATCAGAGTGGCAGGTTGCCATTCCTGAAGGCTGCACTGGGTGAGTTAATCCTTACCACTCTCTGTGATGTGCTGATGATCACCTCAACCAGGCAGTGAGGTCTTAAATTACTCCCTTGTATATGGGCTCTGGGCAGCAGCACTCAGCCTGATCCCACCTCAATTCCAAGCAGTGCTGCTCATCTTCAGAGCGATACCCTCCCTGAGATTTCTTCCTCTCTAATGATGGAGGGTTTATAGCCAGATGTTGACAGAGGTCACCAGCCAAATCTGTCCATGATGATATCACCTTCCCAGCAGTTTGGTATTGCTCTCCCGTCCACTTGTTGATCTGTGGTCTGTCCCAAGGCTCATCATACTCAGTTGTCTTCATTATTCTACAGGCTCATTATGTTCAATCATTCAACCTTTGATCAAGGCAAAGTCATGATGCTCCTTTAATATTATTATGTATAAACAAATCCACGGGTAAATGTGTGTGAGTAGTTGTTTAAATCTTGTTATTTATTTACCCAGCACCGAGTCTCAACAGCTTGTTGTGAAAGACAATGAAAAAACTATCTTGCTTGTCCTTTTCTCTGGACAGCTGTGAAACATAAGCATGGGTTTGCATCTCTTTCAACTTCCCATGGGCTAGAGTCAAAGGACAACAACTAATGGTGATATGAGGTCAGCCAAGAGATATGCCTCCCCTGGCCATTCCTGTAAGGAATTTATTGTTCACAACAAGTCTCTCATCCTGCTAATTCATTTTCAAAACATGTTTTTACTCTGACAGATCCCTTGCAGAGAGAATCCCTGACAAGTTTGCAAATCAACCTCCCCTTCTGCAGCTAACATCAGTAAATTGCTATATCTCCTAAAATGTAGTAGCTGCCATTTTCTCATAATACTAAGTGGAGGGAATTCTCTTAAAAACAACTGAGGAGGAGAGGTGGGTGTATTTGATCTTCTCCTTTCACCTGGATGCTTACATTATATTCCCCATAGTAGTTTATATTTCCATTGAGGGATGTTTCTTATGGCTTTGAATGATTGGTGCCAGCTGGAAGTCAGGCAGAAGCAGGAGAGTGATCAGTTGCACATACTTATTTTCCCATGGTTGTACAGATTGTTGCTAAATATCGTGTATCTTTCAGGCAAGTTTGTAGGCTCTCTCTGCAGAGATTGTTGCATTCATTTCATATACGTAGATGAGAAGGTAATAGCTGGCTGAGTTTTCAGACAGCCTGCAATACAGAAAGATTCATGAACTTTTTTATCTTAAAAGAAGTGATAAACAGTAATCATTAGGCATCAAAGCCAAATGCTATCAAGATATACTGCCTCTTTGCTCATCAAAGCAGACAGAGAAGACAGATGTGATCAGAGACGCCATCAGTGATAGGACTCAGTCTGCAGGACAGCACGATCTGGCTCCACAAATACAAAATAATCTTTGCACGAGCTTCAGTTGGTTTGTCAGAAAATGCTATCATTCATCTATATTCAAGGTAGGACGCTGGGAAGCAGTTGTTGTCCTATATAGCTGAGTCGTTCCTGCTTTTGACAAGCCTATTTTGGGACTTTTCAAGAGCTGAGTGGAAATATATCTCCCTTTCTTGTTATGTTCCCTTCCATGAGCAGAATTACTCTGTCTTCAACCCACATTTACATTTGCCTTTCACAAGATGTCTCCGAAGCTTTTTCATATAGTATCTCCGGGAGATCATGGGCAAAGCTTTAGCAGATGGGTAGCTTGCATCAAAGGAATTACCATCTGTTATTTCTCTTCCCAGTTTCATGCAATGCTGGCAAAACTTTGTTTCTCGTAGTCCCTCTTGGTCCTTTGCTGCCCAGCTGGGCAAATATCCCTCCAATCTTTTCCCCTCTTTATACCTAGGACTCCTGTAAGGAACTGTAGCATTCAACACCAAAAGGTGTTTGGCTATACTGCGCTGTACTCCACATGCCAAGTCCCATCTGCTGTGCTTTCAGAAACCTCTAATCATCCAGGAAAGAATGGAAAAACCTCAGGAGACAACTTCACAGAAACTCTCAATTAACTTTATCAACTTCCTGAAAATGATGTTGAATACTGGGAGGGGCTCTGGTACCTAGGGGTTGTTTTATTTTACTGTTACACTGTGTTGTTGTTTCCCAGCTGGATACATTCAGATAAACAGTGTTAAAATAAGACACCATACCCTTCTACATTTGCTTATTGACAACACTCACTTTTGAGAGAAATGTGCTCAACCTAAAATTTTGAATATGTTTCCACCAGGCAAGCTCTAGTAATTCAGTCATAATTTCTGATCTGTCAGGTCAGAATTGGCACCTGCTACATTCTCATGTCTCTCTAATTTGCAGGTTTATTTACCCATATACCCATAAGGCCCATATCTCTTGGGCCTTAATAGTTCACTGCTCTTGAATGTAAGGAAGAGATGGAAGTACGTACAAGACAGTTTTGACCTCAGAAAGTACAGGGCCAATCAGCAAGGCTTAAACTAACTGCTGGCAAGAACTCTGTGGCAAAATAAGCCTCCATCCCCTCTCCCAAAAACAAATAACAAAAAGTACCCTTCAGATTTTTAATGGAATTCATTTTTTTTTAGCAGTCAGATTTGACAACAAAGAACACACATGAGATCATTTTACGTAGTACTTATTTCAGCTATTCCAGTCCTTGGTGAATAGCACGGTTATGATAAGAAAAAAAGTATTGACAGAACAAATGAAGTTAATGAAGAAAAAAAATCTAGGGAGATTTAAAAATAGTTACTCTTGGGACACCCTGCTGTGTGATTGAGTAACCATTCCACCAAACTGATACAAAGCGTGAGTGGAATTGTTCACAATGAATTCACTCTTCAGGTCATGATCTTGATAATGCTTTAAATCCTCTGTCACCTGAGGAAAACAACTGTACCTTTGAAAGCCTTTATTTTATTTTATTTTTTTAAATATATATGACCTATTCTATTAAGTATTTTGGGAAAAAATCCAGTATTACTGGATATCCAGGATAGCATAGCAAATCTTATACATTACCCAAATGCTATACTCCATTGTAATAAACATATTATAATTTTATATTGTATGTTTTTCATTCATTGTAATGTGTGTTTGAAAGCTGTATTTGAGAGAAGGCCACAGTGAACTCATTTCTGAGCTCTCAAATACTTGCTTGCATTTCTTTAAAATATCAGCTAAATCATATGTCATCACCAATGACATCAACAGTGGAATCAAGCATACCCTCAGCAAGTTTGAAGATGATGCCAAGCTGTGTGGTACAGCTGACACACCTGAGGGACAGGATGCTATCCAGAGAGATCCAGGCAGGCTTGAGCAATGGCCCAGGTGAACCTCATGAGGTTCAATAAATCCAAGTGCAAGATCTGCACCTGGGTTATGGCAACCCCCACTGTCAGTACAAGCTGCGGGATGTAAAGATGGAGCACAGCCCTGCTGAAAAGGACTTGGGGGTACTGGTGGATGGCAAGCTGGGCATGAGCCAGCAATGTGCCCTCACAGCCCAGAAAGCCAACCATACCCTGGGCTGTATTAAAAGAAGTGTGGCCAGCAGGTTGAAGGAGGTGATCCTGCCACTCTGCTCTGTGCTGGTGAGACCTCACCTGGAGTACTGCATCCAGATGTGGAGTCCTCAGTACAGGAGAGATGTGGGACTGTTGGAGTGCATACAGAGGAGAACCAGAAAAACGATCCCGAGGTGGAACACCTCCCCTATGAGGACAGACTGGGAGAGTTGGGACTGTTCAGCCTGGAGAAGAGAAGGCTCTGGGGAGACCTGAGAGCAGGCTTTCAGTGTCTGTAAGGCACTGTAAGAAGGAAAGGGGACAGACTCTTCAGTAGGGTGTGTGATAGGACAAGGGGGTATGGTTTCAAACTAAAAGAAGGAAGATTTAGATTGTATGTAAGGAAGGTTTTTACAGTCAGAGTGGTGAGGCACTGGCATGGGTTTGTTGAAAGCCCCATCCCTGGAGACACTCAAGGTCAGGCTGGGCATGGCTCTGAGCAACCTGATCTAGCTGTGGATATCCTTGTTCACTGCAGGGGGGTTGGACCAGATGGCCTTTAAGGGTCCATTCCAACTCAGATGATTCTGTGATTCTACACGCTTTTGTTTTTTAGAATCTTGATGAGTTTTCCCCAATACTATCATACAGCATTATAATTAAATCCTGCATAAAACTTCCAGTTTCTCTCTCAGACATTGCTGTAAATGTTTTTAGTCATTGATGCAATGATGAGGACTGTAAGGCAAATATCAGCTTTAGAAGAAACAAGTGCTTTTTGAAGCTATATTTAATAGATGCACTGCAGATACTAGGCTTCAAGACAAGGCACGTTGCTGAATACAAATTATTTCCCACACTAATCACTTATGAGGCAAAAATTATTTAAATGTGACTGTAAGTGGCAGTTTGGTTCTGATTTCAGTCAGCTTCTGTTTCAAGCACTGTGTCTACCCAATCACCTGAGTTTGCTAGCTGCTTGTGCCCCTGCTGCAGTGGCAGGAGGACTTTGGCAGAGACTTGATATAATAAATGGAGCAGAAGCGTGGAGGATATAATATATGGCCTCATGTCACTTCCAAGAAAGACACTAAAAATGATTGAACAACTGATTTGTGAGCGTCTGGAAAACAACACATTTGGTTTAAAGAGTGCTAATGTAGAATTGCCAAGAAGAAAAGGATGTCAACCCAGTCTCTTTATGGTTGAACAAGAGCAGATGGTAGTGGGATGAGAAGCACCAGGAGGTGTGGGGCCATACTGAGGGGCAGAAAGGTGTTTCTGTGAGGGGACCAGCTGCTCTGACTGACAGTGACCATCTATATTTTCTGTAGATACACATCTTGGAAGGTTCTTACTGATGGATTGATCATGGCATGATGGTTTTAAATGAGGGTGCTGGAGAGCAGTGGAGTGGGCTGCCCAGTGGTGATGGAGAGGACCATCAGGTCCTGAGAGCACCAGTCTTGGAGGTGCCAGTACATCCAAGCCTAGTTGACCAGTGCCAGACATACTTATGGCCTCCAGCCCGGGGCTGAAGGCTGCTGTAGGAGGAAGGAAAGTGGCCACTACAGAGCAGAGAGATGTCAGGAACGGAAGGGCAGGGCAAGGCAGGGAGGAGA
>JAOWBP010000001.1:54768679-54790454 GCA_028571105.1 Tragopan temminckii | reverse complement strand
GCTCCCATGGCTGACTCACTGCTCGCCCCAGGTGATCAATCAGAGGTTCAGGCCGTGATTCAGCAATTCCCATACAAGCACAAAGTGAGGTACAGCACTAAGTTACACATTTAGAAGAGACTGCAGAAGAACATTAAATCTGCACGTACATTTAAGGACAGTGTAAGCTGCATTTGCCTTTAATGTGACAAATCCAGAGTTACATTAGCAAAGGGTTAGCACTATAAGCATCCTTTGCTGTTACAGGCCTCAGTGGTCTTCCACCTTAAGCTGCTTTATGTATTCCCATTTATAATTTTCTTTTTGAATGTAGCACTTGAGAGATTTGGTCAGAGAAAGCCCTGAGTAAACTGGCTGAGCTCAGAGCTGGTCTTGATTTGGGCAGGAGGCTCCTAGAACCTCTTCCCACTTCTGGTAGCTAATGATGCCATCTCTTTTTGTGGCATCTTTCCTGAAATCAGACACAACAGATCAATTACTTCATGCAAAAAGAGTTAGAGATTTATACTAGAGTTTTAAAATTATGCTTTCAGTTACACATGAACAAGTTTTCTAAATGGACTTGCTCTTCCATAAGCCATATAATCAAGAGAGGAGCAGAGATCACTGTCAGATACTGTAATATCCTTTAACAATACTGGATGCATTATATTCCATGCCATTTGACCTGTACTCTAAATAGGTCAGTAGAAGACACTTTTATTTCTACAACATTTAAAATTAGCATGAGCTATAACAAACATTAAATCATAAAATAAACACTCCTTACCATTGCCTAAACTCAGTCATTTTTGAAAGTCATCAGATTCATGTAAGACCTGCCCAGCTAAATCCTGCTACTTCCAAATGTGGAGTATCAACACAGTGTGCTGTCTGCTCTCTGCACGGCTGAAGTTACTAGCATTTTAAAAAGTTTAATGCAGAAATCATACAGGTCTCACTGTAAGTTCTACTGCTTCAACAAAGCCAGTGAGCATGACTTGTAATTATGACGAAACCACAGTTCTGTCATATAATCAATTCTACACTTACAATTTTTTAAAATGACTACAGTCAAACAACACATAAACAGACATTTTCATCTTCTAGAGGCCACTGGAGATGTAATAAAGTGTATAAACCAGAACACAAACTCTGTTGAACTCTACTGTCTTGAGATTCATGTACTTCAATGCTAAGCGTGGTCTTCCTTCACTCTCAGCTATGCTTACAGAGATTAATGCTTTGTTCTCTCCAATGATTTTGCAATAGGAAAAAGCCAGAGCAAATGAGTATCATATAAGATTATATCATCAGTCATCAGCACTATTCTGAGATTTGTTAAACACTACACTAATTCCAAAGATCTTCTGTGTTTGCATGTTCAGACTGTACTTCTGGATGTGTAAGACTCCTGTAAATACTGATGGTAAATACAGAAACCTGTAACATCAATAACATCAAAAGAAAGGTACATACAGTTTTTCCTCCAGGCAAAGCAAATTTCCTGGTGAAAGGAGACTGTTACTACATAAAATATATTTGCACTGCTGTTAATGACACTTCCACTTACCAGTTCTGTTTATTGACTTTGTGAGTGCCCCAGTGTTGTATAACTGTTACTACTATGTGTAGGTTTGATACTTGTAGCTACAATTACCCTTCTCAGATTAAAAAAAATCAGAGCAGGGACTTAGTAAGACCAGGTCTGTGTAGGTAGCTAAGATAAAACATGCTTAATAACGGCCAAATCTGATTGTTCAAGGAGGCTGAGAGATGATAGTGTAATGCTGACTGTAATTTAACTTTCCTTTTAACGAATCATGATCAGTGCTGCAAAGACAGATAGGGCTCTTAAGCAGTCGCTAGGGAAGCTCAGACTCACGCTCAAAGTCTGGAATGGCGATGGAGACCTCTGGTGGGAAGAAGGAGAGAAGCAATCTGCAGGTACAGAAGTCACCAGCTGTTTATTAGAGGTGCTTGCTTCCTGAAACAGCTCTCCTAACTGTAAACTTTACACTCATACATAAGCAGACAAAAAATAGTCAGTAAACGGTCCACGTCACTTGCTTGATTCTGTTTGAGATGATGAGCTGCTCTAAAACATCTCGTGAACGGTCTACAAAAGAAAAAAAGATATTGTTATTCCTTCAGAAGAATATATAGGTGCTGTTTAGAATCAGGTTAACAAAATAAATTAATTTTATCTGCATTTATGCTCCACTTTTTAATGCACATAGAAAATAAACACAGAAAGGACACAGATCACCATTGTTCTAATATCTTGTCCTGATCTGTACTCACAAAAAAGTACTTTACTCTCCCTGTAAGACTAAATTTCTATTTTAAAAGTAACTTCATAACAACTTCATAGTTTTATTTTTTAAAATAGAAACTCAGTCATAGAGGGAAATAAAACACAACATGCAACAATGAAGGCCACTTTTAGCCTTAATAAACCACTTCTCATGCTGTTAGGCACTTTATGTTCTTTTGCATGAGCAAATTTTTCCAAATCCAAAGACAATAGTTCGTTTCCTTCAAGAACATTTACCCCATTACCATCCACAGAAGACTGAAACTGGAGCCACACTGATACCATTACATCTTGGTTATTCATAACTGGTTTATAGAATCATACAATCTGTGGTTAAGTGTCTTGCTCTTAGTATCAGTTGCAACAAATATGTACCTGCTGCATTAATATAAAGTTTAAAAACAATCATTTCAACCACGTAAGGCTCAATAAAAGCAAAGTTAGAATTCCTACAGCAGATGTAATTCAACTCTCTTAAGCATATTTATCACTGTATAACACTGATCACCTCATATTTTTCTGATTTTGTAGGACTTTGTTCTAGACTACATTCATAAAAAAGCAAAAAAAAAAATCTAGTTTCATAGAGAATATTTATTAATCTACAAAGTCTGTTGTCAGACAAGCAAGAATGAAAAAATTTGTAACATGTTTAGAAAACCAAGAGATAGCCTGACTTGACCCACCTGTTATCAACGGGCATCCATGGAACAGAACAATGTGTATCTTTGGACAACAAGTGAGGACTGCTTCCACAGCAACATCAGTCAGATTAACACAGCGTTCCATATGGATCTCCTATGTTAAGACGACAGTAACAATAATATATTAAAAAAAAAAGTCCAGCAGAGCACTCTCAGTTTTGGAGGTAAAGCTTTCATTTCCCCAGTGGTTTCAGAGACTCCTCACCCAGAAGAAGTTATGACCTACTGTTCCTCACTGCATCGATCCCTCATGTGGTTGTGTACAGACCAGCAAAACACTCTCAGGAAAAAAAAAAAAAAAAAAAAAATCAAGACAGCTTTTTTAGTTTTGACACCAAAAAAATCTAAAACCATAAATTTAGCTTTTCTCCAAATGCATATATCATTCAAGACACCTGAAAAAAACTTTTCTGTGAGATTCTACAGAGTTTAAGTCCCAACAATTTTCCTATCACACATTCTCCAACCAGTTTGTTTTCCTGCAGGACAGAACGACTGCTTTCTTCCTGGCAGTTTTCTTCCATTTGGCTCTGACAGGTTACTATCAAATTTCCGTTGTTCCCGTTAAAATCAGTGTTCTCCAGACTACTTTCTATATCAATAAACACAACATATGAGAAGAAACACTGAGAATAAAACATCAGAGCTAATGAAAATAGTATCTGGGAACACATTCTTCAGGCACCCCAACAAAGCACTGTTTTATTGTGAAGTCTCTTTCCAAACGATCAGCTCCAAGGATCTTGAAAGAACACAGAAATGAAAAGGACCTTTTGCAGTAAATGTAACCTTGAACAGAACAACGACACAAAAAACAAGAACTGTATTCACCGAAGCAAGATATACAAAAGCTGATGTATGTTCTTAGTTCATTATAGTAAGTGAAGTGCAGAATCTGAATGCCTCCCGAAGTAAAAAGATTTCATGATCTCACTACTTGCTAGTTTGATTTCTTTAAGACACTACTTATTTCACCACGTGCCTGACACTGGACCACTGCCTATAAATTTTGCACTTTACTTTCATGACATGAAGCAGACGTATGAGGATCAGGACATACATAAGGACGAGAGACTGAAGAAGAGACTAACAAATAATGCCATATTTTCCTTTCTTTTTGTCACTGCTTGTAAACCAGACCTAAACTTTTCTAGTTCTCTATACTGGTAGAACACAAGTTCTGTTTTTAAATTATGTCATTCCACGTAAAGATGTAAAATCTTGCCTTATTAAAACTGTCAACAAAAACCCACCTAAATACAAAAGCATTTAAATGTATAGTTTTTAAGAAAACTAAAAGCACAGGAACATGTTACTAAACACAGCACAACAAAGAAACAAAATCCACACTACTACTCAGTCTATTTCCTTCTGTAATTAATTTGTTATTAGATTTGTTAGTTTACCTTTAAATTCTTTGAACACATTCCGTTCACTAGTGCTATAACACCATCATCTGTTACCTAGAAAAAAAAAACTTATTAACACATTGGATTAAAGCTCAATTTTTCAAACATAACTATTTGGGAAAGACTTTTTATATTAATTTATACTCTCCCTACAGTCACTTAATACATCTAACAGGAGTGTATTTTCTTCCAAACTAGGTTTGCAGAGAAAACTATCCAAGTATATTTTTTCCCCATCTATTAAATACTTGCATCATACTACATATGTGATTCAGCCTAGCTGTGGAACTGCTGTATCTGTGGCTTTGTGGACTCATTTAACAGTAGGTGCACTACTATGGTCAGGGTACTGCATTTTTAATTTACAAGCCTTAAAGCACTTCTGCTCTACGTGAACTAATTTTCCCGCTGTTTTCATGACTGCTGAAAATGTTCCCTGCTGGAAACGTTCATGAAGGGAGTACCTTGGGTAGGAAAAAAAAAAAAGAAAGAAAGAAAAAAAGAGTAATCACAGCAGCCTTTTATCTGTAGTCCTACTTTTACTCATGTGGAAGCAAACCAGCTAATTAGCACAAAATTCCCTCAAACGAGCAGTCTTTCAGCACTTATCATACACTTGCACTGAAAGGTTTTATCAGATTGGCCATTGAAAACCACAAAGCAATGATGATCTGCAAGAGAAAAAGAGAGACACAAAGGGCTTTCCTCAGAAAGGCAAGTAAGAACAACTTAAACTTCACTTTTGGGAACTAAATTCATTAAAATTCCTCCTCATTTCCAATTGGCCTTGTATTACTGCAGTCACCAAACACACATAGTGAGACTCAGCCCAATTTGACAGCTAGAATTCAGATACCACAAGCTCCATTTCTGTTTGAAGATTTGAGTATTACCATTGCACAAATTGTCTGCTTGGCTACTGGCCACCTATTGCAAGTTGACCGTACAGAACTGAAGTAGAAAGGATCAAATCAATGCAAATGAAGAATTAATGACTTGGTGTGAAAGTACACAAAGGGCAATATAAATGGCAGTGCCTAGCTCAGCAAGTTATCAAGATGACAGCACGTTTAATTTCTCAAGACAGCCAGACCAGAAGACAAAGGGCAGTAAACAAATACATTCTAATAAATTCCTCATGTAGGACAAAAACAGAGAGATTAATCTTAAAGGGTCTAAGATGGTACATCTAAAACCAGTACATGGTCACCAACCTAAGAACAAACTGAGTTAAGATTTGACAGCTGTGCTTCTTCTCCTCCATGTCATCAGAAGAAACCTGGACCAGATTTTCTGGCTGGTGCCTTAACAACTGCACAAACCATCTGAATTCTGTCTTTATGACTGTGAATAATATTAAGCACCAAACCAGCTTTTATTAAAACAAAGGCCTCCTCCCTTCCTTGCCATAAGTACTGCTATACTACAGCAGCAGTGTTGCAGTATTGTTTCATACTCTATTGAGTATCCATTTGCACTATCTGTAACACTACATCTGCCAGTTCTCATCATGAAATATACTCTCACATTAAACATTAATCATCTATGGTTAATATCAAGTCACAAATACATCGGACTCTTGGTATAGATCAGTCATCAAACTCCTGTACATGTAGCAAAGGCTTAGGTTACTCAAGTATCAGCAGTTAAACATAGAAAGAACCCAACCCTATTCTACATGAGAAGTGTCTGCACAGACAGAATACCTAACCAGCAACACTCCTGCTCTTGCCAACACATTTTGCAGAAAACTAAACTGCCCTGCACAGAAGTTTGCACAGTCCTTTCAGAAAGAGTCTTCCTGCAATTATACTGAATCATCAAAGATTACAGAGGAAATGTATTATTTAATTTCTGTAGGGACCGGGACTCTAGAGCCCATGTTCCTACCTGTTAACACAACTGGGATTTAGGACAGACTAGAAGTAGTGCAGTAGGCACAGAATTTAAGTATAAAACCTAACTCCTCACAATGATAATGCAAGCATACTGACACCTAAGCATAAGTACTTTTCTTACACAGTTCTGTGCCAGCGTAGCAGAGCTTTTTCAGGCCAAGCTTCCATTTATACACTCTGTGTATGCAGGAGATGCAGAGCTACACCTTCTTCTTACTCATTTCTTCCCTTGTTTTGCCCACCCCATTTCTTGTTATTTGTATCAGTCTTTATGTCTTCCACTTACTGTATTTCATCTCTCCAGTCACCACATGAGATTATTTCCAAAAGTGGTGACACCACCCTGAGCCATTTGCCCCTTTGCAGCCTATCTTACATCTGTCTCCTTGCTCCTGCAGCAGGCTGTGTGCCCTTCTTTGCCCGCTCACCTATTCCCAAATTTCTCACTGTTTTACTCTTTCATGCATGTTTGCCACTTTCACTTCATTTTTATTATTCATTCTGGTACTCAAACATAAGGACGTGGTTAGATCTTGCAGTCTCTACAGGCATGACCCACTAACAGTTTCTCTCCTTTAGTCTGCTTATCTGTAACTGGCAGTGTCACAGAGAAAGATGTTAAGACTGTTTAATTGATACTTACTATGTTTCCACATATTTTAGTCAAATGAAATTCATAATTCTAGTGCTTTATCACCATATGATCGAGAATCAGGAAGGAACAAAAGGTGTTCAAACATCTACTTATTCCAGAGGAGTTCATCCCAATTAAAACACATACCAGAAACTTATTGTAAGAGGTAAATTGTGTTTTTGCAGCAGAAGGTTCCAATATTTTCTGTATGCAGTGTAGGCCTTTACTGAACTTACAACCTTCCTGTGAAACAGCTGTATACGTTACTGATACATAAAGAAAGCTGATGAACAGAGTGAAGTTGAGAATGGGGTGTAATGACTCGGGTAGGATTGAGACAGCATAAGATAATGAAAGCGTGCAGGATGGGGAGAGCCTAGCACAGGACAGGGCGGATGTGCTAACTTCGAAATACTGCCCTCCTATCAAAGTACAAAGCAGAACGGATGTGCTAACTTTGAAATATCTCCAATATTTCAAAACATACAAAGCATACCTAAAGACAACAATTTGCTAACAGTCCTTATGTGGAGATGTACCATAGCAACAGCACTGGGAAGACTGTGAGCCTGAGACACTCAACCAATGGGCACCAGGAGAGATATTACCTGTTTCAGGTCCAGGGTATACAACAGAATCAATTTTACTAACTAGGTGTGCAATTTTTCCCTTGCCAGTAGGGAGGTGTGCACCCATTACTGCAACAGTGAATAAACTTTGCTGCTACCACTAAGATATTTGCCTGACTAGAAATCTTTAATTTTAAGTGTGTTTCTCTCGTTACCTATTTCATGGACAGGAAGAGAGGAGATAGGAAAGGGAACTGAAAATCATGAAATAAGCTTGAAGAAACAGATTTCAATGATAGTAATAAAAATTACCACAGAAAAAAATGACTTCTGATGCCCTACTTCAGGAAAAGCTTCAAGGAGAACAACAGCCCCTAGAACACAAACCTGTCCCATGTTTTCCATATCTGATGCTTCATTATGAATGCTCTGTGTAGGACTCACGCTGAGCATAAAGTAATCACTCACCACCACAGTCAACCGAATGCTACACTTCATTATCTCAGAAATTCCTTTCATCCACTTCATTATCTAACGGTAATTATAAAGCCTGCTCTAGTAGTGTTGTTGTAGCCAATTCTCTCCTCCTTATGCTAAATAGCAACTGCTGCTAAATCCTCTTATCTGTTCTTTCCTACATTTTTCATGTCATTCTTTCCCTGTTGACTCCATAACATAACTCTGATAAAGCCATTCAGAAAACACAATCACTCTTGAACTAGAACTAATTACGGACTCTTTGCTTACAGTATGGGCATATACAGTTGAACAATATCTATTATTACTATTCAGGTGGTTTGTCTTAACTGAAAGAACATACTAACATGTCCAAGGTTGTACCCTCTTTTTATGAAGTATTTTATAACTTGAAGAAAATGATTATACTAAATAAAGACACTGAAGTCTCCAACAGCATGTGGATTTTAATAAATGTATCTTTAGTCCTCAAAGCATGCTGTAATACCAAAACGTGTATTTTTCTGATTGCCAGGATGCAAAAACATTTTTTTCCTTAAGAAGGAATTTTGGAGATAATGAGATATAGCATTCAGCTGACTGTAGTGGTGAGTGATTATGTTCAGTGTGAGTCCTCTTCCTTAAGAAGAGAAAAGTGGAAGTGAACCTAAGCCATGGTCCTAAGCCTTATTAGAAATTGATCTAAAAAGATATTGTTTTCACGTTTAATAAAGATTATCACACCAATCTTAAATAACTAAATAAACAAACAAAAGTCAGTTAACCTATTACCATCGCAGTTACCTGAGTAGATGAAAAGTCCACACTGTGAAGAAATTTACAGTTTTCTCCTAGCGCCTGCAGAGATGCATCCATGATGCCTGAGCAGCTGCCCAAGTTCAGTATTTGTAAGAACTGGCAATTGAGAGCAAGAGCAAGAACTCCACTGTCACTTATATTGCAGCACCTTTTAAAAGACGCTTCACGCAAATAAGGGCAGGATAAGGCCAAGGCTATGACACCTGTCAAAGAAACAGAATAATTAAAAAAAAATCAATCAATCAATCAATCATTGTAACATAATCACCCCACTGAAATCTTTGTGCTGTCCTCTGGTGGTCACTGATTGCTCAACTTTCATTACATGCCATGCCAGGAAGATACCGTATATGAAAATCATTTTATGGTCGTTGTTTTGTTTTGCTAATTGAAGGATAAGAAAAATAAATTGACATCATCCAACAAGAGCAGAGACCTGATAAATGGTACTGCTGAAGAATGTCAGAGCTGATGAAGATTTCTAAATGCTGAATTCCCTTCCATAATGTAAATTGGATACCTGAGGGATGTTATCTACATAATATATCAACTCAGTGAATGAGTGGAAAAAAAAAAAAAGAGCAAACAATGGCTTGAGATACCTCTGGAAATGGTGTTGTAGTTGCATCATAGTTTTGGTGTAACGATGTCTGTTCATATAAACTGAAGTATTTCAGTCATTTGGTCAGCATGGTTACACGGACAGTAGGTCCAACGTGATTAATGGAAAAATGCCATCATGAAGTCAAGTGAGAGAAAAGACAGGAGATGAGAAAAAGTCAAGTTAATGAACATTATGCTGTGCTGGAAAATAGGCGTGTGAAACTTGCAGAAACAGAAGATGGAGCAGCATCCTGCAACAGTGAGGATGGTGGTAGAGAGAGCTGCTCCAGAGGAGAAAGGAAATAGGATAGGTGATAGGCTGACATTAGAGAAACTGAGGAAGAAGGGTAATTTTAAAGATAACGCAGAATGATAGGGATAGATATTTAGATATTTTTGGATATTTTGTGAAATATTTTTGCTGGTCTATATGCATTGGAAGTCCTTGCTAAGAAGTACTGACAACCAGAGCAAATCCAGAAAATAGCATGATAAGTTAGGGTTTTAAATGAAGCTCTAGGAAGAAAACAACTCCAATGGATAGGAGGGTCAAGCCGAGATAAACAAAACTACAAAATCTTGACTGGGAGAAATCACAGCCAACTATACTATGCTGGTAGCAGGCAGAAAGAAGTGCTAAGTTGGGGAAATTGCAGCAATACCTTCCTGGCTCCTGAAGGAAGACACATGTTGGAATGTTTGAACACTGGGGAATATTCATCAGAAAACTGGTCTTAAACAGTCTGCCCAAGTGATAGGGGAGGAGAAATGATCAAAAACAAGCACCAAAAACCTTTTGAACTGCAGAATGATTGCAGTAATTTACTCCAGTCCTCTCCACTTTCACACCAGGCCTTCATATACACACTTGTTAAATTCAGGTACACAAAGGTTTAGTACTGCATACAGGATTATCAGTGGACAGGAAGACAAAAAAAGAGTACAGTCCAATGTCCAATTAAGAACAGTACTTGGTTTGGCACTACAATTAGCAAGAAGACTGTGCTTAATAACAGAGGATTAAGGTGTTTAAGTCAAGGAGCAGCAAGATCAGGGCTGCTCTGTAAGTGAATGCAAGCCATGAGCACAGGTTAGATACAACACAGGTAGCACCGTGCCCTCACCAGCAGGCCATAGCCCCATGGCACTGAGCTGTGTGAGCAGAGCAGAGAAATGTCTCTAGTACTAGGTCCTGCTGATGGTCCACTGAACACCAGGCAACAAGGCAATGGGTCATATCCAAGGCCAACTCAAAAAAACCAAAATCAAAATAATAGTTCAGAAGGAAGACAGGAACCGCGACAGTTCACGTCAGGCCTGAAGGCCCACGAGCACCTGGTGTGACAAGACTGGTCATGACACTGGTCATTAAGGGCTGCTGGTGCCCTCAGTGCCCTGCGGGTTGGCAACAACCAAAACATTTGCACAGAGGTGTCAGCAAGTAGCCAATAAAATCATAGAATCATATCGTAGAATGGCTTGGATTGGAAGGGACCTTAAAGCCCAACCAGTTCTGTGTGCAGGGCTGCCACTCAGCCCTCAGGCAGCCCAGGGCCCCAACCAATCTGGCCCTGAGTGCCTCCAGGGGGATGGGGCATCCACAGCTGGGCAGAGCTGTGCCAGGGCTTCACCACCCCAGAAATAACAGAAGTACATGAACTATAGATGCAGTTCAAGAAAGGAAATTATTTCAGAGATTATGGCAACATGGTGATTCCAGTTGTACAGAAAGTTACATAATTTCTGGATTGAAAGAAATAAAAAGTTGAATGCTATCAGTATATGTTACTACGTAAGAACTTCAAAGAAACATGGATAAAAAAGTATTTGTTTGCTTCAGAATTGGTTTGCAGTAGAAAATATGGTAATGGCATGCAAATTTACAGGTTTCTTCAGAAAAAAAAATGAAAACCCATCAGTGAGATAGTGAAAGGTAACATTTCTTTAAACTGCTTGTGTGTGTGTACACAATAGAAATGAGTGAATAAGAACTATTTTAACTTAAAAGTTTTGCAACTCTGATTTTCAGTATATTAAGGGCTCAGCTTGTGAGTAGGAGAGTTAGCAAAGTTGAGTGGAGTAGGAACATGCCATTGTTAACTTATTAACAGCAAAGTAATCAGAAATCTCTACCCAAATAGAGAAAAAAAAACGACACAGACCTCTGGGTTCAGCTGGTGCCTTAAGAAACATAGTAGATATCAGTGGACTGATGAAGGCACAAAGGGAAGACCATTGTAAATTGTCCCAGTGATCAAAAAGCACAACAACGCAGGAACATTGAAAACAAGTAAATAAAATCAACTAAAAACATTTCACTGAAAGATAAGCACATGAATATGCAGTGCTAAGAAAATACAGACAAGGCTGATCTGAAGTAAGGTATATAGTAACTCCAAATGAATATTTAGACTCAGTTTTCAGTATGGATGAGCTAATGATGGCACAAAGAAATAAGCATAATGAAAAGACAGAACAAAGGTTGTGGGAAATAAAACTTAGCAAACTTAATTCTTACAAGCTGATAGCTCCCGACACAACTTGAGACTGCAGGTTAAGAATAATACTTGAAATATCAAATCCTAAAGTAAGCTAAATCATTCAAGTAAGAGGAAATGCTACAATCTCATTTACTGAAGAACAATGAAGTAAAAAAATATCATTAAATGAACCATAGAATTATCAGAACACCAGCATATCAGTAACCTGATAGCTCTCTTTCATAAGATAATCATTGTTCCAGGCCTATAATCTACACCACTGAAGTTACTTTTAATTAGTATTGGTGTGGCACTGGGGACTTTTTAAAGCAAGAGTTACCCTAGGTATTTTTGCAATTTACTCCAATCTAAAAGAAAAATAAAACAGAAACGAGATCCCAGTTGTCTATACACAGATAACATACCTTCTGAAGTGATTCCCAATCTATTTTCTTTGCAGGAATTTAAGTTGATTTTTTTCAATTGCTTGCAGTTATAAAGCTGCAATAATGCATTATCTGAAATATCACATTCTCGGAGGTCTAAAGACTCTACAGCAGGGTGCAATACCTGTAACGAAAACCTGCTATGTCATAGAACTGCAGATTTTAATCCAAAATACTAGTAATGTTAGACATCAGACAGAACTTTTTAAAATACCCACTAGAGGATGGAGTTGTCAGTCCTGACAATTAAAATCCATAAAGAGAACATGTTAAATTTGCCACAACGGTTCACCTGCCACAGTACAAATGTTGCATTTCTGTGATAAATCTAGAGCAGAAGCACATTAACACTACTGTTTCAACAGCAGATGCCACAGTTGTTAACACCAGTATGTCAGTACGTTTACCAAGGATATTCTCAGACTTATTAGAAATTGGATGGCAGAAAGCTGAAGTGTAAACACTGATTATACACAAATTGAATGTCTTAAGCAGATTTAAGCTGAGACTTAAAAAATATTTTGCCCCAGAGTATTTTTCTCACCCACACACTAAGGTACCAAATCCTCATTAAAGAGGCTGTTTAAATCCCACGAGACCACAGGTCTTCCTTTCCCCCAAAGTGCATTTATGAAACAGACCCAAAGTGATGGAAGGCCTCAGACTGTAGTAATAACCACATATCTTGCCTTTCATTTCACTTTTGGTGACTCTCATCTCTTTTTACTAAATGTTATTTGCAGTCCTCCTCTTCCCAGACCTTGTGTCACTATGTGTTCTGATCAATAGGCAAACGTTAGATCATTACCTTATTACCTTACCCACTTCAGCTTCTCACTCCCTCTCCTAACTCACAAAGAACAAGGAATACTGTTCTTATGTTGTTCAAATACACATGATGCCAAAATCCTTACTAATGAAGTCAAATAAGCCTTCTGAAAAGAAGCAAGAACTTCTAGCAGATTATAATTGCAACCCTTTTCCAAAGTGGCAAACAGAAGGCAACTTTGATGGTATTTTCCCCCAGATATTAGAAGCCTCAAACACATCTGTTTATGCCATAAAACCACCAGCACGTCCTACAACACGCTTGTAAGTAGTTTTCACAAGAGTCACATTCAATTTCTATTTCAATCATATTTCTGAATTTGTATCTCATGAACTAATATCAAACCCAGAGTTGACATGCTTGAAGTCAAAGTGATCACCAACATCTACTGAAGATGCATTCCCTGGCTATCAAGTTTCTTCCACAACTTCAAATTGCCCAGATCACCACAAAAGAGAACAAACTGCTGGTTTTGAAAAACCTTGTCAGATATCAGAACCGTAAAATGGGAAAAAGAACTATTAGATGTAGACAATTCTAAACAAGAAGCCACATTACTATAACGCTATTTACAGTAGCTGGAGTACGAAGTTCCCCTAATGATTTTTCACACATTTAGTTATTACTTAAAGGTTTGCTTTCTGTTGCTATTCACAGATTCATATTCATTGAATACAGATACTAAAATCTAATTTGTCTCAAAGAGATGGAATTAAGATAAAGATTGTTTGGATGCACAATACAGGAGATTAAAGTACAGCCTTATATCTTGTGGACAAATGCTGAAGTGCTTTATATATCTTTATGTTAAAATTGAGCTGCAGTAAGGAGTTTAGCATACATCTCATGTAAAGCTGCTCCAAACAAAAAGCAGAGTAAGGAAAAAAAAAAGGATGGTAGAACAAGTCTGGGCAAGAGCAGAATGGTAAGAAATGAATAAAAGCTAATGGATAAATGCAAGCAAACAGAATTTCAACTACAAGAAGTTAAAACTGTAAACAAAATGCTGGACAACAGCAAGGAATAAACAGGCACAAAAGCCAATGAACCATCACAGCCTGGAAAAATCCAAGAGAACAGATCTGTAGACACTATGAAAGAAAAGAGCAAGAGGGAAGCAGTAGCAAAGACAGAAAATTCTTTATCCATATGGAAGAAGAACTGAGATTTTGCAAGTGTTCACAGCATAAAATATTTGGTTATGCAAGCAAGGAACAATAAGAAGAGCTAAACTACTTAAGGTGGTTTTGCTGTGCTGAACAAAAAGCATATCTGCAAGATGAAAGAACATGAATGCTGAACAGTATGGAGAAACAGCATAAATTCAGAATCATAAAGGTGGTTGGCATTTAAAGAAAAGTGCAAATGAAATAAAAGTAAGCCTGGAAACCGTTAGGAAAGAAAGCTAAGATAAATCATGCTCAAGGAAAGTGATTATAGGAAACTGCAGGAACAGAGAAAGGAGACACATGAGAAAAATAACCAAAATGAAATGAATATTCAAATGAAAAAAACAGCTCCAAGAAAAGGCAGTGACCAACTGCTGAACAAAGATAGATGAGATTTTACAAAGAGCCAGAGGAAAAATTATAATTCAACTCCCCAGTTTCTTCTCAGACTAAAGATATCTTAATGCCTTTGAGTATTTATACATACAGTCATACAGTTATAATTATATGCATCTCACACAATGCTTAGAAAGGATTACTTAGTGAAAACAGCCAAAATCAAATTGTGTCAACACAAACTCACCAACATGATAGAAAGAACATTTGAGAACTTATTATTTTCTACAATTAAAAATGATGCATACAGAAGATAAAAAGGTTGGTTTGAAGGTTTTCCCACAGTCTTTCGAATTCTCCTCCACACTTAGTTTCACTGTTTTGGCTCTGTGGAACCGATACTGTGTCTCTTGGGAACTGCAGGTCAAAACAGCTACAAACAGGGAGTCATTCATCTCCTGCTTCACCAAGGTCAGCTTTTAGCTCTCCTCAATTTCTGCACTTCCCTTTGAAGCCAAACAAGATAACAATGGATAGATACCAAAACAGATGTGCCTCTCAATTTACAGCCAAAGAAAAGTAATTTGCTGATGAGCAAAAGCAATTAGAGAAGTTGAACCATCAATTTTGAGCTCTAGCACAATCATGTTTCAAAGAATGAAAATGAATCTTAATGTCAAGAGCGTGACAGAAACTTAGCAAGTTCCTGAAATCTTTTAACAAACTTTGCACTGGCTTCTTGAAAGACGCTACAGTCTCTAACAAAACTAGTTTAAAACAGCCTACTTTGCAGTACTGAAAAGAGATTATTTTTGTCAGCTGATTAAAGAGAAGTAAATTGTCACTGACTGGAAAGTGTTTTTCATTTACTTACCCATACAAATGTAGCTGTGTTATTTTTAATACATGACTATTAGCATTACAAAGTGTAGGGAAAAGAACAAGAAAAAAGTGGAGATAAGGACAGTTTAAGTAGCCCTGAATTTATCTGTTGTCACACATAAGGAGTTACAGTTTAGTCCATCCTTATGGATTAACTACCACAGATAGAACAGTTCTTAATGGGCTCTTACCTCACTGATGTTTGAATCTGTTATTTGCCCTTGTCTACTCATTAATTTAATTAGTTTATCCTTAATGTTAGGTGGCAACGTCTTGATATCTGCAGTGTATCTGGAAAGGTTCTTTGTCAAATACTGAATGCACCTGAAATAAAGGAAAGTTACACAGTCAAAAAAAGGCATTATGTATTAGAAACAGAACAATCAAGTCAAAAGATAGAGGCAGCTGTGCTGCCTCCAAACCTCATTGGGTCCAGCAGTTCCATACTGCCACAAGGCATTCAAATAGTCTCATCAGCAACAGTTATCTCGGAAACTCAGCTGCCCCGGGCTGAGAAGTAAGGTTCTCACAGGAACAACTGGCTGAAATCCTATTGCAATCAGACACATCAGTTGCCTTGAGTCAAAATAGACATTCTTTTTAACAGCAATAGTTAGGCATCCTTCTTCCCTCTCATTCTTCAAAACATCCATCAACATGAAGAAAACAGCCTGATGATCCTACACACCAGCCCAGAGATTCTGAACTAACAGTAACACTGACATGTACCGTTCCACCCACATTTTCTATATGTGCCATGATCCTGCTCTCCCTGTACCTTTTTGTATCAGAGGTCCAAAACTGTTTCTTTACTCTGAGCAACCTCTTCCCCTTGCCAGCTACTGAAACCCAACTTACATAAGGCTTCTGTCAGGAGGTAGTGCTCTGCTAAAACACTGTATACTAACCTCAGAGAAACATAGGGCTCAAGCATTTGTGTGAACCAGGAAGTATCTTCACTTTTGCAATTTTGGGTTGTTAAAATCACTGTTCACTGAAATACCACAAGCAACTTTTGGGAATGCCTTCTCAGCACCTTGAGCAGACTGACCTTCAGATCATCAGCACTCACTGGCACGCTTAGAGACAGCTAGTCCTTAAAGAAGCAACTTTCTTTGTCTCTGAAGGGAAAGATCATGATGAAAAATTAAGTCCCTAGGTAAAAGAAGACAATAAGTCAGCATGAATCTAACCCAGATCCAGAGACAAAAGGTAACACTTTGTCTTCCAGGAAATTACAAGACTTTATAAAGCATTACACTAGAGCAAAACCAAAACTGGGGAAGGCTATCTCCCCACCACACCCTGTTACTTAACATGAGCACATGTAAGCAGTGGAGTGCCCTGAACTGAAAGTTCTGTCCCACAGCTACCTGAACTAGACTCCCTATCTTCATAGATCTTGATAACTAATTATTTTACAAGCAATCCAGCTTACATCAAGGTACAACTTACACTCAGTTACGTCACATGTAAAAGAAAAGCAGAACAGATGTTAGAGCTTGGGCACATCAGAAGAACCAGAAGAAAGGATGCTAAAACAGACAAGCAACTAAATTAGATACATCTTTCTGCATTCTTTAAGATTAGGTAACTTATATTCACAGCCAGATCACACAAGGGAGCCCTGTTTTGAAACTGAAGCTCTATTTCTCTATTTCAGCACTCAGTTTTTGTACATGCAGATGCAGCCATCTGCAAATGTTCTGATACCTTCCTTAGGGCCTCAGCTTTCAAACATACTGACAGTCTGGGGGAAGCGCTGACCTGCAATGGGCTGGCAATCTGTTAATGCTGTCTATGAACAACACAGGCAATGATCAAATCTAAACAACTCCTAACTGCACGAGCAGAACAGTTCTTTACAATGTGATGACAATTAAGACACCTTAAAATGTGCTATTTGGCTTCTGTTGCACTGAGAGCCTCATTTTTGACTGTAGAAACTGTCTTAGTTCTGATCATGTCTGGGCATGAACAAATGATCTTAAAACACTCGCCAGGGCTCCAAGAGCCTTAGCACAACTAAAGCTGTTACTTGCCCCAGCTGCTTCCACCTCCCTGCTAAATGCCTCCTTGGCAGGCCCTGGAACTCCTATGCAGGCAGTCTGCAACCAAACATAATATGTAAACCAACCACAGGCTTACCTCAATGTGCCAGCCTTTAAACTGCATCAGCTGTGTAAGTTGGTCATTTCTCACCTTGGGAATAGTAAACTTCAGAAAACAGAAACTAATACAGGATGTAAAATGTAACTTGAGAAAAAAAAAAAAAAAAGAAGTTTCTAAATATTTCTGATATGATGTTTCATGCAAAAGAGGAGTGAGCTCCAGAGTGCTAAATGCTCTTTTGGGGTGGGAGCAAAGGGCAACAAGCAGGAAGCAGCAGCAGAAACACCTGTATAAATGCACATTCAGGTTTGAAGATCTTAAAAACAATGCCCTTATTAAAGGAGTGCTGCACATACACGAATTTGTTTCAATTTTCAGTTTCTGCTGCAAGTTCTACTAGTTCAACACCAAGCCTAAGGGCCTAAGTAACAGGCTGAAAGCACAGATGGCCAGCACCTGATTAGAGTGAGATACAAAACAGTACGCTAAAATAATACACATCTGGGGGTTTTAAAATGTAATTATGAGTGTCAAATATTAATCCTACTGGTATAATGGATAAGATTGCTGCAGTATTACTAATAAAATAGCGTTAAGACTAACATCCAATTGGAAGTAAAAACTGTTAAGTGTATCAAGCTCCACAATACACGTAAAGAGAAATTACTAGGCCTGATACACAACTAACTATGAGAACGCAAGCAGGCAGCATAATCCACAAATTTAACAGATTAATCATGCAAAACAAGATTAAAATGGAGTAAGAACACCTGTAGTGGGTCACTTCAGAAGACACTTTAACGAGGAGGCAGCGATTTCAAGCAGAATCCAGAGTTTAACACATGCTGCAGCTGTAAAGATCCATCTGTCAGTATGCACCATCACTGCCTAACCTGAGCACACATGGGGACTGCCTTTAACTGATCCCTATGGAGATATGTAAGAGCACCATGCTGTCACTGTCTGTTGGATGAACTCCGCTGATGAATTACAATAGAGAGCTCTCCCACTCAGCACATGCAGGTTACACCATCTACATTCCTTCCTTTTTCTAAATGTAATAATTCTTTACCTGTCAGCAGATATGATAAAAGGTTGTTTGCTTCCCAGATAATCTTATCAAAGCACTAAAAACCACAATGGTGACCCTTATCACTGATAGATCTGTGCAGCATGCTGATTAGTGTGAAGGGGCACCCTACCTTGGACTAGGGTAAGCCAGACAGTCTTTCTGCACCTTTGTACTGGCCTGTGCATGCACCTATAGTATGATCATCCCTTCTCTCGGGATGGCATTCTACTGAGACACATGAAAGAATGGGCGAGCCTTCCTTTGTCACGAAAGTGCACACACTTCTGTTAGGGGCTTAAGTACTTAGAATTATACAATAATAGAACCGTTGAGGCTGGAAAAGACCTCCAAGATCACGTAGTCCAACCAGCAACCCATTCCTACCACGCCTGCTAACCACGTCCCTCAGTGCCACATCCACACAGTTCTTGAACACCTCCAGGGACGGTGACTCCACCACTTCCCTGGGCATCACCACTCCTTCTGAGAAGAAATGTTTCCTAACATCCAACCTGAACCTCCCCTAGGGCAACTTAAGGCCATTATCTCTCACCTTGTTGCTGTTACTTGGGAGAAAAGCCCGACCCCCACCTCCCCACAATCTCTTTTCAGGTTGTTGTAGGGAGCTATGAGCTTTCTCTTTTCCAGGCTAAATAATCCCAGTTCCTTCAGCTGCTCCCTGTAAAACCTGTACTTATTTGACATGACGCCTACGTTTTGGCCAGAGTAAAGGAAGGCAAGCTTGAATTAAGGAATGACAGGTTATTGATTAGCTATTGTATTGGGGTGCAAGCTAAGCAGGAATTTGAAGAAAACAGGATAAGGGACAGAGTGCTGTGGTAAACTGAATGGAAAGAATGTAAACATCAGGAGGAAAGGCTGAGGCATTGTCAGCAAGAACCAGTTTACTTCTGATGGTTGAACACAAAGCTAGGCTAAAGGTGAAGACTCAAAGAGACTAACTTCATCCCCACCACCACCAGAGGAAGACCCCCGCTATCAACCACGCATGCGTCAAGGGGAGAAGCAGTGTGCAAATGAGTTTCTGGAAAATTAACGAATATGTAACTAAATTCCAGGACATGTCTTGAATATGCATAAGGTTGCTTTACAAATAAGCTCTTGCTTATTGGAGTGCATGTTAGGAGGAATTATCCCCCACGCACCCAACGATACGCGTCTTGTTGAATAAACGTGCCTGCTTTATAACCTAACTCTGGGTTATAAAGTCTGATTCCTCAAATCAAGCTAGACTCATCCTGATAGAGGCAAACTGTCATCACATACTGTAGTACACAGAGATAATCGTATCTAAAATCAAAATACAAACTTTGTTGTAGGTTTTTTGTTTTTTGGGGTTTTTTTTTTGGCTATGAGGGGACTACCCCAGCCATGTGTGAATAGGTACCTGCCATTCGAGACCAACTACTTAGTTCAATATGGAGAGAATACTTCAACAACAGCGTAGAGAAACGGAAATCAATATGAGTTATGCTGAGTCTCTTAGTTACTTTTAACTGTTTCTTGCTGCTGAGTTTTAAAATTTCTCTTGGGAGAAACAAATATTAAGATCACAGAAACACTGAATTGCTTGGGTTGGAAAAGGACCCTTAAAGGTCATCCAGTCCAAGTCCTCCTGCAAGGAACAGGGACATCCACAGATAGATCAGGTTGCTCAGAGCCCTATCCAGCCTGACCTTAAGAAGAATTGCATCATTTTCAAAACCTGCCTGTTTTCAGAGGACATCTATGATTTGATGCTTCTATAATTAATCATTTATGTTTTCACTATTATTGCATCTTATATGAAAAAAAAAATATATATTTACCAGCTATACCATATGAGATGAATGAAGAAAGGGTAAGATGTCCTTGCAAAATAAGATAAGGCTGATGAATAAAGGCTGTGAAGAAGAACTTGATAAACAAACTTATCTTGCAGATATGCAGCAAGAGATGCTAGCTTAGCACCGGCTTGTAAATCTTGTTTGTTTGACAGGACAAAGAGGGATGGACTTTGTCAAGCAGGATACAAAGATAGCTCTGGTTGAGCAAAACAACAAACTGACTCTAGATTACAAAGTATGCATAAACAAAAGAAACAAAGGGTGGTACCTACTGGGGGGGGATGAACACGTGCTAGGCAAACTGAGAATGCAAACCCCAAGTAGCTCAGCCAATGGGAAAAGAGGGAGAGAAGGGTTCACTGCAGAGTCTGGGGACAGGGGTAAAAAAAGAGTCTGTGACCTCTGATGAGTTGAGAGATCCTACCAGGAAATGCTCCCAGTGGTCTCCCCATTTATTCTAATAAAGAAAGCTAAAAACTCCTCTGACTATTTTTGGGATAAAGATAACAGAGCCAGCCAAGTGGAGCGGAAATTTTCCCAACATGTGGCAATTACAATCTTACCTGCTTTAAAAGAATAAGTCTAAAACGAACTGCACTGTTCGACAGCTCTTCTTTTTTTCACCTGTCCAACTGATGTTTTATCCTTACCGTCTCCACCTCCCTCATAAGCGCAAAGGACCGTGACAGCATGACAGAGCCAGAGCAAAACACCCCCCAGCAGAGCCACTGGGCCCAGCAGCAAACAGGGAACCTTCACCACCCCTCCGCCTGCAGACCCGTCACAGGCCGTGCAGCTCCCCACCCGCCAACCCCGGTCACCCATCTGTCACTCCAGGCCAGACGGCCCCTGACAAGCCCTGTCACCCACCCTGCTACCCATCACACCCGTCATCCATCCTGCTGCCGCTGAGCTCAGCCGAACCCTACCGCCTGCCCTGTCCCACTGCCAGCTGACCCACGCCGCGACCCCGACCCGAAGCCCGCCGGCCCCTGCCGGTCCCGCTCCCCCATGGGAGGGCAGCCGGCCCGTCCTCAGCGCAGCGCTCAGTGCCGGCGCCGACCGCAGGGCGGAGAGGGGCCGGGGGACAGCGGGGGGAGGCGTCGGGGCGGCACTCACAGGTCCAGGAGGAGCCGAGCTTCCCCGCTGGCGCCATCCCAACCGCCGCTGAGGCGGCTCATAGCGACGGCGGGGCACAGGGAGCCGACCGAGCT
>JAOWBP010000001.1:54728844-54757163 GCA_028571105.1 Tragopan temminckii | reverse complement strand
GTAGGCAACATGGACAGTGGGATTGAGTGCACCCTCAGCAAGTTTGCAGATGACACCAAGCTGAGCAGTGCAGCTGACATGCTAGAGGGAAGGGATGCTATCAAGAGGGACCTGAGGTGGGCCCATGCCAACCTCATGAAGTTCAACAAGGCCAAGTGCAAGGTCCTGCATCTGGGTCAGGGCAATCCCGAACACAGATACAGGTTGGGTGGAAAATGACATGAGAGCAGTCCTAAGGAAGAGGATTTGGGAGTGTCAGTTGATGGCAGATTCAAAATGAGCCCGCAATGCACACTTGCAGCCCAGAAGGCCAACCATATCCTGGATTACATCAAAAGAATGGTGGCCAGTGGGTTGAGGGAGGTGATTCTGTCCCTTTACTCTGCTCTCGTGAGACCCCATCTAGAATATCGCACCCAGTTCTGGAGTCTCCAACACAAGAAAGACATGGAGCTGTTGGAGCAGGTCCAGAGAAGGGCCACAAAGACGATCAGAGGGCTGGAGCATCGCCCCTATGGGGACAGGCTGAGAGAGCTGGGGCTCTTCAGCCTGGAGAAGGCTTAAAGGCGACCTTATAGCAGCCTTCCAGTACCTGATGGGGGCCTACAGGAAATTTTTATAAAGGTAGGTAGTGACAGGAGAAGGGGAAATGGCTTTAAACTGGAATAGGGTAAATTTAGACTAGTTATTAGGAAGAAATTCTTTACTGTGAGGGTGGTGAGACACTGGAAAAAGTTGCCCAGCAAGGCTGTGAATGTCTCCTCCCTGGGAATATTCAAGGCCAGGCTGGATGGAGCTTTGAGCATCCTGGTCAGAGGGAGGTGTCCCTGCCTATAGCAGGGGGGTTGGAACTGGATGATCTCAAAGGTGTTTGAAAGCTTGCACTATGTGACTATAATCTGATTTTTTTATTGCTCATCCTTCATGACAATCCTTTTATCTATTCTGTACAATAACCCAAAAAGCATGTCAAATTAAAATATCCAGATAGCAGCTGAAATATATATATTTTTTCTGCTTTAATAGTCCTAAAGTGTTATTTATATAGATGTCTAACTACCCTGAGCATCCCATCAGGCAGTCTCATTGCTCACTGCCAAGGGCTAGCCATATCTTAACACCTCCAGCGAGGGCACCCCATGCCCTGACCCCTCATCCACCTCTCCAGTGTGTGGGAGGAACGAGCAATAGTGGTGACCTTATGCATGATTATGCTGGCTGAAGTAGATAGCCATGCTGGCTAAGTGGCAAGCCACCCTATCCATTCCAGAGGGTGTGAGGTGAGGACCAGGGAGGGAGAAGGAGTGCACAGCTTCCACCAGCACTGCCACTTGAGCCTGCCCCAGAGGCATGATGTGAGGGGAACACCACAAAATGCCCCAGCTGCAAGAAATGTCTTGTACTCATTCTCCAATGGCAAAAATCAATCATGCATAAGGCAAAGCCACAGGAGACCCAGGCTCCATTAGTTCCAGTGCTTGAGCAACTGCTGGTTGTTTGCTTTAAATATGTATTATTTCCCCACAATAGTAGTTAACATCCCACTCGTTACTCCTACCATCCGATAGGAATGTATACTTTGAGGCTGGGCTGTAGTCTGAGCGCAAGTCACCTATGGCTAACCCAGGAATACGAACCATCTCTTACAATCACATAAAGAGTGCTTTGCAATTGAAGTGAACTCCCTCCAGAAAATAAATAAATAAAATAAAATAAAATAATCCATTTGCAAGCAGAACAAAAAACCCGTTTCCAGCGGGTCTGTCTCCCTCATCTTTTTCTAGCTACTGATTTCTAAAAACAGCAGCCACTAATCCTCAGAAATACATGCTTCTACTTAAAGAGAAACTATTGCAAAGGAAATGAAAGAATAAATTGGAAATTGCAAAGTTGTAATAATGACAGCCACTGTTACTTGAAGATTTTCTGCGCCCTTCTGGCTTGTATTGAGCAGGTGTCTATTCCAGTGTAACCATGGAAACAGCAGTGAAGAGTCTCATAAAAGCCTTCACTTCAGCTGGTAGGTTAAGCTATGAGAATGCAGTGGGCTTGAATATTAAAAACATTCAAATGGCTCTAAAAAAAGCTCAATCTGAATAGGAACCGTAGGACCGTATTGTAGGAGACAGACATCTGTGGAGTAAACAGACACAGTGCCCAGCAAGTAAATTGGCAAGGGGAAGCCTGACACGAGGCACCCAAGAACAAACAAGCCCTATTGATAGAGCCTGCTAAAGCCGGGCTCAATAAACAGGTTAAGAACACAAATCATGAACTGCCTAACGTACTGTGCCACTAAAAACTGAGACCATATGTTTCTGGTAGCTGTCGTTTTGTTTAACGAAGCACAGCAAAGAGACTGAACAGCGAAGGTCCTCAGTAATATGACAACTTCACTGCCACATCCACCCAAGCAGTAAATTTAATAACCCGCGTTTTGCTTAATCCATCAAAGTACAAAATTATTCAATTCTAGATCATCATCCTCCCCTAAAGAAACAGGAACAAAACCAAGTCATCTATCTTGAAAGAAATCTAGTTACAGGAATAGAGTTAACCAACCAAACACATAGCTCAAGCAGACTATTAGTGTTAAAAGGAGCACTTAAGAGTAAGTGAAATGAAAAATTATGGACTGAAAATGCATACCTAGGCACAATGTACTGATGGAATTACACATTTCTTCTAAATGACATTAAGATAGCAGCTCCTCTAAAGCATCTGTTACTTTTCACACAGCAACAAGACTCATCAGCAAGCCTTTTTGGAGACATGTTCAATTATTCTGTAACAGTTTTTAAAAACACTGTTTTACATCAAACAGGTGGACTCGAAAGATAGCAACATATTCATATTGCATTAGTCACAAAGAACAGACCCGTATATAATAGGAAACCATAGTGCCTCAGCCCTCCCTATCATTATTATTTTTTAATAAATTAGCAAACATGCTAACTTCTAAGCAAATGTTTCTGATTTGATATGTACACAATCTAAAGAAAAAGTAGATCTTTTGGCAGTTATCTGTACAGTTTACTGATGAATCAGAAGGACTGTTGAAATACTTGCAGCATTGACAAAAATTACAGGATCTCTGTGAGGCAGCATCAGAGATCAAGCAGGATATATAATGAAGTTTCAGAAACCATCAAAATATGTTTGTTTCAGGGAACCAGATTTGCTGTCCTCAGTGTGGCTGCAATCCTCTGTTAGCTTCTCATCCACGTTGCTGGTCCACGGGCTCTGGCTGGGATGCAGGAAGGAGGAGATGAACATGCTGTTTTCCCAGCTGCGTTAGGACCAATTGTCAAGTGTACAGCAAGGATCAGACATGCTCATTGTCTTTTTCCTAGAAATTTAAATGTTACTATTTCTCTTGTCAATGTATAATTTTCTGTCTCTTCCTCCTGCTCAAACACTGTTTGGTCCATCTTATTCATATTCACTTTAAGCTAATGCTTCCTCATTTGTAGTGATCAGCTTTCCAGGGGTGCTCAGGACCCCAAAGTTCTCCCTGAAAGTACAGCTGATATGGTAAGCACCATGGAAAAACCCAAGCCATTTTCTGTTTTGGGTAATGTCCGTCACCTTGAATTGAATCATAGAATCATAGAATGGCCTGGGTTGAAAAGGACCACAATGATCATCTAGTTTTACCCCCCCTCCTATGTGCAACCCCCTGCTATCGCCAACCACCAGACCAGGCTGGCCAGAGCCACATCCAGCCTGGCCTTGAATGCCTCCAGGGATGGGGCATCCACAACCTCCTTGGGCAACCTGTTCCAGTGTGTCACCACCCTCTGTGTGAAAAACTTCCTCCTAATTGCCCTGGAGTTGCCATCAGAGCTTCAGAATTACAATCTTTCGAACTGAGAAAACCCAAGATGACCTAGGCTTGTGTCATTTTGATGCTTCACATCCCATCCTGAGCCAGCAGCACTTAATGTGACGCTGTAGTCAGCAGGAGCCTATGGGTGGTCTGCCAGCAAGGTTTATTTCAGCTAGAAATAGGCAGTCTCCAGCTGTGTCTGGAAGCAGTTTCAGCTTTGTTTTAAGAGAGAAATCTCAGATTTATATTTCCTGTATCTGTCTTGTTTTAAGCACCTGCACATCTAAGCAGATTTACTTCGCTAATAGCTTCACAAAGAGATCTCTTACTTCTCCGCTTGAGATTTTCACACTTATTTTGACTGATGAGTCCTATTTCCATTGCAAAGCCCTGTCCCTATTTTATCTACAGATGGTAAATGATGCTTCATTCAGACCCACATATAAATTTTTCATGTTATACATCTGCAAGCTAATTACAATGTTCAAGTCTCCACAAGCACCACAGCATTGCGCGGTACGCTAGTGATGCTGCAGTGGTGGTTTCGGTCTCTTCTGTATAAATAACACCTGGAGGATGGGGAGGATACAGGGGAAAAAGAAGCAACCAGCTTTAAATAGTTTAGAGAAACTGCCTTCGGTCTCATAGGCAAAAAAGGTTTTAAATTTCTTTTAAATAATAATGTTCCCTCTTCGGACAAAAAACTTTAAGGTGCACTGCTTCAGAAGAAGAAGAAAAAAAGAGGGAAAAAGGACAGTCTGTAGCATTTGAGACTCCAGCCTTCCAAAATAAATGTGATAGTACATAGAAGAATGGAAGAGAAAATTGAAACACGTGAAAACATATGATGAAAAATGTTTAGTAACCTCTTTTTGAAAGATGGTTCCCATAGTTACCCTATCATAAAATGACTTACAAAGAAGTAATCACAGGTTTTTCCAGATGTTTAGCCAGCAAGTTTCTCCTAAGATACAGCTCATTTCTGCCCTCCTTCCCACTCTTCTACACACAAGTTACTGTGAGGCAGCGCAATAATACACTGCTATTTAACACTACTGCATTAATAATTCACACCAAGGCAACTCCTGCAATGAGAAGCCTACACCTGAACAGCCTGAGGCTCTTCATTGCTTTGGAACAGTCATCCCTGCAGTAAGCTAGTGATTTTTTTCAGTGTTTATTTTTATTTTTAATTATTAGCTTGGAGAATCAAGTGTAGAAGACTACCAGTTCTACAGCACCAACAACTGCTGCTGCCTGTGTTGTTGAAGAATTAGTCCAACTAACCAAGAGCAAGTCCAAGCACCCTCGTAGATGCATGCAACAGCATGTTAGTGAAACCCACACCACAGGCACAGACCCCCAGGCTGCACACGGGGTGCTCCACAGTGCTGTGAAGTCAGGCACTTCACACACCCTTCAGAGCCTACACTAATTACTTCAGTGTTTCCACGTCACTGAGAGTACTTTGGTAAAGGAGAACCACAATGCCTGGCTAAGCCAGGCCATATGTGAAATGGCCACAGCACGCCTCATAAGGGGAGTGAAATTCCATATTTTCCTGGTGAGAGCACTTATCTGGTGGGAATGAGCTCAGTGCTGCAAAATGAGATGCTTGGCCTGTCTGCATCAGGATAATACCTAGTGACAAATCTTGGGAAGGGACAGGAATGTCCTCACTCTCACAGTGAGCCTCAGCATGTAACTGCATTACAGACCTGAAACTTCTCTTCTGCTCTGCAGTTTCCGCTAGGTCAGTGAGGTTTATGGGGTCCATTAAGCAGAAGTGGATGAACAATTGCTTTTTACATCCTGGGACAAGTCTTTTTATGGATATGAACCTTGCGACTTAAAGCTAGGCAGATTCCTGTAACTGGTGCTGTTAATGTCATACGTTACTTTCTGGTGATTTCTCCCTCCTATTCTGAAAGAGGAAAAGGGCAGGGGAAACCCCGTTTGCATGCATATTTCAGAATAACCTTCTCCTGCTTGAGCTCACACATCAAGTTCTAATATTTTAATGAGGTGCCTAAACCATGCTTGTTTTAATGAAAGTTTAACCAGCATTTTTACAGCAAGATTTTAAGTTCCATATTAATATTTCATAATGCGCTGCATTAACCAGTGTCATCGTGTACCAAATAGTTTATGTAACTTGCAAAAGCTTTTTATTCAGCCAGGTTCTTCATACCACAAGCCAGTGATCTGTAGCTTGTTCTAGGAAAATGCACTCCTTTCAACAGCCTGGTAGAGCTACTTCTATCATTACAACACAACCAAAAGGTTTTGTCTTGAAAGATAAAGCTCTGATATGACCTTGGAATATAAAACACAAGATCGCATGCAAAAGATCTGCTGACTTATACCAGAAAGAAATGTAATCTTTTCACCAATGACTTGTCCAGGAGCAGCTGTTCAGAAGCCACGCAGCATCCAGTTCTACCCATATCACATGTTCACACAGCTTTCTGAGGTGGGTTTTTCCCACTTTTCTTACAGAATAGATTCATGTAGGGAACTATGATAAAAAGTGTGACCTTAAAGCTTTCTTTGAACAGACGAAGTACTAATCCTTTCCGCGAGAAGAGTTTTAGGAAGGTAACCTTCTCCTTTCTGAACACCACAGGTGCTGTGCACCAATTCCCATCAGAAGAGAGCACTCCTCTTTCAGCCTGGCATTGGTACCCAGGTGACTCAAAGGTTCACGTCTCCTGAATCCTCAGCCAGCCAGAACGTAAAAACTCATATTAAAATGGGATCTAGAAACTCACGTTAGCTGTCCCTAGAGGGCTTCTGAAGCTTTCCCAGGAATTTGGTTTGAACTTAGAGCCTATTGACAACTGTCTACATACTTGATTGCAAAACTTGTACCAAACAAACATGCTGATAAACTAAACACTGCCCTAGTGAGTTGACTCCTATGGAAGGTTGAGGCTGTCTGGTAAGAAGTAGCAGCTACACAGCAGATGAACTGGATAAAACAGACACAAAGAACAAAGCACTGATGGAATCATTTGCAGATGAAGGAAATCCATGTCACTGAATCTGTTAATTTGTGTCAGCTGTTTCTTCGCTAAATAGTAAGGCAGTTTTGATTAAGATGGTGATTACACTGCAGTTCAATCTGCTTAATATTTTGTTCTTGCTATTTTTCCCTCTGAAGGACTATGCCTTGTTGAGCATGAGTAACTGTGCCCTTAGAGGCTAGTTTACCATTTGAAATAAGTTTCCAAAACAGCTCCCTTTGAGAAACAATGCACACACTGCTGCTCAAGTATCTTAGGCAAGTGGAGGGACCCAGCACCTTCCTGACCTGGAAGAGTTTCCTGATATTGTGTAAAAGAGTATATCCTTCAAAAATGCCAATACTACTTTCATTAACACAGCCTTCAGAAAGTCAAAGCCTCCATGAACCTCTCAGTTACTTCCAAAAATATCATGTCTCAAGAAGCTTTGAAATTCTCATGTCCTTACTCTCAAATTAAAAAACATCCAAAATTAGGTTAAAAGTGGCAATAGAAATGCAATATAGTAATGGGGATAAATTCTATTCAGCCATCACAGAACAAAGTAAAACAAGCATCACCTGGCTTGTTTCACTGACTGAAATGCTCACAGAGAAAAGAATTCTGGTTACGTAGGAGACAGCAAGATGAAATTCCCTTTTGATATTGGTAGAGGATGAAAAGCTGACTGACCATTACCCATGTCAGCCCATCCTAGCACACCGAGCTCAGCAGGAAGATACATGTGCACACACATAAGCCCTCTCGTATTTCAGTGCGTAAATCAACCTCTCCAATTGATAACCATAAAGATGTGTCCCTTAAGGACAGTTACAATCTATGAATCATATTTCACAGCAACAGCATATACGAGTTTAGTGGAAATGCTAAGTCATGGCCTGAACCAGTGATTGAGTACCTGGTGGGAAGGCAGTGCCAATCCATGGGAGCTCAGGTGTATGCAGTGCACCTGAGTGACCGGAACAGTGGAGCCAGGATGCATCCCTGCCCAGACCACATTTAAGGGTCGGCAGAGGAGTCAAGGGTATATTGCTGGAGACCCCTACATACCTGAGGACCTTACAAGCCTTCCAAGGGTAAGTAGCTTCTTTCCCTTATTTCTGCACCTGCTGCTGTTGTGTCTGAGTAAATCCTCACTTGCAGCAGCGTGGTATCTTGTTCAAATTTCCACTGTGTTACAACCAGCTATTAGATAAGATGCACAGCATATCTGACCAGAACAGGAATAGCCATGTATGAGTCATCCCCCATTGATGGTTAATAGCAGGGACTTTGAATCTTCTGGCTTTAGAATGACTCTTCAGCAATCAAGGCAGGCAATGATGCATAGCATGGAACAGCATCTTCATGTGGGATTGCCTAAATGAGACAACCTAGTTTTTAATTCAGCCTTCCAAATAAATGTAACCTACTCATACAACATACGGCAACAATTACTACTGACCATCTTATGCAACATAGCTACGTTTCAAAAAGGAAACTGTTCTTCAGGTACTGTGAGGGAAGATGGAAAGCAGAGTCCTCAGAGAGCTTCTGCCTACTAAATAGATGCTAAGTACTGTTGAGAAAGATGGAGGCTACAAAACAAAGGATGCTTCTGAAGGACATCTACTGCTATTGGAGCAAGATCTCTGAGGATTTTTCACTGTGATTCCCATTGCGGGGAGAGGAGAAATTAAAGTGATGCAGGCCCTCAAATAACCCACTCCTTTTTGTTAATACTCCAATACAATTGTCAAAAGTTAAAGAATACAGAAACTTTTAAACGTTTCTTTTTTGAAGGAAAGAAATTCAGGTAGTAGTAATGCATTTAATTTTTTGAAAACTATTGAAATCTATTCCACACTTCAATCAACAAGATTTGTCTTAATTATTCAGCAGTCTTTCTGCATATCCAAGTAGCACTGGATGGATTGGTCTGTGTTAAGTCACAATTCTCCCTAAAATTTGTCAAGAATGGTTGTAACATTCCTCTTCACCTGATGGCTGCTTTGCTAGTGCTGCAGTAACCATCACCACTGTCCCAGAACAGCTGATTTGGTCCACGGTCATTGCTAGAACAGCTGGATAATTTCAGCAGCCACTGAATAGAATGATGTTGTACCTGCACTGCATGGACAATGGTCATGTAGCCCTGAAAACACCATGCTCACAGCTGGCATGGTACCTGACAGCTGTCAGCCAGGAATTGCCTCTAAGACCACTGAATATTTTGGTGGACACAGATGTAATTGACCTCATGCATCTACAGCAAAAAAACAAGTTTTCTGGATTAGTTTATGTAAATGACTCTGCTTCAGAGCCACATCTCAAGAAAATGTGAATGCTGCATCTATTTAAGAAATACTATGATTGGGTCTGCTAGAGGTTTAACATTAGTTTATCTTTTAGAATACATACATGGAGTGATCCCTATAGCTATCTCAACAAATCCTCTTTCACACATTTTATCAGGAGCATATATGTCGTTTTACTTATCTACCTCGTAGATTTCAAAATATGGGTTTTATATTCAGAGACTCAAGGAAACTCATAACATCATCTTGACTTACTATGAGTGCACACGCACACATAAATCAAACCAAACTAACACATCTGATTTTGTCTCTACAACCTCCGTCCTCCTTCTTAGGGAACTGAAGGACAGAGCAAGGAAACTAATCAAAAGTTTTTACCTTTGGCATAAGTGAAAAGTTTGGAGATATCTAGAGCACCAACTCTGGTAGAATTATATGCGTAAGAGGCTCTGAGTGGAGCATTAGGATCCGTTGTCAACTGTCATAAAATGTCACTGCGCTGTTTTTAATCTGCAGGGGCCCTGGCAGCAAACATGAGAGGCTTCTTTGCTCTCAGTAATTATTGACTGGACACCCATGCAAGAGATTATTATAGCTACTTAATTCCCAGACCCAGTGCAGGAAAACCACATGCAAGCAGCCATTATGCTCTGATGGTTCTTCCTGAAGCTGTGCCTGTTGTCCATTGAGATCACCTGTCTTAAAGTTAAGACTATCAGAAAACTCTGAATTTGCTGTGAGTGAGGGGGAACGGGAACTCAACCTGCAAACAAATGCACAAACGCCTCCATTTTCCCTGCTGATCTGGGCAAAGAACTGCTATCGCCATCCTCTGTGACAGCCTCACAGACATCAGAGATCTTTGCTCAAGGATTTTTAATAGTGCTGTAACATTATTTGACTCTCAGCACCACCAAGCACATTTCATCCCTTCTGTTTCATAAACTTTTCCCTTGTAACCTGGCAAAACTATCAGGTCTATTTTGTTCACTTTGTCTGTTTCATTGGAACCAGGTGATCTTTGAGGTCCCTTCCAACCCAAACCATTCTACAGTTCTGCAAATTTGCTTTTGCATACAGCAGTCTGTACTCCAGTTCTAGTGTGCTTTTTAACTTCAAGCCATACATCTTGGCTATTTTAATGCAATGCATCAAACAATAGCCAAGTCCCAGTGATAACCTTATTTAAAAGGAGAGCTATGCACAGTGCCTCTTATTCTTCATCCTCCAAATGCTATTCCCTGCAGTTAAAGTCATTTCCTCTGTATCCCATGGAAGCACATGTGACCACCTTTAATCTAGGACAGGAATCTCACACCCACACTGGCACACCTATGCTCAAAGATATGCTAGATGCCATCACTCTTCCCATGCCTATATTAAATTCCTCCTTTGTGTCAGCACATCTGACTAATCGGTAATTTGGATACCACAATGAGAAAGCTCTAACTGTAGGACTGAGAACACAAATGCTAATCTAAGCAGAGAGCTTGCCTGATTCCACAAGGAAGTTAGAGAGCCTTCTGTCTTGGTCTGTCCATTCAAAGTCGGCTTACTTCTCAGAGACATCTCAAAAACATTCAAATATCATATTCAAATATACCTAAATAACTTGAGAACTCTGTCTTTTTACCTTGGAAGCTTTGAAGAGCTGGCATTAATCCCGAACAAAAGCAACATGCATTTTACGAGGCTATTAAAACAGCCTTCCTGCTCAGGCTTGAGTCTATGCCCTCACATTTCCTTCTCCACCTCAATTTATCTTCCTTCAATTGAAATCATGGTTACAGCAGATTAGGTTTATCAAGTTTATCAAGCAAAAACAGCATCCACTGCTCCAAGTGAGCTCAAATGGAAGGCATTCATTTGCGCGCCACTCCTCCCCTTCCCAATTAAAACAATAACCAATTTGATAGGATGTTAGTCCCCTGCCATCCCACTAGGATAGCTGGAACCTCTCAGCACTGAAATAGCTCAGAAGTTGTGTGCGCATAACTGCAGCTTTCACAGTGAACACCTTCAATGCCCTGTAAAAATAACACATTTTTTCCAGCAGACTGCAAGAGAAACAGAACATAAAGCTCCTCCAGACCCAGTCAATGGCACATCAGGATTAAAGTTCAGCATTTAGACTCCCCTACCATACGCTTATTCTTCCTGACACAAGTAACTCTCCTATGAAACTGGCTGTGAACACTCTTGCTTCCTCTGACAGCTCCTGAGTAATCTCAGTTTTCTTGCTTCATGAAGGCTTGCATCAGACAGGACATGCTCGTCAGAATGCAGCTGACATGGGCACCCGGCTGGGTGGCACTGAGCACAAGCAACAACTTCTGCAAGGGCGATAGCCCCTACTGCTTGCACGGCTTGGTCACTGTGCACTGGACACTGCCCAAGTGTTCCAAACTGACTCAAGGGAAGGAAGTGACCCACTGTCACCACCGGGTCAAGGAGGCATTCCAGTGCTGACTCTCCAGTTCACACAGCATTTGCTCAGCACTTCTCTTCACCTCTGCATGCTGCTGAGTAGCAGAGGCAGAGGTTGAAACTGCTATGCCGGGACTTGTTCCAGTTTGGCAAATTCAACTGAGTAAAGAAGAAAAGTTCTCTGACAGTGGCAAAGCTTTATTGCCTGAACCAACCAAATGTTCTAATAACATTTCTGGTACTTATGGATTATTATTTTGTTTAATATAAAGCATAAAAGGCAAAAAGACCACACAAAAAGAAAACATGCAGAGGATTTGCATGACCTATCACTGTAGCAAGTTTGATGGCTCTGAAGAAGCAGCACACAAACTTTGCCGAAAGCCTGGAGACCACAAATGAATGATAAGCAGCACGCTGGCTTCTTAAACTAAATGCTTATTTTAAGAATAGTGGTAAAACAACCACCAGGAAGTACTTGATGCAGAATTATTGACTACTGCATCCCACTCTGATTTATTTATTTTTGCCTTAAAGGAAGCCCTTTGAATTTTCTTCTGCTCTCATTAAGCTAACATTTCTGTGGAGCTTGTTGCATCTCCACACATTTTACTGGAAGAGAACAAAGAGATTCTTCTCAGCTTTGGCACTTCAAAGTAAACAGCATGAGAGCAGTGGGCATCCTCAAGTATACTTCCAAGGGTGCCATGTAGGTGTTAGGATGTGACACCATGGCACTCTCGCACCTGAAAGGAGACAGGAAATTTTTCAGCTGCTTTAAAGGAGTCATGGGGAGTGGCGTGGGCTGATTTCTGAGGTATGCACCTGATGGCTCAGCCAACACAGGTCTGCAAAGCAAATTGCCAGTATCATCTATCCTGGGATGGCCACATTGCACAGTAGCACCTCAGAAGCCTTTCCCTGGCAAGATTCAGCTTCACAGACTGCCCACATAAAGCAGATCAGAGCCCACACTAGTAGGAGTAGCCTGTGATCAGACTGTTTACAACACACAAGCTCTGGTCTTTATGCAAGAGCTAGGTACTCTCTCATTTCAGTCAACCCTGGTGACCAGGAATGCTATTTTCTCTAGGCTTTAGGTATTTCCCTGGTGTGGCTTTAGGCTCATCATACCCTTTGGGTTTTGAAAAGCCCACATCCTCAGAGAAGAGATGCAGACTGCTACTGAAGGCAGCCCTCCCTCAGCACAGGTGCTGCACACTGGCTCTAGACTCACGCCCCCCAAAAAAAATTTCCACATGTTCTGGATGGCAGTACCTCCAAGAACTATTGATGCAAGGAGGGAAATTTAGATGGGGGCTAGGAGGAGACAGAAGAATGGGCCCAATTTCCACAAGCAGTCAGGGACTACCCTGCAGAAGCCATCAGGAGGAAGCGTGGCAGAAAGAACCAGGCCACTACATCAAAGGCAGTCATTTTATTCATTAATTCCCTCAAAATAAATAAATAAACAAACAAATCTCCTTCTGTTCATCAGCAGCCTGCACAATAGCAAAGCCCTCCTTGCGTAAGCAGCACTGGAGGCTCCATGCAAAGCTCTGAAGAGAGCCAGGGCAGGGAATCAGAGCTCATCGCACTGCTCGCCAGCTGACAGCAATTCTGCCCCCTGGCCAGCAATCCTGTACCTCGCTCACCCAGGTCAGACCACTGGAGATTAGTCCCCATATTTACCTGTGGCATTTTTCCTGGCAACACTCCTCTTGCACAGCACAGCAAGGGCACTCTGCAGCCCAGCCGCTGCCTCCTCCTGCACAGGGTACAGTCTTGTACAGCTTTGTTGGCATTTGAAGTTATGTAGAGGAGCAGCATGTGGAGCTGGCACTTCAGGATGAAAAACCATACTGATGTCTGAGCATCAGCCAAGATACAGAAAGGGAAATCACTATTCATCTAATTCAAAGGAAGGAACAGGAGGCCTTTCTTCAGCTGTTAGCCCAGGGGCAGGGAAAGCCACCCTGCCCTCCTTCTCCAAGACAGTTGGACTCAGATTAAGCTGCAGATACACTGCGTGCTGCTGCAGCTGAGTTTCTCCCTATCCCAAAGTGCCCTGGCAGTACTGCAGAGGAACTGGCACAGAAACCAGCCTTGGCTGTGCTGCTGCACCAGAACAGCAAGCGGCTAAACAAATGAGCCGGGCAGGTTGTGAGCCAGGACCTCTTCATCAGCACTGTCAGTCTTGTTTGCGTGCAGCTGGAAAGATGAAAAACTGCAGAGGCTTTGTTCATTATTTTTGCTAAGTCCTGCAGCAGGATGTTTTCCTGCCCTCCAGACCTGGATTGCACAGCTCTGTGCCCGCTCCAGTAGCTATACATAGAAACAATCAGCTAGCAGCCAGGGCAACACATAGTCCATAAATAGACTGTACTTATCAGCATGCTTAAGCCCTACAGGTAGGCTGGCCCTTTTATTTGGGAGGCTCTGCAGTGATTCCACTGCAGAAAAGTGAGGCTTTTTAATTTGGATCGTTTTTAAGAGAGAACAAGACCAAACTTCAGTCTAGATGAAAAAGTCATGTGACTGTTGTGTATTACTTTTCCAATCTGTCCCTTATATGATCACATATTATAGTAAATGCAAGCAACTTGAATGCAATTAGACTTGGCATTTCAGATAGTTTGGGTGGGGGGCAGATGGAAGAAGAGAACAATTCAGGGATGAATATGTGTATTCTAAAACAGAAGTATCTCAGAAGACATCAACCCATTACTAACAAGATTGGGAACTCAAACTTGCCCAAGGGAGGGGGAGTCCTGCTATTAATAAGCTCTGCTTAGTTTTGAAATTAAGAGCTGAAACACAAAGGCTCAGCAGTTCTCAAAAAAAAAAAAAAAAGAAAGAAAGAAAAAAGCACCATGCTCTTTTAGCATGCAAGCTGCATCACTTCTCCACAAAAACTTGCTTTCAGAAACAGATGGCAGCCTGCAAGACCTACAAATCCTTTGTCTGGAGTGGCAAACTAGGCCCTATTGCCCAAAGTCAACCATCACATTGTGAAGCACTGACCCTAACAAATCCATTATGTTTCTTTCTACTGTAGTGCTAAACCAGACAAAAATGAGTCAGACTCAATAGGAAAGGGCGAGGGATTTTAAATCCCTTTCCCTCCTCACTACAAAAGTGATGCTGAGGGGGGCAGCCCCTGCCGACCCTGCTCAGAGGGGCAGGGCCCCAACCTGCAGCCAGGGCTGCCCACCAGGCCAGGCCCGCTGAGGAGGATGGATTTGGGATTGAAACATTTATGCTGCTCTGTCCAATAGCTTTGAAGTCAGTGGCCTCCATCAGCCCAACTACCCACGCAGTCAAGAGTGGATATCCAGATCTAGAAAGGCCTTTACGTTCGGTGAATAATTAGGTCTGATGTGCTTTGTAGTTTCTCAGCCCTCCTATTCCTGCACTGCCAGGTAGCTGCAGGCAGTAGAATACAACGGTTTCTGTCCTGCTTTTCCCATGTCAGCTGAGCCCAAGCAATGGAAAGTAAAATGGGAAAGCGATAGAAACTTCCATCAAAGAGCTGCTGCCTTCAGTGGAAAGGAAACAAGGCAGGAGCCTGCTGAGCTGGCAGACAGGTGGGGAAAGGAGAGAAGAGCCGTTTCCTTGCTGTGCGTACTTGGTATAGCTTGATGCACACAGGGAAATACCCACTGCTGGCACCATAGGCAGATACCTCCCAACAAAGTGTTTGTCAAAGAGAAAAATCTCTCTGAAAAACAGCAGATTACAAATGATGCAGCTGCTTTCATCTTGCACATTTAGAAACGAGATGCAGCTAAAAAAAAAAAAAAGCAGCATCCTCAGGGCAACATATTGGTTAGATTTTTCACACGTTTGTAGGAATTGCTCTCCCATCTCCCTTTACCAGTTTTCCTGGGCATAGAACAGTCTCTCAAGGACATGGCAAGAATGACGCTGAAATTCAAAGTGCTGAGATCAAACACGTGAAGCTGGTGCTCATTGTGGCTCAGTTACAATGCCTATCTGAAGGCTCAAGCGTATTATTTAAGACAGTACAACAGTCATTTTAATCACAGCCATTGCATATTGCTTGGAAAACATCTAGAAAGCCAAAGAATGCCATGGAGATTTATTATCCTGCAGTGCCAGAGTTAATGACACAGCTTTCTCCTCAGTGTCTTTCTGCTTGTGGTTTACCACCTGTTTGCACCAGAGGCCCTGGAATGAAGATGTGCTGGCTTTGGATCAGAGGCTGGACACACAAGTGCCTGTGCTGTGACTGCCCTAGCAGGGCACCAGATTATTTATGTAAAGCTCCTGTTTTCCTCCTGAGGTTTTAAACTTCGAAGTTTATGTGCAAAAAAGGTGCACCACTGAGCTTCAGCAGAACAGAATAACTCTGAGCCCTTCCTAAAGTTACAGTGTGAAGATGTGTGTGTGACCGACACAACAATGCGCCTGAGCAGTCTGTCTGCTGGCAGCGTTCTGAGTTTGCATTTTCTTCCATAAATATTTAACATACAAGAACTGTTCATGTTACCCACTTTGCCCGAAGTGTTTTGACAGCCATGCTCACCCCATGACAATGATGCTCTATTTAACACTGCAGCTGCAGACAGGAGGATCTGGTTTCGGTTTTATACAATATTGTGAAACCCATGACCTCACCCAAAATAAGCGAGATAATACATTTTTAAGGAGTAGAATCCAAATGCATCACTAAGGCAATCATCAGTAAGCCACGACAATAAAGGAAAACAAATTTAAGTCTTGACTGCAGGAGCTTACTTAAATTCAGCTAGAATCCCGTTTTTATTAAACATGTTCAAAAAAGGAAAATAAAAGACAAACAACCCTGCAAAAGCTAAGAAGCATCCTGAAATAATTTTTCTGAAGGCCTGGATAATTGTTAAGCTTGTTGTCAGATATCCACAGATTATTGCCAGGAACCTCTGTACACTTGACCACATGTTTAGCTGAATCCACCAAAGAGCCAGTGCCCTGCAGAGCTCTTGTCTGGCCATGCTGGGAGGCTTGGCCACACCATCTCTGTAATGAGAGAAGACTCAAAGTCTAGCACAGAATAACCAGAAAGATATAAGAAAGAAATTGAGTCAGCCACATTCATCCTCTCTGCACTGAGGCTAGAAGCTTGGGGCTGGAGGGCAAGGCAGGAGGCTGTGACCTTGGCTTGCTCCCTCAGGGCCCACGCAGCTTTTCCTCACCAAAAGTATATGCTGGCCTGCTAATGGTATTCTTGGCAACATGTTCAGGAGACGAGTAGCAGGTCCAAGCTCTGTTTTGCAAACCAAATCCCTGTGTCAGTGGTGGCAGCCCGCAGAAGGTCCACTGGGCTTCTTTCCACACATGGACATCTCTTAAATCTGCCCCCCCAGCACAGCATAACTGCACAGGAACTCACTAATGCACTCATCTATTAAAAGCCTGCTGCAGACAGAGCTGCGCCACTTCAGTATGATCAGATGTACTGAGCAAGGGCTGCCAGCCTGCCACTGTGCTGCAGTGCAACACTGCTTCCTTTTTGGCCACTTTGGTGCACAGATCCAGCTGAATATGGCCATTTACTCTTAAGACAGCTCATAAACACAGCATGATTAGCCATATATGTTGCAGTGCCTTTTGCTGGAATTACTCACTCAAAACTTAATGCACTTAAGACAGCTTTATAACTCTTTACACACTGTTAGCGCTTTAATACACCAGAATTCAGATACTGGTTCTTAACAACATTATCAGAAAGGTTACAACTGCTTTTTGAAACCACAACAAAGCATAAGGAAGAGCTGGTTTGTTTTTAAACCTGGAAAGGTGGAAGATTAGGAACAGAAGAAAAAGTGCAGAGCCCCCCTTCCCTGTGCTTTCTGCTCCTACATATCTCTTTAACAGAGTTTTAGTGGGGAAAAAACCCAAGCAAACAGGAAAAAAAAAAAAAACACCAAAAAAGCACAGTCCAGTGGACAACCATTCTTGTGCAGCCTTTTTTTTTGCCAAACCTAGTTTTGCTCCTCCCATTATCACACTGCATCACACTGTAGATGCCATAGCAGAATTGCTCCCCTAATAAATACCCTTCATTTGCAACCCAGAGGAAATGGCATTAAGCACAACATAATGGTTTCACAGATCCGGGTGAAGAGTGCTAGGAGCCATACAGCAGGACAGAAATTTGGATCCTCTTAACATGAGCTCATTTGTTCACACAAGCCTGTTAGGTCCAATCTCTCCTGCTTCCCCCTTCCTACTTTGAGTCACCATACAGCTCCTGGCCCAGGAGACAGCACATGCTGTATGCAGGTCCAGCCACACGGCTGCTGGTAGCCCAACAGAGTACCCACAGACACAGGCTGCCTGATGAAGTTCTGCAGCCTTTGTATTACTAGGAGTTTAATTACGTTCTCTGCTCCAGCTGCAAGAACTTAACAAGAAAATTCAAAATCCTCCTGTCTTTTCTATTTCACCTTTGGCAAAATTAAACCTTGGTGATTCTATGTGGGGAAATACTGGAGGTAGGTTGACGCTTGGACCGGATGATCTTGGAGGTCTTTTCCAACCTTGGTGATTCCATGGTCCTATTGATCCTACAGATTAATTGACCAATGGACTCAGAAGATAAGGATTACTTCAGCAATTACTTCAGCATTTTTTTTTTTCCCCTTTGAAAGAAAAAAAAGAAATGGGTCTAATGTGATCACATTATCAATCACACAAGCCTCAGTTTTGGGTGTGATAATACTACAACATCATCAACACAGATGGTCTGCTGCTTAGTGTAAACTTCCCTTTTTAGCTATTCAATATATCGCAGGCGAGTGCTAGGACAGAGTCAGAAGTCATCAACGCGAAGCACTGACAAAATATTAGCTGATGACTGAAACCCGAGACAGATTTTGAATTGCAAGTAGTTTTCAGATCTTAACCATTATCAAATACAATAGATGCTGGGCACTCCGCTGCAGTACTTGCTGTGAGCAATTCATTCCCAGCTCTAGGCAAGACCTAAATCAGCACCTTTTCTCCCCAGAGAAAAGGTGCACAGACCTGCAGGCAAGGAGCATGAACGCATCCCAGCCACAAGACATCACATTTGCTCATTCTCATTCCTGCTGAAAGCCCAAGAGCTGAACTAACTGCCCTGAGCCCCCGGGTCAGAGCCAGGGCAGGCACTACAGGGACCTCTACTCTTCCTCACCTGCTGGCTGGGACAAAGCACAGCCGAGGGGTCAGCACTCATTAAGGCCCAGCTTTTATGGGAAGTTCAGCTGGCATGACACTAGAGGTCTTTTTTTTTTTTTTTAATTTAAATCAGTGCGTTAGACTGAGCTCTTTCATTCCCATCCTAACTCGCAACCCTGCAGGCAGCTCCAAGAAAAAAGAGAACAAAGACGTAGGCATAGAAACTACAGAAGTTATTAACTAGAACAGCTAACGTTAAAGTTAACATCTCCCAGCACCATTCCCCTTTCTCTAAGTATGACATAAGACAATAGCTACAGCTGCCTCACCCTATGCAGATGTTCATATTCATACAAGAAAAAATGCTTGCTTAATAGCATTCCTTACACTGGGATTCTTTAGTTCTTAGTCATTCCTCAATTTAAGATACAAACATTAGACCACATATCCCTGCTTGAATTAAGAGAGTCAAACAACATCTGTTATCACACTTGCTAAAGCCAGAAAGAGCCAACATATTTGCAAATGCTAGTAAGACAAGCCTATCCTGAGTAGCATCATCTTGGGAAAAGGCTAAACATGTGATCCATCTGTGCTGATGAGCTGCTATGCTGATTTCCAGAGATAAATATTCTCCCTTTAGTAAATTCATAACAGTAGTCATTAAAGACAAAGGCTGACAACCTGCAAAGGAGTGCATTAAAGACACCTTCATACCATTCTTCCAGACCTTGACATTGCTGAAGTGTTTACAAGGCAAAACATACAGGAGAACGCAGCACTCAAAGCTCTGTGTCAGGGCATACATCCACAATCAGTAGTTTTACAAAGCACCTGACAGTTTTTAAGCATTGCAAGTCATGACCTGGCATCTCATCTCCATGTATTACACAAAGGTGGCTTTCTTTCTGTTTTAAAGAAGGAAAAAAAAGTAAGATTCTGCCCCCAAATACTTGGTACAGTGTATTTACACATTCTAATACTGGATAAATAAAAAAAAGCACAACATCCATGAGACAGAAATGCCCCATCCTAGAAAATGTAGCACTACTGTTCATCTCTTCTATTCCAGACAGCATCACAGCTGTGACAAAGTCTGCGTTAACAGAGCTATTGTTTTGTTTTCCAGCATAAAATTACTCTGAATTTTAAATTAATGTCAAAGTATTGCTCAGCATAAAGCAAACAAGAATACCAAGTGGGAATACTAATGAAAAAAAACCCATAGTACTGCATGAATAACCAACTAATCAGCAAATCCTCCCTTCCCTCAATGAAAAGCCAAATATTTACTCAGTTATATATTGCATTCTTCACTCAAATACTTCATAGTTTGAATTTAAAAATAAATAAACAAAGCTCTCTCTTTTCTCTTTCCAGAGCATCTCGGGGGAATGCAAAGGGTGCAGCAGAAGATGTTTCTACATCACACTGGACCCATCTCAGCTGGTCACACAGCAGGGAGGTGGGCTCCTCCACCTGGGCTGGGCTATCAGCTTCCAGGCAGCATCCCCAGCAGTGAGAATCTGGGCTCTGGATCCTGTCTGCCATCTCCCAGCAGTATAAACAATACAATACACATATAGACCGTGGCAAGATCCTCCTGTCCCAGAGGGCTCCAGCCATACCAGAACATTGATCAGTCAAAAGCAGGCTGCTTGGCCCATCGGATCAATGTTTCACTGGGAAATCAGCAGTTGGATGCGTGCTTGGTTTCACCATTTCATCACAGACAGCTGTGTCCTCTTGTTTTTCAGTCACAAGACACCAGAAGCATATTTACACCTGGGCAGCCCAATGTAAAAAGCATTCAGTCACACTCACTTTTTCCTTGCATCTACAGCTACTGCTAACACTGGCAACATTGCATCACATGCCATCACATGCCAATCGCTTTATGCATGAAAATAGCTATGCATGGAAATGAGCTTATGTATATAGCAGCTAAAGAAAAAAATGCAAATTTATACAGATAATTTCAACCATCCATGAAAAGCAGCAGCCACTACACACCCACGGCAATTGAGGTTTTTTTTTTTTTTTTTAAATCCTATCATTGTTTACACAAAATGGTATTTCAGCTTAAGTCCCCCCCCCACCCTTCCACATGTTAGCCTTTAACACAACAAGAGAACACCAAAGAGGGGGTAGAGGGAGGATTCTACCCTTTGCGCTGCACAACCCACCACTCACACAGTTTCAAAGCCCAGTTTGACTCCACTGGATACACAGTTTGTTTAAACAGCAGCAACAACAACAATCAATACCAGCTCCCAGAATTATTGCAATTTGATGAATAATATGGTTGCAAAGCAAAGCTGAGTTCATGTTGTAAGAGGGGAGAAAAGCTTGCTTTACAAGAGCGGCATCGCCCCTGAACACAAAACAAGAACTGGTGTTATTTTTGTACAGAACATTTAAGTTTGTTCTCCAGTCAGAGGTTTTCTATGCAGATTCACTAAAACCACTTCCCCCTAATATTATACTCTGCCAAGAGTTATTTTTTTCACTGTCACTCAAAGCAGGTCACTGAGATCTAGTAAAGCCCTTCAGCCTACTCTACAAAGTGTACATTTTAACAATGGAATACTCTTTCCACTTCACTCTTTTGAGCATCTGTTTTGATGTTTTGAAGTTATTGTTAGTGGATTTGGTTGATGTGCAGAAGAATGAGGAAGAAGCAAGACCCACACCTTGAAGGAGTGTGGCTTCACATTCCCAGATAGGCACTTTCTTTTTGCCTAGCATACCCCAATCAGAAAGCTCTCCATTTAGATACAGTGATCAGACTGCTCAGTGAAACTGTGTTTGACTCCAAGCAAGGAGCACAAGTTACGTCGTTTACATTTTCCACACTGATAATGTAATAGAGGCTTCTTCGGGCATCCCAATATCTGACACCTCAGCAGTCTGACACAATTAGTCATCTCCTAAGTATCTCGTACTGCGATGACCCATCACCATTTCTTCCCTAATTAGTTTTGAGATTATCTCTATAGCTCATATGACTATGAAGGCCCTGTTTGCTGACGTAATTTGTTTTTCCTCAGTGTAACGTTTCCTACCAGAAGCGGAGGTAGATAAGGAAAATAAAAACTGAATTTTACTGACACCCACAAGCTTCATGTATTTTGACTGCTACAGTTCTCAGCAGGCCAGAGAGCAGCGACATCCTCACATCACTGCCTCGCACTGCCACGTTTCCTCGTGCTGTTTGTTCTGGAGGCGTTTCAGTGGCGAGCTCCATGCCTGGCCCCAAGGCCTCAGGCACAGCACCGGGGTGCTGGCACAGCTCCTGCAGCACTGGCATGTCACTGGTGAGGACACAGAGGCTTCTTGTGCAAGCAGCTGAGCACAGAAATCAATGGCAGTCTCATGCTGCCCTTAATAGCGCTGGTGTACATCATGTCTCTGCTCCAGCAGGCCCCAAAGACACCATCTCACCTCACACCTCTACCAACAGCCAGCTGTAGTGAGGTTAGGCAGGACCCTGTTACACCCAGTAAGGTATTCAAGTCTTCTCCTGGGGCAAGTCCTGGGCTCTGTCACAGTAGGCAGCCCTCGGAGCTGCCAGGACACAGCTGGGGTGATCCTATGCAGGACATGACATGGCACAGCACAGCAGGAATGTGGCTGGGATTCAGGCCATCAGCACTGCCTGCAAACAATTGAGTTGTACTGCTCTTAATACTATGGGAATGGAAAAGTTATATACCACAACATTAAACAGGTCTGCTACTAGAATTTTCACTAAAACCCAAAACAACAACAGAAAAAAACCACTCCCACTGACAGTGGTATACCTTCTACTGTGCTATTGCAGCAGCCCTTGGTAGTAAAAAAAAGCCTTCTGAGGGTATGAGAGGGTTTAGTCTAAGTGGAAATATCAGCTTACTGAGCAAGAGAAAAAACACCACAAAATTCTTGGTTTAGCATTAGCAAGTCAGGGCTACCAATACAAGAACAGATTTTCCAGCCCAATCAATTGGTTGGTTCCTTATTTTCAAAAGAATACAATATGCATTTGCTTTCTTTTGAGTTTTTATAACTAGCATTACACCAGGGGAGAGGAGCATTCCAATCCCTCTGGCATGTATGAAGGGTAGAGAATGAAACCCATGCTACTAAAGCATATTAAGACATCACAGCCGTTAGCAATTCCACAGATGGTCTGTTATCCAAGAGAATCACTCCTTGTTGAAGGTTACCATAGCTGGCTATGATGCTTGTCAACAATATTGACAACCTTTTATAAGTAGCTCTGTTTCCTTCAGCTGCAGAATTTCTCATAGAGAAGCTAAGTCTTCAGTAAATAGTTCAGAAATCCTTAAGACAACATGTTGTTTCTTACAACGAAATTTTGTTTTTCCTCAGTTAGCAAAAAACACTCATGTTTAAGAATAGGCCATTATGGCAGTTGTCCATGCCACCACCTCTGAAGAAGCAGAACAGAGCAAACCCACTGCTTTCATTTCAGAACTGAGCCAAGACTGCATGGCAGCAGGGATTATCTCCATGCTCTTTAATTTAAATAAATAAGTTTACTTACACAGAGCAAAGTCAAAAGCTGTGGCTTTATATTATAAAATCTTAACCCAACTTAGATTTCTATCAAAAGGGTTTCCTACATTAATATATCCTGTTTCCATCTTACTATGGTAAGTTGGCCAAAGGAAAAAAAAAAAAAATGATTTGCCAGCTACTCCATTCTATTCCTCATCCATGAAACTTGCTTATTCCAGCAACAAACCCAGAAGATTTAGTGCTGCAATTGAGCATCATGTCTTAATGAAAGGAGAGAATGTTAGTCCCAATCCTTCACAAGCTCTGTAATGAAGAGAAATCCTAAGCAGTCTACAGCCTTTTAGTATCTAAAGGGGGACTAGAAGACAAAAGGGGACAGTCTCTTCAGCAGGGTTTGCTGTGACAGGACAAGGGAAAATGATTTCAAACTAAAAGAGGGGAGATTTACACTGGAGATAAGGAAGAAATTTTTTATAATCAGGGTGGTGAGGCATTGGAGCAGGTTGCCCAGAGAGGTGGTGAGTGCCCCTGGAGACACTCAAGATCAGGCTGCACAGGGCTCTGAGCAACCTGATCTAGCTGGGTGTCCCTGTTCACTGCAGGGGGGTTGGACCAGATGGCTTTTATGGGTCCCTTCCATCTGAAACAATTCTATTATTCTACTACAAATCCTTCTGAGGTGCACATTAAGATCTGTTAAATTGTACACGAGTCATCTTCTCCCCTGCTGGTACAAGTCTCACCCGCATGCATGTCACTTAACCTGGACACTCCCCCCATGCATGCTTTGCAGTGCTCTAGACTGCATTTTAAAAAACAAAAAGCAAAACTCCCATAGCTTGTTTTTTATTTGTCACAACTGAGTAAGTCATGAACAGGAACTGCAACTGTTTAGAAATTCCTTGGTCAAGGGAAATTCACTAATATATTTCCAGTAACCCAGGAGAAAAACCCCAATCCCTTATTTTGAAAAGGGTCATGCACACATGACGTTGCACCACTGCAGTAATGCCACCACATTTTTCTTGTTGAAGCCTGGCCCTCCAGCATGACCTGGTGTGGAGGAAGTCAGGTGGAGAGCCAGGCTTGCTGCAGCCAGGCTGCGCAACACAAGAGCACGCAGGTGCCAAGCACACACAAGAGAATAAAAGCTTTAGGCTTTCTAAAAATAAAAGCCTGTAGACAAGAAGCACAGTTAGCCAGACTGCAACACACACACAGTTTGTTTTTCAGCATTATGAGCTCAGATAGCGTTTCATTGTTGAAGGAAATTAATTCTCAGTGTCTGACTATTTATAGCAAGAGGTAGAAGCGCTGATTAGTTTCCCCAAGACACTCGACAAGCCCAGTTAGCATGACCATAAGCTCTCCCAGCAGCTGCTGGGCTGGGCACAGCGAGGAAATAAATAGCTGATCTTAGAAGTGGTGAAGCTCTCTACTTTACAGAGTAAACTGAATCAGGACAATAAGATACTGAATCTTCACACACTCATCAAAACCAGACAATGCAAAACATTTTGCTGGACAAGATACAATAACTGGAAATTCTTCTAATTATAAGCACAGTACTGAGGTAATACGGAAGGTTTATGCATAGGAAAAGCTACAGTGTTTTATTTTACATAGCAAGACTCCAGCAGTATTCACCTTCCTCAGCACAGAGGGCATCATCCCACAGAGCCCTTCGGGCCCCACTCCCCATGCTGCACCCTCCAAACCCCTCCGCTGACAGTGACCTCTACAGAGCTCAGACCCATTCTTCCACTTGGGAACAAAATTCCCCACATGCAGTTCTCTCCAGAACACCATGTTCCTTCCCTCACTATAAGGCATTGCTTTCTCTTTGACTGACTCTCATGTATTTTGAATAGTTTTTTTTTTTATTGCAGAATTTAGAATTTATGCACAACTCTTCTACAAAGTTTAATACGTTATCAAAGCAAAATGTAATGGCAGCTACAGCTATGAAAAACCTTGTGTCTTGCACACACACACACTTGAAGTTCACACAGTATGAAAAAAATCACATAATAGAAACAGTTTAATGAACTATTAGGTATTTTTCTTTAAGGCAATGTTAAGTATTTACTATAATGTGTTCATTTGAGCACGTGCATTTTCAGGGCTGTTGGTCTCGAGATGAGTACACATGAAAGCAGTGGGCATGAAGATGAAAGCAAACTGAAATACATTTTCTATCAGCTCTGAACAGGAGAGAAAAATCATTCTTCATCCTTTTTAGTGGAGAGAAAAACCAATATTGAAAATGTCATGCTTTTCAAGATATTTCATGTCAAATATGCTGCTTTCCTTTTCCGACCGCTCCATCTGCTCAATGCCAAAGAATCCTTACAGCTTCCTTTCCTCCCTCAAGTCACCAGATTCTTCTTCCATCCTTGGCTGAGAGCTTTGTGATAGTGCCACAAGTGCTTTGATGGCATTATCATCCATACGTTGCTTTGCTGCATGCCTGGATGGACTACCAAGTTAGCAATAACTTGCAAAATTTTGGGGGAGTTGGACTAGATGACCTTCAGGCGTCCCTTCCAACTAAAGAGATTCTGTGATTCTATTATGTTCTATGAAAGTGAACTGACTTAGACAACTGCATGAATTCTCTCGCAGCCAGCTGTGGAGCAGCTTCCCAGGCAGCCCCAGCCCAGCTCTCCAGAAGCTGAAAGCCCTGTGAAGATCTGTAACTTCTGCTCCCCTGCTCACAGGAGAGGCCCTGGGCCTGCAGCTCACCTCCTGTCCCACTCTTCCACCCAGCACCTGAGCCTGGTGAGAGGTGTTTGAGCTTTGTATGCTAGAGCTGCTGAGGAATTTCAGTATTTGGAGATAAGCAGCTTCTTAATTCCTTTTATTTTTATTTATGCTAAATTAGAGATGATCTGTGCAGCACCTTAAGTGACAGCACTTCTCAGGAAAGGTATGACTTACCTCAGCAGCAGCTTTAAGCACAAGGCTGGTGGGATGGAAAGCCATCACAGATACAATTCAATACCAAAATAACAGGATCATTTATTTCCAGAAAACACTGTAAAAGCATTTATAGAAAGAAATAGTCTCATTTGTGGGTGTCCCTTACAGAATGGTCCATCTGCTCCCTTAAGCATCTTTTTGCCTTTCTGTATATTCCAGCTAAGAATTGAGTTCTTGTAGCCTCATTTTCAGAACCTGTAACAGAGTTTTATGATATCTCCCTGGTGCCTGCCTATGGTGGCATTAGCACTCCCCAAGCTTTAGCAGAATCATTTTCTCAGCTACGTCTAAAGTCAGAGTTAATTTTTGCACGGCTGCATTACATGCTGGCTCACAGCACTGCCTGTTCCTCTCCAGCACTTCCAACTGCTCAGTTCCCAGCTGATAGCAGAAAACTCTCGTCACGAGTCCCTAAAAATATACCATGCTAATAGCAGTCCCATCATAGTTCTGTTACTCCAATTCTTCCTCTGCTACATCCCAGCCCTCCAAGGCGTTGATGATGCCTCTCACATTGCCATTGCCAAAAATTCCTGAATGCTTTTATTATCCAATTAGCTTTAAAATCCAATTGGTCTTGCTGGAATCTCCTAAGTTGCCACAGAAAAGACAGAGCCAGGGCACTGTGCGAACCTGCAGTGCTCCCCAAGAGCACACCTGTGCATCTTGCTGGGAAACTGAGCAGAAAGCAACAAAAAGCACATTATGAAGTCCAGGTCATAACTGGGGAAGGCACACACTGCTGGTCAATGCTGCCCTAGAAGTGAGCTCTTTTCAGAAAGCAGAATTTGAGGCAACTCAGAGCTGCCCACGCCCCAATGGGTCGCATTATGCAAATCAAACCCTCTGTGCCATCAGCTGGATGAAAGCTCACAAGCCAGGAGGTCGCTATTAAAAGCAATAAAACCAAAACACGCAACTGCGGTCACCAACACATGTTAGAAAACAAACAGCTGGCAGACTGCTCGGCTAATGCTTCAGCCCTGAGACCCCAGGGCTGCCTCAACCGTGCGCTCAATGCAGAGACAATGGGAAAAAAAATACAGACACCTAAGCTAAGGGAAGGCTCTGTGGCGCTTCAGGTGCTCGTATCGCCCTTCTACAGCCAGCATAAACGTGAACTTCAACCAGGGTGCATGGGTCAGCAATGCGGATCACACGGCCGCCCTCTTATACAACGCAAGGCCATGTCCTTCCTGCTGCAGCACCGGAGACCTCGCAGGCCTCACCGCCTGCACCTGTCCCATGCAGGTCCCTTGCCCACAGCAGGAGCGCATATGGACAGCGGGACCTACGGACCTCGGTGCTTACAGGCTCCTAACGCAGAGAAGAAACATTCTGCTTCTGTGCAATTACGCCCCATCACTAAGCTTACAGTCAGCCCTGCTTTACACGTAAAAGTCGACTTAAATGTTTCCTTTTAGATGAGCACAGTGACATTTAGGAGAGTACAGCCTTCCCCAACATAGTGTGCTCAAATACAGGCAGAAGCTCTCTCAAACAATAAACACTTTAGAAAACGCGTGAGCACCTCCACGATCACACAGTAATAATCTCATTCTTGGATCTGTGACATTTTTTAGGGGTGGAGAGCGAAGGATGCGGGAAGACTATTTCCGAACAGACAGAAGACGTGAAAGAAAGCGAGGCAACTGGCGATGCAATCGCATTAATTTATTCGGTTCTTCCCACATCCCTCCCCCCGGTTTGCAGCACACAGCAGGGAAGAACACGCATTCTCTCGGCACAGAGCTCGGCCGCGAGGCTCTGCAGGGCTCCGCAGCAGCCCAGCAGCGGTGCCGGAGCTGCCACTCGTACCGGCTCCGCCGCTCGGCCGGACCGGAGCCCGGCCCTCCGCCCGCGTTCCCCGGAGGCCCGGCGCCCCCTCCGCGGGGGGAGCGGACATTTTGCAGCAGCCGCTCCCCGGCTCCGCGCCGCGCCCGGCCGCTCACCTGCCAGCTCGTCGGGCTCCAGCCCGCTCTCCGCGTCGATGCCGCAGAGCACGAAGTAGTGGGCGAAGCGGCACGGGGCCGCGCCGGATCCGGGGGCGCCGCTCCCGCTCATCCC
>JAOWBP010000001.1:54710092-54728744 GCA_028571105.1 Tragopan temminckii | reverse complement strand
CAGCTGAGGCATGCAGGGTGCACTTGCAGCAGCGGAGGTAAGTGGTTTGGGAACACAGCCCCCAGGGTGGCTGGCAGGGAGTAAGGGCTGGGAGGGTTTACTGCTGAGGGATTTGGGCATTGCTGCTGCCCACCTTAGGGACAGCAATGATGATGTCACCTACGTGACCCGTTTCCACTAGCCTTCTTATGGCTGTGCCTTCCAATAGGTAAAAAAGAGCTGAACTGTGCCATATGCAGGCCAAAATAATGAGTGAGATCAGATGACGATTACCTTGTCTGCAGAACGCTTAGGTAACAGCCTACAGGATGAGCAGGGGCCTGCAGAGCTGGTGCTCATTGCTCCAGAGCACAACTTCCCAGCTGAAGTCTGGGCTGCCTTTTTCCGAGAACACCCAGGAGACCCTGACCTTCTGCTCCAGTGACTCCAAGAAGAGATCATAAGGATCTTGACGATGAGTGATGGGAGGTATTTGAGGGAACAGTGCACCGTTGAGAGCTTCCTGTGTATGTTAGGGCTCAACCGCGTGGCCTTATTGTGGGGGCTGCAGCTGTTCATCAAAGAGCTGACAGAGCCCTTTGTGAGGGAGCTCATCGCTACCATCACAGATGTATGGCCCCAGAGCTCTGCCAGCAGCAGGACCACCAGGATGCCCATGCTGCAGGAGGACAGCCACCCCCAGCCCTATAGCTTCTCATCAGAGGCCTCCTGGCCTGCATGCTTCAGTGCTAAGTAACTCTCCAGTGTCCTCAGTGGGGGTCCCAGACTTTAACAATTTCGATGATTATTCTGTGATTTCTTTCCAGATTTTCATGCCCTACAATTGTTACTTCGGAAGCATGAAATAATTCAGTATTATTTTACCTGCTCTAGTTGTGGTGTCCCTGTTCATTGCAGGGGTATTGGACTAGATGGCCTTCAGAGGTCCCTTCCAACTCTAAGATTATATGATTTTAGTATGTGATGACCTCTACAGTCTCTGGTAGGTCTGAAAAAGTATCTCCTGTAGCTCAAAACAAAAACAAATTATTGGGCCTTAGTGTTCCCAGACCTAAGTAAACACTCTGCAAGGAGCTCTGATGCCCGCTCCTTCATGCATGTGAAGAGCTGCAGTGATGATTTTTAGTTAATTTACTCTTGGAGGCTGTTTCCTTGCTTGACCTTTCAGCAATAATTTCATCTAATTTTACCAGAGCTGAACAGATTTATGTATATGATCCACAGTGTGCGCTGTGTTCACCTGTATGCTGTAGTGAAGAATGCCTCACACAGCCCTCGCAGCCCAGTACCCTGTGTTATAGCCGGCTGCCACTATTCTCAAAACCTAATGTGAGGAACATGAAGCTGATGTCCCTACACTCTCTCTGGAGATGGTTCCTCTAGAGGGCAGCTCACAGCACCCATATCACTCTGAACTGACCCCCAGAGGTGCCTGTCTACTGCTGACTGCAGAGAGTGAGACAGGAAGAAGAGCAGCACCAGCTACTGCAGATTCTGCTGCTTCCTATTCCCCCATCCCATATCTCCATGCTCCAAGGGCAGAGATACATTCTCTCTCAACTGTCAGAAGAGGAGAATGAAAGAGGCAACATTCACCCCCACAAAGCAAGCTGCAGGCACAGAAATAGGAAAAACAGAAGCTCATGGCTGTTCCTCTGCGCCAAGCCTTATTCCAGCAGAAACTGTCCTGTTTATAGCTGTCCTGCCACTGCCCCCTTCTCTAGAGCCCTGGGAGGAAGGACTGGACTTACTGGTGTTCTTTCCTGTGAGAGAAGTGATGCTCAGCCGCCGAGCTGTGGTAGGAGATTTCTGCTGGGGTGGAGTACGGCACTGCTTTCCCAGCTCTTCATCAGATGTGGAGGACACCAGCTCTCCAATAAGGATTCGCTCCAAGCTGCCGTCATCAACGCCCTTTCCCAACCATCGCCCACAGGGAAATCTGCCGAATGCCCAGCAGAAACACGGGTCAGCCACATGGGTAGGTAGCTTTATGTCAAAGCCAGAGGGACAGCTAGCACCCATCAACACTGCTAGCAGGCAGGAAACACTGCAGTCAAAAGCTCTTTACAAACCAGAGCTCAGCAGGCAGTATTCTACTGCACCGCAACTGAAAAGACCAAACCAGAGAACTACATTTGCCTTCATCCTTAAGGAAAGGGAAATATGCAAAGCTAACATGAAAGCACTGAAAAACATGAAGTGCTATACACTTATTTAATGGGAAACATGTAGCTCTCTGCTGGGTTATTTTTCAGTTGCAGCCACACAGCAGTCCCAGTGAACTCTACGCACACATCCATGCTACCACTGCTTGTAGCTGTCCTCCCTCTTTCCCCCATACTCTGCCCCCAACTCTAAGCTCTTGAGCTCACCCTTCTGAGGGATAATTTTCCAAGTTCAAATTAGTCTGTTTAGCCAGACGTTTTGTAAAAACAATGGTGAGTTAGGAGATAATGTACATGCAAGAAGTACGTACTCAACAGAACATTAATCTAAGTTCCTCTATGTTTGTTATACTACTTAAAATATTTGAATGCTTTAAAAACAACAAAACAAAACAAAAAACCCCAGCCCCAAAAGCCCAAAGATTTGCCCTAAACTATCATTCCAGCTCTTGGGGTGTAAGGAGTTTATTTGTGCACAATGTTACCATCCTACATTAAATCAAGAGATTTAATTATTAGATGTAAACATGTGAATCACTTCAAAAGCATCCACACCATCTCTCCTATCTCAGAGAGATGTAAGGAAAATCCTGCACTCAAGCCTCATTTAATATTTATCAGATTATTTGGCTTCAACTAGAGCTTCTGAAATGAGAGCTGGGGGTGGGGAGACCAACCCAGCTCTATCAGGTACTTAAATCAGCCCATGCTGCTCCACCATAGTTTTGCCCAACTGAAAAGACGAATGTTTCCTTGCTTTTTCTAGACTGATCAGTAGGAATTTCAGACAAAGAAAATTAGAACTTGTTGCTTACTTGTATGTATGTCCTGTTATTTCATTTCTGACCATGACGCAATCAACCAGCCACTTGGCCAGCAGCCCTGAGTTGTCATGACCAATCTGAACAGTTGTCAACTTTCCTAAATTCTGGCACTGAAATAAATAACAGTTTTTACTTCATTAAAAAAAAAAACAAAACAAAAACCAGACAACCCCTCCCTCCCCACCGCATGCACACATATGGTCCCAAATGTATGCTTTTCTTCAATTTTCATTGATTTACACTGCAAGCATTTTCAACCAAACAGGCAGAACACTTTGAAAAGCAGAATAATCTGTTTTATTGTAAGACAGGAGAAAATAAATACCCTGAAATAAGAACTGTTAGAAGGTTATGAAGAGACTACATTCTTTGTTGTGAGAACTCACTTTGAGTAATTCTGAGAAGTGTTAATTGAAAACATCTGAGCTAAGTTGATACAAAGGTGTGCTTTTGTGGAAGAAATAGACCGTCAGAAGAAACAGCTTCTCAAAACTGCTTTTCGAGCACACTGAACTTTGCTTAAAAGGAATCACCCCACACTCCGACACAGTCTCTAAATCCTTTCTTATTTTCAAAAATCAACTTGCTCACTGCTGAGCAAGACAAAAATTATTCTCATGAAGCAGAACGAGGAAAAAAGGACTGCGAATTCCAGCGCAGTATGTAATTGTAGGTGGGGCTGGCTGCAACGTCTATTAACGTTACCTAAACACTTCCCTTACAAGACCTTGTTTTTTGTTGTTACTGCCAAACAAGCAGCCTGGGCTGACATTTTCCATAGTGTGTGGCTACCCAAGTTGCTATTTCTTACAAAAACTTCAGCCAAAACAGTATTCCGGAAGAGTATTACTATAGCCCGTCATTCTGCTTGTTAGAAATGTGGAGAACTTTACTACCAAATATTACTGTTTCAATAAGTCAGGCACTGTACCAGGAAAATAATTGTGTTAAAATTCACTTTTTATTTGAGTAAGAGTTTTTTGTTTGCATGTTTTTGTTTCTTTACTATTGTTGCTTAAGATCAGTCTGCACATGCTTAAGGGATGCAACTTTAGCAGATTTTCCTACATAATCACTGCTTACTGGATATGGTACAGCCTGGAGCTACAGGTGCCTGACTGAGCTTTTCCTGCAGCCAGCAGCTGCTTTGGGGTGGCACCAAGCCAACCTATACTACATGGTGGGTGAGAAGGCAGAGGGAAGCAGAGGCAAGTAAAATTCAAAGAAAAAAAACACATTGAGCACTGAGAAAAGAGCCCAGGGAGAATGGCAGCTCTACAGTTTGGTTGTGGTAGTACCTGAAGCTGGGAAATTGAAGAGCACAGGCGTCAGACTGCCTGGTTGGAAGGGATGTAGCATTGTTAGACAAGAAGTTGCAGCAGGAGGAGTGGAAATTTGGGACTAGCCAGAGACTGGAAGAGACCAGGGTGGTGTTAAGTAGGAAGGCAGACTGAAAGAAGGGAAAAAACCGGAAGGGAAATGAGAAGTTGTAAGTGAGCCAAGAAAAGGAAAATTTGGATACCTGGCAAGACTTGGAAGGGAATGAGATATGGCAACAGAGTGAGGAGTGGAGCTCTGGGCTGGGACAGGGGCAGCAGCGCAGCCTGTGGTTAAAAGGTAGTACGTGCTTGAGGGGAACTTTCACTGGGCACAGTTGTGGGTGAGGAGCACTTTATGCTCCCAGTTTTCAGTTTCCAGCTACCTTGAAAACCTGGACAGAATCTGAAATGTTCTGTTCTCAAGACAATAAATCTTCAGCAAGCTAACGTTCGTGTGGAAGCGTGTTTGAAAAGCAAAGCGGAAAGAGAGCGCACTCACCTCAAATGTCATTTCTAGGAGGTTTTTAGGAATCTGCATGACGCCCGTGTCTCCTAGCTCTCCCGAAACACAAATCCACGGGTTGGATGTGGTTATTGCATTGCTCAGTTTTTTGATGGGGATTATCACTGCCCTGTAAGGGATCACTGCGAACAGAGAGGAAGGAAACATCCGTGTTGGCTTTTACTCCCCCTGCGGTAAATGCGAACTACGGAGCAAAGCACGCCCTTCCCTCGAAGGTCAGCTCCCGCCTCACGTCCCAGCAGTGCCGCAGCGCTGCCCGCCCAGAGCCGGGGCCGGCTGGTGCCGCGCGGGGGTGCTGCAGGGCCGCGCTGAGCCGCCAGCCTGAGGCGGGTGTGGGGACTCGCATCCAATGTCTGCTCTCGTTCTTAGAGGAAAGGAAGGGAGGGGGAATCTTCGAGGCGTTTAAGGAGCTGTATGGCGAGATTTATGCCATACAGCGGAGCACAGAGCGCCTCGCGTCTCCTCCTCCCAGACCTCTGTGTCTCTGTCAGCCTGCGGAGAGTGCTGGGTGTGCTTTTAGGGAATGGCGGAGAGAAGCATTAGGTTGTAGAGGGCTTGCCGGGGAGGGAAGATGAAAAGAGACTACACAGTGCAGAGAAGAAAACCGGTGCTGCAGCACAATTTGCTGATTACCTTCCTTTGTGAGGATGCTCTCATCCTGCACACTCCCACACAGCTTTGCTCTCCAGCTGGTTTCCCACAGCAACACCCAGCATCTAGAGCTGGCAGCAACAGCCAACGGCTCCAAATAACAGCTCAATCCCTCACACAGTGGCAACAGCAAGGCAGAGTCACAGAACGGTTTGGGTTGGTAGGGACCTCAAAGCCCACCCAGCCCCAACCCCCTGCCATGGGCAGGGCTGTCACCCAGCAGCTCAGGCTGCTCAGGGCCCCATTCAGCCTGGCCCTGAATGCCTCCAGAGATGGGGCACCACAGCTTCTCTGGGCAGCTGTCAGCAGCTCACTGCCCTCTGGGTAAAGAATTTCTTCCTGACATCAACCTGAATCTCCCCTCTTCATTTAAAACCGTTCCCCCTTGTTCTATCACTATCAGACTGTGTAATAAGTCAGCCCCCTCCTGCTGCTCCCTTCAAGTATTGGAAGACCGCAGTAAGATTTCCTCTCACAAATCCCAGCAGTGAGAAATTTTTATTCAGGGGGTAAAATAATTGATTCTCCAACTCACCAATTGTGGTGAAGACGCTTGTGAAGCAAAAGTAATCCACAGCATTGAGTGAGAGAAGGTGATACAGAAACTGCTCCCGTTCTTCCTCGCAGCGCAGGAAAGCGTAACGCTTGTAAAGTTTCCTGGTAGAAAAAAATGCATTGCTGTCTTGTTGAAAAAGTACCAAAAAAAGAGTTGATCTACACAGCAGGTGTGAAAAGGGAGATTCCCCAGTTCATGCAAGTTGCCAGAAAACCAGAGAGAGCACTTACCCTCTGTGCTATATGTGTTTTCAGACCACTCTGAGCTCCCATGGTGCTGTTGCAGGGCTACAGAGCTCATCTCACTGAAGGGTCAGTTTTGGTTTTGCTGCAAAGTGCAGATGTAAACTAGTGCTACCCACAACCCAAGCCTACACGCAGCAGCCCCATTTAAGGCTCTTCAAGCTTTCCCACGATCATCTTCCATGGGATGTATCATCCCAGAACTGAATAGCCATGTCTAATAACTTAATCTTCCTTCTGCTTCATACTCCAACAGATGGCTGAAAAATGAAATGGTGCCAAACTGAAGGCACCAGACCATCTAGAACCAAGCAGCAAGCTTGCTGCCACCCTTCTAGGTCTGCAAAGGAGATCACTGGTTGCCCAGAGTAGTGCAAAAGCCTGCCAGTAATTAACCTGGACCGGCTCAAGAGAGGCATGCAGCTCATCTCTAGCTGTTCACTCATTGGCAGATTGCAGTATTTGTTAGCTTCCAGCATAATCAAGCATGCAACTCATCACAGCGCCAGTTCTGCTAAGAACTGCATGCAGTAGTTGGGACATTTTCCTTACATAAGATCTATCTTTTTTTTTTAAACAGATTGCTTTGAGAAAACAAAGTCAGGGAGCAGGCAGTGCCTGTGCTTGCAAAAGCAGACAGAGCAGGGAGTGCTGTGTGGCTGGGAGGGCTGGCCTCCAGCCCAGTCCTGCTGCAGCTGGGATGTGTGCCTGCTGGAGTCATAACACAGCACTGCTGTAAAAAAAAAGGCTGCAGCTTCACTTGCACAAGATTGTAGGACTGTAAGGCTGTGGAGTGGCTTGGTTCAATGTACTGATCCTAAATTGAACCTCTTTTTCCTGAACATTAGTTTACTACGCAGAGAAGTGGACTCCTGCCCTGCTGGGTGGGCAGAACCTCCTCCACAGCCCTTCAGTCCCTTCTGTCTGGAAACCACCAAATCCAGACAAGGCACCAGGCTGTGCACTGAGTCTGCATGGTCCCTCGGCTCACCAGTGAGGAAGATGTGGAAAGTTGTGAGAATAAGAGCCAACTTACTTGGCAAGTGGCTGGTTGGAAAGCAGCTGCTTCAGATGCTGAGACAAAAGCTTCTTCTCCAGAGAAAGCCTTATCCAGGCTCGGGCTCGCCCCACATCAGTCTTTATCTCACTCATGTTCTGAACGTGTCTGAAAGGGGTGGGAAAATAAATAATAATGAATAATATAGTAATAATAATAACAATAATAATAGACGAATCATAAAAGCCCTACATGTTTCAAGTTAGTAGCATCCGGTGTGATGCAGCAGCTGGACTGGAAAATGTTTCTTGATTTAAATGCTGCAGGATAAACAGAACCAAATCCCATCCAATCCCTGCATGTGGCAAGTACAACAGAAGGTTGTGCAGTTATTGCTAGGTATGAAAACCTATATGAAAATCATTTATAGAGGAATGGTCCTGCAGAGCTCTGCACCACACAGCATGGCACCGAGACCCCCAGCAGACCCTGGCTGGCCTGGGAACAACAGCAGGACCTCCTGCGCACAGCAAGTTCATTGCTAGTGCCCTACATCAGCTGCTCTGTGTCCCAATGCCTGCTTAGCCAAGATGAGCAGGGGTAGAGCTGCACATCCCTGCACCGCCTGTGGTAGATGTCTCTGCAGATGCTGCTGCCAATTTAAAAAGGAAAGAAAAATCCAGCTCAACACAAACAACCGTCATCCACCTCTGAGACCCTTTTATGCTACAGTAGGTGCTGACACAAATGGGTATGTTGTCTGTGAGGGCAGAGGACAATAATATCTTAGAGTTTGTCCAAACCACAGCCTAGTCTGAAGGCTCTAACAAACCAAATGGGAAATCCAAGGAAAAAGAGGGTTATTAGAGAAAACCAATGACAGGCAGAATCACCTTTTCAGGGACATGCAAGGCCCTCATGTGGTAATCTGCATGCCACATGCTTGGTTTGTAGGAAAGCAGAACTGTGCCACTGGGGCTTTTTTTCTACGGATTTGCCTTTCTTTTTTTAAGCTTCCCATATTTCAGGTTGGAGAATGCCAGAAACTCCGGTTTGAGAACACAAAGAGCTTTAGAAGAGGAAGAGAACTGCCATGGCAGATTGAAGCTGTTTCCAAAAACCCCCCGCTTAGTTAAATAAATAGCAAGAAAAATGAGTAACAGTTCCCAACAGGGGAAGGAAAGGGTTGCAATTTCTTAATTTACAGACAGTTTGCATGTTAAGTGCAATTCAGCCCTCCCAACCTTTGTGGCACGCTCTACGCACCATCATCTGAATCTTTGTTACTATCACCCTTTATTGCCCCCCGTGCATTGCTGAGTGTTAGGAAATGTGGCAATATTTACTCCAAAGAAAATCTAACATAAAGTCATGATGTGACTGATGCTTTCAGTGTTGATTAGTCTAGTCTCACTGTCTTGTGTTTTTTTCCTATCTGTTTTATCTCTGCTTTATATTTAGACCCTGCATTATTGGAGAAAACCACTCCCCTGTTTATAGAGCTTCTAATGTGACAGGACTAGGGCTTTAGGAGCAAATCTGCAATGTACAACTTAGTGCTGTCCATAAATACATGTTTACTCTGAACAAGTGAGGTAGATAGCAGCCATAGCTCAGCAATGCCTGGTGCTGTTCCTTGCTAGGCTAACCTACCTGAATTCTCAAAACAGATCAGCACTGGCAATCCCTGTGGAGGTGTCTGCATCATGCTGCTCTGTGCTCTGTGCGCACTTCAGTAATATGTGGTTGATAGGAGTAATGGGAGCTCGCCAGTGGTAAAGCCTACGTTAGTTAGAAGGGCACAGTACACTCACATACAAGTCCTTGCCCTTTGTCAGCAAGCTCATGAGCCTCCCTCTTTCAGCAGGGATGCCTCATAGCTGAATCACCGCAGAGATCCTTGCTCCTGGTTCTGGAAAGCCCTCTGTGACACAGCCTTTTCTTGGCTTGGAGCGGGGCAGCCAGTGTTAGAGCTGGCAGCCCAGACAGCTGGGCACATCAGAGACAGGACGTGCACTCCACTCAGCTACACAGCACTGAGATGCTCTCTTCAGACATTTCTTGTCTTCTGAGATGGGAAGATCAAAGCACAGACCATCTCCCCCCCTCCCCTTCTGCTTGGTTTAAATTACATCTAATATGAAATGCTAATTTATTTTACTTTGAGTAGATTCAAATACAGATGGACTCAACTGTATTCCATGCATGCTCTATGCCTCTTCATTACTTGTTTCTGGTTGAAACCAGACTGGCATAAACTGTGCATTTGGGAAAAATGCGGGTTGACAGAAACATTAAAAAGATTCAGTGATCAGTCTTGGTGTCAGCAGAAGCAGAGTGTAACAGAACAGAACATTCAGGAGCTCAGATTTATTTCATTCTCACTGGTGAGAGTCAGAACAGCTCTATTTTTATCAGTGACCTCAGTGTAAGCCTTGTATGCTCACCACTGCACAAACTCTTCTTGTCAGAGAACTGAACAGCAATTTCAGTGCAACTCCCCAGGTTGAAACTTGCTTTTTAATCCCATTAGCAACAAAGAAAAATCTCTATTCCCTGCCAAATGTAAGCCTGGGGTACAGCAAGACAAATTCTCTGCAAGTAACTGTGCTGCCAAAAAAGGTTTCAGCTGCTCAGCATCACCACTGAGGATGGCACGGATGCTCCCGATCCTCTTGCAGTCAGAAGTGAGCCGTATTAGCTGGTACCACAAAGGTCTTTGACAGTGCAGGCTGTTGTGGCTGCAGCAGGTCACACAGCATCTCTGTGTGTGCAGTGCACTCTTGGCTGGATACTCCCCAAGGAGGGGAGGCATGGCAAGACCACAGCACTGGTCACAGGGAACGACCTGGCTGATGTAAACAGAGCCCAGCTGGGCCAAAAGTCTGGGGTCGTGCAGGAGGCAAAATAAAGGTCTTGAGCATTTTCTGCACCACATCTGAGATGGATGGTTTTGCGAGGAAGCCAGAAGACACACATGGCATTACCTATAGCACAGGCTCATCACACATTTAAAAGTGTGACTGTGATTCAGCCCTGCTGTTTAAGTTGTTTACACAACCTTGCATGAGCCATCAAAAACAAGCTGTGCTTAAGGCAACGCAAATCCTCTAGCCATCCGTTCAGTTAGAACTGCAGCTCCAGAAATTTAACAATTACCCATCCTTCTAACTTCAGCATAAACCCATGTGTGCAAACAAATTTCTTTCCAAGCAGGAGAAAGCATGCCATGAGATTCTGCGTGACAAATTCAACTCACCACCTATCTAGCATTCTGTATGACCAGATACGTTTGTGTACAACCTCAAATACTCAAGATACTCAAAACACAGTGTTCTGCTTCTGTACGTTTTCTGTGAAAACACGGGCATCCCTGCCCATGGCAAGGGGTTGGAACTGGATTATCTGTAAGATCTCTTCCAACCCAAGCCATTCTGTGATTTTATCATTCTCTGAAAAGCAGTGGAAACAGTGCTGGGACTCAAGGAGCAGAGCTCAGGTTTGTGCTGGACTTCCTTCAGTGAGCTCAGCAAGTACGTGGAAGGCAAAACACATGCACACATCAGTGAGTGCTGCTGGAAGTGCCTTCTTTTTACATGGAAGAAGGATGAGGTATTACAAGAAACAATGCTCGTTTCCTCACGCTTTAAATTGCTAGCAGTTCTTTACAGATGAGCATTATAGCACCACTGCTGGCCTCTTTTCTATGGCACTTATACCCCACTGAAGCACTCAGCTGTGGCAAGTGAAGTGTCAGAACAGTGGCATGACCTGGCTCAATCATGGAGATGCCCTCAAGAACAACTGTCTGGTGCTATCACATCAGCCTCCATCCTTCTTACTCTGTAATCCTTCAGGATCTCAAACAATGCTTCACAATAAGCTCTCCATAGCCAGGCTGTTGTCTCCTACAGAGTACCTGCCCTTAGTTCACATTCCAAGCTCACCTGCTATGCTTGTGCACAGTCTTAATTTTGTGTATTTATTACTATTTGTCATAAAAGGCTAATTGAAAAGATGGAACATTGCTCAGCAACTGCAAGAGAATTTGTCTGCCCCTTGCATCATCTATCAACTGTACTTGGTTGGTCAACAATTTAAAACAAACAAAAAGAAATAAAGTACCAAAGAATTTAACTTATCTGTTATTAGCTCTATTACTGCTATAAATATCCCTGGAGAAGACAAAACCAGAAGCCCAGCAGAACATGTGCATTTTTCACTGTCTTTTAGTCAAAACACACAAAAGTTTTGTAAATCAAAAAGGTAACTCTGAATTTGAATGCAGGCTGAAGAGAATGTTTAATTCTACTTAACCTTTGTAAAATCAAAGCTAGTGAAGATCTCTACATTATGTTACAGAATTAAAATCATGATCTAGAAAAATCAAATTGAGTACCTCATGTCTTGTATCAGGGAAACCCTCAAAGTAGGCAAAGTAATTCCTGTATCAGACTTCCGTCTTTCTGTTCCAACAGCAACTACAGTGGAGAAAATATGTGAAGTTAATACAAAGTTATTGGAATGGCCCACAATGCACTTGTTTTATATGAAGCTGAAAGCAATCCTAAGTTGCTGGCAACTGCAATGTCTCTGTGCATTATCATTAACACTACCCTAGAAAAATATGTAGAAGCAAAGAGACTTATTAGCTATTCCTTCCGAACTCCAGCACTGAGGTTGGGGATATAAAAAGCTTGCTTTTACTGTATGTGAAATACATCAACAGAAAACTATACAGTGATGGCTCTTATTAGTAGTATGTTTTAATGGAAAACTCACAACTGAGAAGGATGTGATAAAATTAAGCTACAGTTGCACACTAGATGTTAAGAATGCCATGCATTTCTGTGCTCCACTCCTCTAATCAAACCGCTTTGTGGTGAAACATTTTGCTCTCAGGAATTTGTGCCTGCCAGTCAGATTGCTTAGTGCATTACTCACTGAAGCTTATTAAAAACTCTTAGTGAGTGAGACTAGTTTATCCATCCACGTGTCTTTAAGGACTGATCACAGAAGTTCCCCTCTGCAGGACATGAAGGATTTCAGTCCTTGGAAGATGGCCCACGAAGTTCAGAGACCTTTACTACAATGTGCTGCAGCAGCCATGGGGCAGGGAGATCTCAAGGTCATCAGAAAACCATCTTCTCTCACAACACTGAAGTAATTTGGTGATTGTAAAAGGCCAAAATGAAGCATAAACCAGGTGCCTAGATTAGTGGATGAAGATTAATTACACAGCTTCTGAACTGCACCATCCTCCAAAGATATATTGAACATGGAGTTACTCACACTGCGATTTGAGAGACAGATTATTCTCAGTGAAAGAAAAATGTCAACTGTCTGAGCTGTATCTCCAAGGCTTCAGCTATTTCAGTAATAATCTTCTACAAAAGCACTGCTTCTCACATCTTACTCAATGATGGATGATAGGGAATGGAGGTAGTGAGCAGGCATTGAATGATTTTCAGACAGCGATAGTATCCTCATTTCCCTCCAACAACATCAATCTGTTTTGTCCAGACATCAAGACAGCTTCATAATGATTATGAAAGGCCTCAAAATGTAAATTTGGTATTAGCAAGCAAATACACTGAAAATCTCATACAGACTTCATGTGGTTGCACTCTTCCTCACAGGCCCGAGTTCACTCACTGTGATGGACCCATCAGAGGGTGAATTGCTGGGTACTCACCTGGGGACTCTGCACTATGTTCTTGCTTTTCTTCTCTTTCCTGGTACTGAAGTAAATGGGACCACAAAGCAGATTTCCCCTGAAAATTGAAAATGAAGAGGCTGTAAATAAAATGGCCAGTAGAAAAGATACCAATGAACGCAACAAAATAATGGGATGGCATTTCAGTGGGCTTCAAGTTCAGCAGTGACAGTCGTTACATTTCTTTTGGTCCATCAGGCCTCAGGAAGAAAATGGGATGGTCACACTGAGCTGGCAGTTGTTTGTTTGTTTGTTCTCTCTTGGCTTTAGCTTCTGAAGGTCGAAAGAAAAGAAACCAAATATCTATTTGACAATATCACTGCAATTTCCAGAGCTGTTTTGCCAAAATAAACCCTCTCAGAAAACATGAGCCAACGAGACTGAGCCCAAAGATATCTTTATGCTGAAATGACTAGCAGCTTAGAAGGTACGGGGGCATTCAGTATTTGCTAAAGTCTTGTACAAACAGAGTCCTGAGTTTCTAATTACCAACCTGCTTGACCTGCAGACCATGACTCCAGATTCTTTCTAACAGATCACAGAGACTAGCAATCAACGTATTTTCCTCCAGTCCTGTAATATTGGCTTCTCCATGTCCCAGCTCAACTGCTTCGTGGCCCATTTTCTCTACCAGCATACGTTTAGTCTAATAAAGAAAATAATAATAATAAAAATCTAAAAAGCTTATGAAAATGTTATTTCCAAGGGACAGAGTTTATAAATCACTTTACTAAAACATTCTTGCAGAAGGCAATATAGAGACCATTGCTAATGGCCTGGCTTGAGAAACCTCAAATCTCTTTTACAGAGACTGTGAATTACAAAAAAAGAATAATTAAAATAGCACATTTGTATTATTAATCCATATTGCCCTTTTGCTATCCCCTTTATCTGTTGTCTTATTCCTACATTGCTGATTTATTACTGGCTACTATCAGACAGAATACAGAGCTATATATTTTCAGTCTTATTTAGTATCTGCTGCTGTTCTTGTCATGGGAAACAAAGCTTAAAATTCAGGTAGTGCATTATACCACCAACTGTGACTCACACAAAGAAATTATATTTCAGTGAATATGAAAGCTTCTTTAATATTATACTGGTATACTACGTTAGCTCTGCATAAATAACATGCACAATTTGCACATGCTGAATATATCCCTTTTGACATAGGGTCTCAAACTCATTATGTTTAGGCTACCTTTAAATAAGAACAATTAAAGGAAATCCTCCCTAAGATGTCTGATCATCCTGATTCTCCTTCCTGTCCTTTTTACTCTTTCCATCAACTCTGACTGCATAAACAGAAGAGTGATAACACATTTTTTTCTTTTTTTTAGCAGATGAAAAATATATAACACAAAGGAATATCCACCTTGTAAACAGTCCGTTAAACCAACAGACCAACACTGTTCCAGCTGTGAAAGACTTTCAGGATACAACCCTGCAGATGCTGTTTACATTCAGCATAAGCAAGTGGGTGAGAGAACAGAGAGGGGAGGATGTACCTTCATGCGACATTCCTTCAGCAACCCTTCCACAAATTTCGAGTTGGTCTGAGCAATCACAGCCGGAGAGAGGTCCGAGAGTTTGGGCTGCCTCAAATTTTTTCCTAAACTCCTCGCCTCCTGCATATATTTCTAAAAATAAACAGAATAATTTTAGATATTACAAGTTGGAGAGATTCTCCTCATCCTAATCCTAGGCAAGCAGATGCTGGTGAAAAGCAATGAGCTACTGTTAATCTAGTAACAACAACATGATTTGTCTGATGCTTAAGTATTGGGCTGGAGAAGTGGAATGCTCCCTTATGACAACAGGAAAAGCAAGATATTTTCCAGTGTAGAACTGAAACAATCAGTGTTGGCTGGTGAACTGTGCTGTTAGCCACTAGCACAAAGTTAGGCACACCAAGTGTATAAAAGCGTGATACCTTCATCCAGCAACAAAGCCAAAATACCAGGCAAAATGTTTTTCCATTGTTATTTAATCTTCACTAATAAATAAGTTAAAAGCCATTTGGTTAATTTGTTGACTAGACTGTACACGAATGGAAGAAAACCTTCGAAAAGAAATTACAAGAAGCAGAAATGAACCTAGTCAAGGAGAAAAATTTATCCCATTACTTTGCATTTGGATAGTTCATGTGGGAAAAATTATACTTGATTTTATTCTCAATTAACTTCTTAATTACAACTGAAACTCATTTTAAGTAAAACTGACATTTAGCATCATTCTTCTTTTTACTGTGGGGGTTGTAACGGAGAAGTATGGACAAAAAATGTCATTCTCTTTAAAATAAGATCCAAGCTATAATTAAAGACTTTTAAACCTTTTTGCTCCACTGCCTTGTTGCTCTGGAGTTGGGTTTCATTTGTTTGCTTGTTGAACAAAAAACCCAAGCCCATCAAGAAGTGTCATCTCCCCTACCATCAGTGAGAGGACCACATGCTGAGCAAACCTAAGAAGTTGGCCACATTTAGGTGTGCAAGTGGGAAGTTCATCAAAAGGTCATCTGAATACTATCAGTAGTTTCTGTTAATAAAATAATAGGATGTTGCCAAATAAAACAGTCTTGAAACATTGTGCTCAAAGCCTGATGTTGAAATGCTCAATTTTTGTGCAAGACCTGTGAATTTCCACATGTATGTTTTTATCACGTTAAAGCTGCCTCTCTGAGGAGATGGTGGGTGACAACAACCATTCATTCTTCTCCCAAAAGGACAAGAACCACTTCACATCAGTCTTACAGGTCAGACAAGAAAGTAGGGTTCTATCACAGAAGTTGTGATCAACTAGTTAGTAAGTGCTCAGCTAAGTAATTACAGTTCCACTGACACTGTAAGGACTTGCAAATAGTTGAAAAACTATATGGGAATAAAAATCACAGCTGATGAAAGCACATTGTTCAGCAAGCAATCTCACAAGTGACTTCCATCTAATTCAATGCAAAAATTAGCAGTGAGAACAGTGAAAAAGTAATACAGGGAATATGTAAATAGAAAATCTAGTGTTTCTTTCTAAGGGCAAAGGGATAAATAAAACGCAAAGTGCGGTTATAGTCTGAAGAGTACAAAAAAAAGATAACCTCATTTTATTCATAGAATGTCTTGTTATTAAACAAAAAAAGTAATCAATAAACTTTCATGAGTTCAACAAAAAAATGAATACGGGATGAGAAGACCAACAGAATGCTCCCTGCCTGTTCAACACGCACCACCACCTTCCTCCATGTTGGGATGTGAAGACTCAGCAGTCAAAACAATGCTTTTTGGATTTGACGTCCTAAGCTGAATTGCCAGCTGAGCAACACAGGGAAAAAGAAAGCAAAGCAAAATCCCCATCGGTCTCAGAACTGTCATGTTTGCCAGGGAGTTGGCAAACATGGAAGCCAAGAGCTGTTTTCCAGCTACTTTTCTGATTATAACCACACTTCCAAGCACTACAGGGATGTGATCCTACTCAACGAGAAAGGGAGAGGTTTGGGATGCAGCACAGACGGTGGTTCCTTACGCTACAACCTCAAACGCAGCTTTCAACAAGAAAAACTAAAACGTACCAGGCAGCATTCAGAGAAGGATTTTTTAGGAGGCCGTGCAGGAGGGGGCGGCCCCTGGTCCCACTCCCAGAAGGCCATTGAGTTCTGGCGAAGCAAAAGCTCCTCCGAGGGCTAAGAGGAGACAGATGCCCCGATGGCAGAATAGCCAGAAAGAGAAACAAAGCAAAAGAAGCATGCATATGATCCACAGCCGAAAAGAAGAAAGTAAATACATGACAAAGTACTGAAAAGGCTCTGCTGAGATAAACTCACAAGGCAAAGTTTCAAATATACTTGCAAAGTCATCCTAGCAGAAATGACAACAAACATCCACAAATGCTGTTTTGCTGTGTTTCCATGAAACACCAGAGGAAGCTGCAGTTCAGAAGTCAGTCATTATTTGAGTTTTATAGTGCAAATGCCAACACTGGTCAGCATTATTCAGCAAGCCTTACCGCAAAACAGCACGAATGTTATATTTTTGCTAATGACATATGAAAGAAGCACATGGGTATCAGTGGAAAAATATGGCAGAAAATACTTAATGAATGACAAGAAACTGAAAGGATGGGACAGAAATGCATGCATGCAACTGACATTTACAAGATGTGTGGGAGTTCCCAAGCTTCAGGCCCAAAAAGTACCCTGAAGTCTTAACCTTTCAAATAGGCTTGCTCCTGTCAGTAACCTATGTAAAGGCTAAAAAAAAAACAGAAAAAAAATCCTTGGAAAAAAAAAAAGAATTCTGCCTCACTCACTGACATTTACTCAGGAACTTGGCTTTTCCAGAGACCTTTACCCTGGGCAGAGCTCATAGCTGCACCGAGACAGGCATCAGAGCTCTGCTCTCCATGTGCAGTTATACAACAGGGGTCTATATCAGCAAATAGGCCATTTTCCTGATGGCAAAGGAACTGTTTTATTCCAAAAGAACAGAAGCTTATCATCTGTGCTATGTGCTTTGAAGTTGAACAGCATATACAAACATTGGCGATGGGCAGCACTTAAATGGCAAGAGACCTACGCAAACCTTGAGGTAGCAACAATATTGCCTGAAGCAGCAAGGGTCCCTTTGCCCAAACGTTACCTTGGGGATGAACATCTCGTGCCGCTCGCAGATGCCACCTACCTCCCTCAAGTCATTGTCCAGCCCGATGTGTTCTGAGTGCTGCCGGAGGCGGTCTTTTCTCCGCTGTGTGGTGGCACTGCGACTGGCCCAGCGGCTGGGAAGGCAGAGAGAGAGGAGACGTGAGTGGAATGAGCGGGAAGGGAGAGCTACTTCTCCCACAGGGGGAGAAGAGACGGTGCAAACTTGGATGCTGCAATGGATGTTGGTGCAAGCTGGTGTCCCCAGTCCCTGTGGGAAATCACAGGGTGGGTGACGGGCTACCACTCAACCCAGTGACCTGCTGGAGACCTGCCTGCTGTCTGCTAGCGTGCTGATAGTTGACTGCAAGCGGAGCATTCCCTACCACAGATTCCCCTTGCAGCACTGGTGCCAACACTAGGGAAATTGCTGTTTAGTCCCCTGCAATGCCCTTTTTTGTTGTATTTGCTAAGATTTGACAGAAACTGTGTCTGTATGAACAAACAAAATACAAATGTTTTGAGTAACAGCTTCTTAAGTGTTTCTTCTCTTGCGAGGTTTCTGTGGTACTTCCACAGCAGGAAATAATCCAGAGAACCTTGTCACCATGATTGTAAAGACGAGAGGGAATAGCCTCAAGTTGCACCAAGGAAGGTTCTGGTTGAGTATCAGGAAAAACTTGTCAGAAAGAGTGGTGCTGCAGTGGCACAGGCTGCCCAGGGAGGTGGTGGAGTCACCATCCCTGGAGGTGTTCAGTAACCGTGTGGATGTGGCACTGAGGGACGTGGCCAGTGGGCACGGTGGGGATGGGCTGGTGGTTGGACTAGGTGAGCTTAGAGGTCTTTTCCAACCTTAGTGATTCTATGACTCTGTGATTCCACTATGATACTGGGAGCACCTATGCCTAAAGGATTTAAAGAGAACTGACATTCCTGGGATTAATCATGTTGCTGCCTTCACCGTGCCTTTTTTTTTTTTTTTTTTTTTTTTAATGAGATTTCTAAATAGTGCACAAACATTCTATTTTTGCTATG
>JAOWBP010000001.1:54688771-54709992 GCA_028571105.1 Tragopan temminckii | reverse complement strand
CGAACGCCGGGCGATCGCGGGCCGTTTCCTCCCTCGGTGCTATGCGAACGCGGCCATCGGGGCGCGTTCCTCACCGCCGGCCGGGCTTAGCTGCGAGATCGTTGCGTTTTTGTTGTTTAAATGACCGCCGGTTGCTTCCTTCCTGGAGGCGCGGTTAATCCCGGTCGCTTCCAACCTGTGGGACGCGCTGTATCTATTCCGATTGTTCTCCCAAAATACGCATGTATCACTGTTGCAAAACTTTGCTTTAGAGCAACCCACCGGCGCTCTCGGCAACTTCTGTTTGCACGCCTGCTGTTCCTCGCCTCTTTCCTTCTTCGGTCGATTGAGTGATTCTCTCAGGCTTTTTTCCCAGCATTTTCATAGAATCAGAATCTCGGAATACCCTGAGTTGGAAGGGACCCGCAAGGACCGCCGAACCCAACCGCTGACTCCACACAGCACCACCCAAAATCCAACCCTGTGTCTGAGAGCGGTGTCCCAGCGCCCCTCGAGCTCCAGCACTCGGGGCCATGCCCACAGCCCTGGGCATTCTGTTCCATGCCCACCGCCCTGTGGTGCAGGCCCTGTCCCTGACCCCCAGCTGCCCCTCCCCTGACACAGCTCCATGCCGTTCCCTCGGGCCCTGTCGCTGTCACCATTTTTCCTTTTTTCACTAACAGAAGGAACATCGTCCCAGGCACAGAGCAACGCACAGCCTCCAGGTGCTCACCTGAGTACACCAAGCTCGCAGTGCCCTCCTTGACTTGGACAGCCACAGGCCAGCTTCCAGTGGGCCTGCATAGCCCGCACACCAGGGCCATTGTCCTTACACTTCAAAGTTTAGCACAGTGACGAACACAAGCTTTTAACCTGCTATACCGAAAGTAGCTGAGAACAGCCATCTGGGGAGGATTGGATTTTTCAAGCATTCTGCTGCTCCCACCTGGGGTTGGCCGGCCTTCCCTGCCCTTGAAAAGAAAAACAGAAGTCCAAAGAGCAAAATATTGAAGCATGGTCCAAACCTTTCATTACTGGCATATCTCTCATTTCCTTGAAGATCATAAAATTATAAAATCTTTTGTGTTGGAAGGGACCCTTAAAGGCCATCTGGTCCAACCCCCCTGCAGTGAACAGGGACACCCACAGGTAGATCAGGTGCTCAGAGCCCCGTCCAGCCTGAGCTTGGATGTCTTCAGGGACAGGGGATCCACCACCTCTCTGGGCAACCTGCTCCAGTGCCTCACCACCCTGATTGTAAAATACTTCTTCCTTATATCCAATCTAAATTTCCTCTCTTTTAGCTTGAAGCATTTACTGATGGCGTTGTGGGGCTACCCTATAACTTGAGAATGGAAATAATAACAACTTGGAAAGGAAAAAAAAGGTACTGAGATAGCTAATAGGTTTTCTTGGAGGTTTCTGTACCTCTGACCCACAGCAAGCCCTGCAGCATCAGCAGGACTCTGTGCCTGACCACACTGTGGGGAAAATGAGGAGTCAAAAACAGCCCTGAACTCAGAGCAGGCCAAAAGAGTTTAATTTGGAAGTTGCAGCCGTCTGAAACAGTGCATGTTGTTGTTGTTTTTTTTTTCTTTTTCTTTTTCCTAAAGTGTGCCAGCACTACAGGTAAAGCCTCACCTGACAAGGCTCTTAGCTATCCTGCTCTTGTGAAAAATTAAGCACCTCGATAAAGGAGGAATATGGGATTTCATAGATATCACAGGTGACCTGAAATATGAGCTTTAGACTAGAGGATTTGCTCTCATCCAGGAGAGCTCTTCAAAACATTTACCTTTACAAATGCACATGGTCTCTAGAAAACTAATGGGGCTGCTGTATTCCAGTTAAACTTGTTCCTTTCCTTGATGAGATCTTCATTATTTCATCCGGGAAGCTAAACTATGTCAATGATGTCATCATAAAGCTAACCACCAGGGATTTTTAAATACAAAGCGTACATATATTATGAATGCTGAGACACAAGAACTAACACAGGAAAAGTAGGGCATTTGTCAGCTCCGACATCTGATCCTATTGTGTTGTTCTTCAACATTAATGAATAAACAAACACAAATAGGCTTCTTGTTGTGAGGTGAAGAGCAGCTGTCAAAACCAAACCCGGGCAGCTGTTCCCACTTTAAGATTTCACTTATTACAGCTTAAGTCAGTTGAAATTTTGCTTTATTGGCTAAACACCTGGCCAGAGGATTTTGAAAAATTAACAGGAGTTCCTTCAGAAAAATCAAAGTGTTGATTGACATCCAATTTTAAGTAAGGTTTTGCCATGGAGTAACATTTAAGCAGAAGCTATTGCCCACCATGTGCACCTGTTGACTGTACGAGTAACAGCATATGCACTTTTGGAAGGCATAAATGATCACAGAACTGGGAGTTTGAAGCAGATGTATTTATAAAGCAACAGTATTTATGTTATGATTTAGGCCAAACAACAGGTGGCTACAAATAAACAAGTGACAGCAAAGTTTGATGATACTGAAGATAGGGATGAGGTTCTGATCGTGCTGCCAGGGTGGAGTGCTCAGTACAGCACTGAAGTTGTGAGAATCAATGACAGCAGACCCCTGAACTGACTCTCACCTAGGAACTAAGCAGAGCATTTGCACCTCGGCCTAAGTAATAAAGTCATCAGGGCTCAGCAGAGAATAATAACCTTTCTGATGAGTTTTTAATTGACGTGTCAGATTCCTTAAGAGGAACATAATTCTCTTAAATTCTTCAGGGTTTACTCAAATATCTCCCTCCGCCCCCCCCAAAAAAAATCATTTTATATTACTGTTTAAAAACCTTTAGTGCAGCTTCAAAGACACTAGTCTTTGCAGTGCTATTGCTCTCATCCCTATTAAAGCCAGTAAGACTATTCTATGAGGATTTATATTAAGGCGATTTGAAGACACCATTAAGAAGATCAGCCCTCTGCCTGCCAGGCTGTTTCCTGTCAAAAAAGTCATCTCCTCTTACACTGTCGTTTGAGGCACTTGAAGAACTGGAGGCTGAATATTTGGAAACCCAAGAGAGGTCTGTCTTTCCCAACAGTGAGGGGAGAAGCTTTGAATTTCATATGGACAACTTTGGAGTAAGCTTTAGGAAAATGAAAGTTGTGAATTGCTTTGGAGAATGCTGTGTAGGCCTGGTTTCAAGTCTGGAGGCCTGGTTTCAATCTGCTGGAGTTCAAGGAGCGTTTGGACAATGTTCTCGGACCTAGGGTTTGGATTTTGGGTGGTGCTGTGTAGGGCAAGGGGTTGGACTTGAAAGTCCTTGTGAGTCCTTTCCAACTTGGGGTGTTCTGTGATTCTATGATCCTCTTCCTGGAGACCTTCTAGCATGCAGGTCTGTTCCCATTGACATCTCTTTCTGACTACCAGAATCAGCAGACAGAACAAAGGTCCACAAGATTATTTTTCAGGAAAAAAATAAATTAGTTGTTTCCAGACCAAAGAGGAGCTAACTGAAGAATGAAACCAATGAAACACACAATTAGCCCTAGGAAAGGAAACTTGGAGGAGTTCATCTGTAGGGAGCCATAGAAAATGTAGAGAAAACACACTTCTCTGTGGGCAGAGCTTTCCACTTGCCAAAGCAAGGCAGAGGATAGCGATACAAACCTCACTAAGCTCAGTACAAGCAATTAGTCTCATGAGGGTCTAGCATCATACTGACCTTATTGCCAAGCTGCCAAAGATCTGCAGAGTACTTACAGTCACCTGGCAAGGAAGAAAGGCTGTGGGCTAACCAGGGGAAGGAGGTGGGGGGGAGGAGGAGATCCTTGAAGGAAATTGTAGAACCTGGAGCCCCGATCACGAGCTTTGAAAAAGCAGCCAAGAACCAAGTGGAAATCTACCACTGAGATCTTGAGGAAGCAGCTGGAGGCAAATGTTTTCACAGGGGTGAGAGGGAATGGAGTTGGCTAACAAAGCCACTACATTACACAGATAACTTCAGATAGCTTAATTGGATTGAATCAGCTAATTGGACTGCAACAAATCAACCAAATTTGACATTTAACATACTCAAAAATCCACACCAAGGGCAGACAGAGGAATAGGGTAGGCGGAGAGAAAGCAGCACTGAAGGTGGGAAAGTGGGAAGGCTGAAGGAGCCACTCAGTTCCTCACGATAGATGCATTCTGTTCAGAAAATGGAAAAATAAGAAAAGGTGAAAGACTTTCCAAGAGAAAGTGTTCGCTCACAAACCTGTGTAGATAAGGGGAGGACAGAAGCAGGATGGGCAAGCTTCAGGCAAATTTGATGTCGATCACAAAAAACTCAAAAGCAAGCTGAGTGTCAAAATGGTTGTTCATGGTTCAGGGACTAGCCATACAGAGGGGTGAAGGACTTTTAAATAAACAAACCAGGACACACATGTACCCTTAGTGACTTCCCACAGGGCTGACTCCCTATTCATATTGCAAATCATGGCATGCAAAGAAGACAAGGACCCAGTTGTTCCCTCCAGGGCACATCAGAGCTTGTGTGTAGCACGGGTAGCGTGCAGCATAGGCAGGGGGTGATCTGACAGACATCTTAGGGCCAGTGGGAAAATTTCTCTGTCTTCACTGGCCCTTTGATGCAGAGACAACCAAGAAGATAGGGTAGCATCAGCACAAGTAGGCACACGAGGGGAAGGATATATTAGGGTACTGGCCCTGTAAGGCCACAGGAAGTGTTTTGCAGCTTGTCTACTTCTCCCCAGCAGATGTACGAAGATGTACAGCTGAGCTTTTCTCTTTCTCACTTGAACTGGTGCGACTGGGCTTACCTGGGAAAGTTAAAGGCTGATGAGGTGCCATGGGAAAGGGACATAATCCCTGTGGGACTGAGCTCCCCAGACCAATCTGGGGTCCCAGCCAAGCAGCAGTGCCCTGAAGTTTGTGGGATCTAGGGGGCACCCAGTTCCACAGGGAATCTGTGTGAGTGTCTATCAGGTTATTTGAGTGACGGCACCCCAAATGAGTTCCTGCCCCTCTTCTGAGCCCTGGGGGCTTCCAGAGAAGCTGCGGAGAGCAACCCACAGGAGGTGCCCTGGCACTACCCTTCAGGCACAGGCACTTTTCAGAAAACAGCGAAGCAATGTGATTGCTGTTTACAGCATTGTGAGCTGGTCAGTTAGAGACACTCCAAAAACTGGCCTTTCTAAAACCAGCTAGCTGCGTGGTTTGTGAGAGGTTATTTTCAGCGTGCTGTCAAAATAAATCTCTGTCCTTGGCTGGATAAGCGACTCTTCTTGTCAAGACAACTACCCTTAGCAGTGGCTGAGCCAGTCCTAATGCAAGGCTTCAGAAACAAAAGCAATGCTTACTGGTTGCTTTTCTTTATCTGTAAGATGCAGGTAGTATAACTGGCTGACTACAGAAGTGACCTCTGGAACTGATCCTTCTTTGCACTCAGAGTTGAACAGCTATTTGGAAATCACCAAATTCCGCCCGTGAAATCAAAGCCAAAATTGTGGAAAGGTTAAAGCTCTCTGCTCAGACCTTTTGCTAATGGCTTGAATGAGAGGGAAGACAGCTCAAGGTTCCAGATACCTTCCTCTTCACCTGCCCTGGTTCCAGGCAGCCTTCAAGTGTGAGGATGCATTGGTGCCCGGAATACAGAGATGCGTGTGCTGCAAAGGCACAGGTGTTTCCCAGCTGTGTCTGCGCAGAGTGTGCAAATGCTTCTCACCTGAATGGCTGGGCCAAGCCTAACCTCCTATGAAACATGTCTTGCTGTAAAGTATCCGTTCATAGGAGGTCTACAAAACAGAGGGGGGTTTGTATGTGCCATTTTTTAGCGCTGCAGCAGCCCTTTAAAGCTCCTTTTATAAACTGTGGCCAATGGGCTCCCAGCATGCTCCTTACTGTCAGTCAGCACGTAGATGCCAGCTGGGGCTCTGAAAACAACATTTGGGGCTGTGCTGGGAGGCTGAGGGACAAATAACAGCCACTAAATCCCAGAATCCAGTTGAAAGTAGTGTCACCTCTCTGTCTATCCCAAGACAGATGGGGGTGTTGGGTGTGACACGCCAGTACTGCATGCCAGAGACTCTGTCTTGGGGACAGACTCTGAAGTAACTCAGTGCCATAGTCCACTTTTCTGCATAGCTCTCTCTGTCCTTAGCAGCAGCCTATTTAGCTCTGGTAAACACTGCACTGCTTTGTGACCCCTGTGTCACAAGGGTCCCCTCCTAAGCCCTTGCTCCATGCTCTTGCCACTCTTTGTCTTAAAGCTGGGATTATTTTGTGCTGGTTTTATACCCACCCCATCTCAGGGCTCAGCGTGTCCCCACAACCTTCTGACTATCTGCTCTGCAACAGTATACCTCCCTGCAAGGCTTACATAATCCACCACTGCCATTGCTTCCAGCTCCATGTGTTTCTAAGACCTTAAATGCACTGAAGAAAGCAGTCTCCACACACCCAACAGGTACATTTGGCCTGTGGTAACACCAGTCACGGAAAACTAAAAATAATACTCAACTATAACAAATTGCATAGTATAAGTACCATTAAAAAAAGAAACAACCAAACAAACAAAAGAACAGTTAATAAAACACTTTCCAAAGCATCCAAGTGAGTTACAGCATCCAATCTACATGGGGAGTGGAAGAGTTTTAGGACCATGCACAGCTGTAGGATCATGGCACAGTAGAGTAGAGAACCTCCCATCCCAGCAAAGTGATCTGCCTTGTTGTGTCCAGCAACAATACCTGGCCTCTTACCAGAAAGCTGGTACACTTGCTCTGGGGTTGTGAGATGAATCTGACCAGCATGACCATGCGCCTAGGATGGCCCGAACCAGTAGGGATTAGCCTTTGTAGAAGGAAGAATGCATTACCCATACCCGTGTAGGTGAGTTCTGCTGAGAGCAAGCTAAGCAAGCCCCAGATATTCTCTGCTAAGGAGCAGTGCTACGACTTGCTGAAAAACACTTGGTTCAGATTGTATCAGGTGTAACTTAGTAAGAAGGGCACAAAACTTACCAGCTCTGACATATCAAATTATTCACTGATACAGGATGCCCAGGATGCAGAAGAAAGTGAGTGATATGGGAAAGAGAAAACCAGCTGACAGCTATTACCTGGCATTACTTCTGGTTTGCACAGCTTGCACTCCTGGGAGCAGCTTGCTCCGTGGGGCCTCTTGTTGGTTGTAGTGCACATTTTGAGCACAGAACAGGGCAGGATTGAGACCAAAAAGCAACATCTCAGGCCAGTGTTTTTCACTAAACGTAGAATCACCTCCCAACACTAGAACAAGACAGAAGCTGTGATTCTTGATTGGACAGAAGAATACTTGTGGTTCTGTTCTGCTTGTGAGATGGCAGTGGTATTCGTGCCTGGTTTCTGATACTTTAGAATAAGAAACTGAAACTGAGGTCACACGATATGATGAGTCAAAGAAAACAAGTTGTAAAACACTTGCTTTCACCTCTTCTTCCTGTGCACTTGGGTCAGTTCAGCTGTGAAGCGATGCTGGCTCTGATGTGGGATAAGCTGTTTCAAATGTAAAGTGGCACATGTGGCTCTAGCCTTGCGGGGCAGGATAACCTTTCTGGCAAAGCCTGCACGTCTGTCTGCTGTGGGCTGAGCTCATGTCTGGTCTCTGGGGGTGTTATACACCTAGACTCCCAAACAGCCAAAGCACACGAGACCCCTGCTTAGTCACTTGCCGTCTGGCAAGCTTTCAGATCCATTGCTGTCTTAGTATTTCGAAGGTGCATGCTGCATTGCTGCTCATCCATCAGGAAAGAAATGTAAAGGTACATCCTCACTCTGGTTTTCTTCTCCTCAGAGAGGCCCCTGACACCACAGCACCTCCATTGACACAGAGGTGGTGCTTGTGGTGCCAGAGGTGGTCGGCACGGGGCCTGAAGACCTCCAGCTCCAGTGGGCAGGGGGATGCCATCACAGCTCACTTGAGGCTGTCACCCCTTGATGGGGTTATGGCTCTGCGTTCTCTCAGTCCTTCACTCTGCTCCCATCTGAAGTCTCCACAGGCGGCTGCCGGCTGCCTGAGGGCACCGAGGTGGGCCGCTGCGCACACCAGGCCTATGGCGTGGCAGCCGAGGAAGAGGAGGCGAATTCTTCATGCTCCAGTTGCTGTTTTGTTCACGGTCCTGCAGCTGCTGCCCGCTGAGCCTGTCTGCTTCCCTGTGGGCCCTGTCTTCCTCAGCTCTCCTTCTCTTTCTCGATCTTTGAGCCCACACTGGTTTCTCGTGTGTCAAATATTTCCTTAAATTTATTTTACATCTTTGATAACCATTGGTCCTCCCACTCATTTTGCTACCTCCCCTCATCTCTGTTAGGATTCCTTTTGGATAAGGGTGGTGAGGCACTGGAGCAGGTTGCCCAGAGAGGTGGTGGATGCCCCATTCCTGCAGACACCCAAGCTCAGGCTGAACGGGGCTCTGAGCAACCTGATCTACCTGTGGGTATCCCTGTTCACTGCAGGGGAGTTGGACTGGGTGACATCTAAATGTCCCTTCCAACTCAAATGAGTCTATGATTCCTTCTTTGGGGAGCTGCTGTGATCAGCCAGCACTGCTGCAGGTATGGATGCAAGAACAAATTCTTTTCATCCTCATCAAAACTTTCTTTCCCTTGCTGCAACATGCTTTGCCTTTCTATTTCCTTGCAACTTGTGATAAGAACACACTGCCCTTGGAAAACCCTTGTCTTGCTGCACTTAGCACAGCCACGCATTGGTGCTAGCTTCACAGCCAGGCAAAGGACAGTAGGAAGATGTTCAGACAGCTCTGGTCCCTGCCAGCTGTTTGTCTTTGTGCATTTCATGCATTTTTAATTGTACGTACTTCTGTTTGTCCTCAGCTTAGTGCTTTCATGAAGAAAGCATGGCATTCGCTCAATTTGCAGCCATCCACTTCTTCACAAGAAAAACCCCATTTTGTAACAGACTTTCTGTAAGTTGGGTGCTGGTTGTACCACAGAACAATATTTGAATATGTTATTTACATTTTTTCAGGGTAGCTAGAGGGGGTTTGGTTTTAATTAGCTGAGTAAGAGAGCCATGAGTGATTACACAGACACAAAGAGAGCTGCTACCATCATCTCCCAGCTCCTTACCCTGGCTCCTATGCCGACATAGCTAAAAACAAGAAGAAAAATAGCACTGTCCCTTGGAGGCAATCATTTTGTGCAAGAGGGGATCGGGAGACGGATAAAGATGTTACAGTGTAAGTTGTGCTTGGAATCCTCAATAGTTTTTCCATACCTGATTCACTGCCTGAACCAGAGGCAGAAAGTCTCCTCTTGCCCTGGTAGGAGTGAAGGCAGTGTGACCCCTCCTGCCCTGGGCAGTACTCTGGGGGACAAAGGGAAGTTGGGAAGGTTCTTGCATGGTGACACTGAGAACTGTTTCAATGAGCAGCAGGCTTTTTCCTTCCCCATCTTGCTATAAAACCCTGCTTCCTTTTCTTCTTCAGCCCTCATGCTCAGCACAGCACTCAGTCACTCAGAATGCCCCTGCTGATGAAACTTGATGGGAGGGAGGTCCAAGGGGATGAGAGCATCCCAGGAAGCTCTTTGAGGAGCCTCACGCAGTGGCTCAACCTGGGGCTTCACCAAGAAGGGCCAGCTATGGTGGTAGAGTGGGACAAGGCATCGGGCTTGCAATGCTTGGGAAAACTTGCAAGCTGCCCCGCATCAGTTTTGGATGCAAACATTCCTACTCTCTAAAAAACATGCAGGAGCTGGTCCTGTTACAACGTCACAGGAAAGCATCCTTCAGCTGCAGGCCAAGCACAGATAAGAGATTGATGCACGCAAGCTCCAGCTGGAGAAGTGCTTCTAGTTACTTACAGCCCAGAGTGAGCTCTTGGGAAGAAAAGGGGCATTGTTCCTTGTGCTACTTTGCACTGTTTGTACCTGATCTAAAAGAAAATAGGGTCTCAGATTTGCTCAGAAAAATGCTCTGGGCTGCTGAGCTGGATGGGCTCTATCCAGGGTTTCCTTCAGTTAGTGCTAAGGCCAAATATACTGTTCACAACTCTGTCTAGAGTTAATACCACAGAAGTCTTCATCACTGCCAATCTCTTGCCTGTCAGATACAGCATCTTAACACTGGCTCTGATTGGCTATGGCTACCAAAGAGATGAACACAAGGCTTTTGAATACCTTCACTGGTGTGAGCCTGGCCCTTCACAGAGATGAGCACGCTGTACTCAAAATGCTGAGCTCCTCTAGACACCTCTATGCATGAGAGTGGGACTGGTTCACTACATCGTGTCCTGAAAGCAGCAACAACAGACATTTTGCTGTTTTCCCCAAAGAGAACTGCTCCTCCTGAGGGCACAAACTAACAGGCCAGCAGTGCTCAAGTATGCCTTTCTAAGCTCATCGCTGTTAGGAACTTCCACTGACTTCAGCAAGGCCAAGGTGCAACAGCCATGGTGGATCACCTTTGTATTTGCACCTCCTATGACACGTTTCAATCAAAGACTGGAGAGTTCACAGCTCCTCCGTACTGATCATTCCTTATTTCTCAGCATTGTGCTGACACAAACGATGAAGCCTGGAACCCATCACAGCTACCCACACTACCCCTGCCGAGTACAAATTCATGCTGACATGTGAAATTCTCTTGTAACAAAGTCTGCTCAGAGGACGAATGCAATAGCTTCTCTGGTTTGCAGGTTTTTCCTAGTTCTTCTGTGCTCCCGTTACCACAAATGGAAATCTTTTCCGCAGCTTTAAGAAGATGAAAGCTGGTAGAGCCTGTGGGTGGTGTTTTACCTCAGTTCCCAGTTTTGCTAAAAGTCATTTTTACATAGGGGAGGAAAAATGTCCTGTGCACCACACCCACTTTCAGCCAGCTTCCTGCTATTTATACAGTCAGGAACCACAGACCATCTGCAAGAGGTTCAGATCTCAGACAAGCCAGTAGCGACACAATTCCAGGCTGGTGGGTTCAGCCTACATAGTCTGATTTAAGCACATCCTATTTATCTCATTGGGCAATGACAGTTGAAAAGCTGCATGGGTGTGAGCGGGTAAACTTAGTTCAGGTGAGAGCATCGATGAGAAGAAACAGACTAAGGAGTCGATGCAAGAGATCTCAGCTATCCGAAGTACAGGAGCGTGGTGTCCAATAGTATTCTCAGATGGCGCCCTCTTTGAGCCAGAGCACAAGAAGCTTAAGCTTGCAGGCGTCCCCATCACCTTCACCCAAGCATAACTGCTGCTTCTTGGCCTGGACAGCTTGTCAGGGTCTTGTAGACCCTGCTCCTGGGGTTCTAGGAGAGATTTGGACTCAGGATGGAAAGTCAGGGGGATTTGCTCTTGGAACCATCTGTTATTCATTCCTCCATTTTGGTAGACAAGCACATGCCCACATGCCAAAGATCCACAGGTTTTATAAATGCCTTTAATCTGGATTTAACCGCAGATGAGAACCCCAGGGTACTTCTGTCACAACAGCACAGAGAAGCTGCTCCCAGTCACACACCAGTTCAACCCGAAGTCCGAACAGCTGCTTCTCTTGGCAAGGCAAAGGCAGGCCAAGGAGAAGGCCCAGTATTCTACTGCAGCTCCCTGCCTGTGGAATGGGACACACCATAGCACTTGATTAAAGGTCTCAGTAGAAGACAAAGAGACCTAGAAACTAAACCCACATTTTTCTGGCCTCTATCCTGTGCCTCTCTAAGGCAAACATGGAATTTTTCTTCATGTCTAAGTTATTAATGTATCATAGAGAAAACCAAACAAAAAAGCAAAACAAAAAAACACCATCAGACCAAAAACCTCAGTTCGTCCCCCTTACATTTCATTGTCCTTAAGCCCTTATTTTTTGATGTGTACAGAACATGCTAGTATGTCACTTGGATCCCTCTGAAGAAATGAACTCAGTATGGGAGGACAGTGCTGGAGGGGATACTCATAAAGATTAATGTTAGCTTAACCTCTGCAAGCTGCCTCTGCTGGACTTCTCCAGGCTTAATTAAAAGCAGCCAAGTGAGGTTTCTCTTCACAGGGACAACTGGAGGAACTCATCTCTTCCTCTGGCTGCAGAGGCAGTGCAAGGAAAATGGCTTCCCTGGGCTAACAGCAGCCTTTGTGGAAACCTCTTGTTGAGAGCAGGACAATGTAAGGATTGCAGAGCATCCTTGGGGTGTCCCTTGCATTCTCCATGCCTGTTTCTTGCTGGGATAAAAGCAGCCCCATGGTAAGCATTAGAGCTCCTCAGGCACTAAACCTGCTGCACAGTTCTGCCAATTGCTCTTTGTAAACAGAACTCACTTCTTCACCCCGCTCGCTTGTGCAGCGTGTAGCCTAACTGTGGGGCTTGGCTACTTCTGCTCCTCATACAAGGCAAGTAGACTTGCCCAAGACTTGGATAGCCACCACAAGCAAGGAAAAACAGTATCTTAGGGATTGTTTCATCACTTACACCATTTACTCTAATATATGTGAACCTCTTGGACATAAATCACAATTTTAGATTTATGGATCCCACTGAATCAATTATTGAATGATAACAAGGTTGTCACTCAATTACACAGCAACAAGAGCCTTTACAGCAATGTTTCTTGAAAACTATATTGTGGCTAAGCACCAGGGGGTAGTTTGCTTCCCCCCATTCTGCTTTGAGAAAGATGAGTTTGGTCAAACGAGTAAATAATTTGTTTGGTCACATCGGACAAAGCTCTTTCAGAAGAGCTCTGCAAGGTCTGTGGAGAATACAGATGGGCCCATTACAGTGTCAGCCCTTCCTGCAGAACTGTGAAGTGCCTAAGAACACTGTCAGTAATGAAGTCCTCCTTGATGGCAGTGACAGGAGTTCGTTCAGACTTCGAGCTGATAGAGTGACAGAGAGGGAAGTGACTTTGCTCTTAACTTGAGCACAGTTTGTTCCAAGAAGCCTACCTGAAACGCTGACAAGGAACAGATCAGTGAGCTGTTCTGACTCTTACCCATGTGTGTTTTCTCAGACAGTTTTATTCTACTTACCTTTGCCGAAAACATTGCAGTGTTCCCAGGCTGTACAACTGGCAGTGCAGTGAGGAGGAATTTATTTGCATTTCCTCGTCAGGACAAGTTCACTCCTGCTGTACATCAAATATTTACAGTCTTTAGGAAGCCAGACCCTTCTATCTCAGATTTACACATGTCAATCTAAAGCATTCAGTAAGGAAGTGTGTTAAGTATGATCACTCCTACTGACATCTGACAACAAGCAGATCTGTGGATCTTACTCACCTATATGGGATCCTATATTTTTGGTGCTACACTGCTGATAAGCAGTGGTATCCTCAAATGATGTATTTGAGGATGTCTACATACATGCAGTGAGATTTGCAGTCCTCTCCTGAGAGCGTCTGCATTTTCTAAACTAAGATATAACCTCATAGAACCATAGTCACAGGATCATAGAATGACTTAGGTTGGAGGGGACCTTAACAGTTACCTCCCTGCCATGGGCAGGGCTGCCACCCTTAGAAGGATCCTGATAGGTTTCTCGCTCTAGCAGGGCATTTCATTATCAATCTATTGCAGCTTCCTTGTTGCCAGCACCCATCTGTCACTTCTCTATCAACCTCTCTCATCACGGTGTGCGCTAACAGACAGAACAGAGGGCAGGAATTGCATTCCAGCTCTTTGACCCCATGTTTGAGTATCAGAGCAACCCAGGTGCAGGGGAAGGGCTCACATCAGCTCTCCGGCTTGCAACTCAACTCTCGGTTCTTCTGCAAGGAGAAAGCGACACCAAGCATTATTCTCACAGTTTTATTTGTAAAGGACATAGCATGAAAAGCTGTATTTCAATGTACTTCAAAACCTGAAAAACCCATGTCAGTTTGTGATATGTATGTTAAAGTGCTTGATAGAACAATACTTCTACTAACGTTGTCTTGAAAATAATCCAGTTCTTAATCAGTTAGTAATAATGTAAAGACAAAATATACTTAATGGAGACACCGAAGGGTCATTTGAAGCCATACAGGGCACATCTGTACATTTCAAGTGTAACACACAATATTTCCCCGTAAGATGCGCACCTTCATTTGATTGAAAGAAGGAATTTTCTCAAATATGCCTTTGCACAACTATTCTAAAAAGACAGCTTTGAACAATGATTCCTAATTACACATGCCAACTCAGAATAAACATGAGCAGATTTGTCACTAGACAGTAGAATCGCATTCGCTTCAGAGAATTATAAATACAGGTTTTGTACACAGTGAGGCATTGGATTCTCTGGCTCTTCCCAGTCACCATGCCGGATGTTAGGATTACAGGACTATGCAAACTCAGACATCTGCAAACAGGTATTGGGTAGGAATTGTTTTTTAAAAGCAGATACCACGGAGCTTTGGTCTTTTCCCAGATTCCCCTTCTCAACAAATGAAGGTGCTTTAACACTGAAATAAGAACTGCGTTAGCTTAGAAGGATCCTGATAGGTTTCTCGCTCTAGCAGGCAGAACAATTTCTGTAAACCTTACAGAGAAAACCTCACAGTTTCCAACAAACAAAGGTAGCCTATGAAAAAAAAAATCATACACGAAAGAATAAAAATTCCCTACAAAGTGTCATACTCCCAAGGTTGTCAAATGTCCCATCTTCTGAGAAGCAGGGACGCTCTGCTGCACCCCTCCGCAGATCTTAGGGTGCTTTATTGCCTATGAAGAACTATTAGACAGACATCATTTTTATCATATTATTAATCTGATGTGAAACCTGACATAAAACAAGTCAACTCTCGCTAAAAAAGAAGATGTGAAACTGTGTTCAAGATAAGTGCTAAAGGTTCCTTAATATAGTTTGAAATAGGGAAAGTCCCTGTTTTGAATTTTCAAATGTCTCAGGTTTTGACTCATTTTAACTTAAGAAACATCTTACTGCCCTTTTTGGAGTGTACATTCACCCATTCCTGACCTTTAGAGGTGCCTGTGTTTCTACTTTATCCTGCTCGCACGTAACCCACGTCATGTTGGGCGAATGTCATGACTGCTTAAGTCATAAATAAATACCAATCTGAGAGCCACACAGCAGTATACTTTTGAGAAGTATCCAGCTAGAAAATGCAGGTGCTGCTGCAAAGAAATCCAAGGACTAAAGAGGTTGTTATTTCAGTTAAATGAAAGCCACTTAGGCTGGGCTGCGCATGAAAAAGTCATATATAGCAGTCATTAGACATAAAATGCCTGAGTTGTATAAGAAATCAAAACATTGCCTAAACAGTCATTACCAAATAATTCTGCCACACAGCTTCTGGTGCTAAACGTATCATTTACTGGTAGAGGAACACATTTTCAATTGCTGCTATAGAGTTGTCACGTATCATCTGTGAACTTTAAGCAGACTTGTCTGGCCGCTCAGAAAACCCTCACACCCTGAATCTCACCCTCCTGGAAACGTAAGAGAGATGTCACAGAGCCGTGGGCCCTGGCTGCCAACTCACACCACCACTCACAGCCCTAACATTAATTGCTCACCACCCACGGTGGTGACACAGCGGCGCTGCCTGCAGTGTCTGCGATGAGTTCAGTCAGTTTAAGAAAGTACAAGCACAGGAGGAAGGAACAGTAATTAAAAGCTGGAACTCCCGTTACAGTCAATGACTTCCTGACTTTTTACTTTCTTAAAAACCAAAACCAAAACCAACCAAAACATAAAACTCTCCCTTCTATTGAAATGGAGTCACATGAAGAGTTTCCCTCTGGCCAGGAACGTGATGCAAACCTTCAACACCAGAATGCCTGCTGCTCTAAGGACTGGACAGTAGAAGGACCGTAGGAAAGGAGAGCAGTTTGACAAGAGGCAGGTGAGAGAGCAAACCCTACTTTTCATCTTCTCTCCCTTTCCTTAGCTCTCTGCCCTTGCTCCACCACGTGTGCACCATGCTGAGATGTGATGCTGCCCATCATCCCAAAGCCCCTCCTAATGCTGCTGGCGAGCAAAGTGCCAGACAGTTACAGTACCACTCAGGGCTTTCCCAAGCCACAGCTTATGGCTCCAGCTGTGAGACATCCAGGAAATCCTCTGACAAAACGGCCAAGATCAAAGGGAATAAACAAGTTACAGCAGACACCTATATTTAAACTAACTGGCACAATTGGAACTAGATGAAGTTAACGGTGCCCTCAGACCCTTACAACTCCCAAAATACAAACAAGGAAAATACACTCTGTATTTGCTGCACGGCATCTGATAATTTTAAATGCAATCTGTTGCTAAATTTTTAGCTTTGCAGACTTCAGTTGCTCCTCGTTCCTCTTCAAGACCATAGCTATACAAACTCACTGTATTACTGACACATTAACTGGAAAGAATGTAGGAGATCCTCAAAACACCAGCTTTTTTCTCCTTTCACATCATTCCCTTTTTTTTTTTTTTTTTTTTTTTTGTACCTGGATAATTAAACAAAGAAACAAACAAACCCACCAAAATAATCAAAGGTCCTGTACTTCTAGGAATACTCGTCCTGTGGGATAAAGGAAGACTAGTAACCTGTCAGCATTTCAAGACCAGCTCAGTATCACAGCAACACTGGTGTCTGCAGCAATGATTCTCTCAAGTGCAGCAAGAATTTGGTAGGAGCCAAATTCCTCTAGATGAGAGGGGGAAAGAAAGAAAAGCCATCCACAATACATGTTGGCTGGGGGTAACGGGGAATCACCAGAACATATAGAGAGACAAGGAACACAGCAAGCAAGCCAGCAAGCCATTGTTTCCCATCTCCAGTACCACTTCCCCAGGTCTCAGGCTCCAAGGCTCAGCATCTCACATCTCCAGTGTTTAAGCATTTCAGCTCCTGTGTCCTTCTGGAGATCAACAGAAGTGACACAAAAGACCTTTACAGAAAAAAAAGGAAAAAAAAAAGACAATTCACAACTTCTGTGCACTGAAAGGGCTGGGTCTCTGAACAAACAAAAAATAAAGGGAGACCATGTACAGCAGGATAAACAGCATACACTAACATTTCCAAGAGTGAGACAATCACAATGGCTACATAAGGATATTTGCTGTATTCATTTGCAATACCTGAAAAAAGCCCTGCTGAGTTTGCGCCGTATTTACACGTTGATTGGCTTCTTCCTTGCAAGCAAGTAGCAGCATCCCTTCCCACCGCAATCCTTCCCTCCCCAGCCCCTCCCTTGGGTTTAAGCTACTCACAGTCAGAACAAGAACATTCAGTCTAAGAAAACTTTCTTAGAGTAATATAATTTCTTAAAGAAGATAGCGTATTTACACACATCTAAACACATGAAAATACTCTATTTTATACTAAATTTCTGTTTCAAATAAACTACAATACTGCATCTTAGCTTTCTGCAGCCTTAGAGGACAGTCCCGACGGAGCACAAACTGGGCTTCCTGCTCCCATGGGAGCCAGCAGTGGTGCCTTGCAGCGATGCGCTGCCGTCGCGTTCAAGTCCCGACAGGTCTCCCAGTTGTGGTTTGCTTGCTTGGGAAAGGAATAATGAAGTTCTCAGCAAAGCCATGCTAAACATCTACTCCTTTAATGAGCGATCCCTCTAGGACGATGTTGAAGTCTTGCAATGTCTGTAGGACTCGGATGAGGGAGTTGACAGTCATGCGGTCCCGTAGCAGGGCGTTCTCCTCGTACATCCTTGTAATGAGTGGGCATTCTGCCAGTAAGGGGATCCACTGGGGCAGCAAGTGGTCCCTGCCAAGGGAGGAAAGGAGTGACTGCAGCACGATATACAACACATCTCAAACTGACATGCTTCTCCAAGAACAGAGCCTACAACACTCAGTCTCTGTCTGAGGACAGTGCACACTGTTTGGACAGAAAGCTTCCTGCGTAATCATAACCCACAGTTTTGTTAATAAAACAGAAGTGATTGTCTGTAACGTAGGAATGAAAGTGGACAGATACAAGCAAAACTGGACAACTGACTACGAAAGAATTCAGCAATATTTTCTAATCAGGAACAGGGTAAGTAAAACTTGGGAAAAAACCCAACTTTTTGGTGATGCTTTTTCAGCTGTTTTTCAGAGTATCCAGGCACTTATTTCTAGATATACCAGCTCCCCAGTAACAGACAACTGAGTCTCTCTCCTCCCCATAAGCACAAAACAGGAAGCATCCTTTGTGGGAGGAAAGATAAACCTAGAATAATTTCTCAAAATTATAACAGACATCCCATTTTCATAGGCAGTGATTCAACGAAGATTTAGAAATGCACCAATTCTTGTAAAGAAACTCAGCATTCCCCACATCTGCACTTCATCAACAGTACAGTTTCAAGACAGATTTCATGCATACAACTGTCAAGTGAACAGGTATTTTAAAAGCTAAAAACATTCTTAGAGGTTTAGACAGTAGCTATGTATTGTTACTGCTTCTTTGTCATGATTTTTTGTCTACTATTAAAGCTGTCTGAAAATAGGTAGTGGTAATAGAAGGTACAAGATCTCTTAAAATGGAAAAATAGAGGTAGTAATAACAGTAAAATGTCTAGCACAAGAGGACACGCATAACGAAGAGCAGTTAGGTACCTTGTCCCCAGGCAAACCAGAATTTGGAATTTGCCATCCTTTCCAATGTTCCTTGGAGCTGTATTGATGGCATTCACATAATGGCAGAAGGTTTTGCATGACGATCTCTGAAGCAAAAGGGCCTCCTCGTTGTCTCCAATCTGGTCACTGGTTTCAAAATAGGCAACAGCTTTCTCTGTGGTAGGGAGAAAAATCAGAACTCAGTGAGAAGTGCTGAAGTACTCCAGTACAACCAAGATTTACCCTACCCTAACCCAAGGGAGTCCTTGAACAACCTGCCAAGAGCGACTGCATGGTTTATGTATAGACTCCTCTCCCTGAAAACAGTAGGTGGGTGGTGATCTCCAACCTCTGCTACGTGGCTGTGGTCAGCAGATACACTGATGTATGACACGTGTAACATCAAGGAGCCACACCAGTGTCTGTCAATGGTTTCATTGTGATACCATCAGCTTGGATTTTTCACTTTCTCTGAGTAAGTGCTTACCCTCAGGATAAGAATCTCAACCTGTCAGTGTATTTTAAGGGAATAAGCATGACTTAAATTACTGTAACACAGGCCTACAGATAGATATCACCAGAAGATCAGTGCAGCGGTTAGCTCTCAAACAGTTAGAAATCTAAACTTTTCACTCCCTGAGCTTTCCCAACCCTTCTTCCAATATCAATTGCTGTTCTACTCCAGCCTCCAAGCCACTCCAGCGCACTTCCTTTTCTGGGCAGGGAAACAGTTGTTTGAACATTCATCTATGAATATGTGACTAGAACCTGAAGTGCTCTTAAATTTCTGCAGAGATTCACACTTACTCTTTATGTAAAGTTCTGTATTTGTCATCTTCCACTCTGTTTCTCATTCCTTTCAAACAATCTGGATTTTGCTAGGCAGGAATAAACGGCATCAGAATCCCGTGTCTGTACGTAAGTAGCCATTTGGCCCTAATCTTCGCCTCCTTCTACCTCCAAATCACACACCAGCTTACCTATGAAATCCCAGATGAAGACATTCTTATGAAAAATGCGAGCTGATTTGAATCCGTGGTGGAAGACCTGCTCCAGTGCTGCAACCAAGCCATTCTCCCCACACAACAGAATGGTAAGGCTCCCTCTCTGTGGGAAAGGGAGAGTCTGTGAGAACACCATGTCTTGTCATATGCCAACAGGCTTAAAATCCAAAGGTTAACAATCTCTACTAGTCAATTTCCATTTATAACTATATTGACAACCTGCTGTAGACAACAGGTAATGACAAGTAGAAGTACCTCTTTCTCTGGCTTGTGAAAATGTTTCACAATATTGTTCACAGCTTCTCCAATTCCCTCTTGGATCTGTCCCGCATTTGGCTCTGTGAAACCATGGAAAAGACACTAGATGAAGACATCAACTTTAAAACATTTATCAAATTCTCACGATGACACAGCTTGAACTACAGGAATTATTCTGTATCTTCAACAAGAAAGAGTTCAGGTAGTCATTTGTCTTGAGTAAACTCAAGTCATAATTATAAGCAACTAAGGAGCAATCCTGGAATAGTAAAATAAATTGCCATACTTAAAAATGCACAACCCGAGGGTCTGGCTTGATAAATATTTCATTTAGGCTAATCACATCTTGTTCATCACAGACTGCAGCAGTCCTCTGATGAAGAGACATGGGCTGGAAGGTTGTAGGCAAGTCATTTGACTCGCTTCTATGTAACTCATGCCAGAAAACCCTGCACTTATGAATTCCTGATTTGAATCTACCATGAGCCACAAGAAGTAACTGCTTTAGATATGTGACTAGTCATTGTACCAGTGTGAGGAAGTAGAGGCAAGAAGATACTCCTTGCCGATACTTCCAAGAGAAAGTAATCTTCAGTATTAAAACATATGCCCTATTCCTGCTCTGAATTGTTATGCTGTGTGTTTCTGCAACTGAATGACTTCACCTGCTACCATCTCATCTTCTTCTGCAAGTACCCCCAAAAAGTTATCTAGTCACTCACACACACAGAATCACAGAATCATAGAGGTTGAAAGGGATTTGGAGTTCATCTAGTCCAACTCCCTGCTAAAGCAGGCCCTGCACAGGAATGTGCAAGCAAACAACCTGCTGTGATATGAGCACTTGGTATGAAAAGCAAACCTGACGTCAAGCCTGACACCAATTTGTACTGCATCCAAACCAGAACAAACAAAAAGTGTCTCTAAGTCTCAGAAAGTGTAGACAGTTCGTAGAAGATGGATTATTGTGGAGAGAGTAAAAATGCAGTTTTTATTTTCCCAGATCTATCAGCATCACAAAGGAAAGCCACTGAATGATGAAGGATGATGCAGGCCCAGGTGGTGCCCAAATACATGCATTTGAGCACTGGCAGAGACCAGCATGGACTTGTGCCTAGATTCCAATTAAGCATATCTGTGAGATGTGGATCACTGAATGGGGACTTAGTTGGGTTGTGCTGTGGGGCTGCTAGCAGTAGATCTTAGTGCCCATCTGCACAGTCAATAAGTATACAGATATTAGGCTTAATAACATTATCACGGTGGAAAGATAATCAAAATAAATGAAAATGCTCATTGGTGTTGTAGGCTCACAATAAGCTCCACAAGGAGCAATCTTGAGAGAGAGATCCTTCCTCAATGGCAGTCAGCCCTTAAATGGGGTTTAGGAGAGGTGGAGGCAGGCTCCACCCTGGTAACACAGGTGAATTGCCTTCACCTGTGCTCCCATGGCTGACTCATTGCTTGCCTCAGGTGGTCAATCAGAGGTTCAGGC
>JAOWBP010000001.1:54664811-54678357 GCA_028571105.1 Tragopan temminckii | reverse complement strand
CAGGGGGGTTGGAGATTCATGATCCTTGTGGTCCCTTCCAACCCTGGCCATTCTGTGATTCTGTGATTCTGTGATTGCAGAACATTTCCTAAAGCTGTGGTCAGTTGAAGTTAGGTATCTCTGCTGCCTACAGATAAACAGGATTGGGAAACATACAGTAAACTCAGGGGATCTTAAAAAATCCATTACAAACTGCATCACTTTGATTTCATAAAGAAGATACTTGGCTATGATGGCTATATGAAATGCCAATATGATTTATAACTCACTTCTTAATTTGCCTTACTTCAGTGGCTCACAGGCTTTCAATCTCTCTTACCTGATAACTGTGGGTTTTTTTCAGTGTCACAGAGGAGCCACAGATCTGGCACATCTCCAAGCGTGAAAGGGATCCACACAGCACAGAATGATGCTGCCCAGCTCCTCTTCTGCTCTTTGCTTCACACGGTGGGATCTAGCAGAGCAAACACAACATGCCAAACCCAACAATTACAAGTGGCCCTCACAAATAACATAAAGAAAACATTATGAAATTTCCCTTCACCAGCAAATGACCTTTGTCACAACTAATCACAATACAATTATTTCCTCTGAACTTCTATTTATCTTCACTTAGAAAAATTACAGCAGTTTATTGGGCTACAAAATTTCTAACTTTCTTTCATATGTAGCTGATATTACTGCTGTAATTAGGAACGCCATCCAAGCCTACAGGCAGCTGAACAGAACTTCACATGGGAATTTCCCTTGAAAACTGGTATCGTGTTTGGTTAGTTGAAAAGATGATCTGCAGATGGAGATGACTGGTAGGTGAAGAAGAAATGAGGGCGCTCATGAGTAGGTGCATTTTATGTGATCACTGTGCTGTCAGCCCAGCAAAACACGTTTAAGTGCAGAAGACATCAAATTGACTCCAATTTTAAAGACACACTTAGTATTTTTCCAGTTAATCTTCAGATTTCTTTAGACTTTTAAAAAGTATATTGGTTAGCTAATGGATGGTTTGTTAAACCTGTTAACGTCTTCTTCAGCAAATCCCGTGAGGGCAGAATTGCACATAGCTTCACAAATTGCATTCAGCACTTTCTATGGGAATGTCACAGCTGTCGGAAGTTTCCTACACCAGGACAGAACGCTCGTGGTCATGTGCAGCACTCTGACGAGGGAGAGAAGTTAAATGAGCTTTTCCTTTAATCATCAGCTGATTAGATTCATCTTGCTTCCTTCTCTATTTGTCCTCCAAATATCCCATTGTCCTGTAACACCTGTGTCAGGCATTTTTTCATTGACGCTCCTTCTTTGTAGCAGCCCTGGGCTCCCTGCTTCCCTTCTTCATCAGACAATTACACAGGATGAAGTGTGCAGCATGCAGATGAAGTGCTGCAAAAGAAAAGATGCCCTGAACTCATTATTCGGAGAGAGATGTAGCAATGAACTATTTGCAATGCTGGTGGAATAACATATGAAATACATTAAGTGGAACTGACTTCACCATTTTGCATACGATAATAGAAAGTATAAAAGCAATGTCTTCAAAATGATTAAGCTGATTGAAATTATTATACCTTTATTTTGTACCACGTACGTTAATAAGAGTTGTGACAGTGATTTCTAAGTAGATCACAGAGAATGGTGAGCCAACACGCGTGCTTTAAAACTGCAATGTGAAAATTTCAGACTCTGTTGCATAGTCATGAGGCCTGTTACTTGCACATTTAATTTCCTTTAAACACTTCCAGCCCAGTGAGTGACTATAATTATGAGATGAATGTACTGAAGCCTGAGTCATTTTTTTTTACCTCTCTTCTGATTCTAAGGCAGGTAGAAGTGATGATAAGCGTGGTTTTTAAAGAGTCAAACATCTTATTTATTCTGTTGGGCATGAGCTCTCAATTAATTTGAAAGTGTAAATGAATTTACAGCTCGTAATAGATGACAGAAAAACAGTCTTGAAAAACAGATCCAATTTTTTCACTGTGGTGTGCTGCTCCAAACAAACAATGCATTTAATAAGGGCTATGGTGAAAAGCATGTGGCAATGGTCAGCTAACACCCTCATTTACATGCATTTTAACTAAAAACAAAACAAACTTTTAGAAAAACTGAAACAATACTTCATTTCAAAATTTCTTTTTAGTTCCAGGGATTCCAGAAGATTTCCCAATCCTTTATTATTAAAACTCACAGTACTGCCAATAGCCCTTAACAAATGTGACATTTATAGCCATTTTAAAGCCCGTTTGTGCCATTAATACAGGGTGCTGAATGTAAACAGAAATCAGATTTGTGTTCTTCCTTTTCAAATAACTACTCATCCTCAAAGACTATAACACGAGGAGAAAATTTGAAACAGGAAGAAGCAATTTGCACTTTGTTCCAGTTTGACAAAAGCAACACAGACAGCATCAGTTTTGAGCTCCCTTCTCATTAATGTGGGTGGTAACGTGGCAGCAGCTTGCCAAGCAGGGAGGCAGGCAGCAATGTGTACAGCCTGGAGTCCCACATGCGTTCCCATCACAGAGCACAGAGGGGACTTACAGGTCATGTGTAGCCACAGGCAACCAGAAAGGATAATCCCTCACATAAACACTGTCCTTTTATTTTAGTCAGTTCAAAAGTATGTAATCTCCAAAATGTAACATTAAGAGGAATCTGCCTCGTGGCTTGAAGCTTGCAGACATTGCTGCTTTTAGCCCAATTCCAGCGATGCAGGAAGCCATGAAGAGCTGAGGTGGACGGGACAGAGCTGACTGCCCTGTCTGTGCCGCCCGCTCACACAGCATTGACAGTAGCTGCAGGTTTGCCTGCATAAACCGACAGAGGCCATGCAGAGCTGCCCTCCAAAGGGGCGAAAGTGCCTGCACAGCAAACATGTCTTGCATGGAGAGCTCATCACACAGACAGAGCAGAACTGCCTCCCATCTGCTGTCAAAGAGGCAAAAGTGATAACTGATGGTTACTGCATGCTAACACAACTGAAAATCTGTTGAAGCCTGTATATTTCTCAGTTCTCCATTTAGTGCCCCCTCCCACTTACATCCATATTCTGTCAGACCTTTCCTAAAAGGTGCACTTTTCCTCTGTGATGGGAAATTCATTATAGCAATGTTATAGCTTACATTTAGAAAACTCATTGCCTTCACATCAAGAAAAGTTATTCTTTTCCATTTCTTCCATAAAGGCCACGTTTGCTTAGTCTTCATGTACTGAAATCCATTTGGGTTCTGTCTCCAGTTTCCATTTGCTCCTAAGATTTGAAAAGACAAGAGAGAAAGAGAGGGAGAGCTAGAGTACAGCATGACTAGATCTCACTGTTTTCCCTTCTAGGGTGACTTGACAAAGCCATTTGAGTTGTATCTGCTCCCAGTGGAAAGAACAGGCTCTTCTGACTCCCGCATCTAAAGCAGGATTTGGTCCTTGATACTTAGCGGGCTCCACAAGCAATAGATGCTGTGCATGCCTCCCGCACGCGCTACACTTTCACTGGAAGATATAAATCACAGAAAGAGTATTGGCAGCTTAGGGGAAATGAAGGATGCCAGAGCCCCTCGGTGCAGCAGCAAAGCCTAACTCCTGATTTATGGCCCAACGTGCACTCTCACTAAAGCAAGCTTGACAAAAGGCCGTAGGTGGGTGTAAGATCAATTTCTCTCATGGTTAAAGGTAGGCAAGAAGTCATGGTCCCTTGCCAGCTCCCTTTGAAGCAGAAGGGGAGCACAGAGATCATCTCTTCAGGGCACATGAATGCAGAAAGCCAAACCAAGTCAGATCTGCAGAGTCATCAGAGAGCAATTATAGCCTAGGTGTCAGTAGGTGAAATACTCAGGAGCTGCAGCACTGCTGACTGCTGCAGTACTGTGCCAATCCACACTCCAAATGTTTGGGAGCGGACCTGGCAGGAGAGCAGCAAATCCTCTACAGTTGCCTCCTTCAGATAACAGTAACCAACATAAGATGGACATAAATGAAGCATTACAAGGGAATACAAACGCTGTGGAGCTCTGCCATTAGATAAACCAATTCTACTCCTAGTTTCTTAGCAAGACAACCGAACTTCTTGAACATGACTCTTGCTCTTTTGGGACACTGCAGACACCTCCCTATGAGCTTCTGAGGGAGATAAATAGAAAAATCTGCTGCCAGTAAAGGTTAATCTCTAGCTGTGAACACGTGCGAGCCCTGGCTTGGAATGGATTTTCGCCTGGCTGCAAACATTATCCTTTTCTTCCTGCTCATGACATTTTTGTTCTGTGGAATGGCTTTATGGTGCTAGCCCTGTACTGACATCCACCTCATATTATACCCTCTTCCCCTACTACAGAGGCTTCCCTACCATCTTCAAAGCAGGACGCTGAATGTCATCAGCACCCATCTGGATCAGATCTGCTTTAAGGCAAAAAGAACCAAATCAAATACACTGTTCATTTGCATTTTATTTGCAAACCTGCAGAGTGTGCACATCACAAATAATTTCATTCAACCACTCCATGTATTTTTTAAAGCACAGAGGGGAAAAAAAAAAAGAAAAAAAAAAAAGCAAATTCAAATTAGAACACGTAGGAAGATCTTAGGACTCTGGCCTCTGCTTTAACCAGAGAGCTGATTGACTGGAGTGCTGATGGTCTGAGACCTTAAGTGCCTGGCATCAGCACAGAGGGGAATTTATGGCTGAGTTTTGTAATCTGAAAATAAGGTTTACATGAAAAGATTTGAGAAGTCCTTATTGAAAATATTAGCTTAATGAAAGCTAATGCTGTGTTCTTACATTTTACTTCCCTTCTAGTTACGTGTACAGGCACCAAGGAAAAAGCTTTGCTATAGATCAGGCATTTTAGATGATAACTCTCAAATATGAGTTTCATTATTATTATTATTTTAATAGTTCCTCTGGTCCCTCAAATTTCAGAAAAAATAAAAATCTCAATATTTCTGCCTTTTTGTCTATCATCTCATGCACATTAAAAACTAGACCGTAGCCAAAGGACAAATGGTGCTATAGTGGCACCAGCCTCTTGGACAGCTTACCTATGGGTAAGTGAGAGGGCACTGTGTGAAGCTGGGAATTCTACCCTTCGCAATCGAGGAACAACACATCACTGAACAAGCCTCCCTTCAGTAGACATCTTAATTTCTATACAAAATGGTATCTCCCTCACCTTCAAATGTTTTCAAACCAGTCTCCTTCTGCCTCAAGCTGCCCTCCAGAAGTTGAAAGCAGCTCTGAGAAGGTAACAGGGAGAGATGGAGAGGCGGTGAGCAGAACTTGCTCCATGTCCACCACACAGGCCAGCAGTGCCAGCTGAACTTATTCAAAGGAGACATTCTCCATCCAGCCACATCCTTCCCTGCCACACAGGCTTTACACCATCTGCTCAGCAGGCTGGGAGAACTGTTCCTTTTCTTCTCCCCTTACCACTTTCCATTTTTTATTATGTGTGAGAGGGCTGAAGGACAGACACAACACTGGGCCAGCAGGAGCATGCTCAAGGAGACACAGCATCTGGCTCGCTTGCTACTCCACAAGCCTGTACATAGGATAGTCAGAGAATACTATGCTGAACTTGACTGAACAGCCAGCCTTGGGGTCCTGCAATTCACACTGCCCAACTGGGATCAGTCCTTCAACGGTGCTGAATGCTAACAAAACTCAGAGAAACACAGAATATCTTGAGCTGGAAGGGACCCACAAGGATCACTGAATCACAGAATCCTTACAGTTACAAGAGACCTTTAAAGACCATCTAGTCCAGCTCCCCTGCAATGAACAGGGACATCCACAGCTAGATCAGGTTGCACAAGGCCTGATCCAGTCTCACCTTGAAAGTCTCCAGGGATGGGGCAACAACTACATCTCTGGGCAACCTGTTCCTCACCCCTATCATATAGTGATCATACTTTTTTCTTATATCTAACCTAAATCTCCCCTCTTTAAGCTTGAAGCCATTTCCCCTTATTCTATCACAACAGACCCTGCTAAAGAGTCTGTCCCCTTCTTTCCAGTAGCTTCTCTTCAGACACTGAAAGGCTGCTATCAGGTCACCTCACAGCCTTCTCTTCTCCAGGTTGAACAGCTCCAGCTCTCTCAGCCTGTCCTTGTAGGAGAGGTGTTCCATTCTGTGGATCCTTTTTGAGGTCCACATTTTCAGGTCTCTAACAGGTCCACATCTCTCCCGTACTGAGGACTCCACATCTGGATGCAGTACTCCAGCTGAGGTCTCACCACTGCAGAATAGAGGGGCAGGATCACCTCCCTTACCTGCTGGCCACACTTCTTTTGACGCAGCCCAGGATATGGTTGGCTTTTTTGGCTGTGAGGGCACATTGCTGGCTCACACCCAGCTTGCCATCCACCAGTACTGCCAGGTCCTTTTCAGCAGGGCTGTGCTCCATCCTTACACCCCCCAGCTTGTTGTGCTCCATCCTTACATCCCCCCAGTGGATGTTGACTTGACCCAGGTGCAAGATAGGTGCATTCGGATTTGTTGAACCTCATAAGGTTCACTTGCACCCACTGCTCAAGCCTGGCCAGGTCCCTCTGGATAGCATCTTATTCTCCGTATGTCCCCAGCACTTGTTGCCAAACAGCACCACCCAAAATCCAAACGCCATGCCTGCAAGTAGCATCTAAATTCACCTTGAACTCCATCAGCTCAGGGCCGTGCTCACTGCCCTCTGGTGCAGACCCTGTCCCTAACCCCCAGCTGCCCCTCCCCTGACACAGCTCCATGCCGCTCCCTCTGGCCCTGTCGCTGTCACACAGAGCAGAGCTCAGCGCTGCCCTCCGCTCCCTGTGAGAAGCTGCAGCCACCATCAGGCCTCCCCTCAGCTCCTCTGCTCTGTGCTGAGCAAGCCCAGGGCCCTCAGCCACTCCTCCGACGTCGAGGTGAGGCTGCACAGCACAAGCAGCACAGCCCCTTCCTTCGGCCGGTGGCAGTGCTGGGCCTGGTGCACCCCGGAGCACAGCTAGCCCTTTGGGCAGCCAGGGCACGCTGCTGGCTCACATTCAACTTGTAAGCAAGAGCCCAACTCATAAACAGTCTCACGTTCTATGGGCCTTTAGTCTAGTGCTCCCATGGGCTCAAGCACACCAAGTGTCTGTTCTTTACAAGTAAGATTACTGAAGCACCTTGGAGGGGCATAGTAATCTGGGCAAAACTGGAGCTGCTTGTCCTACCATGTCCTGCCTGTTTCCCCACCTCTCCAGGGTTTGGTGTATGGTATCTGTGGGTCATGCTCTTGCATGCTTCCCTTACTCCGGTACTCCCAGCCCCTCTATCTGGCAGCTCTCTGGCTGGCCACAACAGCTGTTTGGTAACAAGCCTACCCAGGAGATGGGGCATTCCTTGTAAAAAGGTATCATCTTAGATTTTTGTTCAACAACGCATCATTGGGATGAGAAGCAGTTCAAGAAGCAGACCCTACTACACGTTTCAACACCAAAACCACGAAGAACCTGAAGATTCTCCCAGCTGAACCTGCGGCCCAAACACAACTCGCAGAGGCCAAAGGTGACCAGCACAGCACGCCAGCCCCGAGACCCACGTGGCGGCCGGACAAGCACCAACCACACAGCCCGGCGGGCGACGGTGGCGCCATTTCGCGTCCCGCGGTACCCGCGGGTGGTGAGGGCGCCCCCTGGCGGCGGGAGGCTCCATCTGCGCGCCGCCTTCGCCCGGCCGCGAGAGGCTCTCCGCCGGTGTGCTCAGTTAGCTCCTCAGTGCCTGTGTTAGGTGCTGGGAATGACGTTTAGAGTGAACTTCCCTTTTTTTTTTTTCCTTCCATATCAAAACTGAACTTTCGTACAACTTTAGACCGTCATCTACTCAGAAAGCGGGTTACAGATTGAGCAGCACAGAAAAGCTTCCATGTGGTACAGATTAGAATGACACTTGTCCCTGTGCAGCGCCATGCAAAACCTACGTGCAGCAGCACACAGCACTGAACTCGGGTTTTCAAAGTCTGAGGTCCGCTCCTACTCCATGAGTGACCTCCAGCAAAATGCCTTCAGGTCACATGCCTTGCTTTCCTCACCTTTCAGGCAGGGGTAACACAACCCATTGTGAAGCACCTTCAGAGTGCTTGCAGTGGCAGGTGTTTGTTTTAGCAGATGCCACGCTTCCCACTGCGACTGATCCAAGCAAAGCATGGAAGGGCTTGAGCCAGAATTCTGCCTCCTGCTCTCACTGCACTGCTCTCCATGGCGAGTCCTGTCTTCCCATTGTTCCAAGAGCAGCAACGCTCCTCCACAGCTGCAGTCCTCCATCAGGTTACCTGCTTCACAGGAGAACTCTACATTGAAACTGCTACTGAACGCCGAGTTACCCCGACACATCAGCAGGCACAGGAGTGCAGCAGCAGGGTAACAAAGTCATTATTTGGAAAAAGGTGGGCATGGCAGGGAGTGGGATACACGCTGATTTTACATGCATCCATAGCAGATCATGCATGTCCAAAACAGATGGTGTTGCGCTAAAAATCACTGGTGGAGTCACGCAGTCTGTGCAGAGCTTCCACTGGAACAATTTGTTTCTATGCGAACTTCTGGATATCATTTTGCTTAATTTATAGTAAAAAGTCGGCACATCATCAGGATGAAATCAAGATTTTTCCACTTAAGTCCAGAATCGTCTCTTGCAGTACACCACTAAGCTTAAGGCTTTCTCCATTGTCAGGGAATAGACTCATCTTCTAAGCACAGTTACTCATTGCCAGCTCCTGCCTTAGACCATGCTCCCTCCAGACTGCTGGAGCTCATCCAGCTGACTCCGCCTGTCGTGGGAAGAAACACCACAGGCTCCAGCTTCAGCACAGGAGCGCTCGTTTCTTCCAGTGCCTCAGCTGGATCTGGAGAGGGATGTTCCCACGTGCTGTCAGCACTTCACTCTGAATGCCGTTGCTTCCACTAGCTTTGCTGGATGCCTGGGAGCTGTCAGACAGCAACCCTCTAGACAACACCAGCCAGCACCACCCATTTCCAGAAAGGGAATGGCTGTTACACAGCACAGTGCCCAGAGACAGATGGAGAATTCTGTCGAGGCAGCTACCTACCACAATAAGCACTGTATCCTTCCCCTGCTCTGCTCCTCTTCCTAAATTAAATAGAAAATGACCTGTTGCAAAGAAGAGAGTTGTCTCCCTCCCCTCCTCCAAAAAAGCAAGCTTTGAAGTCTTGTTCAAATAGACAAATGAATGCATGGGCTGGTTCAAACACTAAGCTTAATTAAGTGGACAGTTAAATAAAAAGGAGTTCATTTTCTAAATAAGTCTAAATTTATTCATTACCCTAGTAAAAAAAGTTTGGATTACAAGTGTCTGAACAGTATAAAAGTACAAAACAGGTTCCATAGATTTCTAATACATTAATACAAAGTGCATGACTACATACAGTTCATTCTGCATTACTACCAGGAATGGAACAGGTGGGAGGGAGTGGGGGAAGCAGTTGGCAGTTGAAATCTAGCAATAAATAAATAAATACAGAAGAAGAGATGATCCATATCAGAGCACAACCTACCATCAGTACTGCAGCCTCGGGTGTACAGAATTACTGATGCTGAAAACACAAACTCCAATAAAGGCAGGTGTCTGCAAAAATAGCTAGTACTCTTGCTCAAGTCCTTATCAGACATTACCAACCTAGTTAGGCAGTTATACAAGTATCCACTCATTTGGTTGCAGATGAAAAGCAAGGCATGTAGCTTTGTCTTCCCTTCAGAATCTTAGGGAGCTTAGAAAAAAAAAAAAAACAACACAATAAAAGAGCAATGAAAGCTATAAGACATAAGGCTGTGATAAGTCAAAGCCTTCTTCTGATGTCCTCTCCTCAGAGGCTGGACTACCCAACAGAAGGGAGAAAGGAAAAAACAGCTTTGAGGATGGAGGCTCCTCTTAAATCCTGCATATCCTTTCCTACCTATATTTTCATTTGCTAACTATTCCCATTTCAGGAAGTGAGATTACACAGAAATCCAGTCCTAAGCCCTACCCACCAAAGTTTTATACGGATGACTCGCACAACAAGGAAAGCTTGTAGCATCCATTGCAGAACATCCCAGAAAGAGTAAAAAGAAAAATCCCTTCCCTCCCCCCAAAGCAAACAAACAAAGCATAATTCTCAAGTTACACAAATTAAACCTTCATAAAGGAACGTGAATCAATAGGGAACTAAAACTGCAGCACACTCCTCCAGGAAGCTGCTATCACCCTAAAGGCAAAGTGGAGTTTGAAGGAACATCGCACTGGTTTGCACACAAGTTCAGCTGGGAATCTGTGGAGGAAACAGTATCTTTCGATCATGTATGCAAACAGAGCTGCCTCTATTCAGCACAGCACCAATCCTAATAGAAGTCCAGTATTTACAAAAGCCTTGATCTGCTGGTGAGAAGCTGTGGGGCTCCAAAACAAGCACTATGAATCCAAAACCACAGGTTGGAATCAGATTGTGTCCCCAGACCTGAGCCTAACTTGCTTAGCAAGTGGTTTGGTCTTAAGTCAAGCCTGAAACCAGCAAGAAGGCTTTTTTGTGGTCGCATTTTAGCTGCACTGGGCCAAGAGACATAGCCGTTATCTGGTTATGGCCATCGTCTACACCTAACTTGGGCATTGGGTTGTTTTCTTGGTCCTCCTCTAATCACCAGTCAGTTACTACACAAAGCCCAGAGGGTCTGCTGCTAGGTTAAAAACAAACAAAAAAAGTCTCCCATCCATTTCACTGTGTTCAGTTCTCAGGCAACTCCTCCTCTTCCCTTCCTAGCCAAGAAGGGAAGTGCTCCTAACCCTTCCCTAAGAGCATCTGCTGTTGGGAGGCTTTTTCAGATAACTATCACTTACAGTAGAGATGTCTGCAGTTAACAGTCTGTCACATATCTGTCTTTCTTACAACGTCAGTAGTATAGGGTGAGGTCTCCACACCTTCAAAATATATATATTTATACAACTAGAGAGGTGACAACATTTATATGTATTAGCTCATCTCATACATGTTTAAGAATGAAATATTTTCTTCAGGATTTAAGGGAGGTTACCAACCAACTTAAAAAAATAAAAACCCTTACAACCACCGTTTCTTTCAATACAGAAAGATGAACTACATACACTTTAATATACAAAACCCCATCCTCAAGTTCACTTGTGAAGGGAGTGGGAGGGAAAGATAAGAGGGACAACCTTGCAGCAGCATTCAGCTTCACTAAGTGTTCCATAGCATCTTAAATATTATGTACAGTCTTTCTGAAAGGATACAAACTAGCTTCAGAGTTTGTGGAATTGTAGCAGTAAAACCCAAAACAATTCTAGGGAATAGTCTTTTGGCAGCATAGCAGGTGTCCAATGTGAACAGAGTCACTTTTCTAGTATTTTTCCAGAGAGTAAGAGGATCTGTATAACTGTCTGCAGCTCTCCAATGAAGTCACCACTCCTCTTGGGTAGAGACTGCTGGAGATTGTGGTCCTTCTTGTTCTGGCTTCTCAGTGGCAGACTTTTTATTGCTACAGCAAGGTTTGAAGAGATGAGTGTCTATGAGGACTTCCCCAAAACGCCCTTTGTAAATAATTCCACAGCAGACCTTTTGCCTGAAAGAAGTAGCAAGAAGAGATGCAGATAGTTTGTGACACTGATTCTTTGAGTCTCAACATTGTTTGGCTATGACAGGAGGGACAGGGCTGTCCAGAGAGAGAAAGCAAATCAATGTCTAAATCCACATCATAATTTTGGGGAAGAAAAACCAAAACAAAAAGACCACCACTAACAACAAAAACCAATTAAACAAATAAAACCATACACACAAAAAAACATACACAAAAAAATGTCTACACAAAACTAAGTCTCCCATTTTGTTCCCAGAGAAATTTCAGCTACACAGCTATCTAGGCTAAGCTAACCTTGACAACAAGGCATTTAAAAACACTATTTGAGAGGAGGCAGCAAAGTCACAACGATTCCAGCACAGCAATTAGCTAAACAAGGAATTAGTGTGTCACAACACGTAATAAAACAAACCCATCAGCTCCAAGAAAATCTTGTGCTTTTCCTCTCAATTTTTTTTTTTTTTTAAATGACCACCATCACAAATCAACCAAATTCAATGCTATGTTTTGCTGCCAAGCTAGGAGTAATCTATGTACATGGTAACATGTTGCATCTACAGAGCATAGTTTTAAGACAAGACAATGACACTCGGAATATTGTTCGTTACTCCCAAAAATGTAAGAACATCTCTCCAGATAGTACGTTATTGTTAAGGAACTGAAGGGAGATAGGGGAAAAAGTCATGAATACACAGTGTTCCTTTCCAGTAAGATAGACACTGTAGAATACTTAGTGTCTTAAATGATATCTCTAACACAAGTTCAGCAGCAGCAGCACCCTGCAAGCTCCTGAGGAAGCAGCCTTGATCGCTGACTATGAAACAAACTGCTGTCTGTACAGAGCACACCTTCTGTTTCATTTTACCTTTTCCAATATGTGAGATCTAGAAAGGAAAAAACCGGTGTTCTGCTGGACCCAGCACTCATCTCTGTGTCAGAGCCCTCGTCAGACTGGTTGCTGTAGCAGGGGGATTGAGCTGGGGAGGCACTTGAAGTGGTGCTGTGGGCATCAGAGTCTGCAGGGTGGGGGGGAAGAATAAATGCAAGAATTAAGACATGCATCAACTCATCCTTTTCCTCACTTCAAAAGGTCACATGCAGATGGGAACCAAAGAGAAAGACTTCCGTAATTAACAAGAAAAGCCTAATAGTAACCCATTTTTCTTGCCCCTGCCTACTTCAAAAGATCCTTGAAAGAACATCTGTCATCATTTGGGAGACTGGAGCAAGTCCCTGTGTGTGAAGGACTGCAAAGAGGTTCAGGGTCAGAGTCCCTTGCTCTCAAATGCAGCCTGTGCAGCATGCTACACTTTAGACACGATCCTGGTTCCTCTCTGTAATCACTGAAACACTGTTGAAGCTTGTCAGGACCTTTACTTCAGATACAGCCCTTCATTGCAAATCTCCTTTCTTACTCATTAAATTGAAATCCTGCAAAGCTCTTCTGATTAGAGCAATGGATTAGGTAGTATAAAGCTCTAGCTGGGACAAAACTGTAAGTAATCAACTTCAGGTATGCAGATGCACATCTAAATAGAGATACTGCTAGCTTCCTTTTTAATTGTCTCTACCACCTACAGTAACACAATTAATAAGAATTAACTATTGCATGTTGGATGAGTAGATAAAAGCTCCTTGGATCAAGGCCTTCAGTGGTTCTTCTGAGAGCACCTTCCTTCAGGTCAGATAGAATGATGGAAAGCAGAGAAGATCAAGACAGCAACAGTTAAGAAGCTAAAAGGTTGGCTTTAGAGGAAAAAAACTAGATTGCTGACATATATTTAGAGTGTTACTGACAGATAGCTTTGTGGGAAAGATATGAATCCATATCTATTTGAGAGTCTAAGTGCTAGCAGAAAGAAATCACCGAGACTGGCAGAAGTGGTAAGGAAACTGTACAGAGGAACATGGCAGGAATTTACGGAGTATGTGTGCATGCTGGGGGGGGGGGGGGCAAAGGG
>JAOWBP010000001.1:54653505-54664711 GCA_028571105.1 Tragopan temminckii | reverse complement strand
AGCAGCGGGGACAAAGGGGCAGAACATAGACAGGCTAAATAGAAAGCCCAGGTTGAAAACATACATAAAGACAAAGATTGATATCAGCAGAGCAGCCTTTCTTAAGAGAACTTAAAACTATCATAGCATGTTAATGAGAACAGGGGGAAAGATCTTTCAGCTTCATTGAGGGCTTTGCCCAAGAAGTTCTTCCAAGAGATGTGTCATTTAAGCGTGAGATATAAGCTGCAATTGCCTACTCCTTCCAGCCCTGCTTCTAGCCCTCTCCTTGTCACTTCTCCTGACACAACCAGCCCCCTTCAGACACTCATCCTGCACACAATCTCCCCTTTCATTCTACCCCCTCCCCAAGCACACTGAGAACAAGAGGTTACAGGAACAGAGAAAGCCTAAATGTGTGAGAGCACAACTGAATCTGGGAGGTAACTCAACACGGTCACTTAGCAGTAAGTTATTTTAGGGGAAGCCAGCGTTTATAATCAAAATCTGTTTGGATCTACTTACTATGCCGCTTGAATTCTTTTTGCAGCTTGCTGATTTGATTGCTCTTTATTCTGTTTCCAGAGAGAGTTTTCATTTTCTTTGGTTTCAGTGTTGTTTTCAGACTGGGTCCAGCCCTGGCATCTACCACCTACAAGACAGAAAATGCACACAGTGATCTTGAATTATGCCCAGATACAGCCTTTGTCAAGAAGTCTGCACTTATTTAGCTGAAGGTGCTCACAGAATCATTATGGTTGGACTGGATGATCTTAGAGGTCTTTTCCAACACCAGCCCATTCCCACCCTGCCCACATCCCTCAATGCCACATTCACACAGTTACTGAACACCTCCAGGAATGGTGACTCCACCACCACCCTGGGCAGTTACGCTCTGAGAAGAAATGTTTCCTAATATCCATCCTGAACCTCTCCTGTTGCAACTTAAAGCCATTTCCTCTTGTCCTAGGGTTGTTACCTGGGAGAAGAGGCCAACCCCACCTCACTACAACCTCCTTCCAGGGTGTTGTAGAAATGCTCAAAAACAGTCTAGTTAAACCAAAGCAGTTCTGCGTACTCACACTTACATTTCACTTAAATCTGGTTTATAAGAGGCTGAATTTGCAGGAAAAGGCGGCAAACCAGTTTCAAAAGCACATTCAACTAAACTTACACCTTCTTCCTATTTTGACAGATTCAGTTGAATAGGCAATGGTTGTTTACGTCTATAGAAGCTCAATCAAAAGAATGACAACTAAGCATTTACCCTAGAGATTGGTTTTGTTGTTTTAAATCATCAATTAAACTTCTTAATAAAGCTAGAGCTAGTAACAATCACAGTTCTGGATCCTGTTCTCACCAAGGCTTCCTTTATAAATATTATTACATACACAAAGAATCCTGATCATCTTACCAGCCCTAGGCCCAAAATGAATTAGATCAAAACAGAACGTATGAGCAGGAATAGCTGCAAGATATTAGTCTTTAATTATCCGATTAAACCACATTGATTTGTGCGCTGCTCGGAGTAAGTCACCTTGCTTGTTCAAGCTATTAAAAAGAAGTGACCAGTTTTGGACAGAGGCCAAATCTGTAATGTTTTGAGCGTCATAAGAAACTCCTGGACAAAGTTATGAGATTGTAAAAACAAGGAATTACAAGGTAGGTTGGTCTGTGACTCCATCAATGGCTTGCACCATCACAATTTGCACATAAGTCTAACAAAGACAAGAAATACTCCAGGCAAGTTTTAGAAGTGTTGGGATTAGGGAGGGAAGGCATGTGGGAAATAGCAACCCCTAAACTCTTTCCAGTGTCTCCCCTTCTGATGTAGGATGGACTGAAATAGAAGGCAAGTAAATTAGGGGCAGGGAAGAAATAGATAAATTAACTAACGTGATTCCAGTTTTTTTTGGATCCTGCTGGCAATTTTTTCCATCTTTTCACCAAAAGGACACAGGCATTGCAAATGTCTCCTGAGCGGGCCTCGTGGAGCCTGGTAAAAATGAAAAGCAAAAATCACTTTATAACAGTTAATAAAAACAGTCATGCAATAATAGTGTCAGAAGCACAAGGGAAAAGGTTCATTCTCAAGTTCTGATTTTCAGGCATGACAATTAGTCTGGAGTGCTTCATCAGTGCCATTTGAAGACCACGTCTCACTTTCAGAAAAACATTACTCCATGTAGAAATAAAAGGCACTGTAATTTGCCACCAGAAGGAGGCTAAGAAAACCCAGCCCCATTACCTTCTGTTGTTTATGTTTTGTTTGCCTTGTTTTCTTTTAAACCACAGCTTCAGTGATTGGATTGATTTGATTGGAGAGGGAGAAGGAATAATCCTATTCCTTGAGTGTAAGCAGGGAACAAAACTCTGAGACCTGACAAAAGCTTATTCAGCTCTTAGCTTTCTCACAGAGTTTCAAGGATGAGTAACAAATACCATCCAACACACTGCTGCATACATGCAGGATAGAGTTTCGGAAACAGCAGTCACTGGAACGACAGCAATACTTGCTTCCTTCCAACAAGCTTTCTTCAGAAATCATTTCTACAGCTAATCCACACTAAAGGGGACACACAGTCGGGTTTTCCAGCTGTTCAAATGAGAGGACTTTGAAGCATGTATAGATGAATGGGGCAGGCTCAGATAAGCCCTTATTTGTTCAGAGTTAAGACTGCATTTTTCACCTTGGTAAACATATTTCAGATAGCACAAGACCAAAAGCCCCAGTATTCTGCAAGCTTCTTTACTGCTGTTTATATATATAAAAAAAAAAGCAATGGGCCTTCACAGTCTTTCCAGTGCCAAGGGCAGCAGCCAAGAATTACGACAGCAAAAACTGTCAGCATCAGATTTATGAACAAAAATCCACGGTCAATACAAAGCGCTGTAAAACCATACATGAAAGGCGTGTTTCTAGAAAGGGGGCTGGGGGAGAAGAAGGAAGGAGGCAAGGTAAAAGACTCACAAAGACTGCAAAGATTTGCACACGTGAAGTTAAAAGCTTGAGGCAAGAGAAGCAATACTGATAAAACACATACAGTTTTTAACAGTGCATATAAGTTCAACTTTGGCCTAAGATATTGATGAGAGTCAATCCGATGAGACTGGAAGGAAAAAAACTAAAGATAATGATATATTTTTCCTGGGAAAATAATTTTGAGGAAAACTACAGCAGCTGCTCTTTATTTTGAAATTTTAGTGAGGTAATCATAAGAATTTGCCTCGTTGACAAAACATACATATTTAGACAAAACTGCAAAGTTTCAAAAAGCAAAAAGGCCACAGCAGCTGGTACAAGAAATCACTGCTATTTAGTTGTTTGGAAGCATCAGTAACAAAAACATTAGGCACAGCTTTGATTAATTGGAAAGTGGATTGATTAATTCTCACTGTTCATCAGAACGGTCTCCAATGAGAAGTTTTAATAACACATCAATAAGCCTCATCAGAACAAAGCACCAATAGCCAAAACAAGGTACAAGCTTTATCTAATGTCCTCGAATCTCCAGAATAACCAGAAGACTCCACAGATCTGTGCCTCCTTCCACCTTGTGCAGGGATTTACACCTCTAAGGATCAACAACTAAGTCACTGCACATGCTGTGAGGGTGAAGAAGAATTGGCCAGAGCCTTCAATGCTGTCATCTGCTGCAGCTCACATGAGCAGCCAGAGCGGGCTAATAACCCAGCAATGCCACACACAGCAGAGGAACCAGTCCTACAGTGGGACAGTCACAAGGAGGCTGGGGCTTTCCCCCACCACCAACCCAAGCCAACCACATCTGACAGTGCATCAGATGTGCAACTCGGAGATCAACACCGTGAGAGATGCAGAGTTTACTGAAAGAAGAGCCTTACCCAAAACAGTTTTGGAAATCCTTTTCGTAGCGTTTACTGTCAGTGAAACGAGAGCTGGAAGACTTAGCTCTGCAAATACAGCAGCCCTCTATACTCCGGTACATCTTCGGTTTGTGAAAGCCAAACATTTTTTCCTCCCAGCTGTAGCCTGCTGAAACAAACAGGAACTGGTGTTACTTATCACTTTTTAGATACTGAAAGAAAAACCTGCGTGATTCACTGGGTAAACCAACACTGAGCTGTAATTCAGGACAGGTAAGAGCACTGTCCTAATCTTGTATTGCTTCCGAAGAGCAGATGCACCTAATCCACACCTTATTATCTTACTGAAGAGTGAACAACAGCTGGGATATCAAGCAATATCCATCATGACTGCACAGTTCTCCAAGGGCACACCCACAGCAGCAGCATAACCCAGAGGTGCAGATGCACTGCAGGAAAGCAGTACTCATTTCAGCAGCCAAGCAAGCTGCAGGACAAGCCGTGCCAACCCACCCCAGCCCCAGGTCACAGCAACCAGGCTGTCATCATCAGCCACCCTCACTGCAAACTAGCCGTACTGAAAGCGAGTAGGAGTCACTTCAAACGAGCTGCAGCCATGCCTCCAGGCTGTGGGGCAGACATACCTGAAAAGCTGCTCTAAGAGCGGCAGGGTGGAGCCCCCCAGCCCTCAACAGAGCACAGCACTGGGAAGCTCTTCCTGACAGCCAGGCCCAGACAAGCAGCCTCCACAGCAGCAAAAGCTGTTACCTACACACGCTTCCATAAAGCGCACCCCACTGCCCAGCCCTCGGAAAGGTCTCCCCACCCCCAGCCCACGGTACTCCACAGTGCATCATGCCTTCAGGCCCAGCCTGAGAGACAACCAGAGGGCACGCAGGTCCCACAGAGCATTAAGTGAAGTGGGTGCTTTCTTGGTGTGGGGGCCAGGATGTGCACAAAGGCTTTGCTAGCCACGTGGGTTGCACAGAGCCCATGTCATGGCCACACAAGGACTGCTCCAAGAAGGGCTCTGTTTGAACACTGTGGCTTGCCCAGCCAACGCCATAGCAAGGCCTCTGACACTTGTCATCCAACACATGCAAACTGCTCAGAGGGGACAGCCCACTAGTGACAGGAAGCTCCCTGAGAACAGGCTTTCACTGCTGAGAACTTCTGCTTTTAAGAACTGAAAGGAGACAGAGCCATGCAAATAACACAGTTTTCTCCCTTCCTCTAACAAAACCGTCAAGTCTCAAGTCTCATAGAAGCTAACAACAACACAACTTATCTCCACCACATCTATTGAGAAGTCTGGTGGCTCGAGGAGGGCTTTCTGGAGAGCATCTCCATCACATGTGGGAGTATCTGGTCAGTGAGAACTCCCAGCCAACTTGCAGGCCCAGGGACTGCCGTGCTCCAGTAAACCCAGCTTAGTCACTGGGAAATGCAAGCAGCACATGGTCTGTCCCCAAATCTTCACCCACAGCAGTGCAAGCGGAAGACTTGCATGCTTCCATGAAATGACTACACTTAGCTTACCAATAGACAGGTGCTACCCATATGGATAAATAACCTGTGTGTTTTTGCAGGATCACACCAAGTCAGTGAATCAACCATCCAGGCCTGAACACGGTCCTCCACATGGACTAATTCCAGCAATACCTCCAACCCCGCAGGGGAAGATGAGGACATATGGACACTGCAAGACAAATGTCCAAGACTCCCAGGCAGCAAAGGACAGCAGAAATTTGGAGAGAAAAATACACTCATTGTGCCCAAACCCCTCACAAAGAAAAGGTAAGGGACATGCACAAACTGAATACTGAGAGAGAAAGATGGAGGGGATGTTCTCCCTTTCAACCAAGGCTAACACAGCTGTTTGGCACACATTTGAAGCACTGTACTCCTTTGTGCACGTTTGCAGCACACCTCAAGCCAGGTTCTCCCAAGGATAACTATCACACATAGCCAGCAGCATCACTCCAAATGCTTCCTATGAGACTCTCTGCTCCCTTTATTAGCACAGCACTGGCCAGGAGATCCAGTTAGTACCCCTGGACTATCACGACAAATAAAGGAGTGTCTAGGCAGACACTTAAGAGTATGTACCTTGTTTCTCAGCATGCAGCATTGCCCTTCAGACAGATGCCTCTCAGGGATACCACGTTTAACAAGCCTCTGAAGATCCAACAGCACAGCACCTTCACTGGGGAATTTCTAGCTACCAAACAGTGGCTTTAGATTATGTGACTACCTTAGCCTGCAGTCTGGTGCTTTTCTTTAGAAAGACGAGATAACGGCAGACAAAAGGTTCATGAGAACTACAAAACTTAAGTAGCAAGAGCATCTTGATTGTTACAGGGCAAGACACAGTACTGATCTCAGCTATTTGATTCATTTTCTAACCCAGTTTCTCCCAGAAATCCAGACACTGATGAGACGATCTCTGCCACCAGCTGGTATTTATATCACAGTAGAAATAAGATGCATGTTTTACAATTAATGTTCTGGCAAAGGCTGGCATCAGACATATATATTCTGAAAATATTTTGTTTTGCATCACTGCTGCCATTCTCACAGGGGCAGCCTTTCAATACAGTCTTTCAATAGAAAGGAAACTAGTGCCATCTGTTTCCCACTTGATGAACGGTCAGCAACGGTATTACCATATATCATGCCTGAATGGGGAAAAGCTAGTAGCAAAACCACAAGTAGAACACATTTCTCTGACAAGTGCAGTTGTAAATGGAAGGCGTCAGTCCAGTTCCACATTTAATCCTAACCGGTGGCCATTTGACCATTATACACTAAATATTGTCAGCTGCAGAGCTCAACAGTTAATGCAGACTGCATTTAAGTCTACAAGTACTTACCAACACTGCTAAACTTAAAGTGCTCCATCTCAACTTTCATTCTAAACCATAATTGTCTGTCTAGTGCTGGAGTTGGTATTATTTCACTATAGTCTTAGGTGTAGTTAGGACACGTGACTGGGCCATTTAAAAGGTTTAACTGAAAGCTTTGTAATGTAGATAGATCTCAAATTAGAATCAGGGAGTTAGATCTTCCAGTTGGTGTAACACAGGCTAGCTTTCCTGCTACTGTAATGCATGAATCTCAGCTGTGGAAGCTTAACCACGTGAAATTTGGGACAGATAAAAAAAAGCCAGGTGGGACTGCAGCTCCATAAAAGTAAAAAGCATCACACAAGATAGTTTTGCCAAATTTAAACGAGGTATCTTAAATATATGAAGTCTTTCAAATTAGCAGCTGTGCAGAAATAAAAGGGACCACTCACCACTAACAAACAAACGTACACACAAACCCAAAAAACAGAAAACCTAGTGGGGCACATTTATCAGTCTGCACAACTGGAGATGTACCTGCACTGCGTAGGGAATGCTACTCCCTCAAGTCAGAGAAAAAGCAATCCTCATCCCTGGTCCCCCTGTGGACAGAGAAGCTGTTGTCCCCCCAAGTCCTCCATTAGCAACTGGAATGGAAGGAACAAGTTCTCCATACCTCTGCCCTGACATTTTAGGAAAAGCAGAAAGCTCAGAGTCAAGCAGAGTAGGCGGGGAAGAAAAACACACCCTGCTTATTACGTTTGAGAAGGGCTGGTACAAAGCAGCATGCATCGTGTGCGTGTGAGAATTCTTTCATGCTTTTGTTGCCTGTCAGGACTAGAAATTGGGACTCAGTTTTCTTTGCAAAACTTAATTTGATGATCTAAATTAAAAGGTATTGCTTCAGATGCTCATTAAGATTTCAAGTCAAGGAAGAACTTCTGAACTTTTCAGATTAAGAAAAGCTGAGCCGCTTTCATTTGCCTTCCCAGATTCCTCCGCATTCTTCTTGATCACCCAAGAAGAATGAGAAATCTGTAATAACAGAGAGGAAGGAATTCCTAGAAGGCAGGCACGTCTCCCTTTGTAACACAATTATCAAGCCACTCATAAGGAATGCGCTCACCTGCTTCTCATGAAGCTGAAAGAAAACACTCCCCCACATTACAGGAGAGCCAAAGGATGCCAGTCTGACTACTCCACACCTCTCCCTTCTCCTGTCTCCTCACTGTGGCCTGGATCATTCATTCTCTGTGCAACCCAAAGCTCCCAGCACCTTGAAATACAGAAAGGCTACACGTACTCTGGCTTCTGTGTCAACAAGTGCATACATCCAGGCACATGTACACACACAAGTAACACTTCCAGAACAGCCTAGGGTGCCTTCTCTTCCTCTGTCTGCCCAAAACTTTACTGGAAGGAAAGCGGCATTTGGCCACAGCTACAATCCAGGCACACCAGAATGAAGCAGCATCCCTGCAGAGTTCTAACTTGATAAGCTCAGCTAAATCAGTGAGCCAACTCTTACGCCGGTCCTGCCTGCAGCTACCACTGTGCAGCAGTGAGATCTCAGCATAACAGATGCAACTGGCAGAGACTTTCAGACCGCACTGAAATTAAACCAGACATTGCTTTTCCTTGTTCAAGACTCCCACAGTACTCAAGCCAGGTCACAGCCACCCTGAATGAAACCGTCGGTAGCCAAGCTGCAGAGGAGCCTGCTGACCTGCTGATCTTCTACGGGAAATGCAAACCCAATCCATTTACACAAAGAAAAAGAGTGAAAGGCCGAGGTATTGGGCGTTCCTGCACGCTGCTATGCAGTTACCGCTCCAGAAGGGATTGGCCAAAGCGTGAAAACAATAATCAGTAAGATTTGCATAAGGAAAAAAGAAATCCCAAACCTGTCCCACCTGCAGACATTCCATTTCTAAAGAGGACTTCCCCCCCTTGAAACTCCTATTGCAAAACTAAAACCACACAGCCTAAGCAGGAGCCCTGCGAGGAAAACCTGAGCTGCTCGATGAGTTCTGTCTGTGATGCTTATCTGGGTGCTCTGCAGCTGTTAGACGCTGCCAGCAACCACCTGCTGCTGGAAGAGCATCATGGACACTTGGATCACAAGACACTAAACAGGTTTTATTATTAGAAGGTTAGAACGTCTGATGAAGACTGCAACAGAAGTAGTAGCAGGATAGTGAAATCACTTCACCTAAGACACTTCCATGTCTTTAAGCGGTACCAGCAGTCATTTCATGCAGACTTTGGACAGAGCACGTTCTACAGAAGTCCACAAGCCCATGAAATGGAGCCCCACCCCTACGTTCTGCTGAGCCACTGCTCCCAGCCTGGGCCGAGGGGCTGCCTGCCTTCTGCTGGACAGCCCCAGATGGGCAGCTCCAAGACACAGCAGGCTCAGAAACGAAGCTGCACGCATCGCTCACCCCAGAGATTTAAGAGAAGCCGTCTTGAGAATCAGTGCAAAGCACTTCAGCGGCACTGCTGTTCCACACAAGGAAGGCAAACCACGGCAGCTCTAACGCTGTTCATCCTAATCTGGGTGAACGCTCCAGCACTCTTCACATCTTTTTCTCCTAAGCAGAGAGCAGTGCTTTCTTCTGACAGGGGGAGCCGCACACAGCCACGTGCTCCCACAGATCCCCCCGGCTGGGAGAGAAGCTGGGAGGGGAGCTGGGAGGAACTTTTCCCACGGGCCGAGGAGCTCACTGCCTGCTTCCCGCAGGAGCACAACGCCGCAAGCCCAGAGGTGCGTCCGAATACCCCACGGCCGCAGCTCACCGCAGAGCCCGGAACGCTCGGCCGCCCCCAAGGATTTGCCGGCACAAAGCCCTCCAGCGCAGCGCCCGCTCCGGGACTCGCGGCATCTCTTTAGTTTAAGAAAATCGCGGACCGCACAGCGAGCCGGCTCCGCCGACAAGGGGCTTTCCGCAGCACGTGCGCCGTGCGGGGCTGACAGCCCCACCTCGGGCTGCGAGCACGTGGTGTCCGTGCCCGAGCGCACGGCTCAGCCTCCGCCGCAGCGGCGGCCGTGAGCCGCAGCCCCGCCGACCCGACACGCGCGTGCCGCGGGCACTCGGCGCGGCAACAGCCGGCTTTTAAGGGATCGCGGAGCCGAGCGCTCAACGCGGGCCGGGGGCGCGGCGGCGAGCCCTTTAAATCCCGCCGTCGCACGCACTCGCGCCAAGGGAAACGGCAACTTCGCGCTCGTGCGAGAAGAAAAGCGAAGCCGGGTCGGAAAACGCAGAGGACGGAGGAACCGACGGCGCCGAAGAGCGGGCTGGGGGCCGCTTTCCGCCCCGCACCGCGTGGCACCGCGCGGGGCAGCGCCGCGCTCGGGGTTTGTGCCGCCTGCTGGTCACCGCCCGGCCCGCGCTGGGAGCGGGCGGTGCGAGGTGTTTGTGCCCAACTCGCGCCGAGCTGCGATCGGTAACAAGAAGCAGGGAACGGTGAGCGCCTGTTCCCCACGTGGTGATTTATTTTTTTTTAATTTTTTAAAATTTCTTTATTATTACCGTTCTGAGTGAAACTCTTATCTGTTCCAGGTTTCGGCTTGCAAATACAGTGCTACCAGTGTGAGGAGTTCCAGCTAAACAATGACTGTTCTTCTCCGGAGTTCATTGTGAATTGTACAGTGAACGTTCAAGATATGTGTCAGAAAGAAGTAATGGAGAAAAGTTTTGGTAAGGATTTAATAATTCAGCTCCTGTTTGTGTTGGGGAGCATTTGTTGCTTCTTGCTCCACCCATCCATAGTCTGCAGCTCCAGATGAGTTTCACAGTCCCACCAACAGGGACTCCGCGTTTGATTTTTCGCACTTCTGATTGACTTTGTGACTCGGTAGTTAATATTTTCCCTTTAAAACTGGTGTAAAAACTGAAGGATGTAAGCCACGTGTTGGTAATGCTGTTAATACACAGTCTTTGGGGTCTCAGATCTAGTTTCCCCGCGTTGGGAAATTAATAACAAGTTAGTTTAATCTCATTACAGTTAATTACATGGGTTATTTTTCCCCAAGAGAAAGAAGAGAGCATTAAATTAGTAATTCCCTCCTTTCTTTTATTTACTTTAGCAATTCATATAGTCTGAAGGTTTGCCCTGACTTCTTTGCTTTCATCCATAGAAGAAAACATCAGGCTAAGGGGGGAGAAGTATATTGTGAATGCTTTTTTGGTGTTTGGGGTGCAATGGGAGGGCACAAATGTTTGCACAATATTTGCCGTACTCATTTTTGAAGTCTAAGAATGTTTTTGCCCTTACTGTAATTAATACTGAGCTAGCATATTTGGAGATGAATTTGTTCACAAGGAAACCAGCTGCAGTTCTGCTTTGTAACCCTACTGTCTCTTGAGATATGCCATAATTTGCTTGTTTTTCAAGTTCCTCCTTGTGGAAGGAATCTGAGAACCCTCTTGGTTTTCAGAACACCATGTTGCTCGGTAGCCCTTCACAGGTGTAGAAGACTGCAGCTTGATTAGGGACTTGTGGGGGGATGGGGAAATGTCTGCATGAGTTGG
>JAOWBP010000001.1:54618415-54653405 GCA_028571105.1 Tragopan temminckii | reverse complement strand
AGCCATTCACCGGTTTGCGACAGCTGGGTATCGGGAAGCGGGCGCTGCTTTACGGCCGCGGCGCCTCCTTCTGGCTCGGCGCGGAGGCCGCCATGCTGTACGGACGGCAGCCGGCCGTGGGGGCGGCCATGTTGCGGTACGGCCAGCAGCGCGCCCGGCCCGCCGCCGCGTTCCCTCGGCTCTAGGAAGCTTCACCTGGCCCTGCTTTGCCTATGAGTTCCAGCATTTCGCTGAGGTACCGAAAGCAACCGTGGAAACTCACTCGGCCCGGACTAAAATCTAATGTCCGCACCTCATCTGTCTTGAATAGTTTAGGAAACTGCAAAAGATAAGCAGGTGGAATTTAGGTGGTGTCAGATTTGTGTAGGAAAGGCAGGGATAAGAAGTTAGCAGAACCACCATCTCCATTTGTATGCTTTGATGAGACCTTATCATCATCCTCACGTACTTAAAGCGTGGTGCTTCATGCAGTTACGCAAGCAACTCTCTGACTGACTACGGAGAAAGAAAATCTGGACTTACACAGCTTTTACACGAAGCCCATACCACACCCAGTGAAAGCTATGACTCTTATTTTACTCCATTGGCCTGCAGGCTCAGAGCCAGCCATCGGTGGTATGGCAGCAGAGGCTGAACCTTCCCACCACTGTTCCATTACATTTTGTTGCTGTGTGACAGATGGCGGTCTGACAAAATGGTGTGCGACGTGGCAAAGGGACAGTCACTGAATTCCTTCATGGGGAAAAAAAACAGCACCCACTGAATGTTTCTGGAGACCCAGCAGTGGCTGTGAGCGCAGGGAGTGGTGTGTTTCACCAGTGGCAACAGCAACATGGAAGACAAGACATGTTCCAGATGGCCATGCACAGGATCACACCACAAAATTAGAGCTGATTTAGACACCAGCTCAGCTAGTGGTGGTGATTACGCCGAAATACTTTGTTTTGCAGTTGAGAATTTGCTGCATCAATGAGCATTGTTGTGCTCTTTGTATCAGTTGTCATTTCTGCGCTCTCAGAGTAAGGTGAATATCTTCAGCAGAGTCACACTGCTGAATAAAATCATGTCAGTTTGTAAATAATGTAATGAAGTCTTCTGAATTACTGAGAAGTTTTCAAAACAAGCAGTCTCAAAAAAAAAAAAGATTGAGGTATGCATCTCTTAATGCTGCTGTATCATGTGGAACTAGATGAAGATGTGTTACTTACTAGGTCTTCAAAGACTGGAAGAGCAGTTTTCTCTCAGTGGCTTTTGGATGTAACAGCTGTTGGCCTGGAAGACAGTATTGGTTTGCTTGGTCCTTTGCAGCTTTGATGGGTTGTTGGTTGTTTTTTTTTTTTTAAACTATAGTCTTCTTGCACTTAAGTTCATTACTAGCCCTGTAAGTGACATCTTGTCTAAACTGAGCTCTATGACAATACCATTCAGTTGTAGAGTTGCATTCACTGCTCTGACCAGGAACAGTGAAAAAACAGAGTTAGTACAGAAAAATCTCCTATAAGAAACTATAAGATAAAATGCACCTTATTTTCAAATTATCCCATGGGAAGAGAACTTGGACAAAGTTCCTTTAACAGGAGAAAAAATAGACATTTAAAGCAATTAGTACTGTAGATATTATTGGAGTTCAAGCTGATAAAGCTTACAAAACTGTGAGGTGTTATATAGCCATTCACTGTGTCTTATGGTCATATTCACTGTCAAGCCATGGTGTAATCAATAGATTTCATGTTTTTTCCTATCTTAGCGCTTCTTGCTATGACTGCGTACACTTTTAGTTACAAACTTAAAACTTTTATATATACAAATAGACAACCAGCTTTGAAGCTGAGATGTTTACTTCAAATCTTAAATATATGCAAGAGACAGGTAAAAGCTTTGCTCAGTCTGCTGGTAAGGTTAGAGTCAAACAAATGATCACCTTAGTCAACCAGTTGTCCAGACCAATTCAACTGGAGTAATAGAAAACAGCATACACTTACATATAGCCACAGTGACCATGTCTGATGTTGCCAGAGGCAAAGCTTTTAAGTATTGGGATCATGTTCTTAAAAAAAAAGTGAAAAATCCATAGCACAAGTACATACAGTAAAGCTGAGTATGACAAGCTACGTGCCAAATAAAGACCTGGTCCTAAAGCAACTGTAATGCAAGGGATACCCTTCTATGTGCACAGTAGGCTTCATTTCCCAATCCCCTAGTAAGATAGCACAAAAAACAAGGGACTCGACAGTGCTCAAGATGTCTAAAAATCCAGAGCTGCAAGATTTATTATAAAAGCAGTAAAGTCTGAGTTCAGCTGCAGGTGCCTACTACTGCAAACAAATTTATCCTAGCACTTCAATTTACCTACTAAATTCTCATAGGAAGGAGAATTGACAGTCAGGGGTTAAAGAAACTAAATATCTCACATACTCCTGCTGCTGATCCTTCACTGACCACATTCAATAAAGTCAGAGCATGTACCTTACACATTTATACACTTATATATTATACACTTATACATTTACTACTCAATAGGTATGGCTTGACATTTGTCATACCCAGGTTCCTGAAGCTTTACCCCAAACTTTTTAGAACTTACCACAAAAGTTAAATCAAGATTACCACCATCTAAGCAGATCTATGAAAAAAATCTAGACTTGGAATAAAATCAAGGTCTTCATGACAGTAATTCTGTGGAGTCATGCCAGATGACTCGTTTTGGGATCCATGGGGCAGCAGGAGCAAAGACATTTTGAAACCAGTTACTAAGAAACAGCAGTGTTATATCAGGTCTGACTTCTACTCCATTATCTGTTTTTACTTGTAAATGAAGCAGTTAGCTGAACTGCTTTTAGAGCACTTTGGGTTCATCCTTAGATGTACCAGTCTCTTCCACTAGCTCTCTCACTGGAATACTTATGTAAAGTACACCTACTGCTGGGACTACAGAAGCTCCTAAAAGTAGTAAGAAAACTAGATTTTTAGCTCTTACAAATTCAGACTTTCATTTTAAACATGAAAAATGCTTTCTAGTATTTGACATGAAGCTTGGATAAGAACTTTGATCGCTTTCCAGTTTCCAGGCCACAAGATTGCTGAAGACTATTCATACACCTCCTTTAGCTGTAAGAAATGTTTAATAAATGCCTCCTAGCACTTGTATACAGGTTTGATTTAGGATGCAAAGAGCAGGCTTCAACTACAAACACCAGCTTCCTCAGCAGTGTTCTGCAAGGAAGAAAAGCAGCTTGCAATGCAAGTTAAACTCATGCAAGAGGGAAGCTGTACAGGTTTGGACTCCGTAAGAGTCACATGGAGCTTAGGATATAATACATTTGAATGAATGCAGCATGCTCACAGCATGAGCAAGTCCTTCAGTGACTGTTTTGAGGTTTACGAATTTCAGCTAGCTGCTACTTCAGTAGCAAAACAGTTGTGTAACAAAACTGCATGCTGATAGAACATGCACTTAAAGTAGTCCAAGTAAACCATGTAGAATTTCATTTCAATTTTAACAGAAAGGTCAAGAAATCAGAAGTAGCTATGCAACTACATCTTGAATTCACTTCAGTTGAGGAAGCAATGAAGAACCAAATAACCAAGTAATCCATTTAAACTAGTTTACCCCCTGAATTACTGAAACCTGAAGACGAGTTCTATATGGAGTATGAACATGCATGTGCAGCCCACATAAGGAAAAACTATCCTGATATTTTAAAAATAAAGACCACTAGCAAGATTAATACTAAAATGCATATTAACTTGTTTTATTGAGGCACAACAAGGCATTGTGAATAGCCCATACTTGAGGCAATCAATAGTGTAGTAAGCTGGACATTAATACAGTTTAAGGGTAAGTGCAAACAATATACATTCACAGCTTTACTAGCAAGGCTACATCACAACTGATAAAGTGCCAAATTAGTGCTGATTCAGTACCCCAACTCCATGATTTCACCTTGCACAACAGGACCACCATTTCCCCCAATAATGGAACCACATCTTCTATAAAGTCAGTAGTAAGTGCAAAGCTAGTCCCATCCCCCCCCTCCACCAAGGTGTTTGGAGCAGCTTTTTTGTAAACATTGCACTGTATTTTAGTCCTGATAAAGGAGGTATCCCGAAAAAGTAGAGTATTTCCAGCTACTTCCATAGATGGCTCCCCGATGCAGACGCAACCAGATCTGATCTCCCTGGAACAGCTGCAGGACTGCATGGTTACTGGCTGTTTCATGATCAGGAGCCCCATCATTTGCATATGCTGACACTAGGACCTCTTCATTCTTCATGAGGTTCACATACAGGGGAACATTTACAGCCAGCTTCAGCATGTGGAAGATAAAGACATAAGTACCATTCACTGGACAATTGAATCTACCAAGCTGGATGTCAAATGTTTCTCCAAGGTTGTTCAGCAATAGATCAAACACAATTGGCTGGTCTAGAGTTCCAGGGGCCAAGTTTGATGTTCTAGCTGCAGAGAAGGCAACTCTCATCTGCTGTGGGAGGGGGTAGACGTGCACTGGTAGTATAGTGGCAGCTTGGCTTGTCACTGGCATATCAACAGGTGTGATGCTGCGAGAGTCTCCCTGCCCAGAGTCTCCGCTGTTAAAGGTTTCATTGTCTCGTTCTGGACTGCTCACCTGAGAAGAATCACTCCACCCTGCTGTTAAAGATCATTAGCAATGATAAGTATTATAACAGAAGGGTACCTTAAACCTGCAAGCATGTTCTTAAGCAGAAAATCTGTTTTGTAACACATTTGTCTCAGCTATAGGAATTTGTCAAAAGGACCCCAGAGAAAACAGAACTTTGAAGTTGTTTCACACTGCTTACACTGGCATTCAGCAAGATGGACCATAATTCAGCTACAAACAATGACTTCTCACACGTCTAAGTAGGAGAGGCAGTGGCTTGCAATAACTTTCTAGCTGTAGCATTAGCACAGCTAAAAATTACCGTACCTCATCATAAAACAGTATGTGCTGAGTGGAAATAAAAAGCAAGTTCTGGAAGAACTCTGCAGAATCACTAAAAGACACAATTATTTAGACACCGTGAAGCCCTGAAGCTGCATCTAATGTTACCTCAGTACTGTTCTTCTGGAGATGTATTGTTGTAGTATCAAGCCATATCTACTCGTCATGTTAAAATATTACAAGTCTGAAAAACTAGGATTGCTTTTCAGCTTTCTGATCCTATTGCCCAAAATAATGCTTATCTGTTCAAACATCCAAGTTAACAGAACCTTGTTTCAGTCTGGAACGAAAGCATTAATAGATCAATTTAAAGCAGCTGCTACCAAGTTAAGCCATTGTTGCTTCTGCAGGAAATGAATACCTTCACATATCTGGTAAGACTACAGTATCAGCAGCAACTTTACCTAACACTGACAGGTAAATCCGTCAACTTTCCTCACCACTATCACATTTTGATTTTTTCCTGAATCAGAATTCCGAGTCCCCCCTCAGGTTGAGACAAACTACTTTATCCTGAAACAGTTGCTATGATATGCAAGATTTCCCCTTTTTCTTCTAAGTAGAAATTTACAGTGAAGATTCTACTCTACTATTTTTACCTATAACACTAAGTCCAGGAGGAAAATTCTATATACAAGATTAAATCATCTCATAGCTTTTCAAAATGCATTCTATACAACACAAGCTTTGTATATCCAAGCATGAACTTCTTCACCAGTTCCATGCTGGAGTACAAAGTCAAAAGCTGTATTTACAAAACAACATTTTCTGTAGAAAAGCACTCTTACAAAGTTTCTGGGATCTGACAGCTCGAAGGAGACCATACAACTAAGTGAAGATGCCAAATGTAACAGTGGTACCATTCCGCATGTATTTTAGTCAATTTTATGAATAAAGTTAATAAGGTATCACTATATCAGAACTCTGACATAGGAAAATTGAGAATAGTAAAACTGAGTCTGTTGCTATGCAATGCTGACTGCTTAGGAGTGGCACTTATACAGCTTGGTATAAATTAGCTAAGTTAAATGGAAGTATCTGTCTGATGACAGTGACAGTACACTCACTGTTTACACTAACATTCTACTTCAGCAAGCAGATACATCCTTGGGAATCTGATGTTGGCCTTACCTCTTGAATTTGCTCGTGGACCACTAGTTATTCCACCTCGTTTATAGCACTGCTGGTAATTAACATCCTAAAGAAAACAGAAGATAACGATGAGCAAATCTGAAAACAAATGAAGCTATGAAATAACTGTGCAACAAGTATACAAGTAATTCAGGCTCTGAACTATACATTTTGATTCTGAATTCCATCACTGTCAATTAACAGCCTTATTTATGGAAAATTTACTTACGTATTTACTTATGTGAAGTTAAAAAGCTTTCTTGTACTTTACCTTAAATCTCGAGCCTATTCTGGCTCAGTAAAGAAGAAATTTCATTTCTAAGCTGAATACACACCCTTTCCCACCTCTAAACAGGATTATTTTTTTTAGAAGAAAAAACACTGCAGACAACCTGAAAGTTTACAGCTTAACCTGAACCTGAAGTGTGATGAAGGCAACTGAATTAAACAATTTGAACCACAAAGGATTAAGCGTACTTTAACATTCCACAGGAAACTGGCTCAGTAAGAGCACACACTTGCATAGACTTGGACATGTCTCTTAGAGAAGTGAGTTTCATGCAGACAGTGAATGTTGTATATGATGTAAAGCTCCTCCTAAGATTATCTTTAGACTTTAAACCCCCTCCCAAACAGGCAACAACTAATTTCCATCTAGGGATCAGCACAGATTGGTCAGATGTGTTTCAAATTTTACTGAGATAATATATATAGCAAAAGCTGTCTCTCCAAGTACTTTTGCAGAAAAGAGCACTCAAAGGCTGCTAGAAACAGGCATGGCAAAACTTGTTTAAACAAGATACCTGAGACATAACAAAGACCTTATACAGAGATGCATTAATTCAATGAACTTCCCCTTCAAAACTAATCAGGTGTCTTCAAAAGACAGCCTAGTGACTTCTAGAAGGCAGTTGTTCCTTTAGCCACCCCAACAGTAGTAACCTAGATGTCTTATAACACCAAGAAGACTTCTGCAGTATGATGCTGAGTGTCAAATTAAGACCTTAAGCACCTCTTCCCATTTCTGAAAGTCAGTAGTACAACAAGCCAGTAGTTCAGATATTGATAGATTTGCATCCTTCTACTTCTCTCCCCCTCATTTTTACAGTTTGGCAGCTTCAGTTCTGAAGTAATGAACAGGAAGCATGGCACAGCAGGAAACTGAGAACTGCAAAACTCTACAAAACTCACAGCAGCGACAACATACTACACCTCCTCAAATCAGGGAATTTTCCTCCTTGCCTCCCACCCCTAGAGAAAGCTTAAGGATCACTTGTCTCTGAAGTATGCTAGTTTGATACCTGAAACATGCTTCATTGGATATGTTTCAAGACCTCCTAAAGCTACCCTGAGAGGAGTATAAGAAATTTCTCTCTTAAGACCATCTACTCACCTTGAACAAGTCAAAAAGCACTAATAAAGATAAGCATTTCCTGTAGGCTTAAATATAACTTTACAAGTTTCATCCTTTACACTCTTCTGAATAGCAAAGCTTCCTTATTTCTGCATCACCTGGAGTTTGACAACAGAATAACCTCAAACTAACCGATCTTCCCTAATCCAGCTACGCTCTACCACCACTACAGAACATGAAACCAGTCATTCTTGGTTATGATCTACTGCATGCCTTCAAGTGCATCAACCCTTGAGAAACCTGCCCTCATTCAAATCAAAGCACCCAAGTGTCAAGTTCACAAAGGCTGGTTCCTACCAGGATTTCCTGCTACCCCACAAATACATTCAAGAATGAGGACATCTAGTCCCCTAATCACAATCCAGATGTGTTTTTAATGAATTGCTCTAGCCACGAGCAAGTGTGAAGTTTGCATAGCCTCATTTTATGTCAAGCTATTCAAGAGCTCATACACATTATAGAGGTACTGAGTACTAACTTGAATGTCAATATACCCATCTTGCTATGATTTTCCTTACTCACCATCTGATTGTATTTCAGAGATCCAACTCTGACTACAATGAACCAGCCCCAAATATGAGCTTTCTTCCTATTTCAGCTGCTTTCTATTGTCCCAAAAGAGAATGTCTAGAAAACAAAACTGACCTCTAGCTTGTAAGGAATTGTTTACCTGTTAGGACAGTGAAAAATACAATATTAGAAGACTCCTTTATAGTTCTCAAGAAGGCTAATGAAAACAAACTCAATACTCACTCTCTGAGAATACGGCATTCCAGCATAATCTCTAGCAGGGAACTGCAGCTGGCCATAGGTGCCATTAGTTATTGAAGGTGACCCTCTGTAAGCATCAAAACCTGCTCAAAGAGTGATTATTCATTATTAACCATTTAGTTTACACTACAAGTCCAGAAAACAACTAGATACATGTGCTAGTTGCTTAAAGGGAGTTCAAGTCATGCAATTACACCTCCGTTCCTCATTTCAGAAATCAGAGCATCACGACTCCTAATAAGAGCGCACTTGTTTTGCTGTTAGAAATGCATAGCTATGGCATTTTACTACAATTATATTTAGCCTCTCTAGCTATTAGACTAAATGACAAAGAGGACCTTAAATAATAAAGAGAACCTGGAAGCAATTTAGTACTATGCACTTCCAAATAAACCTTTACTGCTGGCAAGTTCAGACTACTATTTTTATTTTTAAAAAACATGCTCCTACAAGTTAGGAAGAAATCTCAGTCCATTAACTGAAACAACTTGTATTTCAGACTAAGCACGCTTCCACTTCAAAGTTAAGAGGCTGCCGCTACCAGAAACTTTGATAAGTAGAAACTAATCGTGACACTCCAGCTAGCAGCAGCACTGTATAGACCAAACAATCCTTCTGTTAAAATCCTTCAGTTTTTTACTAATCCAAAAGGGTTCTCCATTACTTGAACGTCTTCCCTTATCTCAGTTTCTGCTTGCAATATAAAAAGCCAGCAGTGTTGAACAAGTAGTATCAGTATCATCTGAAAAGAAAATAACTGCCCAAAATGTTAGCAAGTGACAGAGGCCAGGAGAAAAAAAGCAAGGAAGGGAAGCAATTTTGAAGAGTAGGTGGTATTTTACTAATTGCTGAACACTTTCATAGTTCAACTATGATACTGTTCTCTGCCAGTTCACATGACAGCCAAAGTACAGGGACTACAAAAAGCCTCAGAATTTAAGCAAATTCATTCTACAGAAAGACCCTAATTTCTGCACGTAGTTCTTAAAATACTGCAGTGTTTCACATAGAGCCTAAAATAAATACTGTGCATTAAAACAATGTTCTAGTATATAACAGAAGATTTTGAAGGACGTAGTAAACAAAGACATACCTTTGTATCCACCAGGGGAACGATATGAATTGGTCAGAGACCTTCCACCTCTAGCAGATCCTCTGACAGACCCACGACTGTTAAGGTAAGGCTGAGGGGGTCTGGGAATAACATTTGTCTGTGCTGGATAAAAGGCAAGGCTACCATTGCTAACAGAAACAGCTCCATCAGGTTGATAACTCACTCCTTAAAACAAAAGACATGGGTGAAAAAAACTTTGCTGCAATAGTGTAACACATGTAAAAGCAAATGCAGCATTAGGAAGTTAATCAGATTAAGCTGCTCAGTGTATCCTGCTCTTGTCCTTTCCTTACTCTAAATAAGCAAGTTCTTTCCATTTGTTGTGTAGAGCATAATCCTTGTTACAAAGCATATTGTAGACATAGCCCAGGCTGTCAGTGTAAGCCTCAAGTATTCAAGAACATCAGTTCTGCCCTGCTAAAGTTTGCTAGCAGCATCAGGAAGATAACCACTTTAGAATAAAAACTACACTCAACTGAAAATTTTCACTTAAGAGTCTACACCGTTCTACTGGCAGAAAGTCCTCAGTGTTCTATGATTTACTAGCTCACACCTCAGTGTTGGCATCCTTTAGTATGATGAAACAAATTCATCTAGATAGCAATAAGACAGCTGTAGAGAGCTGCAACTACAGCTGGGTTCTGTCTCTTGAGACACTCTTACACGTGAAATTAAGCAGTTTCATCTCAAGCAACAGGTATTGTATTGAAGAATACTTTTTACTCACAACGTGGTTAAGTGGTTAGCCTCAAATACAGATCCTGCAACCATGAATGGGTTCCATAGATCTATGCTCTAAATCAATCCAAAAACAGATTACAATGGGTCCAAGTAGAGCATGTTTCATCTTTCTGAAGCTCCTGCAGAGCTACTGCACAAAAATAATCAAATATGGTGCTTCACCAGAAAGCTGTGCAGATGGCTACTGATCACCTCCTGTAGTCTGTGATGACAGGAGCATTCGTGCTAAACAAGGTTTCCTAGCTGCTGTACTTACTGTTCTTTGGAGTTCTTAACCTTAGGATGTCACACTGACTTCACACGTTATCAGCCTCAAACAATTCCTATGAACAGTCCTCTGGCAGACAATACTCAGCGACTCTGAGTCACTGATTAAATAACTTTAAATCCAGATTCCTACTTGTCATATCTCACCCTGGAAACTGTTCCAGGCAAATTTAGTGCCTCAGTTCATTGCAAATCCTTAGCATCAGCTCCATATATTCATCTGGTATCAGCATCTGAATGTCAAGCAGATCAACTTTGTTCAATAAAGGCAGCTCAGGACTCTACTTATCAGAAGTACTATCAACTAAATTACAGCTGATATAACCCTGATGTTAACAGTTGCTACATAAGAACTTTAGTGGTTACGAATTCCAACTGACTTAAATTGAATATTCTCACAGTACATTAGCAAATAAATAGATATCTAAAGTACTTTTACCCAAGAAGCTTTTATAACCTCAGGAATTTCAACGACTGCTTGAAATGCAGACAAGTACAGTTCTCACCTGAAGAGAGAGATTCTTGTGAAAGAGAGGTTTGTTCTGCAACATGAGAAGATTGCAACTGGCTCTGAGGAGGAGTCTGTGTACTTGCTGTAGAGAAACTCTGGTTATATCCTGTTGAATATGAAGAATCCTCTTTAACTTCCTGGTCTTTACGTGGAGGCAGAGGTGCATTCACTTTAAATACCTGTAACAGTTCAAGTGCATGCTTAGCATAACCAGCTAGAGTGTCTGCCTAATGCCACCATCCTGCTACACTAGCTGTAGTTTAAATCACAGTGCCTTAATCAGTTCCTAGAACACCAGTCATTTCATAGAAAGAATGTAAATCAGTGTTGGTGATTATCCTTTGAACTCACAGTAAGCTTTCTGAATGCAGTCTTGCATGCTTGGCAATTAGCCAAAAGTAGCAGCTTGACTGAACTCAGCTACCTCTTTTCAGCAGCAGCTACTATAGGGTAAGCTAGTTTGCTTCCAGTTGAAATGTTACGATAATGGAATCTTCAGATGTGCATGGCACTTTGGTAGCACAAAGACAAAAGCAGCATAGACCATTTCAGTGATTTGTTTTCCTTTCCAGTTGAACTCCAAGTCATTTTCCAGCCATGCTAAAAGACTAAACAACAAAGTATCAAATCCAGCCAAGAATTCCAGTTGTCCTAAAGCATACCCACTTATGAGCAAGTGGTTCTGCTACTGCTGTAGCAATTTTCTTTCTAAAAGAAAATCAAGAATGTCATATGCCAAGCTGTCAACACCCACATCCTGGACTACTTGTAGCAAGCAGTCTCTTATCAGTGAGGATCTCAAGCGGAATTCTAATGGAGTTACACCACAGACAGCATATGCCTTTAAGCCCCCATGAGCCCAATGGCAGCAATAGGGTGTTCAGATGTTTAAGAGTATATCATCAACTGAGGCTTTATTACTGTCTCATTACTGCATCACTTCGCTAAGGACGTATCCGAATCCTAGCTATCTACTGAAATCCAATAGCTATTTCCCTGTTAATGACAATGGAAGCAGTGACAGGAAGAATGCACTGTCAAGTTCAAGAGTACCACCACTACAAGAGGAATTGAGGTCCCAGCAATTTTGTGAACCAGAAGCGCTAAGAAGTCTTGCATACTTAATATCTCAAGACACCACAGCATTAATTTAAGTGAACATGCAGTGGTAACATTTTGCACTAAAAAGCATTCTGAAGACAGATCTTAGGCTCAGATAATTAGAAAAGCTAAGACCAAGACTCCATATTTGTTTTGTAACAGACATTTATCTTACGGGACCGATCCTCCAGTAAGGCTTTGGTTCTTCAATCATAGCATGCTGTTTTGTTTTTTTTTTAAACTTCCATGAATAATATGATTGCGTAGTAGCTTAATTTTAATAGATCGAGTTTAGAACAACCTTCCCACCACCACTTGTGGTATAATTACATTAACATTCTGTACATCTATGGAAGGTTCTACTGGAATCATTTCTACTAATACAGCAAGCCAAGAAAGAAATATTATGGTAGTGATTTACTAAAGAACAAACCAAGATGTAAGGTGTTTTAGCTGTACCTGAAGTTCTTGTGCTTTGAAAAGCTATTAGCTACTTCTATCCCCCCTCATCGTAACTGTCCAGCAAGTTGTACAACTGCACAGGTACATTTGTTGAAATGGAAAATGCCTTTGGAAAGTCTTAGGTAACCACTTCCTAAGCTTGCTTTTGAGCAAGAATGTTAACTGAAAGTTTCTACCATCTTCTGAAAAAGGGATCAGAGGAAGGGATCAGACAAGCCTAAGTACAAAGAAGGAAGCATTAATCCCTAAATAGAGACCCTTCCTCTATGTCCCTCAAAGGACTTGCATCCCAAATTGCTGGACAGTAGCAGTGTTAGCAAAGTTTGTGACATTAGTAATGAGAGATGCTATTTTACAGGTCATACATTTGCAACAAGGACTGCTCAATCTGTGGACTACTCCAGGTATCTCATTAGGGATAGATAGGGAGACAGTTTGATCTTTACGAAGATGTTCTCCATGATTCCAGTGGACTGAGTTTTATCCTGCTAATGCAAACAGCTTAAAAAGTAGCACAGCAGACTTAAGCTTCAGAAAGCTTCATGGTACCAATAAGGATTCCATTTCTCTCCTCCACAGTCACTGACATCCACGCATAAGAAGAGTGCAAATACAGTCAACTCTACCTTGTGAGTAGGTAGAAGTTGGTCAATTTAATATCTGACTTCTTAGTTCTTTAAGGATACTAAAGACACTCCAGCCATTGAGGAAACAGTTCTAATCTAGATTTTTAACGTGAAAGCATCAAAATAATCTATCAAGTTCCTTATTACATCAAGGGGATGCCAGCTTCCCCTATATTAAGTTTAAGCATGCTTCTCAATCATGAGTACACATACTTACAGTCTGCATAGCTTGAAAGGGAGCTGCTGTTATTGTGACAGAGCTGCTACTTGCTGGAGGAGACTGAAAGCTTTGCCCTTGTGGTACTGGTGTTATGGAGGTGCTTGAAGTTGGTAATGGTGACTGTGGCTCACTTGGGAGAGGAACAGTTGCCTGAGGGAAAGAATATAAATGTAACGAGAGGTCACTTGATAGTTATCAGGCAGTAACAGAAGCAGTTAAATTGTTCTAAAGCCTAGACTGACAGAAGTCAGCAGTTTCTACAGGATGACATTTGGACATAGTAAAGCTACAAAATAGCTTTTGCTTACAATTTCAAATCTTGCTGTGCATCCTCAGCAATCAGTATTTCTATTGCACTCTCTGCTGATGAAGTGAAATGTGCCTATGAGCTACTATACATACCACTCATTGTATGAACTTCACAATAAAGAGGCTTAGGTGCTTTTATCCACCACTAAGGAAACATGAGATGCTCTCCATTCAGTTTGTTGGAAGATGATTTTCTGGTTGGAATTAAAAATAACTTACCCTTTCCAAAGGAACTCAGGTTTGTGTCTCTTTCTCCCTCCAACTTAATTATAGTTCAGATTAGAAACAGTGCTGAGTTTTCTAAAGTAGTAACCAATACTAAACTTATCTGTGCAGAGTGGCAAAATGAAGCATTTATTTAGAATACCAATATACTCCATGAATCAGAAATCAAAAGGAATAAATCATAATCTGTACATATTTGACTTGTATTACCCTTTTCAATAACATTTCTAAACTGTTTGCAATAGCTCACCTGGGCAATTTCAATCTTTTTAGGTATCAGTGGCTCAGAAATATGTGGACTTGTCTGATACAGTGGCTGGGAAGTATACTTCTCAGTCTCTTGAGACAGTGATGCTGATGCCTGGAAGAAGCCATACGTTGACATGCTATTACAAGTACTACAGAAAGCAAGAAGTTCTGATAGAACCATGCAATACCAGTGTGTAAGTTGAAACAGGTGATTTTGAAAGACCAGGATAAACAATAAGTCTGAAGTGTACTAAATAGTTACCTTAACCAAAAGTTGTAAGTAATTAGCTTTAAGGACTCAGACAAAGTATTCTGTACAACTAGCCCTGCAAAGTCAGGTAATTCCAAAAAACTTTGCTTTGAGCAATTGCAACAACTTAAAGTGACATCAGTGTCAAAAAGAAAAATGTCTGATATTAAGCATCTAATAGATTCTATCTAACAAGGCTTCAGAGAAACAAACAAGGCTGGCAGGCAGCCTTAACTAGATAATGCACAGATTTTGTAAACTCACACCTGCAACACTAAGTTTAAGAATTGCTTATACTTAGATTCACAGCCTAAGGATGAAGACTACCAAGTCTCATTCTTACCACATAATCACAGGTGCAAACAAAATGGCATTTCCATAACAGAAGAGTATACTCTTACTATGGAGTATATTCCCCAGTCATGCTGAGACCAAATGAATCTTACTACTGCTTTATAGTCCTCTTGCTTCTCATGGACCATCTCATGGATGAAGAAAGCTGTAACACTTCAAAGTTAAGTGACTAGAGACAGGCTAGGCACAAGAAACCCTAGTCGCAAACATCACATTGGCAAAAGCAGAGCATTCTTCTAAAAATCAGATGATTGGCATAGTACATAGGTTTCCTTGGTTCACATTAAACAAAGATATTCAAATATAAGAAGTGTTATTGCATTGTAAGAAGATAGTGTCAAGAACCAGGCTAAAACCACTGATTCAAGAGGTAGAAGACAAAGAATAACAGTCTTGATGGGGATGTGATAGTTACACAGTATATTGAGGAACACAGTAAATGCTACATACACTGTACACCAATAGCACGTACATTAGCAGAAAAACACTTCATTATAATCTATGTACATAGTATTAAGAGAGTCCAGTGTGAAACTTAACTGCATTTCCAGTCACAGAAATGCAGATCTAAGACAGTCATCAGCATAAACTGAAGCTACTTCTTCAGCTTTTAATATTTAAGGAATGCTAGCTCAAGATTTAATCGCATATAAATACAGATAAGACAGCAAATTTTGAAGTCTTAGCTCGATACCACAGTAAGATGCCAAGCATTTCTTCCATTGCTGCATGAGAGAACATCCGCTTTCAGCTTGCAGCCTGCTACTGCATGACAACATCCACCCTAATTTATGGATCTTCCACAGTCAGAGAGGGTTCTATATTGAACAAAACAGAATTCTGCAAGAATACGTGCTATGCTTTCTAGCCAGCATTTTTCTTTCCACACCCTTTCCATTTCAAGGGGCAGACTGTTCACTTTGCAATCATGTGGTATTAGGAAGACTTTTCAAATGACCTGCACATTATCCATGATACACTATTTCTGTCACCTGCACTCTGACACTGTACAGTTAAATATAGTTTATTGAGGAGAGGTCCCACTGCAGCTTTCTGCTAAGGCTGGCTATCACAGATCCCCAAATGTCAGTGAACACCAGAAAACATTACCTGTGCTGTCTGTGGTGTTACCAAGTCCTCAGTTTCAGAGCCAGAAAGTGTCTGATCAGCAGATGCTAGGGAAGTATTAGAACCATGCAGCGTCATGGATGATTCAGTAGCCTTGCAAGAACAAAAAACAGACAGGATTTTGGATTACCTCAAATACTTGACTGTCCCTGAAACTCATTCTAAGCATTTACAAGCAAATCTCAGAATGATGCAGGACCTGAAGTACTCTGACCAGTAAGTCAAAGCTTTTTTTTTTTTAATTAAGAGTTTTATTAGTGATAAGTAAGCCTATTTAAAAGCCAAAGTAGTCAAGATATGCAAGCACATTAAGTGAACTTAAGGTTCACCTAACAATGGTGGAAACTGCATCTTTGGTGTAAGTGAGAATCTCAAAGATTAATACATTCATGATCTAGAAATGCAGTATTTTCTTCTGCACACCACTAGCCATGACTTGAAACTAGGAGTTGAACATTTCAACTATTTGAGCATGCCTTCAACATATTATTTTACTTTGATAAAATTAACATTTGTTTCTGCATTTGCTTTACAATAAGCACAAGAGCAGCCAACGTTGACAGATTTTTCTTTCAAGCTACTGAACTGAATTTATATTATACTGGTTACAAAGCCAATGTTATATTATTTCTTGGTTACTGCTTTGTCTCCTCAAGATAGCCCTAGCATCAACTTACTCGCAGGGGTTGTTGAAGAAAATCACTTTGACTTGGCAGTTTCTGTTCTTTTGAAGCTGTAAAAGAACATGAGTTAAGCAACAGTTTTTAAATTCAGAACATTCAGTATACAAAGATGCACTATTTTTAGAGTATGTTAGACTTGCATCACTAAATTACACCCATTTGAAAGCCTCAGTTTTGGTTTTTTTTGTTGTTTTTTTTAACAAGCAGGTACCCAGTGATCAAAACATCTCTACCAAGGTAGAGATAATCACTTTCCAAATAAAAACCAAAACCAATTAAGTATTTTACAAACTGGGTAATTAATGTTTTACGGCCTATGAGCCACCTAAATCATTTCTTATCATGGCCAATTATATAAAGCTTGTTTTGTAAGTATGACTAGTTAACTGCTCTTGATCCTGAGCTCATTCATGGTCTGTATCTATATGCCACATCTACTACCTATATACCACATCTAGACAAAACCTGGTATATTGACAACATGCCCACTCTGCAGCTGGATTTAGATGAACATGCAAGTTAGTGATTATACAAGCATTCCATTACTAGGCAAATAGGAGTTTAAGCCACATCCAGCAATGGTTTAAAAAGTTAAATGTTTGAGCTGCTCTGACAGACATTGGTATTCTTCATTATTGAGGAGGCTATCAAAACACCTAGTGGGGAAGACAGCCAAGCAAACCCTGCTGGTTTTTACCAAAGCTTATACAGGTTATGCTTACAACACCTACCTACAGGGCTACTTGCTGGAGTAACTGAAGGTGGTTGAGATGAACCAATGGCACTTGGTGAAGCTTTATCAAAATCCAGAATGGATTCCTTTTGAAAAAAAGATAATTAGTTGATAGAAAACTAGATTCCACACACAAACGAAACATTCATTTGACAAGTTGCTGTTAACTAAGTAGAGCTAGATCCATTCATTCAATACAAACATGCATAGTCAGCACTGCATTTTTCCTAACCTAGTATGCATTGGATTTGCTACAGCAGCAGAGCAAAAAAACATACTTGCATGAAGTTATAAGTCCCTTGTATCTGAGTCATCAAATCCTGAAGCTTTTCCCTTCTCAGTACTGGATCTTTTGGAAGAGTTGAAGTAGAGCAAAATTCTGCAGCTGGCTGATGTACAGGTTTAGGCACCTACAAAGGAAAAAAAAGATTACATTTAACACTGAAAACAAGGCAAGCTGCTTGATCCAATATACTTCCAGAGTAAGCTATAAATACTGGGTACCACAGGCCAAGAAATTCTGTTTTTGATGTTTTCTGGTTCAAGCTCCCACTTCAGAAAAAAGAAGGAATCAGCTTACTGTTGTCATAACTAGTTAAGCCATAGAATTCACTGGATTTGGCTTCTTACAACCATGTACATTCAAGTTGAGGCCAGAATAATTTTTATATCAGAACTGCACCACTCAAGATTTAACATACTTCCTCCCAGCAGAACACATGCCAGTAAGTACAGATCTTTTACTGGGGTGGCATTTTCAGACATTCTGAAGAAATTAAGAGATGTACTGCAGCAAGCAGGTTATTTGTGATCAGACTACTTTGCTTTCAGAGCCATATACTCTCAATATAACAGCTCCAGCAGAAAGTATTTTATTATACTCTGAAGATCAACATGAAATACTGATGTGCATATACCTGCACACCCCATCTAACTTTTTGTACCTCAACAATGACTTCTACAGAGCCTTATTACTCCTTGTTTCAGATGGTCTCCTAGTTGTTCTTCCATACTGGTTTTCACTTTGCTTTGAGAAATAGAAATGTTTTATCAAAACACAGAACACTTTCATACAGTGCCAACATTTGTCTTTCCAGCAGATTACTATTTCAGTACTCTGTATAAGGGCATAGTTGAGTATTTACATTAAGTCATTAGAAACATACATGGCAGAAGAGTACACGTGACATTTTTAACTGTCACACTAGATTCAAAAGAAAGTGTTGTCAACTAATTTTAGGCCAAGTCCAGATACATCTCTTCAACTATTTGAAACTAATCACTGCATTTGCAGAAGTTTCAGTAACATGCTGAACCCTGGCATGCTTCACAAAGCACAATCCATGTACATGCAGCACTGTATTAACACTGCATGAGTCCATTTTAGTACACGGCCCACATGATAGCTACTTCTTGAGCTGTGATAAGTTCTATTTTACCCTAGAGTAAGAGTGGTACCTTTGTACTACCCATCTTAATTAGAAATTCAGATGCACAAGCAATAGCTTTTACTACTGACTGTAGGCAAGTTTTTACTGTTCTTGTTTCCAATAACAAAAACCTATTAAGGATCTAATACAAAAGTTACAGGCGAATAAAATTAAATCTGGGCAATTTATCAGTTAAGTAGGAGTCACAACCTCCTCCTCCATCCCTGTTACACATCCTTTACAAATACTTCATCTTGAAACACTTGCTGTCATGTTACCCTCTTCCTCTTCATTAAAATTCACTAAGCCAAGTACACTACTCAACATTTTTATGTATTTGCAAACAGGTAACAGGTGTTTTTTGTTTTTTTTTTTGCCTTTAAGTCACCTCAGCAGGTAAATCTGGCAGTGTCTGGAGCTATGTAGGTAATGATCAGTTTTAAGTTCAACTTGCATATTAAACAAGTGAAGACTGTCTCAAAACATGGAAGCCGAAAAGACTGCACTGTTTCACTTATGGTTGTTAAGGACTATAAACTCCTGCATGCTTCTGCAATTTGTTAGTCTTCTACTTTACCCAATACTTTGAGATCATGCTTGATCCTTGTGGGTCCCTTCCAACTACAAATATACTATGGCACTACATTTCTCAACAGTATGCTGGCTGCATTGTTTGTTTTGACTAGAAGAGCATCCACTCAGAGATTGTTATCTGATAGAGCTTTAAACTAGAAATGAAGCAGAGGCTCTCCATTCTGTAGAATTTATTTTCAAGTGCCTGAAAATAATGAAATCCACTAAATAGAGGTAAACATATGGAAGCTTCCCAATATAGATTTGTTCTTTCATTAGTGTTTCAGCTTATATGTTCAAAACTAGAATTATTTAAAAGCTAAGTGCTGCACAGAGCATGTATGAAAAAGCAACAGAGTTTATCAGGCTTTGCATCTTGATCAGAGATGCTTTGAAAAGGAAGTACTCTACTTAAAACTTAATGTTTTAAGCTGAGAGGGTTTTCTAGTGAACAGTTAGATGCTGTGCTAAGTTACACATTTATGTAGAATAATGGTTTAAAAGACCTATACATCAGCTCCCTCAGCCCACCTTATTAAGTATCGCACCTTAGAGTATGGACATTAACTTAATAAGCATACTTCAAAGTCTCAAAACCCAGCAGTTTATGAGAAAATTTCAGAGCTCTAGCATGCATTTCATGGAATAAGAAAAGGTTAGATGCCAGCATCAGAGCAGAAGTTACACAAGCCTTTTATCTATCATGCACAAGGTCATTTCATAGGCTCTCCCAGGGAAATAAGTGGATTTCACATCGCATTGCCTCCCCTTGCTGTTCTTAAAAGTTTCACTAACCAAGAAGTCGAAAATATTTCAATTATGTTCTTTATATGCAGCTTAAGCAAAGCTAAACATTCATTTTGATAAAGTGGGTTATAAAAAGCTAGCTAGGTTGATAGCACACTTTTTAATCATTTAGTTTACTTTTGATATAACAATTTGCCAACAGCAACTATGCAAAAAGCCAGCTGATGTTTCTTCATGGCCTGCTACATAAAGCAAAGTTCAGGAGGAAACAGGCTTCATTTACTAATTCAGCAAGCCAACATAAGGACCACCTCCTTTAATTTGGTGGACTTGCACACCTGCACATTACTAATGAGCACTCCTCAGCAGCTGGAGTTTCCCCAGTGGACCAAAGTCCCTCCTTTTCCTCAGCACAAAGTTTCGCCTACAACTTAAGCCACCCATCTTATGCAAAATAAGGTACCCATCACATTAGAAACAATCTTGCTTTTTGCTGACACCAGAAATTCCAAACTAACTTAAAATGCTTGAGACTGTTCCACTAGTTCAAATAAACTCCATTAATACTGTGCATAGCTGGGTGTGCAATGCCTATTTGTGCTCAGTTACAGCGTGAAAGAATGGAGTTCTGTACCTACAACACCACCACCAGATGTGACTTTACTCAGCTTAAGAGTAGAAGATGAAGCCAAAACACCTCACCCATTTGGTTACCCAGTGCTGCATGTTACCTACTCTTTTAATCTCATGTTCAACCTTCTGTTTGCGCTCCCGCCTCTAGAAGCAAGAATAACCATTTTTCAGTTTTGCCAGGTTTACTGATGAGATTATATTGTTCACAGCAAATGGTTAAATTTAAAGTAAATTGATTTCTGCTTTCTTGTAGAAAGATGATAAGTGCTGACAATAGGAGAGAATTGAGCAATTCCTCATTTTCTTCCTCAAGTCTCACTTAATGGTGTAACTGAACTCTGCTTTGCCTACAACTTTATCCATCTCTAAAGTAAGAACTGTTGCCACCTGAGCACAGGTAAGAAAAGCTAACTTAACATAAGCTTGGCAGTCTGCTCAGCCATCAGCCCTACAGTGGGTTTCATTTTACATTTCTAAAACAATTCTGTTGTTAGAATCTCCAGGGCAGCAGTATAGCTTTGCATTCATCTGGAAATACATATTTAAGCCTCTGTATAGTTGGTATTGCTTGAACTAGATGTTAGTTCCCTTGAATCAGCTATTTTAATCAAAAGCCTAAAAAATTACTGAAGTGCTATTTGTATGCAGTCACAGAAAGTATTTGATCCCCAGATGAGTCATACCTGCTTTGTACTGATAACAGTGGACAGAGCCAATAGCTGGGGATGAGCTAAGTTAATTCTTCTGTCTTACACATAAAGCAGTTAATCAAGGTTCAAACACAGCAATGCTGTGTTGACATAAAAAGCCAAGCAGCACACCATCTTGCTATTCAAACACAAAGCTTAACTATCAGAATCGAATTACTTCACCTAAGGAAGAATGAAATGGGAATCTACACAGGTCTGCAAGCTACACCGTGTAATGCCTCTGCTAATAATGAAGCTTTAGTCCAATACACTAACGTCAAAATTTCATGACAGGTAATACTACATATGCCAACTCACTTCTTTGGGTTCCATATCAAACTTCTTTGGCCCCATCTGCTCCTTTGGCCCAACACTTGCAGCTCCCCAGGACTTCGGAGGATTCTGTAACTGCTGTGATGACACTTGTTGTTGCCTCTCAGCTGTTTCCCAAGCCTCTCGAGTTTCCTGCTTCTTTTGCTCTGGCTCCTCCCTAACATGTGCAGCCCAAGCCTTCACAGGCTTCTGCTTCTTCTGCTCTGGCTCTTCCCTAACATGCACTTCCCATGATTTCACAGGCTCTTGCTTCTTTTGTTCTGGCTCCTCCCTAGTTTGGGTTACCCAAGGTTTTGAAGATTCCTGCTTTTGCTCTGGTTCTTCCTTAGTTTTTGTTACCCACGGTTTTGGGGACTCTTGTTTTCTCTGTTCCTGATCTTCCCTAATTTTCGCTACCCATGGCTTAGGAGATTCCTGTTTCTTCTGATCCTGCTCTTCCCTAACCTTTGCTATCCAAGGTTTGGAGGACTCCTGTTCCTCTCGAACACGTGCTACCCAGGCCTTTGGAGCTTCTTGCTTCTTCTGTTCTTCTTCAACACGGGTCTCCCAAGACTTCGTAGGCTCACGCTTCTGTTCCTCTTCTTTAACATGAGCTTCCCAATGCTTCGGTGAATCTGGCCTTTTTGTTTCCTGCTGCCTAACACGAGATTCCCAAGGCTTTAAGGTCTCTTTTTTCTGCTTCTGCTCCTGCTCTTCAATATCAACAAGCATTTCCCAGGATTTTGGAGGTTCTTGTTTTCTAGCACATTCAGCTTCCCAAGACTTTGGCTCTTCTGGCTTCTTCTTGACAGAGTATTCTGCTTCAGGCAAATAACGCCTGTTGAGAAACTATATAGACCAAAGAAACTTAATGGCTCCAAGAAAACATTTTGCTACTACAGTTCAGGTCAGTTAAGTTAGGTCATCCAGCTACTCAAAGCTTGGGTAAATGTAGAATCTAAGCAGTTTAAGCTCTAGCCATAGAAACCATGTAGCCAGTTATGGCTTTATTCTGCAACACTGCAGATTAGTGTGGTTTTTTTTTTCTGGTGTGCCACAAAAGTATGAAAACAATCCTGAACAGCACAAATGAAACATAGTTAAGCTGAGTGAATCTACGATCCTTATCCTCAAGGCTAACTGAAGTTCTCAGGCAGTAACAATATCAAGTTCAGTTGTGCCTTTTGTAGAAGGTAGCTCTCCTAAACATCCAGAAGTCTGTAGTACCTACTGTTAGCCATTTTAATAAGCATAGCACCACCATCTCCTCCCGGAATATTTGACCTAGGTAGTATGCAGTAATCAAGTATAACTGATTCTTAGTCATAGTTTAAATACTCATAAGTTTCTGATTTAACACAGTTGGACTTCAATTCCATTCTGTTCTATTGCCAATATTTTGTCAGTTTTCAACTAGAATATCCTAAAGACATCAAGTTACTACTTTGTTATAAACAGGAAGTCAGTATCTGAAGTGAAGACATCCTGGCTATGATTTTTCTGATATGACACCAGAAAAAGTTTAGAATCTGAATGTTACCAGACATTACAAAGCTTTGTTCTGGACTACTTCTCTAGTGAGCTATCCTAAAAGAGGGATTCAGCATTTTAAGAACCACTATTTGAACTTCCAAGAAACCAAACACTCCTTCCCTTCATTTTGAACCAAATCTAATAGCTTTCATGCTATTGCCAGTTGAAGCTTGAGTACTTAACTCAAGAGTTAGAAGGGCTATTGAAGTAAATCTTTACACCTTTATGCACACATGGTTGTCTTGGGATCCTCACTCTTTCTGAAAAATCAGAGTAAGATTTGCATCATTCTCAATGCTATCAATACTAAGTCCTCTGCTTGGCTTTTAGGGAAAGCTTTAGTACATGCTATTTTTTCCTCTATACTATAGCACAAAATAAGTGCTTTCATTCTAAAGATTGATGCCTTAGTTTATTCAGAAAAGAAACAGAGCATTTAAGTACTGTATTGCTTTATGTAATTCTTCCCCATTTACCCCAAATACCTTACAGGAGCCACAAATGTGGAGTACAAATAGAAAGACAACTAAGTCTTCTGTAATAGTTCCTATGTAAGGAAGCATCTTAGCTGTTATTCAGGCTTTTTGAAATTTGAAGGGCTGAGAAATGCAGTAATATTTCTGATAAATCACAATACTAAAGAAAAGCAATCAACAGTGGAGCATCTTACCTCCTGTGGCTGTATTTCAGACTTCATAAGCTCCACAAGGGATTCTAGAGAAAGGATGTTAATTTGTTTCAACTGATCAAATGCAGAGAGGCAAGCTAAACAACAGCAAGTCTCTAATTCTATTTGAATAGTAATACCAATGGCTAAACTTGATGCAATGAAATCTCATCTCAGTCTAAATATCTCATGTTGAATGCTATTTTCCATTTTCTGATCACATTCTAACAATTGCAGAAATTACCAGAAACCATTAAGTTTTTTGTAAAAGGAATATTATGTTTCTCACACAGAGGTATACTTAAGAGGTAAAAACAACCCATTACTATCAATTAAGTTTTTTCCCTTCCCCAAAACAGGACAAGCCCTTCAGGTTTAGTTTTAGTTACTTAATTGAAAGCAAGCTATAGGATTAGATTTGGCATCAAGCTATGCAAAAATCAATGCTTAGTTCAAGCTTATCCCAATATTATAATAGAGAAATTGTACCCTGAAATATTCTACCTGTTTCTTTGATAGGTTCTCCTTTTGACATCTGTCTTGTCCTCTCAGATTTTCGATGTACTTCCTCCAATTCTTTTACTGGCACAGTGGTGCGAGGAGTTGGAATACTTTCAAAGTAACCAGAGTCTAGAAGTTTGGATAACAAGTCCTTCATGTGTTTATCTGAAGAGTTAAAAAAAAGTTTATCAAGTTAAAATATGCAAATTCAAAATCAAGGAGCATTTAGTTTACAGACCAAGACTCTTCCCATATATAAATTGCAACTTCTCCAGCTACTTACACCTCTTGCCAAATTATATAAATACTTTTAACAGAAATATATCTGTCAGACCACTTAATTTAGCAGAAAACATACTTACAATCTGGAGGTAAGACTGTAACTTGTGTTTAAATATATATAAGGTGATTATTAGCAACATTAGATCACACAAGCCTAAAAAGGATTTGCTTCACATCCATGAACTAAACAGTGTTGATATTAACAGCAGGTTGTGCTGGTTGTAGCAGAGGTGAAGCTATAATGTGGTTGCTGTGTAACTGCCCTACAGACTCTCCTCCCAGCACTAAGACCCCGCAAGAGGAAAAACAGAACTGCAAAAAAGGAAAAGGAGAAAAGCCCTTGCTCAAGATTGTTCAAGGGCTTTTGAAATTAGAAGGAAAAAGAATACGCAGAGTCCCATAGATTCTGGTGCATGATGAAGTGAGTATATTTTCAATAGGTGAAACTGCACTGTAGATGATCAGAGCTCCCACTCAGTTTCATCAACAACTGTTGCTCCTCAGTTTCACATCCTGACTAGCATTCAGCCAAGACATCAGTATATTCAACTACGCATTATGGTCAGTAGGAGAGTTCCACACTTAATCCATTTACAAAGCTATCCAAAAAGACACCCCTACTGCCATTCAGTAAATTCATGCGGTTACTATTGAGTTGCTACCACCAATATTCCTCAGAACAATCTAGACTCATGCTGAAGATACTGGACATCAGTATAACACAATGGTTTCTTTATCCAGGGAAAGATTACCGCATTGTCACTAATCTGTACTTAATAACTAAGTAGCTCTTCCTTGGAGAACCAAGTTGCACACAGCACTTGAATACACATGAAGACATGTAAATCAAGCACTTCGTTTGTTTTAGATATTAAAATAGCACACAAGCTTTAGACCTCATTTATTTCCTCCAGATGAAGCACTTACACGTTGTTCCAACCACAGGTTTCTCACTGCCTTCTAGAAGGTCCCAAAAGTAAAGAGATGATTGTTCCATTTGATCTTCAACACTAGAAAAGAAAAGACCATTTTACCAGGTAGAAATGTAGCCAAAAATCAAGTCTTGCACTATCCCCAATATCCTTCATTGGGAAATACTGACATTTAGCCTTCTGGAATAAGGCTGAAAACAGTAAATCCTCAACACCACTATGCACTAGAAAAGATATAAATTTTAATATTTGTGCACAATTCAGTCTAGCAAATAAACTATCTTGTTCGTAACTTAGACAAATTGGAAAGCCTAGCATTATTCCACAAGGCAACACGGCTGGACTTCATTCTGAGCCAGGAATCCCAGTCAGGGAAAACCATTATCTCTTAATCAGCCTACTGCCTTGTTTATTGGACACATGCACAAAGGTAGCCATCACCAGTTCCAGTCATTCTGCTAGGTGAAATATTTGGTCATAGGCCCATAGTTTTCCTCCTCCCCTCCCCAGCCCCCAAATGATGTTAAAAGGCATTAACATGAAGCTTACTGTCAAAGGAAAGGGTAATGATTTTGTGGAATAAATAACAATGAGAATTAAGATAGAACTGTTTTTTCCCACCAAGATGAAACACTATTGCATTTTTAGTAAGTAACTTTAGAAGTTAACTTTTAAGAGCAAAGATTAACCTAGTTTAGCATATGTGTGATAAATGATTAAGAATTTCAGGAAGTCACTTTTCACAATGAAAATAATTACTTTTCCACAAAGTGTTTCAGATTACTATCTAACAGGTTTTCCATGTTTATGCACAGTCCACTGCAGTCTTAAGGCAGAGTGAAGCTAAGCATTACTAACAGTCATAATACAACCATGATGCCAGATAGGTACTATCATACACCACAACCTTACAGCGAGTGACAGAGCTAAAGTTTGTCATATCTTAAAGGACCACTGTGTTACATTCCTTTACCCTAAAGCAGCTCATCTTGATCATCACATGAATGGAACAGATCTCATCTTTACTGCATTTTTATTAGATGTACAGCAAGTCCTCAATGAAGCAGCACGCCACTAAGCTTCCTACTTATGGTGATATTGCAGTGCCTCCCCAGGGAAGTACAGACAGATATAACATAAGAGGGTTTGTATACAGTCCGAACAACTGGAAAAATGGATACAGTAGCTTTCCTCTAAGGCTCAGAGTGAAGTAGTTCTGAAGTGGTCCAAGACCTAGACTAGAGAAAGTTTATGGAGTTTTAATTAGTGCCCCAAACCATAACATTTCAAGACATGGCAGTGTCAAACATGACACTTACTGTAGCAAATGAAGTATACTCATTATGCAAAAGTACTGAACATACCTCAAGCTCTCATTTCTTTCTGGACACGTCAGTTTTGCAAATCTTATGAGGTAGTCTAGTTCTTTAGAAGGCAAGTATATTGCACCATTCACACCACCTTTGAAATCTTTCTGAACATGCTCTTGAGTAAAGTTCTGCAGCACATACTGGACTTGAAGTATTGTACGCAGTTTTTTCTTCTCTGCTTCAAGCTTCAATAGACTCTCTCTTCGCTGGGCCTTCTTCTGTGCTTTCAGCAACTATTTCAATATATTAAATCAACAGTTAAACAGCCGAACAACAAGATTCTAGAACAGAACAGTTCTAGTATTGATCACTCTACACTAAAAAAAGCTATAACCTTGGTTAGATAAACACCTAGTTCTTTCTTCAGATACAAGACCTTGCAAGTTCTTCCTCTGGCAGATTTCTCCAGTTCTCCATTAATTCTCTACACCAATGGCTTTAAATGAAACTGGATACTGGCAGATTCACTCTTAATTTTCCTCTGCTATATTTGCATAGTATATCACTGCTAATTACTTTAATTGCTTTCCAGAGTGAATAAAGGAAATTGATAGAATCAATACCAATGTACAAACTCAAGCCCATCTGACATTTATCATGTGAAGTTAGAGATGCAGAAGCTGTCTCAAACTTCTCCTAGGGAGAAAACTCCCCCCCCACTTTGAACATTCCAGTTCAAATAATATAGTAGAGTCCTACAATTATTCTGTTAGCAGAAGGCTGAAGCACTCAAATAAGAAACAGCAGTCAGAATATATAAAACCTCCACGCCCCCAGCATTCCAATATCTACTAGAAGTAGAGTCAAGAAAAAAATGTTAGCTAGTATTTTAAATATAGCATAAGCTCAAGAATAAACCTGAACTAGCAGAAGCTAATAAGATTTTTATTACTAAAAATGCCTACAACAAGGCACATTGGGTCACAAACCTTTATTTCTGCTGTTTTACAGGAAGCTATGTAGAGGAAAGCCATGAGATAAGCCATGTTTTGACACTCAGCACACAGTGGTTTGTGTTCAACATGGTAATCAAGTGAACCCAAAAGTAGCAGTACCACTGGAAAGGCTTAAACCACACAATGCAGCAAGCCTCTCAAAGCCCTACCTGCAGTTACTACACACACAAGAAAAGAAGTCTAAGCAAAATTGCTTGGATCTCAGTCACAAACAGGCCATTTTACTAGTCTAGCTTGTCAGTATTATACAAGAGGCAAAGAAATTATGCCAGAAGAGTGACTAATCATGTTTTGCATCCCCAGCACTACATCAGATCAGATCTTTTCACAAGAACTGTATTTTCCTGAGATCCAAGAAACTAATTTCTCCAGCAGTCAAAGAAAGCACTAGCTTACATGAAAACATGCCACGTCAAATCCTGAATGAAGTCCTAAATAAAACACTAGAATTGTAAGTTGCCATAATTAAAGACGACTACAGCAGAATAAGTAGCAAAGTCCTCCATCTTCAGTAAAATTTTATCAAGAGCTGTACTAACTGAAGCCAAAGTTACTTAATACCAGTGCTTTCCATACTGGAAATAAACTGGAAAAAAGCATTTCATTTAGAAGGAACCTTAAGAGGTCATCTAGCCCAGCCTCCAGAAAGATGAAGAATGATGCTGAATCAAGAACCAACCAGTTAGATTTCACTGTAGTCAGGTCTTAAATATCTGAGGAGAGATTTAATGGCTTCTCTAGACAGTCTGTTCTAGTGCTCAGTTGTCAGTGACAGTTTTCCTCCTATCTAGTTGGAATCTGCTATTTCAATTTCTTATTCATTCTTCTACAGACTAGCTCTATCTTTTATGGTATCTGAGAATTAATATTACACATCTCCTGCCAATTCTTCACTTCTTGGGGTTCAGTAAGCCCAGTTCTTCCAGGCTTTCACTGTTCTCCTGCTCTAGCACCTGGCCATAAAGGGGCCCACCAGTGGACTCAAATCATCTATTACATCTGTGTATGAGTAGCCAGGGCTAGACACAGCTGGTTTAATGAACATCAAGTGAAGATAATCAGTATCCTTTAAGTACTGACTAGAAGTCTGATCTTCACTGCTACAGGATATGCAGTTTACTTTGGCTGCTGCCCACAAGGAGGACCTCCATGGACTTGTCAGCAGAGCTGATCATCCACCAGTCCACACCTAAACACAGAATGAGTCTACCTTAGGCACAAGCTATAGGCAAGATGGTTCCATGTTAAACTTCAGTAAAGTAGAGTCATCTCAAATACAGACAAGTTCAAATTATTCAGTTTGCTTAAGCACAAGTTCTTAGTACACAGAAAACAGCACATTGAAGACAGCATTACACAGTTGTCAGTATTTACTCTGATCTACTCTGTTTCAGACAGTATAAACAGATTGTTTGAGACAAACTTCTTAGCAATCTGCACAGTGGCATGTAAATATAGCAATTAGAGGAACAGGGCAAAATTCAGTCAACTCCTGACAATGTCATGAGCAACATTTTATACTCACATCTTGGCTAAGACCTGAAAACGTCTTCTGAAGCTCCTTGGCAAATTCTAGGTTGTGTACTACTTCATCATATTTCTCTACTGCCTCCTATAAAGAAATAGATAAAAATACATTTAATACTTAAGACTACTGGTTGCATCTCAAACCTATTTTACTTAGTCTCACTGAAGAGCTAGTAATCTAGTAGGTTCCTCTTTGACACTAACTTGTAACAACTTACACTGTCTATCAATAACCATCTGAGTTGCATTTTCCAGGCAATACCTTATGCAATGCTTGGTATGCTAATGCTGAAACAGGAAAGCTTAAACATCTCTTATTTTCCATTTTCCTTTTTGTTTCTGCAAGTCTCAACAATCAGATAAAAACAGCTGCTTATCCTCAGATACTAACATGAAAGCTTGAAAGAAATACACAAGACAGGTTTAGTACTGAGCCTTTAGCCTGATGCTTAGCTGAAATACCTTTACAGGTAATTCATAAAAGCTTTCACAATTTAATGGTATGGAGGACAAGTCATACTTTCCTGAAGTCTTGCAAATTTTATTCCTGCAAATAAAGTAGTGTTCCTGACTTCATTAATGGCTTTAACACATCTTACTCCACCAACTTCAAAAAGAATGTAGATTCTTAATTACATTTTTATATACCCTATGAATTCCTTCCCTTATCCACTGAAGTAAATTCATTTGTAAGTCTCCTTGAAGTCTGAAGATAGCAAAATGCTGTAGTTCAGATATGCCGCACATATCCACTTAACATAAGGAACACTTGAGAAGTAAGAAGTTAAATTTAACTTCAGCACATATGTGCTTTACTATGAATATAAACCAAACTGAGTATGAGATATCGAAGTTAGACTGCAGGCCATTTCTAACACAACATAAAACTCTTTCAGTGTAGTAATGTTGACAAATATGCTTTATCACTGCAGTGGTAAAGCTTCACCTACTGTCCCAGTAGTATTTGGGATTTGCAAATCAACTGTGCTCCTAAGCAACTGAAAAGCAAGTTACAGGTTGTTATTCCATCTGTCTGATTGTTCAGTCACTTATATTCACTTATTCAAAATATGCAACACATTACTATGTTTAAAGGCTACTTAACACAAGGAAGTTCATGAGTTACTGTGAAGCTCTCAGCTACTAATTTAGGTTGAGAACACAATTTATCAAGCAACTTCCGTGAACTAACTAGCAACTTTACTGAGTACTTTAGAGAATTCAGCTTTAAAGACACCAGTGCCCACAGAAGAGATTCTTAAGGAAGACTCACATGTTTACAAGTACTGCAATCTGTCCAAGTTATTGTTCTTTTAACCACACAAACTTCAGAGTAAAACTCCCTGCTCAGGTTACAAACTATAACAACCTGACGAAAAGCAATACCTTCCTTTTGTCACACAGCTGTTATTAGCATCCATTAACAGAAACATTAATGTTTGAGTGAAAGTTGCTTCTGGCCTGACAGTAAGGAATAATCAGCTGAGCCACAGCAGGCCAGAACAGTATTGCCAAAGGAGACAGTAAACTTGCTGGGAGCTCCTTATTTTTGAAACATTTTTGTTCCTAAAGTAAGGCAAGCACGCTAATTGCTCGTACCATTGCTCACATACCACGAGCAATTAGTTTCATTCAAACTGCTTGCAGAACAAGCTCATCACTACTTGTGTGAAAAACAATGAAAAACATAGAGATGGCAAGTTGCTTTAGAACTTTTCTGTATTACACGCAGTTAAGTTTTATTTCAGAAACTCTATTAACCTCTGTTTAATTTCAAGCACCAGATCCTGGTAGTTGTATATACATCAGTAATTCACATCTAAAGCATAAAAACCACCGTATTTCTGTACCTTAACAGAGTACCTGAAATAAGGACTTGATCAGAGCAGTTACATATTGAGCACTTCTAGAGCAGCCATCTGAAGTTTAATTATCAAGTCAGTTCACTAGCAGGATGGAATCTTATTCTGTTTTAAAAGCCTGAGACACTCCAAAAATAGAACTCTGATAAGTATACTAACTATACTGAACACTTAACAGTTGCTAAATACTTAAGTTAAGCTCAGCTGGAATAGTGAAAGCCAGTAACAAAGTTCATCACCTACACATTTTCCAAAGTCAGTGCAGCTGGGTGCATTCTGCAAACAAAACATCTACAGAATGTTCCATCTCTTTAGACCACAGTTTGTAATTTCCACTTTCTCCTGTTGTATTTTTCATATTCCAAAGCACAGACCAAGCAAAAAAAAAAAAACAGTCACATTAAGGAGTAGCTCTACAGCACATTCCAGATTAACAGCTTAAAGGAAAATACTGCTCAATAGTCTATTAGCAACAGAAGACAACTGATAGTTTAACACTTGGGATCTTAACAAAACAGAAGGCTCTTTCCCCATCCATTTCCAAGTGGAGTGTAGAACTAAAAGGTCATCTCACTTCATGTGAGATTTAATTCATTAGCTTCTGTGCTTAAGGCAAGAGACATCAGATTCCATAGAAAAAAGTGTTAAATGATCGTTCACTCCAACAGGTATTGTCTACTTTTAAGCAGAGTTATTTCCCCTCTTGTCTCCTTCAAGATTAGTCATCTTTTACAAAGGATTACAAGTAAAGATACATTTATGTTCCCATACTGCTGCATTGTGATGAAGCTAATAGCCAATGGATTCTTTTTCCAGCTGGCCCATTATGAGAGTCAGCACAGACACTGAATAGCCAGTGCCCTTTGTTACAGAAATGCTCTTAACATGTCTGTGAAGCACACTTTAAAACATGTAATAACTGCTCAGTAATCAGAGCAATAAACCCTTTGAATTGTGTGGCACCTCACCACCCAGCAACAGCTTTCATGTTATAGAGACATGTTTTCCATTCCAGAAAACATGAAGTCCAGGACAAAAAAGCCAGAACCGGTTTTAACAACAGGAGAGTTGAAGCTAACTTCAGGGAGCTCACCACACTTGCTGATTAGCAGTCTTGCATCCTAAACTCTAGTAGTCTTAGAGCTAACACGCAATTTCAGGTAACTTCTATTAATGAAGTACTGAGGATTAGCTAGCCTGGAAGAGTTCAAGTCTGTGTACCAATATGGCAACACCACAAACACGTTACATGTGGATACCTCATCAAGAGATATGGAGGAACAGTGAAGTTGAAAGACTACAGAGCAATCATAAGACCTTCTGTACACATGAAGGCTAAAGCTTACCCATTCAGCTTAATTACCAACTTGCCCGTTTTGCTTGGCAAAAAAAAAAAAAACCACCAAAAAGTCCACAAGCATTTCTTCTGCAAAGTTACACCACTGCATCTTTCATCAATCCAAATCCATCCACTCCCATACAATGCAAACTTACCAACTGGTCTTGATTGAGGGCCTCTCCCTTCTTCAGTCGATCTTTGTAGTCTTCTAGTTTGAGCTACAGGAAAATTTAAAGTCAGTTTTTATACTCATTTCTAAATGTTAAGAATGAGTGAAGTATTCTTCTCTTTAAGTCTGCATACTGCAGCAAAACAGTAATTTTACTACCTCCTTTAACTTTCAGGAGAAGAGAACACATTTAACTGTTCCTTTGATTTTGCAAACTCAGTCTCCAGGGCTGCCTCATTCCCCCCTTTCATGCCTTTTATCTTTCTTCCTTACTGCCTTTGTTTCATTTAAGAAATAATACATTGACCTCAGATCTTTAAGTGGCTCCAAACACATTCACCATCTTCATTTCAAAGTATTGTGTTTTCTCATTTTTCCAAGCCAATGTTACATTTAGTTATTCTATCCTGGAATAGTCCTACTTAATTTTCTGCCTTATGTGTATCAGAATCTAAGGTCATCAGGATTTTATTGCACTATTTCGTAAGAAAATGGACTACTGCATTCAAATAGAAAAGTTTTTTTCTAATGCACTTAAGTAAATTGTCTCTAACAGCTGAAATGAACTATGCAAAAATAAGCTATTAGGTACTGCAAGTTTCCTTAACCATAGGAAAAATGAAACATACACTGCCATGAAGTTGAACATTATTTCATTTACCTGCCCAAATAGGTTTTACTAACACAGGAGCTAGGACCAGGAATACTTCCTACTCATTCTAGCAAGTCACACTTTCATTTGCTAGTGAGGCCATATTGTCATGTGCTAGCCTGAAACAAATAAAAATACCGGAGAAGCTCACAACAATAGGCTTCCTTGGCTGAGTTAGAATAAATGCAGTTGCTTAATCAAAAACAAAGACAACACACTTATCTAAGATTATTCAGAAATGCAGCATAACGCATGACATAAGAGACAGCAGTAATACTGGAACACCTGCAGGAGAATCAATTTCCATAGTCATATAGCCTTAAGTCTTATCTGAACACCTCTTCTCACCCTAAAATGATGCAGTCTTTTTTTTTTTTTTTAAACACATTTATAGAGTCACAGAATTCAAACAATTGCTCTGTTTTTAATTCTGAGCCAGTACCAAAAGCAACAGCAGCAGTTTCTTTAGTTCTGTAGAAAAGAACATTCTCTTGATTTATAATCACACATCAATATAACTTTCAGTTACCAAGCAATCAGCGGAGAAGTCCTAATACACAAAAGCTTGAGTGGCTACAGCTGTAATGTTTTAGATGTATAGTATCAGTACTTACTAACTGTATTTCCTGGAAAAAAGGCACAGCTCCAACTCAAAAAAAAAAAAAACAGGCTTTAGCATCTTTCTGTGTAGAAGCCTTCTGCTGAACAGCGTTTGTCTATATATAAAATACAGCAGTCGATCCATGTATATGGCAGTATATAGTTAATACGATTTCACATTGCTTTAGCCAAAGGAAAGACTGCTCGTGTTCTTACATATATCCCCAAGTCCTAGTATTAGATGCATATAATCAATAGAAATACAAGGACTCCTTTTTTTTAAGGCATTAAACTACATCAGAACAGCTCTAAGCCGGTTCTGAACTCAGCCTGCCAGAGAAGCACCCCAATGCTGACCAGCAGTCACTTACCTCTGCATTAATTACCACAGAGCAGGTTCTCAGTTGCTACATCCCTGCTTCTATGAAACAGCGCCGTGCTCGCATCACATCAAATGCGAGCAACCCATTACAATGAGAATAAAGAACACCTTTTCCCTATGCAGTAACAAAACGAAACTCGTGAAAGGCGCAGAACGCTGATATTTTAAGAAGCCCTGGGTTATTGCACACACGCCCTTATACTGATGAGTCCTCCCGTCAGCCATTTAGCAGAGTGCCACCCCAGCAGGAAGACACGTTACCTTCTTCTTCTCGATATTCCTGATCTTGTGTTTGAGGCAGATGAGCCCATTGTCGATGTAGGTCTCGTACGCCTGGGAAGGAGAGGCCGCCGAGTTCAGCGCGGCCTGCAGCGGGCTGGCGGAGGGCTGGCTGTCCCCGGCCGGGGTCACCTGCTGCTTGGCTGCCTTCATACTCTTCTCCTCCCCCTCCTCCGACCGGCCTGAAGGTGACGATGGGCAACGGAAAGGGGCTTGGGAAAGCTGCACCATTGAAAAGGATGGAGCTGCAAGGGAACTGCGCTTGTTTAGCTCTCTTTTCTCAAGTTACACCTTATCGCGCT
>JAOWBP010000001.1:54593321-54618329 GCA_028571105.1 Tragopan temminckii | reverse complement strand
GGAGTAAATAGACTGCACATACTACAGCCATCTACAAAAAACATCCACTGTTTCAGAGGAGTACATGCCCTTACACACAGGAAGCACTCATTCTTAAATATATACTATTTCACTTCATTAAAGAAAATGAAAGATGGATACTATTTACTTAATCAAGTGAAATACTCTGATACTCTGATACCAATTTTGATGCAGAAACCCAACATAAAAACTTGACATCAGAATTCTGAGCTGTATACAGTAGCTAATGAATAAGTGAAACTGTCAGAACGTGATGAAATGTTCCAAAATCCATGTCTTTAAATGGTAAAAATGTTTAGATAAATCTGCACAAATCTTATCATTCTCTACAAAAATAAATAAATAAATCAGTACATACAATTGATGAATCACTGCAGCCTACCTTGTTCCTGGTGGCTTATTAACATCTGAAGAGCTATGGCAGCTTCTACCTTGACAGGCATTTCTTTATCATCAATCAGGCTCTTCTTTGCCAGCTCTACTGCATTCCTCAAGTTCAGCTCATTGTGAAAATTCAAAGCGCTGAATGAATGAAGTACCCAACAGGACTGCATGAAAAAAATCAAAGGCAAGTTAGGGACTACTTTTCTCTTGACTGCAATGTATTCATACGGTAAAGCATAACTGTTTTTTACAGTCAGTGAGTTCTTTATTTTCCTTCCCCAAATTCCAATAAATCCAGTGGGCACAAAATTAGCATTTACAGTTCTGGTCCTCCTGAAGAAAAATATCAGAAAATAAACAAAAGAAAATTAACCATTTGTTTATGACTCATGGGCACTTGTGGATTTTGTTCAAGCTACACCCAGAACTCTGTGAAAATTCTACCTATTCTTCACAGCTGTCTAACAGCTGTAGTTATTGAGATACTAATGAAAAATAATCACAAAACGGTCACAATTACTGCTCAAATTCTTCAGTTTGACGGAGGATGTAAACAACAATGTAATAGACCTTCCCACAATTCAATTAACTGACTGTTCAATTTCTAAGTCAAAATGTTGAAAAATTACCGTACAAGATAGCTATTTGAATTTTAACAATATATTTGCTTTACTTCTTTCATTGACACTCAGAATGAAGTTAAACTCAAAGGAAAGAAACATAGCAAATGCTAAAATTGATATAATTGGTGAACTTACTCTAGCTCTGAGGTACCCCAGATTAGACATGAACAATGGAAATACATGATTCTGTAACATCAGTTCCATTTGATCCTTGAATACACTCTTCTGTTGGTGAAAAGAAAAATAAATTTTGGAGACTATTCATTTCATATATTCAACTTAAGTCAGAAAACCATTTTAAATATCTTGATATCTTGAAAAATACAATGATTTGTCTATGAAATATATATGAAGAGGCATGGATCTTGTAACTTGAACTGAGCAAAAATCTGTTTATATAATAATCAACTCTACATTACTTTTTACAGTATTATGCCAGGAATTTTCATTTTCTCCAAAGCACTGTTTCCAGCTCATTTTTATTCTTAAAAATTAATTAGGATGAAGAACCTAGTGCTTTGAGTCTTCCTAAAACAGAGTGCATGCATAGCTTATGATAAATCGAAATTTAGTATGAAACAGATCCGAGATTCAAATGACTTGCCATTATTATAAGCATTACAACTAATTATTTTACACATTACAACAGCTCACAGTTTTTTGTATATTCATAAATATTGCTTTCAATATTGTTATGGATGGAAAAAGAATTCCTTTATGATAGAAATTTCTTTGTCTGGATATGGATAAGCAGTTGAAACCATTTTTCAATATTCCAAATTTGGCAAATTCCAAGATATTCGCAGAATGCCAGAACCAGCAGCATGGAGACTGGGGACTTTCCTAGCACCTCCTGACCCAATATATGAAAAATAATAATAATAATACCAGGGACTGTGTCACCATGTAAAGGAACAAATAAGTGGCTAAGAAGAGATGAAAGCAAATATGCAATACTAAATGTATCTTAAGTGATTATACTTCTACTTCACTAATTCATACATCAATTTTTCCCCATGCAGATTTCCAAACCTTAAGAGAGGCAGATGAAGAACTGGGAAGAGGAAAAAAAAAATACAAAGAAGGGAAAAGAATTTTTTCTTTCGTACACATCAGAGGTTTCTATGCACTCAAATGGAGAGTATGTAGAGAGCTAGGTAGATAAGCCAGAGTCATTGTGTCTTCGAGCAACTTATGATCAATGTCTCAGTTGACTCTCCAGAAAGAAGACACTTACAAGTAAGTATTTCATGTAGAAACAGCTCATGGAATTTTTTCATCTGTCAAATCCCAAACAAAAAATTCAGAGTAGAGAGAAGACTGCAACTTTGGGGATTACTACTCTTTTATAAAATATAACCTTAAGTTTCAAGACAGAAAATTTCAAATAGTAGCAGTATAGTGGAATAAATTTCTTTTTTTTTAGGACAAAGATAAATGAAACTCCATTCAGTATAAAAGGCTCCTCACAACATGAAGAATATTCTACTCTTCGTTATACTCCAACATGAACGATGGCAATTGTAATCCAATATATCTAAAAAAAAATTCCAAAAGTTACTGATGTTTGAGGATTTCAGTTTCAGATCATGTATTGGTACACTGGTTAAAAAAATATACGGAGAGAGTATGTCGGTGAACCGTTCCTTGTAACATGAATCAGAGAATCATTTAGGTTGGAAAATACCACTAGGATCATGAAGGCCTACCAGCTACCTAACACTACTAAGTCCACTACTAAACCACGTCTGTAAGTGTCACATACACAGGTCTTTCAAATACCTCCCTGGGCAGCCTGTTCCAATGCCTCATCATCCTTTCTACGAACAAATTTTTCCTGGTATCCAACCTAAACCTCCCCTGGTGGACTTGAGGCCATTTCCATGTCCTATCACTAGTTACCTGAGAAAAGAGACTGATCTTCATCTTGCTACAATCTCCTTTCAGGTGGCTGCAGAGAGTAATGGGTCTCCCTCCTCAGCCTCCTCTAAATGGTGCCAGTTCTGTCAGTCACCCCTTGTAACTCTTGTTTTCTAGTCCCTTTACCAGCTTCGCTGCTCTTCTCTGAACAAGTTCCAGAAACTCAGTATCTTTCTCATAGTAAGGAGAACAAAACTGAGCTCAATATTCGAGCTGCAGTCTCACCAGCACCAAAAACAGAGCGACAATCACTTTCCTCACTCTGTTGGTTCCACTATTTCTGCTGCAGACCAGGATACCATTGGCCTCCTTGGCCACCTGGGCACATGGCCAGCTCATGTTCAACTAGCTGTCAACCAGCATCCCTCTTTTCTCCTGGGCACCCTTCCAGCCACTTCTCCCCTAGCACTGTACCGCTGCATTGGGGTTGTTATGACCCAAGAGCAGCACTCAGCCTTTAGCCTTGCAAGGCTTTGTATGAAGAAACCTACTGCACAGAGAGATAACTCACACAAAACAAATTTTTACATAATTTAAAAAGAAGCCTCAAGCCTCCATTCTCATTCTGAAAGTGGTAACTTTTTGACAGTTACTTCTGAGGTGGAAAGAGGATGTACTTGGACTCCACAGCACACAGAAACATAAGAGAAATTCTAACAACTACTACACTGGCCAGCAATAGGGTGGATCAAATGTGTATTCAAATGTCAAAGAAAAACTGAAATTGTGAAGATACTGTGTATAAAAAACGGAAAAAGGATAGAAATTATTTCTACTTTCCACTGATTTGGAAAACTCCCAGTTAGATGGTGAAATACATCTTAAAGTCATGTGTTCTAGGGTACAAAGGCTGTAAAGCTAGACAAAACATTCCTACAACATGCTAAGCAAACATTCTTCTGGAACCAGGAGGAGCCCACAGTAGTGCAAGCTGTTGGGAGGGGTTTCTAAAGAATAATAAGCAACGTTATTGATGGAATGCATGTTTGTTTTTCTTAACACCCTTCCATTTTACTAGTAAAGCATGAGAAGACCAAGGGATGGTTCAGCAGGAAACAAAGAGAGCTTTGGAGAAACTTGAGAACAAAAATCAGCATATAAAATGGGAATACATAAAACCAGCAAAGAACATAAATATTTTTAAAGGAACAAACCCTCAGAATCTTTTTGCACGTTGCAGTCTTTCTACTGATTCCAAAAACACAGTTGTGGGCTAGCCAGACTTTAATAAGCTAATATATTTTATTGGAAAAATGGAATTGATAGTAAGAATTACAAACATGAATGTATCTTACTTATTTACCCACTTACTTTCAGTAAAATATCTGCTAAGGATCCTATAACATGCAAAGCTCCATCTTTCTTCCTCGGATCAATGTTTGGTTCTGTCAGAATCTGGTAGCAATATGCCATCATTTTTGGCAATACCTGCGTACGACAGAAAGCACAGAATCTCCTTTTGTCAGTGAGGTATCTAAATCAAATTATTTTCATAGCATTAAGTTCAAAAAATCATATGACTTTTTTAAATAGAAATCCCATCGTAATCAAAGCAACTGGGAGGTACTATACGTACCATCTTCCCAGATTTAAAAGATTCTTTTTCCAGCTTTTCATCCAAGCTTTACAAAATTGAATTCATCTCCCCAAAATTTCATATTAGTGACAGTGATTACCGTATTTTTGTTGTTCTGAGGCAAACCAGGAAAGGTGAGGAAAAGACAAGAAGTTCAAACAGTACTTCACAGATTTTTTTTCCCCCCTTCACTTCCCTTCTGGTGAGCCCACTACATGTACAAAGGCATGCGTGCATGTACATGTATGTATGAACATAAACATATTCAAGAGCAGCTTTGACTAAAACCTCAGATTTATTTTAATCTGTCAATCTTGGCAATAGCTTGTAAAGTCAGCTAGATTTGGAAAGGATTCTTGGCAAAATAAATTGCTTACTGTGGTTTCCACCGACATTATGTGCTTTTCAGAAATGACGACGTTTCGACAATTTGAGTACAAATTATGAAATTGAGAAGGTCAGCAGACACAGATTGCTTTAACAACAAAGAAATAGAAAGGTCACAGGCTATTTGACCTGATATAAAGACTATGGTCTTTTCTGAAAATTCGTGAAGAAGTTGAGCTCCATGTTTACTGCATGTGAAAATGATTGCCAGAGAAGTCAGTAGTCTGAACAATATGCTTTCCAGAGCTAGGCTGAATAATTTTTTTTAGCATATATCACTGTAAATATAAAAGAATCTATAGAAAAGTTATGTTCTCATTTAAAGATTAGCTCCATGAAATTCATTTCATTCTTCCTAATTTAATTGTTGTCAACAGGAATTTAAATTGCATCAGTGAAAATTAACAAGGATTAGATTCACTTGTGCTGTTGCTACACGTTGAGAATCTCTGAACATGGCAGAGCCTGTTCATTAATATGGGAAACTATTACTACATCTATTCCAATCTGTTTTATCAGGCATGTTAATTTCAGAGCTGTAAGAGGAAACCACTTATTTACTTATACTTACATATTTTAATTCTCCCCAGATTGATGGCATTCAGCCAGGAATGAGTTTGGCCATATCTTAGCAAGTAAATTTTTGAGGTGCTTCCTATAACATCTCCAAATGTAAGGGAAAATAACATTTTTAAAGAAACTTCAAGCAGAAATTAAAAAAAAAAATTGTTCCATACCTCTTTTCTCTTCTTTGCTGCTGTATAAAGGAGATTCTGTGCTGCTGTTGTTGTGGATGCATAATCCTCAAATACATCTAACATTAAAGATAAATTAATAAACTCACTTTCTGATTATAACATCATAAAATGCTGATAAACCAACTGAAGTTTGTTGGACACGACTGTCTTCAATTAACAGTTGAAGAGTCAGACTCAAGCTCACGTCACCCACAAGAGCATTTATTTCTTGACTTCCTAATCTACTGACCACTCATCACTCCCTTTATCAAGACTGAATTATTTACTCGTTAGTTCTTTTGAGATCATGTATTTAATGGATGAAAAATTGTTTTATATTTACTGGTTGTTGCTTTCTTTCTTCTTTTTTTTAATTAAAACCATAAGAACACCAATGCATTCCACTGCCATCTGTATAACATATGTACACAATTTTGGCTTGATTTTATTGAAACCTCATGGGAAACTCTTTGAATGTAAAAAAATCCTCGGATCTGGTGTCGTTTAAATTTGCTGAAAGATGAAGCTTTTCAGCTTCTTTCATTACAAGTAAACCTCTTTTAATCGTACTAAAAATATAATTTATATATTGAAAAACAATCTGTGCTGCCAAACGTGTTCTAATCCAAACATCCCTACATAGATTGCATTAAATAAAAGGATCTAGAAAAATAACCTTAAAATGTGTTTAAAATTGCACATTAACTTTTCCTGAGATCTTGAAGATAAATCAAGATTCAGAAATACTACCATTCCTGTTGCAAATCTAAATACTTTTCACTAAATTTCAAGTAAATGTACATTTATGCTTCCATAATACAGTTCAAATCTGTATTTTACTCTCAGCTACAGATAAAAATAGGGCTCACTGCTTACACAAAAATAACAGAATTTAGATACCAAAAAATCAGCTACACATTTGTATCCCTGTCATCAACACTATGATGATTAATTTTTTTCTATAACTTTCCAAGGTTAGAGGGTTGTCTATTTGTTTTTTAAGTATTCTAGGACTTTTTACACTCTGTTTTTTCATATGCTAACCAAAATGCAATTAATTAACAATTTCCAAATGCTACATGTCCCTGTGGTGTGGTATGCCTGGCACACTGGAATTTTCCAGATAAATTTGCTATATTTTTTAAGTACCCTTCTCTTTTTCAATGATATGACCCTTTTAACATGACTAATTACTATAAATTAGTCCAATATGTAGTTCCCAAGATTTTTTCAGACTTTTGAAAAAAATATATATATCTAATTGTTTTACAACTTAGTAATAGCACGTGGCAAAAGATACCAAAAACAAGAACAATTTTCAATAGAGAAAGAGCGAGTCAGGCCTCTTCTGGACAAAGTGTGAGCTGCAAGAGATTGCAGACAGCTGTCATGTTTCCAATTCAGGATTCTAAAACTGGCATTTTAAGGAAAGCAAGCCAGTCTACTAGCTGCACTGAGCACCTCTGTAGTAGAAGACAATTTTTAAAGAATTAGTTTACGAGCAGTAGCCAAATGGCCAAAACTCACTTGATCTGCCTTTTAATTACAGATTGGTGAGACTTATGAAACAAATTCTCTTCTTCCTACTGTTCAAGACACTCAGGAAGACAAAGACATTATGGTTGCCACACTCTGTTTGGAACTACGGTATACAATTGTGTTGAAAAGCAAAAGTAAATTCTAACTACAGACTGTTACCAAATTTCATGCGGATATATTCATATGGATCTTCTTGCCACAGCTCCTCATCCTCGTCTTTGTAGCACATTAGGGAGAATATCACTTCTTCTGTTATACTCTAATATTAGAGGAGTCAAATGCATGTAAGTACATAGCAAATCAAATTCCATTACAGATTCTCTTTTCCTTTTGCAACAGATACAGACAGCAGTAATTATATAATCTAACTTTATAATAGTCACCACCACACAAAAAATATACTTCAGTATCTAATCTGTAAGCAACAGAACATTGCATTCTGCAGAAGGTTCTCACAGATACAACACTTAACATGAGAACAGGCTTCAACATCCTTCTCCATAACATTCATAGGATTAACAAACTTATATTAACTGGCTTATAATGTGGAGAAAAGAGGCATGAAAATCACTTTTCACTTGTTCTTACATCTACTTATAAAATATATCCTTAAAAAGTTCAGTTCCTCATAGTTCATGGTATCTTTGGTGACTGTCTTTGCACTGTAATCAATTATAATTTCCAAATCCATAGTAATTTCTTCACACTAGCAACTAATAAAAGCCAGAACTTTGTGTCAGACTTCAGCAAAACAAGGAATTAATGGAACAGAATCTTTAATCAAGTTGACAATATCTGCAATAACAGTTAGTCATGATATTGTAAAAAAGAACTGTAGCGTGGGAATGCTTTTTTTTTTTTTTGCCAATGTTGATGCTGCATGAAAGATTCATGAAACTACAGAAAACTACTTCTTTTATCATTCTGATGACATGCACTGTTTCTGACTGGGTTTTATTCACTGACCTGTATGTGTGGCTTCATTTGCTTCCACGTTACAGAGTGAATGACCCCTTGGTTCAGGTAATTTAACGTTTGCTGAAGAACACGTGGTGCAACATAGTCCTTTTGTCTGTATTGGTCTAAGATTCTTAATAGAACCTAAAGAAATAAAGAATTGGTGTTCTTAAATGAAGATGGAAAATTAGCTCTCATTCATGGTCATGGAGGACACCTTTTCAGTGAATTTCAGCACAGACTGATTAGTTACAAAAGTTCTAGTGTCAGTAACCACTGCAACGTCTTTGATCCAAAAGTTAGAAATCACTTAAACATTAAGAACCTAAACTTGCAAGCATTTAGGTACATTTACCTTTACTATTAGATCCATCATGTGATCACTTGCGATTGTAAACCAAAAACAAGCATCAGATTCACAGTTTACACAGGCCTCAGACAAATTTGGAACACATGCTGAAAAGGTACAGCGATATTTTCAAGCCAGTTGGCATCTAAATCTGTTAATGGAGTTTGTGTTCTTTTTGAACAGACAATCCCGTAAAGAAGTCAAATGACTTTGGAAGAAGAGTGATAATAATAGAAATACTAAACTAAAAAAGGAAATTGGGTTAACATCTAAGTCTGTGAATCAGGAGATGAAAAAAATCTTAACTTCAGGTGGTTGGTTGTTGTAAGTATCAGATAGTGTCACACAGCATGCTATCACAAACTCTGTAACAGTGTTTATTAGAAAGGCTTGCTCTTCTAAGAAAAACCTACAGTACAAAGCCACTATTCAACATTAATAGCAAAGGAACTATTGAGTGTTAGTAAACATAAAGAACTGCCACACAGACAAGCAACAATAAAAATCAAGGACAAAGCATAACAAAAGTACTGAATCCTGTTTTCAGAAGAAAAACTCTGCTTAATAATTCTTTACAACACTATAGTAAATCTTATTTTGAACATAACTTCTTCCCTTAGGGGTACTAAGTCTGACCTTATTCTTTTTTACAATACACTCCTTGAGCAAAGATAGGCAATATCTCACACAGACTCTAACACAATGTCAGCAGTTAACTGAAAAATATGTAACAAAGGCTTAGTAATGCAATATTCACAATAGCATTCCCACTAACTCTGCCATGAAACATGACAAATCAGCATCTATGAGTGAGAAGTGAAAGAAATATGCAGATCACCCAAGACCATTTATCTTTCAAGTTAAACTGCTCTCCCTCTGCTTCATATCCCGGTCTTTTAAAAGACATAAACTTTAAGTATTGTAAATGACCACTTCCCATGGAAGCCTCTTTCTCTACTCAGGAATTAATCGTTGGAAAGAAATTAGAATTTATATTTGACTGTTTCTCCTTCCTTTTTATTTGATACTTAGCAGTCTCCTCACAATCATCTTTCAGTTCTTATCATTCACATATTTACACAGAATTGATACACCAGTGGATAAATTGTTTTGTTTTGTCAAACTGGATGGAGAAAGTAATTGTTTTTGCAGACAATCCTGTTATTTTGAAATAGCCTGAATGTGACTTAATTATTAGGCGTGGTCAATGTGTGTTCATGAATCCTGCCTTAGTAATTTGATCTCCTTCCATAATAGGGTCCTCAGCTTGGTGGAGAAAAGGAAGGCAGTGCATTTCATCTTTCTGGATTTTAGTACGGCCTGTGATACCATCCCTCACATCATCCTTATGGATAAATCGTCCAATTGTGAGATAAACAGCTTCACACTACACCAGGCGATTAACTGGCTCAAAAGCAGAGCTCAAAGAGTTGTACTGAATGGGTCACTAGCAATGTTCTCCAGAGCATAAGTCCAGGGCCAGTCCTGTTTAAAACTTTTATCAATTATTTGGATACAGGAGTGGAAACGCACTCAGAAAGTTTGCTGAGAGGCCTGTTAAGTGTTCAAAAAACCTTTGGATAATGCCCTAAGTAACATCTCCAACTTCTGATTGGCCCTGAAGTTGTCAGGCAGTCGGACTAGGTCTCTGTAGGTGCCTTCCAACTGAACTTTCTGTTCTATTCCATTCTAATGAAGTGACAACAGCCTGGCACCCTGAATAAGATGCTGGAAGTCTGAATCCTGAGAAGTCTGCTGATGCCCTGTCAGGGATGTTTCATCTGGCAGTCTGCTGAGAAGCCACATCCCTGCAAATACAAATTATCCAAACAGGTGTTACTTGAAAATCAAGCCCAGAATCACTAGTAGAAGAGTAAACTGCTCTCTTCTGACTTCTCAGGAGTTTCTTCGGAACATGTAACCCAAAAGCCTGGATGCTCAAGAGCTTTAGTTGAGCACAAAGCCTGGGAACTACCTACCACTCCTAGTAATCCAGAATGTAGCAAGCTGAATGGGAAACAAAAGGAGCTGGTCCAGAAACATCTGAGCTTGCAAACCACCACTTCAGGCACCCAATTGCTACAGTCACTTCCTCAAAATAGGGAGATGCTGGAAGTCCATTCCCAGAGGACCACAGGTAAGCTGGCACAAAAGCACAGAAAACACTTACAGGCAGTGCCTCTCTTCTGTGCCGCTTTATCAAAACTGAACCATCTCCACAATACCATGTTACACACAAATAATTAGCATTCCCCAACAAAAACAATTTACTTGTCAACTGTGAACATATGCTCTATTTTCACAAAATATGCTAACCGGGTATAAAATATTGCTATTCTCCACACACTTTCTAATTTGATTACATCCTCCTGACATAAAACAGGACAGAATCCAGTGTTCGTAAGTTGTCAGCAGCAAAATCACTAAGGAGTGGCCTGATAACACATCCCTCTATGAGAAATCATCGCTTTTTTCTGTTATTTATGCATGCTGATAACACTGTTTGATAAGCAGTTGCTTTTCTCAAAGTTTTCCTGCATAGTTTTTCCAAACTGCTGAACATTTGTGTACTATATCTCAGCTAAGTATGGTACTAAGATTTCTAAGGAATTTCTCAGTCACTATAATGAAAAATGAATCTGATTCCATTCAGTTTTGCTTTATGAATTTCAAGATCTGAGCACACTATTGGAAAACAAGGTCTTTATTCAGCTAAAATGACTGAATTTAGAAACAAATTAACTGTACTTACTTGTTGTATGCCCACAGCGTACGTTTTTAAAAAAAACTCTGAGAATTCAAAGTATTCTTTAGTTACATTTCCCGGACTTCCATATCTTTAAAATGAAGAGAAGACAGGTATTTACTTACATTGCAAAGAGCCTTCTGTGTCACGAAAATACAGTATTTTCTATAACACAAATGACCCTGAGTAGCCTTCCATCCCCAACAAATACTTTTCGCAGATATTCTACTAAGCCATTATTTCCTACATAATGCCTCACTTCCCTTTTCTTTTCTTAGAACCTCATTCAGTGCAGTCTTATAGTTCAGTAAATACAGCTGCACTGTTGTCATAAGCTCTGTAACTTCTACCTTTCTGGATTTCTCTTTAAATTTTTCTCTGCCTTTGTATTCAAGAATACAAGCAGTTGTAGATGAATACATAAAAAAAAAAGTACTTTTCCTTGCTAGTTTCTTGCTAGGTTAGAGAGCCAAATCATCTCACTAAGAGCTCAAGCCATTGGCTGTGCCAGTGCAAGGCAGAAGACAGCTGTGGGATTATCTCTTTGGTGACTACGAGCTGTTAAACCACCTCAACTGTCTTGTCTAACTGCACTCAAGGAGCGCCAAAGATTTGTAACCCTAATTTAGTTTTCAATCAGCTTGTCAGTTCATTACCGTTCAAAAAGACGAGCTACAATATGTAATGCCCATTTCTTGCATTTCCACCACACCAGCTCTGGTCTATCATCTTCATCGATTTGCAAAGTCTCCTATAAATAAACACAAGAATTTTGAATTAGTTTTGTGTATTGTTGAGATAAATTACTTTTTAAACACTCCTCACTGAGTATACTAATACAAATTCACGGCACTGACTAAAATTTTGGCTATGTTAACTGTTCAGGAACTCTACACTATCTTAATTAGCTAATATAAATGTGCATGTGAAATACCTGTACAACGCCCATACTCGAATGTTCAAAATGACACACGTTTAAAAAACTGAAACTCTCAGATAGAATAACACACAGCAGTGTCCACTTCTGCTTAAAAATTAAGCAAAATGCTACTCCTCCAAATTCATATACCCAAACCATACGTAATGCAAAAGCTGTTAAAAATAATGTTGTTAAATAAATTTTCAAAACCAAGAGAAAGACAGTTATTGCTGTACATACATGCATGCTCACACATTTAATTACTTGCTTCATTCTTCTTCTAGAGATGTGGAGGTTTGATGAAATAAAGAGAGAAACAGAGACAAACAATGGTTTTTCAATGATCTCTTGCTTCTTGAGAGAAAAAGGCTAAAATAATTGAAAGCTTTCAGAATATCATAGACTGAAGTTTTCATATTATCACTACTTCAGACAAGGAAAATCTGGTAGCTTACATGATTCTCCTGCATTTCTGTCAGAAGAACACTTATTCTAAAGATAAGAACCTCAAATAAGTGACATCTTAAAAAACAAAATAAAACAAAAAACTAACAAAGAAAAAATGACCACACTTACAAAACCTTTACTTTGACTGTTCCTCAATTGACAACACACAAGTGTAAGAGGTTTTGACAATACTAAACCTTACAGGAGGTACATTTCTGTCAATGATGGTACGGAAGATCTCCATCCACTGAGTCATAGTCTGGTTATTCACCAACTGGAGTGGCAATGCATACTGAAATTAAAAATAAAAATAAAAAACCACCTTCATGAAACACTGATTTTTTTTTTCTCTGAAGTGAGTAGGAACTATTTCTACAGTATCTACATTTCCAGGAAGATGAGGTTCTAAGCAAACTTAAATTAGTTTAGATATCAATACTACCAATACTACTCCAACTCTACCATTCCTGGTACAATCTGCAGAGTAACTTCTGACTAGATTCTATTTGAGAAAAGTTCCTTGGGTTGAGTACTTGCTAATTCTTTTTGCCTCCTCCTCTTAGGGAAACCAAAAGCATTTTATTAAGAGAAACGTACTTCTCATTACTACCTAACTACTATCCAATAAATTTTACTTCTCTACAAAATCCAAAGTAGTGACAATATTCAGGAAAGTGCTTTCAAAGTAAAATAGGACCTTTGGAACTTTTTTAAAACCTTTCCATCTAAAAATAAATCATTTCAGCTTTTTTTTAACCTTCAGCAAGGTCTCTGAGGCTGCTCCTGATGTAGGATCTTGTTTTCTTTCTCATTCTTTAGAAGTACTTCACCAAACTCACCCTTGTAACAGCCAAACACATCTCTGAAAATGCATGCGCCTCAACAAATAATTTCTCCCAAATCTTTAGAAGACAATGAGAGAAACACCACCTAATGAAGTGCACTGATTGGTAATTATAATACAATATGTAACTACTGCCATTTTCGGAGGCTAAGCAGCAGATTCTAGATACTCATTGTTTATATCAGATTATGTTTGACTTTATAAATATAGAAACAGTTCTCCAGCAAGCTTACAGACAGGATGTTCAGAAATACTTACATTCATTAAAAATGTAACACTGGGGATTATGTGACCAGTTTTTTTTGTAGACAAATCTATAAAAATCATATCTTTATAAAGGGTATTTATTGAACATTACTTTTCCCATCCAAATTGGTATTTTTACTCAAAGACACCCATGAGTGCACTGAAGGGGACTGCTGTACTCAGCAATGTAGAAGTTCTGTTTCTTCTGTACACAGACACCAACCTGAACAAGAGCATAGAAGATTTTTAAAATTTGTTTCTGAAGAAGCACAGAATAATGGGAATTATCAGGCAGAAGCTGGATCATTTGCTGCTGAATACGAGGCAAAAATATCTGCATTGCTGCTATGAGAGGATCTCGCTCCTCTGCTTTCTTGTATCTGCAAAGGAAACAAAAATGTTGGTCAAGAATCTACACACTGGAGACTTCTATTCACCAATAATTTCATTACTGTACCTTAAAACAACTAAAATCCAGCATTCCCTGATTGACTCTCCCTCCTCCAGCCCCCATCTCATAATTCAAACAAATCATGCTAAATCTCTAACATAGAGAAATCTCTAAATAGAGAAATAAAAAAAAACAACAAATGTTATCTTACACAAATGTTCTTTGCTACTGAGCTAGAAGCAACAGGGACTTGGCTTTCTCTGTCATTCATATCAATGCCACACCCAAGCTAGGTGGCTGAACAAAAAGGAGTGAACCGCCATTCTCCACTTACATTTCTTTTGTGTGATTTATACATGTGTTCCTAGCACCAGACATTTTTTTTCCTAAATGAGAGAGCTCACTACACTGCTGCTAATTTATGCTTTCCAGACTTAGACTATCATTTAGACTAATATGCAATAGGACTACGTGACAGACAGTACTGTATTATAACACAAAAGTAGAAAATTATTTGTATTCGTATTTCCTGCATTTGGGGAATCTTCAAACAAAAGAAGTAATAAGCAGTTAGAAAATTTTGAAAGCTAGGGTAAATCAGATCAAAATGACAAAGCCTCAAGAAAAAAAAAAAAACAAAACTAAAGTCATACAGGTTATTTACTGCTGGAATCTCTGCTTACAACTCACTGATGATATACAGATGATGAAGCTTTCATTTAATTGCAGGAAAGAACGCATATGTCAATTATTAAATCTCATTCTCTATCAGAATTCCATGTAGAGCTGTCAGTGCTTTTATGAATGTCATTCTTGATAATCAGATGAGAAACCAAAGTACTGTGTCCTTGTCTACTGATGGACATCAACTTACTCATAAGTCTTCACCAGCTGATACAGGCACAGGAGGCTCCCAAGCCAGCTCCCACTGTTTTGAGACTGCAAGTAGTAGCCTATCTTGTCAACGACCGCTGTCCAATGGCCAGGAAAGTCATGCTTAATGATGGCACGCAGGCACATTGTCAGCTGGGCTCTGTGGCAGGAGGGAAAGAGAAACACAGTAGAAGATAAGTAATTAAAGCACGGTGTTTAATATCAAAGCACAGATCCCAAATTTTGGCTTAATGGCTACAACATAAATATTGCACCATAAGTGTTAAAGTGTTATACATGTTTTGATAATGCTGAAAGTTATGGGAGATGACAGAAGAAAACAAACAAAAAAAAGTCCCAGAGGATTAACTTTAAGGAAGGAACTAATTTCAGAATATTTTAACCACTTATCTCTGTTCCTCCTCACTCTTCACAATCACCAGGAAATATCTGAAAACAATTAATTGCACAAAATTAGCTAGCTTTGTATTTTGAAAATGAATGGTTATACTTCTACATACTTACAAGGCTGAAATCAGCCACGAGAGCACGAATTTCTATGTTTTTAATTAAACAAAACTGATTTGTGTTATAATCCAAGCCAGAGGTTCCTCATCAAATTATGATTTTCCTGGGATCTTCCAGAACAGCACTTCACAACTTCTGAAGCATATGGCAGAGTGAGTGAGGTAAAATGTTCTTCTCCCTCCATAAACTCTTTGAAGCCACTCTGTGGCAAGACAGAACGTTAACTGCCTGAATTGAGGTACTGTGACTACAAAGTTTTAGAGGCATTACATAAGAAGCTGTACGTGCTCTTGGCTCTGCTAAGGAATAAAAGTCTGTAGTAAATAGTTTCTTTTATATTTATCTTTCCTTGCAGTCTAATAGATATGGAGCCATAAACACCAAGTAATTCAATCAGAGGCTCTCAAGCGTCTCAAATTTTGAGCTTTGCACAAACTTGCCTTCCTCCTCAAGCCTTTGGAGTTCGTCCCTGTTGCTGGTTTGATTTGTTCTCCTCCCTTGTTCTCACGAGCAAACAGTGAAAAATACTGATACCACAGCATCAGACTAGTTCCAATAATGTTTCTTTGCCATTTCTGTTCTCTGACAAATCTAGAAGTTCTTAGTATTTAGAAACACCCCATTCCAGGTGAATTTTCTAGGGGTCAGTTACAGCTGTTCTTTTAGGTACAGATGGTCATTGTAATGTCAGAGTATTTGAATACCACATTATGAAAAAATGCCTGAACTAGTTTGCAAAAAACTTCTCATACTTCCATTATTTTGTGCTCTTTAGTATAAACTCAGCCTTAGTAATTATGATGAGATGACACAGTAAGCAACATGCCCTTACTGCACTACTACAGAAACAACACAAGCTTCCTTATGCTGTAGGACATCCTTGACAAGGGGTTCTTTTAGTGGAGGTTTTAAACATTAAAGTCAGAGGCTTCGGAAAGTTGAACTGCAAACAATGTTTTAGTGCAGGACCATTTATACCCTACACGATTCTTGTCAGATGTTTGTCTAATGTACTCATAAAGATCTCCAGTGACAGCAATACTATAGCATCCTAATGTATTCCTTTATTTCATCATGTTTCTTAATCAAAGTGTTTTCCCTAATTCTAATTTTAATCTATATTCCATCACTTCTCTTCCTGATACAACTACTGACAAAAAATACATCTTTGGGAACAGAGTCAGTGGAGAGGAAGAGGAAAAGAGGAAGATGTTCATCTGTTTTTCAAAGATGCACATCACAGCCTGACCCCTTCTTATCAGCCTCATTCTAATTAACATCATGAACAACCACATACTGCAGCAAATCTGTGAATCTTAACTATTCTTCCAGTAAAAACAGAACAGCATTTTCTCATTCTTTTAACATCTTAAAATCAAGAATGTCAACATATATTTAAATGCTAGGATTGCGTTAAAAAAATGGGAAAGTAACTGAGGTAAGAGCTAATAGAAAAACAAATGGATTTTGAGCTGTAATTTTTGAATGGGTAATTCTGTATTATTGTTTGCCCTGAATCAGCCATTACAAGACACTTCCAACTACACCATAAGGGAACAAATCACAGTGCTCTTAGCCAAGTTAACATATTTCTGAAAAAAACAAATGCACATGAATACAGTAAAATCAATTATTATTACTATATTTTCAAAAGAAGCACTGACTTCATTTCCCAAGAGATTGAGATTTTCACATCTGGACTGGTAGGTCTGAAAACCTGAGCAATAAAAACACCCCCTACAAAACGTAAGAATACCTCACTAAGTCAGGAGAGCGAATTATTCCTTCTACAATGTTATCACGAATCTGCTGCCGATCGTTTTCATGAATGTTGAAAGGAAATACTGCTTCTCCAGGAGGTGGTTCACGGTCTGGCCAGTACTGCGTCACCATGTTCTTCAGGTAGATGGCAGCTACGTATAAGAGATGTGGAAATAATAGTTCAGATTTAATTCTAAAGCATCTCTACATTACTGTGCTCAATGTGTAGTACAGCTGAAAAGCAGAACAAAGAACAGAAGAGACAATTGAAAACCTCTGCATGGGTTTGTAACAATTGTAAGAACTAAGAACAGTTGAGAACATTTTTACTCACATCTAAAATAACTCATCAAGCTCAGTAAGTGAAGCTTTGGAAAGCTCATGTAAACAAATCATTGTACACAGAGAGGACACTGCTTGGGGAAATGCCCAGTATGAAACTGGCACATGGCCTACCCTCTATTCAAATAGAAATGTTTGTTTGGAATTCCCTAAGCTTTATCTCACTGCTAGGATTTCCCATAATCCCTCAGAATTGTTCCTGTCTGTCCCATGTGAAAAACCATGCAAAATAAAGTTAATCTTCTATTGAAAATAAGCAGCATTTATGCCTCAGTATTGAAATGCCCGCAGGCATTCTTTAGAAAACATAGGAAATACACTGTAAGACATTAAAGTAACATTCTTAATAAACTCTTATCCCTTTATGACTTTGGCTGATTACTGACTAGGGTTTTAAAGTACGAAAAAGACATTCTTGTGCCCAACTTTTTTTGTCATGACAAATTACCAAGTATGAAAACATGCAGTTTGTAAAATATTATATAGGAAGAAGAGGACAAACTGTTCTTTGACTGTTAAATGCCAGAATATTCAGACAAAAACAAACAAACAAAACAAAAAAAAAAACAGATCCAGAAAGATCAAAGACTTTAATTCACTTTGTCCATAGGTCTTAATGTTACACAGATTCTTGACTGTTTACAAAAACTTAGGGAAACCTGGTGATATACAGATTTAATTTAAATGTGTTTTTCTATTCTCTAAATAACAAAACAAACAAGCAAAAAAAAACCAACAAAGTTTAAAAAAATGGTATTTTTCCCGAATGAAGGATTAATTTATGAAAATGACCTTATGGAGTCCAGATTAACCAACAAACTTTACCACAGGATGGTTTAAAAATGCCATTCAAAGTTGGATTGTCTTTGAAAATATACACGCCAGCATGACAAACAGCGTATGTCAGCATGCCTCAACACACTCAGGGGATTAATGGGATCTGTACAGGAAAAAAAAATAAAAATACAACCAACAGTGGTTCAATGGGAAATGCTGTTCCATAGGGTAGAAAGAGAGCTGTGAATGAAACAGGACTCATCAATTTCTTGAAAAAGTTGAATATTTTGTCAATCCGTAAAAAATACTGTGTAACGGTAGTCAAAGTAGATTGTGAGGATTTAGAATCTGATCTTACACAAATGTACACCCTGCAGTCAGCTGCACTGCTGTACCTGATAACACACACACACACACACACACACAGAGTGAGGCAATCTTTCTAGACACACTCAGACTACAGATGTGTAACTTACCATAATGTGACCTTCCTTCCTTTTTGTGAGCAAACACCATAGATATTGAATAAGCCTATGAGGCTACCCTTAATCTACAAACTGTTTTCATCTTTCAGTAAACGTCACTTTTTCAGAAAAAAAGAACTCTAATAGAGGAAAACTACTCAAATGAGATCCACTTTTCTTTCTTTTTTTTTTTTTTGCTTGCTTGAATATCTTCAGTACAAGCAGAAATCATTCTGTTTTTATATCATAATCCAGTAGGGATCACTATAAACCCAGGGATGTAAGAAAAAAAGCAGCACAGATAGAAAAGTTTCTATGCTGGTCCTTTCCATTTCCATGCTCAGAGCAAACATGAACTTGCTTACATTCCAGCAGCTCAATATTCTGCTGAAACTACTAACAGACCAAATTTTTACTGAAGGAAAATGAAACAAGGATTTCATCTTACCTGCTTGACGCACTGGAAACTCAACTTGATCTGATACTATGATTTGCAGTAGACTTGGAGCAAAATTGATGATTTTATAGGACTGAAATATATATAAAACACAGTTAGCAAATCATTGTTTAAAGAAGACTGTATTACCAGAAGTTGAATAAGAAATGGAATCAGGGGATTTTGTGGAGTTCTTTGACTCTCCTGATGAAGTGTGAAAGGTTTTAGCACATGGATTTACCCAAATCAGCAGCATTCTAAATAATTACTTGTAAAAGCTGAGCGTATAACAGCACAGCAGAGGAATAAGTAATGTGACTTGGCTCTCTAACTGAGATTTGTGATAATGAATATTTAAATAATTCTGAGAACGTATAATGAGACTCAGTACAGATCTGTCCTTGAATTATTTAACTTAGCCTCATAAGTCAAACAAGCCATGTATTTTTCAGCAATATTTTAATGGACTAGATGTATAGTGTACCATAAGAGAAAAATAAAAACTGGGTTAAAAAAAAAAAGAAAAGGAATGATCATTTTTAATTAAAACCAAGTGTAGACAGATAATATTTCAAACCCCACAGCTTTCCTGGGAACTTAGCAAATGCTACATCAGCCATGCAGCTGAAGAATTTCAAAGAGAAAACAATGCTCACTGAACTTCTGAGCAAAGTACGCTAGGTTTAAAAGATGTGAAAAGCTGATAGCATTATACTGCTGCCATTCACCAGGGGTCCTCCGATGTGAAGAACTGTTGACTCAGCATGGTGCAGCTACTGCTAAGCCTTGGAAACATCAGTAGTTAGCAGTAGGTCAGATCTTTCATCACTTGGATCTATGTGTTTGATGTTCAGAGTGACACTTCTTGGGGACTAGACGATAGAAGCTCTCTTTATTTCACCTTGTATCGCGTTTCTTGCCAATCAGAGTATGCCTGGCAGTCCTGTGGTTACTTCCAGAGCTGGGCTTTAAGTACACGTATGCTACCTCCTCCCACAGACTTAGCCTCATTCAAAAGCTGTGACACAAAGGGATGTGTTCTGCAGTTCATGTCCCCGATTCCTTGATCGAACATTTCCATAATGAGGTAAAATTATATAGCTTTCATGATACTTAAGAGTAACAGCAGCAGCACAACTCTGTCTTCCAACAATTCTGCTATATCACCTAACTTTCTGACCCTCATTTCTCTCATGGTAATGACAGCGCAGTTCTAATCCACTCTGTGTTCAGAGACTCGTTTGATGTTTGCGGAGCAGCCCGAGATCTCAGATAAAAGCAGCAATGGCAAACCAAAAGCATACTCTCCCTTCCCTGTACACTTTAATTATCCATAAGCAACACTCGAGGTAAAGGAAAAGCAGTACCACGCAGGCCAGGAGCCTCACATATCTATGAACACATTGAAACACCACCTTTTAGGGCACCTGGCTGAAGCACCCCAAGTTCCCAAACGTTTCGTAACAAGTGCACCGGAGCCCCAAGGCCAGCCTTGTGTTGGCTGGCAGCCACCACTCAGCGGGGCCCAGAGCTCACCCTCTCTGAGGTAAAACAGCCCAGCTCCTCTTATACCCGTCAACTCAAACACCGCTCACTGGTGCTGCAGCAAACTCAGTCAGGAAAACCACGCGCTGCTTGCAACATTTGGAACAGAGGACTTCCAAAAAGCTGCACGCGGCAATATTTCTCCTATACCAGCACATTCTCACTGGTTTGTTGTTGTGCTCAATGAGATCTTGGGACAGACCCACTCCCTCCCAGGCTCTAGAAATCATACAGGAGGCAAATGAAGACAGCACGTGAAGCCGCAGGTGTTCTGTGAGCAGAGGCAGAGCTGTCAGTGTGAGCTCAGTACAGGGAAGAGATGAGGCCATTTCCTCTTCTGCTGGGTGAGCACAGAACACTTTAGGTAGGCCACAACAGCAAGATGCACAGAGGTGAACAGCACGCCCTTCTCTGCACCTCTGCACGCAAGTAGGGCACTTCAAAAAGGCTTTTTGTCCTTCCAGCTGTAAAATCAAGCTACTACATCTTCATTTGCAAAGATAAACAGGTAGAAGACATGTTCATCTTTGAACATCCATGCAATAAGCTGCTTGCAAAAATTATTTTAAGGCTTCCATGCATTTGATTTGAATGCTCAGCTATCTGGTTTACTAAGTTCTATTTTTGTTTGCGATGCACTTCAAATGCGTTACTTAGAAACCCCATCAGTATTTGTCACGTTGGGCACACTTTTGCCATTGCTAATAGTATTTTCTCTCATTTTTATACTGGCAGTCATGCACAGGTTGTTAAAACAAACTAGAACTTCAAAAGATACTTCCTTCTTTCCTTGACTACAAGCAAAGGCATCGTTTTGGGAGATGAAAATGTACACGTATAAGAACCCCTACCCCACCTGCTTCCCTCTGCTACCAAATTCATCCAGTGTCAAACAGACTCTGCTTCCCACAGAACTTTATGCAAGCCAACTTCCTCATCAAATCAGTCTTCACCACAAATATCCAAGATTCCTCCCTCGATCAAGGTGCTCAGTGCTGTGTTCACAATGGCCCTAAGATCTCTGCATGCTGCGGCAGCCAGCTGATATTCTCACATTTCTTTCTCTTCTCCCAGCACTGCTTCTCAGTTCCTGACAAAGCCAAATTCTGCAGCTCCTCAATACGTAAACAAGCACTTGTATTTCTGCAATTTCATTCGTGCTGTCCCTTTGTCACAGGCCAAAGAATTGTACTGCAGCAGCTTGAGCCAGTGAAGATGAAAGTTTAAGAACTGTATTGGTAATCCTATCCAAATGGGAGTAAGTTGGAAGTGACTGTGCATGCTCACATATCCAGACAATAACATTCCACAGCATTCCAAGAACTGGTACACGAAAGCAGTATTTAACTATCAAAAAATAGAAACCACCAAAAATCCCTTAGGTCCATGAGACAGACCTAGAAAGGATAATAAATACCACAGATATCAAAGAAGGGCATTACAAGCAAGAGGCTGTGTGGAAACTGAGCATCTTTCTCTGGTATGGAAATCAGCTGTTCTAAGAAAACAGCGTGATTGACAAACACGATTCTGAAGCGCAGGCCAATCACAGTGTGACAGAACTGAAGAAAAACATGGAAAAATGAAAGAAAAGGAGAGAGATGGAGAAATGTGTACACTTAAGAGAAACAACAGGCTAACGGGGAAATGACAGCAGTTACAAGATGGAGATTACTGACCTGACTGGCAATCCCTGCTCCGGTTTATCAAGAACCACATTTTAGACAACTGCAACACTTACATTTGTGTTCAGGTCACTGAGGGAAATGAAGTTCATTCATGACTCGGAGGTAGCAGAGGAGAACGATCAGAAATAGCCTACAAAGAACTGAATTACCTTTGGAACCGCTGCAACAAAAATGGAATGGAGTAATAGGACAAAGTACATGGCCTTACATTAAAGCAGGAATTTTTCCTAAAACCTTGTGGCTCATTAGTGAGGAACGGGATAACGAGACCCTGCTTTATTACATGATAAGAGATAATGTAAGTGCTGAACATGAAGAAGATAATTGTAGCTTTAGGATATATAAAACGAGTATTAATGGCATTGAGCATGAGATGTTCTGACACGCTGCAAACACAGATGACCAGATTGCACAAGAAAGATTACTTCAAAGATAAATTAGGATGGAAACTGACAATTGTCTCTAGCTGCTGGAGGAAAAGAGTTGACAAACAGCCTTCCAATAAAGATAATAAGGGCAAGAAAAAGAAATAGTAACTTTAAATGGAGTATTGATTCCATTTCTGAAAGCAATTAGATGATAATCCAGAAGGCAGAAAGCAACAGCACTGATTTTTCTCCCCCTTTACTCAGGTGCAAGAACTTAAAGAACAGAAAGAAACATTTTCAGACATCTTGGGACTCCTTACAGATTTACAAGTTTTCATCAACTTTAACTCCATCCCACATAGCATACACGGCAAGCAGATGATGGAGCAGGGCCACTATGAGGTTGTTGCTAAAGGACTCTGTGTCAGTACAAGCACCAAGTGCATACAAAAAGGAACAATATTGCTGGAATGGTTCCAGGTCTGTACGAAACACCAGTCACTGCCTGGATTCAAGCTTGAGAGCACTGCATGCTACAGACAGGACAGCACAGGGGATGTTTCACCCAAGTATCCTTTAGTGCTTATCAGGAGCAGCAGGATTGCAGCTGTTGTACAGAAGTGAAGGTGACCCCCGTTCTCTTAGAACAAGCACTGCATTACCACTCCAATCGCCCCATGATGGAGCATTTTTGGTTCTGCTGCTCGACTGGTTTCTTTGCTAGAGCAAGATAAAAGCTGGAGCAGCATCTGGATGCCAGCTCATGCAGCTCACAGCACCATGTCAACGCTGACATTACATGCATGGAAGTCTGACACGCTGCTTTGAAGTCTTGCTTCAAAAGCACTGAAAGGCTTCAAGATGTCAAAGGCCTGTGTTAGCGAATTCTTCAAGAACACCTTTGTTTCAAAGATTTGTAACAGACCCAGTGCTGCCTCAGTGTGTTGTATCACCCACATACATCATGCTTTGTTTAATGATGGAAGCCTGCACAGCAATAGGCACATCTTCACTTCAAGGTTACTTCTTTACAACAGAAGAGAGAAAACCATCAGCACGGCATTGCCACTATCCTGCTCTGCTCTGCGCTATGCGCCTCACCTCAAGCACTGGGTGTGATTTGGGGCACAGCAGCACAGAAAGGACATAAAAGTATGAGAGACTGTCCACAGGGAGGCTACGAAGGTCGTTAAGAGTCTGGAGGGCAAGGTGCGTGAGGAGCGGCTGAGGGCTCTGGTTTTGCTCAGCCCAGAGCAGAGGAGCTGAGGGGAGGCCTGATGGCGGCTGAGGCTCCTGACAGGGAGCGGAGGGGCAGCGCTGAGCTCTGCTCTGTGTGACAGCGACAGGGCCCAAGGGAACAGCATGGAGCTGTGTCAGGGGAGGGGCAGCTGGGGGTTAGGGTCTGCACCAGAGGGCAGTGGACATGGAATGGGCTGCCCAGGGCAGGGGCATGGCCCTGAGTGCCGGGGTTTGAGGGGTATTTGGACACCACTCTCAAGCAGAGGGTTTGGGTTTGAGTGGTGCTGTGGGAGCCAGAGGTTGGGTTCAGTTGTCCTTGTGGGTCCCTTTCAACTCAGGATATTCTGTGATTCCATTTTAAATAAAACTCTGTACTTCAACCTGCTCTCGATAAATGCACTTGCAGTCTTGAAACTGGAACCTAGGAATTTCGTGAGAATTGCATTGCCCCATCATTTGAAATGAAAACAGTTAAAGGCCGCAATCTCAGAACTCGTTCTAACTTTCCCTGAGCTCTGCAGCACTCGGTGGTGACAGCAGCGGCAGTGCGGGCGTTGTTGAAGTAACCACGCCAAACGAGCAGGAGAAAAGTTTTGCATGTTATCCATCTCTCCAGAAGCGTTCTCAGTTCCCTGCACTTAATCCATCCGTTTGCTGGGAGCTCTCTCCGGCAGAGATTAGCTGTACCCGGCTCAAAAGGAGCTTTCCGTTGTCCAAACAGCGAACCGAGCCGGAAGGGCAACCCCGATACAGCAGCAACCTGACAACCCGCCCTCACGGCGTGGCATCTACCGCACGGCCGCGACCCAGGGTTCTTTAATAGGCCGGATCGGGCGTCGTACCGCAGCACTCGGCTCGCAGCACCGCTGACGCCCGAGCGAAGCAGCGGCCAGCCCTCCGA
>JAOWBP010000001.1:54579892-54593289 GCA_028571105.1 Tragopan temminckii | reverse complement strand
AGCGCTGCCCTCCGCTCCCTGTGAGGAGCTGCAGCCGCCATCAGGCCTCCCCTCAGCTCCTCTGCTCTGCGCTGAGCGCACCAAGGATCCCCAGCCGCTCCTCACACACCTTGCCCTCCAGATGCTTCACCATCTTCGCAGCCCTCCTTTGGACACTCACTCATAGTTTTATGCCCTTCTTATGCTGTGGCACCCAGTGCTCAAGGTGAAGCCACACAGCACAGAGCAGAGTGGGACAAACCTTTCCCTCACCTAGTGGCAGCGCTGGCCATGATGCACCCCAAGGCTCTGCTGGCCTTTTTGGCTCCAGAGTGCATTGCACCAGAACCCTCAGATCCCTTTCCTGGGGCTGCTCTCCAGCCTCTCATCCCTCCATCTGTACACTGATCCAGGGTTGTCCCACTCCTGGTGCAGAATCCAGCACTTGCTCTTCTTCATGCAGATGGCAACCAACTTTGAATTTGTCAAGATGTAGGAGCAATGCCTCTCCACACTCAAGGGAGTCAACACTTCTCCCAGTTCAGATCCTGACTGGAGTAATAGATAAAATCATTAAAGAAAACTTGTTTGAAAATGGAGCCCTACAGAATCCCACTAGTGGCAAGGAGGGCAACTGTCAGGCCATAGCAACATGGCCCAACACAGCCATGCTTCCAGTGTCATGGGACATTCTGATGGTTACACCCACCATGGTGTTGTGTTACAATGCCATGAGCCAGCTCCCTGCCAACCCTGATAAATACAGGGACCCTGACAACAGAACCCCAGTCAGTAACTGACTCGCGACTTGTAGCCATCTTCTGGCACAAGAAGCACCTTACATAGAGATTTTTCTCCTGCCTCCTCCACCAAAGAAGTTCAGGCTTCAGGGGAGCAGCAGTGAACCTGAGCCAACGGATGTTGATCCTCCTGAACATGACATCGAGCCTGTGGAGGTGGATTGGTCTCCAGAGGAAGAACCAATGAAAGTGGATCCATCTCCATGCAGGTAAGGCAAGCACTATAATGTCATGCTTGCTAAGAGGCATCACCACATCCATTGGTGGCGCACCAGGGGCTCTCGATTTTCACCTCAGTGTTGAAATGTCATCATCCAACAGAGAGCCCCAGCACCAGCTGCTGCTCCTTCACCCTTCCTCCCCTGTCCCCAGTCCTCATCCTTCCCCAAATCCTCTCACCTCTTCTTCCCTAAGCTCTGAGGAAAAGGGAAGAACTTGAAGTGGGAGTGATGTCCTCTGAGCTGCTGTGCTGGTGACAACAGGAGGAACCCAGAGGATGGCCCTAAGCTCCCTGTGGCCTCCAGGTGGAGGAAGAGGGCAGGACTGGCACTGGTGTCCTCAGAACTGCTGCACTGGGACAATAGAAGTAGTCCAGCAGATGGCTCACAGCTCCCTGCAGCCTCCAAGCAAGCCCTAAGGAAAAGGGCAGGACTGGAAATGGTGTCCTCTGAGCTGCTGCACGGGAACTACAGAAGTCCAGCCAATGGTCCTGAGCTTCCTGCACCCTCCAAGCAAGCCCTGAGGAAGAAAGCCGTCCTGAGACTGGTGTCCACCGAGCTGCTGTGCTGGGACAACAGGAGGAGTGCAGCTGATGGCCCAAGCTGCCTGCAGCCTCCAGGCAAGCCCTGAGGAGGAGAGCAGGATTGAGACTGGTGTCCACTGAGCTGCTCTGTGGACAGCCCCAAGCTCCTTGCAGTCTCCAGGCAGTGTCAGAGAAGCTACAGACACAGCTGTTCCTTTTGGAGATGCAGATTACTTCGGTTTCGACTGCAAGAATTGCTGAAATTCAACATGAAGGTCCATTCCAGTTGCTTCAATTGAACTTCTTTCAAGACAGGACAGTAAACAGTTCAAAAGGACAATCCAGTTTCAAAGGACAGTAATAATAATAGAAAAAGTAAAGCTAGTTAAGTGTCTTCGTTTCTGGTACATCAGAGTCTGCCCCTGGACTCTTGTCTCCTCCCGCTCTCCCTAATGCAGAGGAGCTGGGGAGGGGCCCAGGCACACAGCAACCTGAAGCAGGCTGCAGGCACTGCTTGCACTCAGTGCTGGGCACAGAAGACAGAGGAGGAATGGAAGGCAGTGAGGGTGTCCCCTCCTCTCACTGCAGGGTGGGACCGAGTAATGGGAAAGGCCTCAGCAGCTCCTGGCACCCAGCAGTTTGTACGGGGGGCAGTGGTTGGCCAGAACAAAGATGGCAACAAACAGCAGCAAGAGACACTCAGGCAAAGTTTCAGCTACAAATACTCTGCAGCCATGTGAACCCACCAGCCTGGGGGCCAACCTGCCCAGAAAGAATGGAGGCAGCAACCTAAGCAACATTCCCACCCATACACCTGCAGATGCGTGCAATTGCAGGGACCAACTGCAGGACCAGTTCTTCAGATCCCCGAATTATTGCTGGCTGTAAATCAGTGTGATGGACCACAGCTCCCCCTAAAAGCAATGTCAAATTGTGCCTTCCCCAGAAATACAATTGCCAAAGCAGATGAGGGCAGGTGAGAACAGTGAAGACAAGTGAGTCTGGTTATCAGGCAATATGGACAAACCCCACACCAAAAATGAAAGATTCCTGCTTATTTAGCTCTAGCTGTCACTGTTCCTGTTGCAGGGGAGTTGGACTAGACGACCTTTAATTGTCCCTTCCTACTCAAACAATTTCTATGATTTATTTGGCTGACATGCAAGAACCAGTTACTAAAAGACACAATATCCAACAGCACTTTTGGAAAATCTCTCACTAGCCTGCATGGAAGTTGCTTGATAATTTCTCCCATTCTGTGAAGCAACTCTATTGGCAAGAGAGGTAAAACCTCACGTGGAGGAGTCTTCCCTCTCCATCACATCCCCTACCCCAAAGTCAGAGGTGCTCTTTACACCTACCTCTTTTGGGAGCAAACAACACGACTGAAAACTGAAAAGTAAGTTAGCTGAAAATTACCTGATCTAAGTTCTTGAAAACAGCTACGTGAAAGCATCAGCCTCAAATCTTGGTTATTCCCTTGTATATTCTTTAATGAAGAATTAAAAAAAAAAAAAACAAAGCAAAAAACAAACCAACATAGAAGCAGAACAAAGTACAAACATAACATAACAACATAACATCACCATGCTATTCAGTTAAGCCTGTGATTAAGCAGGAAAATCTGGGTGCAAGCATGCCTCGTTGTGTGTTTTGAATACCATCTTAGGTGGCCCATGAACATCAAATGCAATTGTGTGCACGTACTATATTCACACCAGTGTTTTGGTTACAAAGCTCTTTGTCATAAGAAATTAGGCCACGTGGCAATAAAGGAAACATTCTTTTGTCCCTAAACAATCCCAGCAGAATGATTTTAAAACGTTAGCAGGAGCTGACTTTATTGTACATCAAATGAGTGAGCAGATTTGGGGCTCCACACAGCTCTAATCCAAGCCACAAAAACTTAGTAAAGTTGCCCTGCACGCTCACCAGGCTGCGGGAAAAAGGCAGCCTACTGCAGATAGCCAAGTTTCTCCCAGAAAACAGCGTGATGGACCACAGCTCCCCCTAAAAGCAATATCAAATCGTGCCTTCTCCAGAAATACAATTGCCAAAGCAGATGAGGGCAATTCCTGGGCATGGGAATGGGAAGGGATGGCCCTTATACTTCCATATTTAAGCCAGAAAAAAAAAAAAAAAAGTTATACGCTCTTTTTAATTTTTAAACTTGCCAGCCCCAAACTCACCAATATTACTATTAGTTCTAACTTGAGGCATTGAAAGGGCTGAAAGATGTGCACAAAGATCACAACATCTGCCTCAGCCTCAGAAGTACAACTGTTAAGATATATGCTACACCCTTCATAGAGCACATAGCTGGGAGACCAGATGAGCTGGCCTAACTCTGTGAGCTGACTGCTTCTATCAGACCACAAAGGTATTTGCAAATAGTACTACAAAGACACAGGGCTGAGTAAAGCAAGTGAACACACTCGAAAAGAGAGACACCACCATCTCATCCAAGGAGGTCTTTCCTAAAGGGAACTCCCCATGAAACACTTATGGAAGAAGAAATTGGCACCGCTTCAGCATCTCTGCTGGAAGAGTTCCTGCGGGCAAAGAGTGTGCTAATCCTCCTGAGAAGTGGTGAAAGGCAGTTTAAATGCAAAGGCCCTCAAAAGGCCCAGGAGGAGTGAAAGAAAAAGAAGCATGTGTGCAAAGGAAGCTAGATGACATTCTCAGGTATTTTCTAATATAGCATCAACCAAGACATCACCAAGAGAAAAATTCATTACAGAAGTCCCAGCGCTACTCCTCACCCAGACCACACTGGTACGTATTTGAGCAAAGACCCTAGTCCCAACACCAGCTTGTGTGTCCAAGTGTTTTAGCATATGTGGGCTGGTTCTGGCACAGCCAGCCTTGCAACCAATGGCAGCTTTTCCTTTCCTCTTCTGTCCGCTTCAGGAAAAGGATCTACAGAGCTGTGCTCTCAGTAAGGGGCTTCCACAGGCACTGCTCATTAAAGGTCCACTGCATGCCGTGCTGCACTCCAGCCGAGGTACATACTTGTACCCTAGAGAAGTCAGCAGGGACACTTCTCCTTGGGAAAGCAATTCACCCTTGATCATCACTGGTGAAGATGCATAACTAATGGTGGTAACTATGTTGAAAAACAACATTTTGTAGCTGAGAATTTGCTCTATCAAATAGTGTCACTGTGTTCCTTGTAGCTGTTGGAGTTTCCGTGGAAACAAATAAGAGGCATTACTTTCAGAGCAACCTATGTAGATAATCGCCTTGGGCTGTAATATAGCACTTTTTATCCACTTGCACAAACAAAGACTCATTCAACCTCTTTAAGACTGCTTATGATTTAATAATACTGTAAACCATAATTGGAGAGTTTCTCTTTTTATAGACTTTGTTATTATCCCCAAGCAGCTCTTGTTTAGTTTAAACTATTTTATTATTTTCAACAGACTAACAAAAACCACAACATGTTATGAAATAGAAATGCACAGAATAATAATGGTAATTTGTTATAGCAAGTAACGCTTAATGGAAATCCTCAGAGCATCCCACACCTAATAAAACCCTCACAGCTTTTACAGAAGGCTCACATGCAGATTTATGAGTTAATCTAGCATACAAGAATGGATTAAGTTTCTCGTGATCTTCCTTTCCTTTTAGATTTGTGTGATGTATATGACAAACTTAATGTAAACTAATTCACTATTTTAGTGTGAAGTCTCATAATCACCAGGGATGCATCTACAGCATGCCAGGAAAATGAGCATCTGTACTCCAAAAACGGCGCAGCTGCATCAGTGGCAACCGTGGCTGAAGTTCTGTGTGGAAACAGCTCAAAGATTAAGAAATACCTGCAGCACTAAAAAAAAAGAACATCAGTTCCATTTGCAGCAGCATTCATAGGACAGCCAGCACAAGTGCAGCAGAATTCCCTGGCACAGCAGTACTTTGTGCTGGTAAACTTTCATAGCACAGTACAATGCCTTGGAATTAAATAGGCAATAAGGCTTAAGTGTCTTTTTTACCCCATTTTCTACAAAAGGATGGGTGAGAAGACAGAGACCATATCAATTCCCAAGTGAGACCAGTTTCCTTAGGGCAAAGCCACCACTTTCAAGAGAATTGGGTAAATGCTGACATTCAAAGCAGGTTATTGCTTTCTAGCAGGGTTAGCAAAAGAAAACAAGAATCACAATTAGACTGAGAAGCAACAGCACCTTGGCAGCGGCAAATACGTCAAGCAAAAATTCCTAGTGCTACACTAGAAAGTGTGGTTTGGCAGTCATTCCTATGCTAAGAATACTGAACGTACCATTCACCTAGCTTTACATTCATCTCTATAAACAGTCGAGGAAAGAGCCAGAATGGCAATTTACAGACTCACAAGATGTCATTTTATCAAGATTTTGAACAAATGAGAGTTTGTCTTAAAAGCTGTCCTTAACCATCATATCTGCAATGGCAATGCACAGAACTCTTCACCACCCCATACCAGATAGTAGTGCAATACGCACAGCAGTTTGCAATGCTGGCACATCCACGCTGTTTTCCAAAAGTACAGCAGGAGAGTAACATGCATTCCAGGGTTTGATGGTGGTGGGGATGAATAACTTGGATGTTTTAATACCAGCAGTCCCCTTTCAAGTGCCACGAGGATAAAAGACAAGGTATGCCAGAACAAAGTTAGGACAGACGGACATCAAGAAGAGAGAATGGCACTAGTGGAAACCTAGTCTGAAATTATGAGCACATTTCAAATGCGACGCAAAAGTTTTTCCATCAAACTTGAAGCAAGTTTGGTAATCTTTCAGCTCAAGCTGCAGACCATAGGAAATGCTACTCAAATTTATACTGAACTGAACAGAAAACCGAGTTTAACATATAAAAACAGAGCAACACTGTTTTCTTTTAACTCTGAGAGACAATAAACGAGAAAGCCCAGGAAAGCAGTCAGAAACACAGCAAGCAAACGCTGAGAAATGCCCTCAGCTAACCAGCAGCAGCCAGAGCTCTTCATTTTTGCAGACTCTAAACAGCACTGACAGCAATGCTCCTGTGAGGGAGAAGGCAGGTTCAGAGCTGAGCCTTTTAGGTAAAAGGAGATAAAAGAAAATTAAGAGTGACATTGGTGCAAAAAGGAATAGGAATCGGTAGGTGTCATACAGGCAAAACAGCAATAACAAAAGCAGCGAACACAGATGTGACTGAATTCACCTCAGCCACATCTTTGTGCAGAACCTGCCCAGGCCTTTTTGGGAATGTTCCCCTTCAAAATAAAAGCCTTTTCAACTCAAGAGAGAAACAAGCTTTGTTACGAGTTTTAGCCTCAGAGAAGATTTTGCAACCAGACAGAAGTCAGACATGGTTCATGCACAGTTCCCACAGCTCTCCATGCATGTGAGGGCAGATCCTCACTTTGGGGCTGACCACTGGCTCAGCAAAGTGCGGGCACCCACGAGCTTTGGGCACCCATAAGGCTGTACAGGGCTCCCTGCTGCCAGGCCACAGGCTCCAGCACCACCCTGCAGCTCCCAGCCTTCCTACCACCCTGCAGGCTTTGAGGCCCTCCCTAAGCACAGTGCTTCATCAGCAGCCACCTGGCCTCATCCCATGAAGTCCAAGCAACCCTGCCAGCTTCACTCCCCTAGAGGAGCACAGCCCACTCCTACAACCAAAAGAAAAATAAAATTGGACATGCTGCTACATTCTCTGTTTGGTTCCAGATCACTCCTTCTATTTCTAAACAGTAATTACACTCAATGTGGTGGGCAGAAAAAAAAGTCTTCTCTAAATCAGCTTCATATGAGCAACTCCAGAGCTGGAAAAAAGACAAGCTTTGAGGCACACACACCCTCCCCCAAATCTAAAGTGGCAGCCACGTGGTCCCGTCTTGGTCAGAATCAAGGCATACACATCTAGAGATGTATCCATATACTGCGACTACAACACAGCTGGTCTAATACAAGCAGTGCCACTTCCCAGTAACCTCACCTCCCTTGCAGCTTTAGCCCACTGTGGCTACACCAGTGCTGTACTGACTTCATGGTATGCATCACAGCGTCAGTATACAGAGAATGACTGCCATAGGACGGGTAGAAATGCTAGACCAAGGCTCATAGGAGAAATACTGATGTAATCTTAAGCATTGTGATATTGCCTTAATATAGATACACAGAGGGAAGAAAATACTTGTGCGGTGCATATTTAACCTGACACATTATAACTCGCTATGTTACTCTGTGATGTCAAAATGTAATAAACCATTAAGGAAGAACAAATCAAATTTAAAATATTTTTTTCTTCCCCTGGTTGTTTTTTCTAAGCTGCCTGTCCTTGAAACTCATGCCACTGATACAGCTGAAAAAACAGAAGGATCAGCTGTATGCAACTAGATAGATCAGAAGTTTGGCAGTGACTTATTGAATTAATTCTCTTTTTGGCTCCATATTTACACTCACAAGCTCACAAGCTACACTCGAAGCTCACAATCACTTCAGAATTTGATCTAAAGCCATTGGTAGTCTCATACTAGGCTCACAGTGCCTGCACCACGTGAACTGTAGCTGAAGGATCCCATTTATTCCCTAGGCATTCATGCTACCCAAGCTACCACCGATCAGCAGCCTCTGCAAGCAGAGCCATCCATTCTGCTGTCAGCAAGTGAGCATGGGATGGTTCTTCTTTTTTTTCCATTTTTACTGTCAGAGGACTAGTGAGACAGCTCGACATTCCAACTGTGTGCCTATGTCTTTTCCAGTGGGACAACTGAGTTCCTCTCAATGACTTACCTCTCCCAGCTCCTTCTTCCAGACCCAAACAGCCCAAGCAGCAGCTGGAGGAAGCACTCTTACCCACTCATGGATTCAAGCTCTTTTCCAATGAACTGTGACATCCATCGCCTTCAAGGAAGACCAGATATCTTCTGCAGTCCTCCAGCCAGCTTCATCTTCCTGAGTCTCTGCAACAGCTAAATGGCCGTAACCAGCCAATATCTTCTCTGCCAGCCTTTTGCCTCCAGTGCGCTGTTATTCATGGTCTTGTGGCACCTCCCTCACTGACACCTGCCTTCTGCTGTGTCAGAAGCAGTGCCCTCCCCCTCCCCATCAAAGAGACCAGGTGGGCTTCCTTCTCCTGGGCCTTTGCTCAGACACCTGGAGAACTAGGGGGTTGATGTGATTAAGAGTCTTTAAATGTTGGCATTTGGGTTTAAAAGAAAAAAATAAATATTTGTTCTTGTCATCTCCTTCTACCACACACCTTGAGGCAAAGTCTACTGCATTGCTGACTAGATCAAACCACCACTTAGATTTTCATCGCAGAAACACCCATCTAAACAGGGATTAGATGAACAAGAAGAGAGAGGAGAGGTAGTACTGAGGATTTCACCTTCTGCTCCAACAGTTGAGAAATATTTTGCAAAACCACTAGAGCCAAGAAGTAATGTAAGTGCTAGAGAGGGAAAAATGTCTCACCAAACTTCTGTTGGTGGAGACAAGGTACAAGACAGAAAACACTCAGTTTCAATATAAAATCCTGAGTGAATTATAGAGCTGGCAGTTCTTCTGTTCCTCCCCTTCACCTTAACATTTTACGTGGAAGGCACCAAGAAATTGAATATCTCAAGTCCAAAAAGTGACCTTCTTTAAAAATAAGTATATTGAATTACTTCTTGGAGAAGAAAACAGCTGCAGGTAAACATCTCTGGAGAAGAAAGCATGAAGTAAGTTTTCCTGAGGACTAAGCAATACCACTGCCCATCATGTCATCTCCTTTGCAGATGCTAGGCCTGTCACCCAACAGGTACACAAACACAGCAGGCATGCCTCTGAACCAACCATTTTCAACACTTTTTTCCTTTATTGAAGTCAGAAGAAGAGGTGAGAGAAAATGGAACCCTGCAGAATGCCACTAGTGGCAAGGAGAGCAACTGTCAGGCCATACCAACATGGCCCAACACAGCCATGTTTCCAATGTCATGGGACATCCTGAGGGTCACACCCACCATGGCCTTATGATGTCACCAGCCAGCTCCCTGCCAACCCTCATAAATACAGGGACCCTGACAACAGAACACCAGTCAGTGACTGACTTATGACTTGTGGCCATCTTCTGGCACAGGAAGCAATTTACGTTGAGCTTTTTCCGGTCATGGTGGAAGAGGATCCACCAAAGTAGTTTAGGCTTCAGGGGAGCAGCAATGAACCTGAGCCAACAGATGTTGATCCTCCTGAACACGACATCGAGCCCGTCGAGGTGGATCTGTCTCCAGAGGAAGACCCAATGGAGGTGGATCCATCTCCGTGCAGGCAAGGCAAGCACTATAACATCAGGCTTGCTAAGAGGCATCACCACATCCGTTGGTGGCGCACCAGGGGCTTTCAATTTCCACCTCAGTGTTGAAATGTCATCGACAGATAGCCCCAGCACCAGCTGCTGCTCCTTCACCCTTCCTCCCCTGTCCCCAGTCCTCATCCTTCCCCAAACCCTCTCACCTCTTCTTCCCTAAGCTCTGAGGAAAAGGGAAGAACTTGAAGTGGGAGTGATGTCCTCTGAGCTGCTGTGCTGGTGACAACAGGAGGAACCCAGAGGATGGCCCTAAGCTCCCTGTGGCCTCCAGGTGGAGGAAGAGGGCAAGACTGGCACTGGTGTCCTCTGAGCTGCTCTGTGGACAGCCCTAAGCTCCTTGCAGTCTCCAGGGAGGACTTCTCCAGGGAGAAGCTACATACACAGCTGATCCTTCAGAGAAGCAGAGGACTTTGGTTTGGACAGCAAGAATGGCTGAATTTCAGCATAAAGATCCATTCCAAAACAGCAAAACCACTGCCTATCATATCAACTCCTTTGCAGATGCTAGTCCTGTCACCCAACAGGTATCCAAGCACAGCAGGGATGTCTCTGAACCAACCAGTTTCAATGCTTCTTTCCTTTACTGAAGTCAGAAGAAAAGGTGAGAGAAGTTCAAAGACACAAAGTAAACAATATTTAATTCAACGGCTCACATGCAGGCTTTTTCTCCCTCTGATGTTAACCCACATGCAGACCAAAAAAAAACAAAAAAAACAAAAAAAAAAAACAAACAAAAAAAAAACGTAGCAGATCTGTGAATATTTTTAAGTTTTGCTGAGTGATGCTAGTAGCACAGGCCACTCATGTTTTCCTCTCATCATTCATTCTGACAGACCCAGTGTGAGTAGTGCCAAATAGTTGAGCTCTTTTCACTGTTTGGCTCTAGAGCATTAATCTGCTAGAATTAGGACTGTCCTTTAAGATTTCCAATAAGTGAAGGATGCTGAACCACCGTTACAAGATTTCAGCAGTGTTTAGTCAAGATTTTTTTTTTTTTTTTTTTGACAGAGCAGTGATAAATTCTTTTAATTGAGATCATTTCAAGAATATGTAATATATGAAAGATATGCTCCATTAAAAGACAAGTCCACGGGGCATCATGAGTCCTTTCACTTTCCAGCCACAAAGGACAGAAAAGAGATGGAGACAAAGTATCTATGTACTGAGGATCGGTAGGTAGGCAAGTCTTCCAGGTGAAAATGACCACAAGAAGGTGCAAAGAATCATGCTGCTATTCATTTCAATTTTGTTAAAAGACCATTCCTGTTGAGCATTTAACAACCAGTGCAGTAGAGTCTTTCTCCTCCTGCAGGAGAACAGAGCAAAACCAGAGAGGTGGTGCCGGGCAGAACACCAGAGCAAGCAGCATGCAGCTCTGCTACAGCTCAGCATCATCTGGCAGAACACTCTCACTGCATCCTGCTTGGGATCACTGGGTACGGAGGATCCATTCCACTCAGATCTTAACATCTGCCTCTGGCACCCTACTGAGAGGTAGGGAGTGAGAAGAATGAGGAAAGGCAGAGGGCTGGAAGGGTATTTGGGACACTGGAAATAGCCTTCCCCTGCAGCCAGGGAAGATAAATGATCCCTTTCTTATTCCAAACGCAGTGCCAACCAGTAAACAAATGACTGTGCCTCTGACCCTAGGATTTGGTTGTATGGTGATTATACGCACTTGAAAATGAAGTCTTGCTCAGAAAGTCTATCTCACTGGTTTCCAAAAAGGAGTAGATGGGACAGTGCTTCATCCTTATTTCCCCCTTTTCCTCCTTCCTCCTTCGAATAGCAAAGGGTAAACCAGTTCCGTCAAGATATATAAATGTGATCTAAAGCATTCAGTTTCCGTTCCATTATTAAAGTTTAAGACTCTGCTAATTAGCATAATTTAACCTCAACTCCACAACCTGATCTACACAGCCAAGTCCAGCAGCCGAGTCCAGCAATGTAGCCACATGGTGATGTGTGGAGGTTCGCTCACCTCTTGAATTACCCACGGATGTGCCGTGGGAGTAATGGATCCACCGGAGGGCTCCCCAGCCGTGCAACAGTTTGGCTGAGCACCTAATGGAGGAGGCAGTCCGTGTGCACTGAGCAGGCTCTGCCCGGGGCAGCCTCCTACCCCTTCGTTCTCTCCAGAAACGTGCTTAGAACTGCCTGAAGAACACATACAGTCTGTCCTGAACAACTCAGCTCGTGGGCATCTGCACTATTCAGTTTTGCATATGGGGGATATTCCACTCAGCCACGGTTCCCGAATAGCTGGTATCTATTGCTCTCAGCTCCAAGCCTGTCCTTACGGCACAAGGATGCTGGATTTCCCCTAACTGTTCTTGCCTTACAGAAAGGCTCTATTCTCTTCGAGTTCGTGAGATGTTATTTATAAATACCAGGTATTTGAATGGACAGTTATTCAGCAGGTCCTAACCACTACCTCCCGGCATACTTAGTGCTGCCTATAGAGTTTGCTCCTTACGACCGCCTTAGGTTCGCAGTGCACAGAGTCTGACTGCTGATCACCGGGAGCCCCGTGCTCGGCATCACCCGCTACATCAGCTCTTCCGCGCAGCTCCCCCCAAGCACTCAAACATTTTTAAATACTAAAACGGAGTAAACATTCACCATCATTTGTGTTACATCAGAACACGGCAAACAGAGAACGAGCTAACGCCAAAGCTGACGAAGCGACTGACTGGTGACCGCGCCGAGCTCCTACACGTTCTCCTCTGAGAGGAGGAGGAAAGGATCTCGTTCTTCCTTCTGGGATTAGCGAAGGAACCGTCAGTTCTTCGCTGCTCACCGACCTCTCTTTCCCTCTCCGTAGAGCCGGGACTCCGCACGGGGACCGCGCGGGGGACGCGGGGAGCGGCTAAGCTGGGGACTGCCACGGCTCCGCTTAGGAACGGCACAACTTCCCGGCACGCTCACCCTACCGCGGAGCGAAGTACTGGGGATAAAGCAGAGGGCTGAGCGGCTGAGGAAGAACTTCGGGGGAAGTCGCTATGCGCACCTCTCGCTCGGAGGTGCTTCCCCGAGCGCTCGGTCCCCCCCCCGGCCGCCCGCAGACACCTGTTCGCGCACCGTCGGGACCGGGGCGGCCCCGGGCACTTACTTGAAGGTGAGGACGCAGAGGGGTCGGTAGGACTTGTGGCTGGTGTTCTCCGCCATCCGCTTGCCCCAGAAGTCGTTGGCGAAAGCGGCGGTTACGGGGGCGGCCGCCCGCACGTCGGGGTTGTTGACGATGGCCCAGACGTCGTCGTGCACGAACTCTCCCCGCAGCGAGTTGCCGTAGCACAGCGCGCACAGCCCCGCCAGCACCGCCGCCGCCGCCGAGAAGACCGCGCGCAAAGCCGACAAAGCCAAAAAGCGCGCCGAGCGCGACGCCGAAGACGCAGCAGCCTCGTCTCGCCGCGCCGAGCTCGAGCTGCTCATGGCAGACGACGAAGCAAACGGCGAAGGCGTGCGCCACTTCGACATGCGCGAGATCGAGAAAGCAGAAAAGGAAGCACGCCGCAAAGGCAAGGGCAAGAAGAAGGGTGGCAAGAAGGGCGGCG
>JAOWBP010000001.1:54549338-54569844 GCA_028571105.1 Tragopan temminckii | reverse complement strand
CCCCAGAACACGGAGTGTGGAGATTCAGTGAGTAGCCCTGGGCAGGGATGGATGTGTGCCAGGAACTGCAAAGAGCTCCCCCTGAGAAGATGCACAGCACCTCCTCATCTGCTCATCAGCCCTAAACAAAGTGACATGCACTGATTATAAGTGTAGGGGTAGGTAAAGTTCAGCTGGTCCCAAGCCTCAGAGCTCCTGAAGCAGCTCTTTAAGGAATGTCAATAACTCACTGGTACAGCTGAAGAGTTTGATTTGAGCAAGGAGGGGAAGACAGCAAAGTTTTACATCTGAGTCTGCTCTCAATCAGGGTGAATGCTTGATTTTTTTTAGTTTTTTTTTAAATACATTTGCTGAAATTAGTTATATTTTTCAAATTATCATTTGGAGTCAGCACAAACGGGAAATTTTTGCACTGCTTTGAGAAGCAGATAATGTTTTACTTGTGAGCATTTCTGGTAAATCAAGTGAGCCTGTAAGTAAAAGCTTTTGTTTTGGAACGAGACTTGGGCAGAATTTGAAAAGAAATATGGGGAGACAATAACTTGACTCCCCTTCTAAATACAGCCTGAAAAGTCTTGTTTTCTTTCATAACGCATTTGTTTTCAGATTTCTTTAATACTTCCACAATTTACTTGTAATCCAAAAACTGCCTGTCAAGTTCAATTTACATGCACATTTTTCACTTAGTTGGAGAAGGGGGGTGGAAAAAAACCACACATCTGCAGTTTGAGTCCTTCATACTGAGATAAGATGGAAAGAGGAGCAGTTATCACACTGCTGTGGTCATGCAGAGACTGTAGATTTGCAGGACGGTAAACCAGAGAGTGTTCTGAAGAGTCCATCAGCCTGAATGTCCAATAATCAATTAATGGAAATCTGCTTATACGTGCTATTAGATGAAGACCAATAAAGCCTGCATGGATTCCCCTGAAGATTCTCTGTCAATTACAAGAGATTATAGGCTAATCGTTTACACTGAGAACTCTCCCAGATGCCTATGATGGAATGGAAAGGAATGGTCCGTGCTTGGATCCAGACCTTCTGTCACCAGACATCAGTGGAGGAGGCACTAAATTCATCTGCACTATCTGCAAGCAGAAGCTCTGCATGTTTTCCACAAACTTTTCCTTCAAAATGAAACCCATGTACCAGCAACTTACAGAACAGTTCTCTGGATGTCACTGATGAATACTTCAGGAAGAGGATATTTCCTGTCCGGAAAATTCCTAATCTGACATTTTGATCTAGTGTGTCCCTTTGCTTCTGTCAGATTAAATAAAGTAATCCACGAGTATGTCAAGCCATATCTAAATACAAAAAAAAAAAAACAAAAAAACAACTTCCTCGCTCTTCTCTTGTTAGGAAACCGCCTGTTATTTTTAACAGCCTCAAGAATAGCTTGTTCTTTTTAAATATGAATGACACTAGTCTGTTAGCAATATAGAGAAGAAGAAAAATAACATTCTTCAGAGATGGTATCCTTTCAGTGAATCTTTTTGATGTTCGCAATCAAATGCAACTCAATGCCAAAGTTATACAGCAACACAGAAAGAATCTGAAAGAAAACAATTCAAAAATTGGCAGCAAATGACTGTTTTTGTCAGAAGCCCTGTAAGTAAATTGTGCCTGTGTTATTACTGTTGGCATGAAATACCAAACAATGTACTTCCAGCAACTTTCATCTCTGTCGCTTTTCCACTCAATCATCCACACACAAATCCTTAAATTCTTCAAATTAAAAATGGACCCACTCTTTCATCACAGACACTCATGGCTCTGTTCTGATACGGTTCATTTGTGAAAAGTACAAATTAAACTCCGCAATAGCTAGTAAAGATTAGTGCCTTACTTTAAATGGATTTCCTTTGCAAAGCCATTCTTTCTATCTCATCTAAACAGATAATAAACGGTAAAAGCCAAAAGCACATCAATAAAAGAATAATTCTGAAACTTGGCAGAATTAGAAAAAAATAATTATATTTTATCCTATTCTGACCGCAACTCAGTCTCATCTACTGCCAGAAAAATAAGACCACAAATATCCCGGCCGTCTGTAAGTCACTAAGATAATCTCTTTGAACTGCACTGGCAACTTCCAAAAATAAGTAACAGCGAGAAAACTACACCATTTTGTAGTCTCCTGCTGCCACAAAAGTGGGCTTTAATTCTGATATTTAAAAACTTGGCTCGCATGGAAGATCCTGCATAGTTGCTCACAAGAAAGCTTACGGGATGTTGCACTTAGCCAAAAATATGAGCAGCTTCTGCCTTGGGGAGTTTGCAACAGCCTGTAATGCATATCCAGCCACATCAAACTTTCATAGGATGGGACTGGAGCTGACACTCAGTAATACTCAGCTGTGTATTTATACGGATGACCAAACATTCCCATGTAATTGATGGCTTCTCCTTCCCAGAAACCTAAGGAGAGAAGGTATGTTGCCTGTTTGGCTTGAGGCAAACGCATGAAAATGTATAATGAAGTTTGCTCATGCCTCTGATATCACCAATGTCCAGGTGGCTCAGGTAGGCCACAGCCAAGATCACTTTAACAAGAACATCTTGTAACAAAAATCCCATCATAGCCCCCCAGTGCAACACATCTCCATTCTGCCCAAGGGTTGCCCATTTTGGCATCACACCCACCCCAAAAAAAGCCAACCAAAAGGAGACAGCAGTGCTTGCCTCCACAAGGCATGACACTGGCAGTATTTTCAAGGGCCAGGACCTGGCTGGGGAGCTCCTGCTGGGTGGCTTAGCCACACAGAGGGGCTGACTGGGCCAAAAAACTAAGATACAGCCACCGACAGGGTGAGGGTGCACGCGGACAGGACCCTGGTGGGAGAAAGCAGGCTGGCACAGGCAAGGAGAAGAAGCCTCACATCATGAGAGAAGTGCTAGGTGCCTCAGAGGATACTCTCGCGGTCTGTGATTGTCCAGACAAACACCAGTGGTGGGATCTCATAAAAAATGGTGCTGATGTCCAGACAAAATGACACAGAGGTTGGAGGAGAGCCTTCGTCGTGGTGCTCAGCCAAAGAGGACACGCAGCCAGTAAAAGCCAAGGCAGGCTGTGGTGTAGGTGCTGCCATCATGTCAGCTTGCTGCCTGGCCAGTGGAGATGGAGTGGGATGGGATGGAGGTTTTGGACAAGAGGCCAGCAGGAAGGGCATGGGGTGCTGAGGCGGGAGAGTGGTTGGAGTCCTGTTGCAGCAGCCTCCAGTTGCTCTTGGGACAACTGCTACTCACAAACAAGGATATAGCCAGAAACTCATCCTCAAATGCTATCACAAGAGTCACCACGGAAAAAATGGAGGCACATCCTCTACTTCTCAGCTCGGCATCAGGACTGCCCCAGCTAAAACAGGAGAACTGGAACTCCCGCATTCACTGGTAAAGAACTCCCAGGATGAGCAATTCTATAACAAAGCTGATACCAAGATTCTTACATAGATTTGCTCACAGGAAACACACATTTTCATTAACTGACTCTTTTTCTCTTCTTGTTACTCTTTGATATTTGCAGTGCATATGTTTGAACCTATTATTAAGCACAATAAATAGGTCCTCACTGAATAATTAAGAAAGAAGTATCAGCAAGCGTGAGCAATACTGCCAGCCACAACTGAAGACAGAAAGCTGCCATTATTTCTGTATTTGAGTTATTGATTAAACGTAATATCCGTAAAGCAGCAATCAGAATTGCTATTCCACAACCATTCCCAGAGAAACAAAGACTTGTTCCAAGTGCCAATCACATATACTCTTGTGGTTAAAATGCAATTAAACGAGTAAAGCATCCAATATACCCACAAGCTAAACAAAAACAAATCACAGAAATCTGAACTGTAGAGCAAAAACAAAGGCAATATTTTAAAGCATAATTCAAAATGAACTGTCAAGACATGCTGTTGCTTATAAGCCATTCTAAAAACTTTCAAATTACATCTATTATCAACACATAGGAAAAGGGGTCTTTTTACAAAATATATCACAGTAGGAAAAGTCTCGTGAAATAGTAACGCTTTAATTATTCCAAAATACTCTTTCCTTTTTTTTTTTTTTTTTTTTTTTTACATTGCTTTGTTTACTTTTGAAGTTCTTTTAACCAGTATGAGAAGAAAAACATTCTTGAATTAACTATGCATAACTCTTGCCCTCAGACCCGGAGGAAGAAAGGCTATTCTGAGAAGAACAAGATTAACAATAATACCAAACAAATCTACTGATTTAGCAGTCTCAGTTTGTTCACCAGAGAGCAATATCCTCACCTAAGGCCATTGGGCTCTCTAAAAACAGCCAGAGGCAGAAGAAAGTCAGGCCATGGGGAGACAGTTCCCCCGAGAGGCCCAAGGATGGCAATGATGAGCCCAAAATGTTGCCATTTCCCACAAGGAAAGGGGCCACACATCCCGCAGGAGGACAGCCACGTCTTTTTAGCAAGCACATAAGCTTTCACACCAAACTTAATTTGTCAATCCCAGCTTGTTGAGAAACAACAGTTTCTATGGAATTTAGCCAACACACAAACTTCCTGAAGTGGCTAGAGTAGGAGATGCACACACCACAAGTGCCAGCCTTACTTCAGGGTTTGTCCTGATAAGTGTGCACAGGGCACGGTTCTTTTGCTGCAGGACTTCCCGAAGAGTAAAGGCAGAAGGGTGGAGTTCACCTACATAGCTGCTGCCCATCAAAGCCTCCTCTGGAGAGCAGAATCTCATCCAAGCGCAAGTACTTGAGCAAAGCTATTTCATCTGCTTCAGCTTTGTTTCCCTGAATTAATGGCTCAGGGCTAGCACGCAGAAGAGAGGAAAGGGCACTTTTGACCAGGGCCACAAAGGAAAGAATTTTACAAGATGGATGGAGTGAACCAAGGCGAAGTGCTGATGAACATAGCGTGCTTCAGGCAACTTAATAAAACTGGTGTTATGAAATTACTACAAATCATCTGCATAAGCTTAAAGTCTTGACGAAATCACACACACTGCATTACTCCGTAGGCTGCTTGCCTCAGGTAAAAAGAAAAGTTCTGCCAGCTTCACTGGTACCTATGACAGAGCATTACCCACTTCTCTCCAATTTTTTGTTGCTTTTAACCTCTAATAGGCTTGTTTTACTGCCCTGATCAGATCCAGGATTCTGTCCCTTTGCAAACAGGCACCTGACAACATGCCACAGATGCTGTCTCCAGAATTAGGACACAGACATCGAAACACACAGAGGCAAATTGATCCAATCGATCTCTAGAAGAGTTGAGAAGACCATGGTCCTCAGGGACCTTTATTTTTTCAATCTGCAATGAAAGAGCCTGGCAGCAAACTGGAGAAAGCCAGTTTTATAAGCTGGGAGGGAAATGATTATAGAACTGTAGCTGCTAAGAGATCTTCCAGCTGGTTTAAATGATTTGGCCTCCTTATGAAAAGTACTGAAGGAAAAAAAAACTCCTGAAGGTCAGTCATGAGTGCTGCAGGTATCACATGAAACGAACTTCCCAATTTATCCTCAAATGTTTAATTCAGAGATGGGGACCAGGAGGCATAGAGAGAAGGAGCAGAGGTTATTGCATCCTTATGTAAATACAGATTAAAGAAGCAGACCAGCTCCTGCAGTATTTTACACAAATTAACAGTATCTAGAGAGGGAGCAGAGAGCAACATCACTTAATTGGAGCTCCTCACACTGCAGCAGCTAGGAGCTCTGACGAGAGGGGAATTCAGTTTCATAGAATGGTTTGTGTTGGAAGGGACCTTTAAGATCATTCTTTCCAACCCCCTGCTATAGGCAGAAACACCTCCTTCTAGACCAGGATGCTCAAAGCCCCATCCAGTCTGGCTTTGAACACTTCCAGTGAAGGGGCATCCACAACCTCGCTGGGGAACCTGCTCCAGTGACTCACTACTCTCATAGGAAAGAATTGTTTCCTGGTATCTAGTCTAAATCTACCCTCTTCCAGGTTAAAGCCATTTCCCCTTCTCCTGCCGCTACCTGCCCTTAAAAAAGTTCCCTCCCCAGCTTTCCTGTAGGCCCCTTTCATGTGCTGGAAGGCTGCTATAAGGTCTCCTTGAAGTCTTCTCTTCTCCAGGCTGAAAAGCCCCAGCTCTCTCAGCCTGTCCTCGTAGGGGAGGTGCTCCAGCCCTCTGATCATCTTTGTGGCCCTCCTCTGGACCTGCTCCAATGATTCCATGTCCTTATTATGTTGGGGGCCCCAGAACTGGGTGCAGTACTTCAGGTGGGGTCTCACGAGAGCAGAGAGGGAGAATTGCCTCCGTCAACTTGCTGGTCACACTTCTCTTGATACAACTCAGGATATGATTGGCCTTCTGGGCTGCAAGCACACACTGCTAGCTCATGTTGAATCTTTCATTGACCAACGCTCTCAAATCGTTCTCCTCAGGACTGTTCTCACTCTGCCCAACCTGTATTTGTGCTTGGGATTGCCCTGACCCAGAAGCAGGACCTTCCACTTGGTCTTGTTGAACTTCATGAGGTTGGCATGGGCCTACCTCTCAAACCTGCCCAAATTCCTCTCGATAGCATCCCTTCCCTCTAGCGAGTCAACTGCACTTGCTGAGTTTGCACTCGATCCCACTGCCCATGTTGCCTACAAAGATGCTAAAGAACACTGGTCCCAGCACTGATCCCTGAGGAATGCCACTCATAACCAGTGTCCACTTGGACACTGAACTGTTAACCACAACTCTCCGGGTGCAACCATCCAGCCAATTCCTTATCCAGTGAGCGGTCCATCCATCAAATCCATTTTTCTCTGATTTGACAACCAGGATCTCATGCGGGACAGCGTCAAACACTTCACACAAGTCCAGGCAGATGACGTCTGTTGCTCTTCCTTTACCTACTGATGCTGTAAATCCATCATAAAATGGAGTTCCCTCTGAACTTGCTCTGCCATGGCTCAGAAGAGGCTTTTACTGTTGAGTGGAATACCTTTTCCTAAAGAGAACTGATCCAATTTGGTTCATCTTCTTCTTTTTATGACACAGGCTTCACTGTTATGCATGCTATCTATTTTTGAAGGAAGCAATACAATTTCTAAAATGCTTGTAGAAAGGAGGAGCATTTGCATCAATTTCTAAAATGCTTGTAGAAAGGAGGAGCATTTGCATCAGTTGAAACATTTTGGCTATCTCAATCCAGAGTTGCAAGTAACTTTGCCAGCCCCACACTGCGTATCTATGAGCTCCACAGGAAAAAGAAGTGGAGTTGCAATGGCCAGTCTTCAGAAAGCCAGGCTGGGAGGATAAGGAGCAGCATCTTAATAGCCTTCTCTTTCCATCCCACCCCTGGGAAAACCGTAGCTGTTGTTGAATCTAACTCTTTTTCAGTATTTCTTATTTAGCAAATGCCCAAAACAGAATCAAAGCATACTGTTCACTGAGAAATGCTTTTCTTTTTCTGTTGTTGTTGTTGCAGATGGTTAGGGTTAACAAAAAAAAGTTTGTTTTAAGCTAAGCTTTTCAAGATGTCTTTTTGTCTTTTTTTTTTTCCCCTCCATTACAACAAAATCTAATAATTTAATTTTCACTCTGTTAGCAGGGGCTGTGCCTGATCCCTCCTTCCTGCAAGGTCAGCAGGCTGTGCTCTGCTTTGGTTCCTTGCTGGCACAGGCTGCACACTGCTGTTGGCAGCTCCTGTGCTGGCAGGAATGCTGAAAACCTGAGGTCACCACACTGCCTTCTCATCTGCTTGGGACGGGCAGGGCAGACTGCAAGCAGCCGCTGCATTCAGCATGCACAGTGGCACTGCTGGTTGCCAGAAGCTCTCCCTGCTTGGGCACAGAGCAAGGCTCAGTGCCCAACCCAGTGCCTTTGGCCAGGTGCAGGCACGGGTGTGCATGGGATCCTGTGGCTGCCTCTGCAATAACATCTGCAGAACAGGGACTGTATTAGACAGGATCTCAACTCTTGCCCCCTTCAGCCACCCCCCAACTGTACACAAGCTGACTTGAAAATCTGACCATGTCAGTTACCTCATATATTTCAATTTTTTTTTTTTCTTTCCTGCTGACCTTTCTTACTGACTTTGTGAGGCCACATCTGATGTAAATAATATCAGCCTCCACCAGGCTACAGAAAGGGAAGCTGAAACCCCGTGGACTCCATCCCACTTTCATTTCTGTCAACGGCTGCCTCTCGCTGATTTCATGGCAAGAATCATGACTTCTTTCCACTTCTTTATTATTATTTTTTACAACAACCTCTGGTATGGGGCCAACATTTGATGGAGAATGAGACAATCCCACCGGGTGCTGTTGATCCATGTCCTGCTGGCATTCCTGGCGTTCACTGACCCACTGTGCAGGATTTACAATGCTTGTGTGAGCGCATCATTGCCTTCCCACCCTCCACTGCCCTCTTTGCTCATCCCCTGCAACCATTGCGTGCAATGCGAGGCTGACAGATCGATCTCCTCCCCCTGAAACAACAGGCACCGAACCACGTGCCCAAATGATGAAAGCAGCTGGAAACCTCCGCAAGAAGAGTAGGAGGAGCAGGGGGGGATATCCACGGAGGCTAACTTTTGCCAAGGGAAACGAGCCTCCCTAGCCATCCCTCTGAGCAGCAGTAAAAGGGAAGGGGCATGCAGGGCCACCCTTCCCTTTGAGCTGTCCTCTTGGGACGCTCTTTCTCTCCTCGGGCTGCAGACAGAATAGACCTCCCTCAGACACAGTTCACCAAAAACCCACACAGTCCAGACACAGAGCAGACTCTAACCACAAGGCCCTAAGAAAAATAGAGTTACTGATGGAGAAAAAACATCTTTTAGATCTAGTATTTATTGCGCTAAAGAGTGCAGGATATCTTCACCCTCTTGGCAACCCAGCCTTTGAGTTCCCAGCAAGTGGTCTCAGCTTTGATGGAGAAATAGGCCGCAGAGCCTCACAAAGCATGGGGCTAGCTTTTCATTTGCTGCTCTGCAGGTCAGTCAAGGAGCCAGACTCACAAATGGAAAAGCTTTTGTCATCTCACAATAGCAATGCACAGACAGACTGGGTCTTGACTGGAAAAAAAAAATAATAAGACTACAAAATAAAGTTGATATGGTAACATATGTTTAAAATCAGTAATGAGATGGCCAGAGAAGAGCATATCCAGAGCCCTGAATGCCAGCCAGTCTTACAGCAGTTTGGCAGAGGCAACTCTGAAGAAATAAGGTGGGGATATCTGCTTTATGGCTTACAGATTGTCTGTGCCAAGGCAATCATACCTCAGACACCTGCTTTAGCAAAAACCCAGAGACCAAACAGTTCCTCATATGCTGAGGTCAGACAACCTCCTTGGGTACAAGAGGGGAGCACCCAACAGCCCCACAGCTGCAGTGTCCCACCACAGAATCCATCTCAAGGTGATCACTGCTGAACCCAGCATGTCATGCTGCTTGGCTTCTCTTCAGGACAATAACCATTATTTGTGGTTCTCTGCATGGACGCAAGGTGCCCAGCGCACAGACTACCAGTTAGCTCTCCAGAAATGTAGTTTCAAGGACTTCATCTCCACAGAGTGAATTAAATGAAACAATTCATTGTAATGCCTAACATGGAGAAGTTCAGAACACGACCACCATTGGAAATGAAACAGGAGAACACGGGATGTGAATTTCCTTTTACTATCTAAAAAGGAGTGCTTGCACTTGGTGCAATGCATCTTTGCCAGCCAGAATTTTTTTTTTTCAAATTTTAAAACTGTAACGTGCAGCTTTCCACTCCAAATGAATTCCCTGCTGTTTTCAGAACCAGTTGTCTAACCTTCCAGATGTCCCCAAGCTGCTTTGTGGCCAGCTTTAGGAGCAAGCATGTGGAAAATAAAGAACTGTTCCCAGAATGAAGCTACCTGTATTGCAGGAGCTGCAGATGTGACTCCTAACAACACAAAACATGGGTTTCCCTACGTGCATTTTGTAAGCAGTCACTCTGTTCAAATCAATCATGAAACACAAGCAAACAAAAAAAGCAGCTCCGTGCTGCTGGGGCATAGAATCATAGAATCATTATGGTTGGAAAAGACCACAAAGGTCATCTAGCCCATCTCCAACCCATCCCCACCATGCCCACTAACCACATCCCTCAGTGCCACATCCAGACGGTTCTCGACCATCTCCAGGAACAGTGACTCCACCACCTCCCTGGCCAGCTTGTTCCAAAGCACTGACACTCCTTCCGAGGATCCCAGTGCACCTGAGCCTCTGGGACGCTGCAGGAGCCTCCAAGTAATGCACTGCATGCTCCTTTCTGATGTTTTGGTTTAACACCAAACATCACAGACGGTTATTGCACCCATTTTGTCCCATTGCTGACTTCGCAACTTAGAACTGTGGTACTGTCTGAAAGAACAGTAGAAGATCTTTTTCCATCAAAGCATTAATATCAGTGATTGAGAAAAGGCTGCTACTATCAGCCCTAGCCATGAGAACATGGCATATATCTCCTGAACCTTTCTCCCCCCTGTGGAATGACGGCAATCCAGAGGTCTTGTGATTTCTACTCCTTGATTGCTTTATAAAAAGGATTCGCTCACTTTTTTTTTTTTTTAAGAGGAAAACTGACAAATTTCAAAATTTCCCTTCCAATTTTATCCTGAGAATACAAGAGGGAAGGGGAAGGCTGCATGAGAAAATACTGTTTCAGAGACAATGCAAAAATGAACATTCTTCGAAAGATTTCAGCAGGAATGACTCCCAGCTCCAGGAGAAAAAACACCTCATTTACTAAAAAAAAAAAAAAAAAAAAGAAAAAGCTGTAATGAGACCGGAGCTTCAGATTACACAAGTCAAAGAAAAGCAATTTTTTTTTCCACCCCACTATTTTTCTTTTTTTTTTTTTTTTTTTTTTTTTAATAACTTCACTATTTTTAACCCTAAAAACCTGTGGTTTTTTCTGTTTCTAGAGTCCAAGGCATATGCTTTTCTCCAGGAGACTGAACCACTGCCAAAATCGCACTGCTAGCCAAGGTTCTTAATGCTCCTTGCAACAATGTTAATTAAAACTCACACAGCAAGGAGACAGGAGTAAGGACAGATCTTTTGTTTCACAGCAAGGAAAACAGAAAAAAAAAAGGCAAAAAAATATTTCACAACATACCAACCACAAGGAAAACCAACTGGGAGGGCACAGAGGTGGGTGAATGAGCATAGAGCCCTGTGGCTCACTGTATGTCTCATCAGTGTTTCTATTAGACTATGCTTCTACTATGCAGTATTAGTTTTCCATCTCAGCCAACCTGAGATTTAAGAGCCAACTCCCTTAATTCTGGCCCTCTCCCGCTTTCTCACCACACCTCCACAAATGCACCACAGTGCCATACAGAAAAAAAGCAGCTGCTAATAATCATATCTCATTATAAGGATGCCTCATCTGTACTTCTCTGAAGATTTATCAGACTTATTATTTCCCTCTGCAGCATGATTTCCCACTCAAATATAGGAAAATGAAGGCAATAGCTATTTAAAAGCCATTTGCAACATGTTCTATATGTATTAATTTTTCAGTCTTTCGGGAACATTTTCTTACACTTTGTACCTAATTCATAAACACATATCCATTTACTTAAGAAATTTATAGACAAAAGAAAAGTAGAACTAAAGCATCAATTTAATTTCTACTGAATAACACATATTTATTACTTTAGAATAAACAAACACCATTCCATCAAAGCAAAGTAAGGTTAGCAAAGCCATTACTATTTCCTGTCAACATGGCAGGGTCAGAAAGAAATATAAAGGCAACTGGAACTCACATCAGACATTATTTCCAGGTTTTGGAATGGTTATTTCCACTAAAAGTAACAACAACTAAAACCAGCATCTCTGCAAGTGCAGATAGAAAGAACAACCTGAAAAGCTGCCAGTTCAACAGCAAAATGACAACGATTTCAAGAAGGCAGCAGGTCAGAGTGCAGGATGCCCTTGAGTGGGCATGTGGCAATTCAGCATCCAGTGCACAAGGGTTTTATCTGAAAGGCCAGCACATGCTCAGAGCAGATCTTTTTGGTTTGGGCAACCCAGAGCTATGACAGCATGGGGAGAGGAGGGAGGAAGAAAGCAGAGGAAATGGAGAAGTGCTATTTAGCTTCCTGGCCATTTAGGCTCTGTTTCTTAACACACATAGCTCCACAAAAAGAAGATTTTGCTGAACCAGGCAAATAGAAACCTAAAAAGAAAAACTGAAACACCTTACCCTCATACATTTTCAGCTCTTGGGACTTCTTTGGACCCCAGTACAGAGTTGATATACCACAGCTGCTAGTCAGAGTGAAATTCAGAACCCATGCACGCTGCCATTTAATGCCCAATGCTAAGGGCAGCTCTTCACTGTAGAAATGTTTAGCCTTCACATCAGACCAAGAGGCTGCCCTCTACAGTGTATTTCTGCCATGGAGACAAGCATTTTAAGATCAAATTTGTTTCCCAAACAAAGGAATTTACCTCCCAGAGTCTAGATGGGAGTCTAGCTGTGAGAGAGGAGGGGGGAAGGTCAACATTCCCTCCTCTGCTTTCAGGAAATTAAAGTTACCCAAGAACAGGGAGGTGTTAAGAAGCCTCAGTTTCTTCCTGATGCCAATATTGAAAGGTGTCAAATGCCTTCCCCTCACGCTGCTGTCAGAGCACAGTGAGGGAGCAAAGCACCACACATCTGAGCTTATGAGAAGGTTTATTTTGTCTCCTCTGAACCAGAAACACTTCAGACCATTAATTTATACAGCTCTGAGTTATTTCCTCTTTAGCTTTTTTTTCTTTTTTTCTTTTTCCTCTTTAGCCAGCAAGGAGTTGGTAGCACTGCTGAGTGATGGGTGCAGAGCTGGAGAGCCATGACGTCACTCCATTGCTGACAGGCACAACAACCCATCCTATGGAGGCTTTCCTTCACCCAGCAGTGGCCTAAACAACAATCATACAATCATAGAATGGTTTGGGTTGGAAGGGACCTTTAAGATCATCCAGTTCCAACTCCCCTGCTATAGGCAAGGACAGCGCCCACAAGACCAAGTTGCTCAAAGCCCCATCCAATCTGGCTTTGAACCCACTTACCAGCAGCTACAGTATTGTCTCACGTGCCCATAGAGACCTGCTGTAGCCTAGAAAAAAATCCAACTTCACCTTGTGACTGAAGAAAGGTCAGTCAGCTCTGGGGCTGTGCCAGGAGTCAGGCTGCCTACTCACCTTCCAAGGGACATGGGAGCTATCAGAGTGTCTGCCTTTCCCTTAGTGATCCTAGCAGCCTTTTTAAACTGTCTAACTCAGAGCAAGTCACTCCTGTTCAGTAAAAGCATTCTTTCTGTTTCTGTGGAACTTCATAGATGGAAATTCATGGCAAAGAGATCAGCACTTTCTCTGGGAAGTGCATTGCCATGGTCATCCTTTTATTATACTCATTAAATTATATGAAATATGAAAAAAAATCATACTGTCTTTGCTTATCATCTACATAATTTTCACACAGTCATTCAGATTTTTACACAATGAGCAAGAAGAATCCCATATGCATGGCAAAGGAACCCTATCCAGAATGTTCGTGACAAGGGAGCACAAGTCTCCAAAAGGCCTGATACAACAGCAATTAACACCTCTAGGAGTCCAGAAAAGCACACAAAGAACCAAGATTTCTGATTAACATGAAAGGAAAGTCATCTAAGTTTTAAATCTCAGGTTTCACTGCTCACCTCACTTAGATCACTTTTGTAATAGCACCCAGCAAGGTGTAAGCAGGAGCCACTACCCAAAATAATTCCACTTCATATTCCTTTTTCTCTAGTTGGCAAGATAACTCAGGACATTCTCTACTGCTTCACTCTCCCATTAAGGAAATTTAAGCTTCAGGGGACACTGGTGGTATGTTTTTTTATCCCACACATTTTCAGTTGCTGATATTTTTTGTTCTATGTTTTTTCAGAATGGCTGCAAGTCAGAATGAAAAACATAATTTGCTGAGTATGTCATGGTACTTGACCAAAGGAAATAAATAAAAACAAGCACCCTTCTCATGGTCAGAGGGAAGGCAGCTGTTCTGGAGAGTCTTAGTCATTGTCACAATACAAAGCTTGCCTAGACAATGTCAGTAAAAGGGTTTAAATTGTTTCATTTACAACTAATAGTTAAATAATCTGAATTAATAGTTGAGTTATTTAATAACAACCCATGGCAACCTTCTATTTCCCCTTCTTAGAAACATGCAGGAAACAAAGAATTACACCATTGGATTCTCACTTTTAACACCAGCCTTTTTTCTTGTTTTTAACTTGCTCAGTCTCTTTGGTTTTGTGTTTTGGATTTCACATATGTTAAAACACACAAGTACTCCAAAGGAAGAAGAAAAGACAAAGAAATGCATATATCTTAAAAGACAATACCAACATAACAGTAAATGAGCATAAATTGGCTAACAGAGGACTTTATCTAATGAGCCAAATAACCTGTCACCAGTTCCTTTGACAGAAGGAAGGGCACTACTTTAAGAAGTCATCACTTGCAGCCCATCTTTTCTCTGCTGGGTTGGTTTGTTTCATTTCTTCTTCTCTTTTACTAAGGCAGAGAGAATACATCTCTTCTCAGTAAAGGCACGGCAATTCCCATCAGACAAAGTATTGAAGGAAATAAGAATTAACAGGTTGGAAAAGGTTCTCAAGACTAAATGGCCAGAAATATTCCAACACTTCTTACTTAAGAAGTAAATAAGAATCCCACAGACATCATCTTGTATGTATTGCTTGACTGCAAGCAGGCTTAGAGAGCCATTCAGATCTGTACTGTCAGTTATCTCACTCGCTAAACTTGTAGGAGTCCAACTCATGTCATGGAGATACCAGAGATGTGGAAACCTCAGCTGTACTTAATACAAACAGAGCTACAGCAATGGACACCAGCTGTTCAGCTCCAATGACCCAGTAATCTTCATGATTACATGTCCCAGTTACACCGGGACTCTGCTGGAAGGATTAGCCTGTCGTGTTATCACCCTAAGCTCTCTGCTCAGAAAAGCATTAAACACAAGGACTAAATGTTCAAAATAATTTCCTGCTGAAGTACCTCAATGTTTGCGAGCTTGAGACGAGTCAAGATCTAATTGGCAGAAAGCATTACCACTTCACGTGAATGCACCAGGAATCAAACAGCTCAAAAGCAGGCCCCAGGAGCACCATCTGGACTCGCTCAAGAGCCCTGAGACTTTATCCAGATGAAAACTGAGGTCTTCTTCAAATGTAACTTGGACGATAGCCAAACATGAACTGTAATCCCAGGGCTCCTGTCTCTCCAGAAGCCTCCTCCACATTCTGACAGAATTACCAGAGGGCAACCATCATGCTACGGTGTGCTCCAAATCACCACACAAAATCAAAGTCAACCTCAAGCTCAGTCCCATGGCAGAGACACTGTCTTTTTCAATGAATCATAACATCTTCCCTGAATTTGTTAGGGAAACAGTTCCCTTTTTCAAGATAAGCAAAAAAAACAAATGTGAAAGATAATTTTTTTTTTAATTATTATATTTTTTTAAGATATAAGATCTACTGTCTATTAAAATATAAGCTTATTGATTGCAGGTAGAAAATACTTTTTAAAATTATCTTGGTCTTCTTGCTGAACTTTATCATATTTGGAGCCATCATTCTTTCCATAGAAGTGTGCACTTCATTACTTGGTAATGGAACAATAATTGCTCTTCAGTTATGCAAGCTGCATCTCTAATTTGTAGGGGGCTTCCGAAGAGGTAATGACAGATGCTTAAATAAGTAAAATGTGAGAATACTAAACTTGTTATGTAAGAGATAATGGTACCCACAGAGCAGACTGCCAGCTGGGCCACAGTCTCAGCTGGTATAAAGGAAGTATCCTGATGTTCTGCCTTGTGTATTCTTAAACGCTGAGCCTGAAGCCAAATTAATCATATTACCTTGTGCTTTAATCTGACTAAATCTCACAAATGAAGCAACGTCAAGGTAGGTCAACAACTGATGTCCCCACTTTCCTGAATGCTTCTAGGTAAGGCTGCCAGCAATTCCAAAGAAGGGGTTTTTCCCTTCTGAAATTGTATTTTCCAAGTATAGAACATACTGAGTATGATATGAAGATATCAATCTACATGTTTCCTGGTTTTCAGAAATGTACCAAATAAAACCCAAAAATATATTGTGAGGGTAACACTGTGCTAAAAAGAGTGATCTATATACATTTTTCTCCATCCCCTGTTCTCCAACTTTACTCCTGAGAACAAAGGTTCAATATAGCTTTTTAAAATACAGTCTTTTCACTCACAGCCCTTCCAGACAAAATGTCGAATCCAGACTCTGAACACTTGCATTCATTAAGGCTTCCATGGCAATGCTCACAAGATCAAGAGCAGTGCACTATCCAAACGTCATCTGTGTGTACAGATGCAGCATCAAGTGCACCTCCTCATATGACTAATTTTCCAATTAAGATCGAAATACTGTTGTGCTAGAAACACAAACACATGGGACGATCTCATTCTTACCCCATTGGGACTTATCATCAAAGAGACGCTGATTTTTCTATAATCCACTTGTGTTTCTTTAGGAAAGTACTTTTATGACATGTAAATTTTGCACTGCAAAAAAAAAAAATTGACTCTATTTTTCTGTTTTGAAACAATTTAGCACAGTTTTCACATGGAAAAAAAAAAGTTGCTGAAGTTAGTAAATGACTAAAAATCTTGCTTCACCTATCCTGATCTCCTTGCCATTGCAGATACATTACTAGCAGGACCCAAGCTATTTAATCTGAGAGTTATTGACAGCCAAATACATAAGAAACCCCACAGCAGTGATTGCTGAGTAGGTATAGCAAGCCCAACCTTTCAGTCCACTTGCAAAACAATAAAGCAACTATCACAGACTGCAGAACTTTCAGCTAGGAGAGCCCTGTTTAATCTACTGGAAAAAGACATAATGAGATGCAGCGCTTGGAAGCTCAATTTAGATAAATCAGACTAGAAACAGGAACACCTTTATTACAGCGAGAAGAACGCACTGCTGCAACCATCCACCTAAGGACACCTCAAACACTCCATCACATCAAGTGTTTAACACTGACGTGTGCAACACAGCTCAAAGAGAAATTCAGACTTAACGCAGTAATTCCTAGATGAGGTCCTGTCTCTTGCACCATGCTCCAGCTCAGTTCAGATGATCACAAATGGGTCCCTCTTGACCTTAAAGATTTACAGTGACACTTCCAATAATGGTAAAAGTGTCTTCAAGGAGCTGTGGCTCTGCACAATCCAGAGAGACTGCAAACTGCATGGCACTCCCGTGCCAGTAGCCCGTGTCATTCTCATCCTATACAAACTGTCTGAGGGCCATTGGCAAGAGCCCTGCTGGACAGATGGCATTTGAGAACCAAATTTATTCTCTCACCTCTGGGTTGGCAGCAGCTGAAAGAACTGTAAAAGTCCTCATACACCTCGGAGAGGCAGCTTCCCCTCAGAACTTCAGCTGTCTGACAGTGTCGGGGACTTTGTAAAGAAAAATAATAATAATAATGGTTCTAATTCACATTTCCCAGTCACTACCGCAGGGTCTTTATAAAAATGGCGCAGCAGGAAGAGCAAAAAAATTCTCCCCAAATAACGAGGCAATTTAAAAATAGTTAATCCTGGAAACACTCTCAAAAGATTAGCTGTGGCTCAACAAACTTTAAAGATGATCATTTCTAATTTAATTTGAAGTTGAACATCCTCGTGTAATAATGGCAAAGATGAAGGACTATTATGGAATAATCTTGTTTACGGATCAGTGAACTCAGAAAATTGCCAAGGCACTGTGAAACATATTCCTTATTCACACCTCATAATTAACTGGCTGCTCTGCGGAGACAAGATGCTGCAATATTAAAGTCATTGCTGTTATTAGAAAGCTGTTCATTTGGACTGGGATGCTGCTGGGGGTTCTCGCTTGGCTCTGGCATTTGCAAGCTCCCTGGAGACAGCACCTTGAGCGCATCGGAGGAGCAGACTCACGAAGTGTAATGAAGGACAGAGAAAGCCTTCGGCCTACAACAAAAGCATGGCTTTGCCCTGAGAAAAACCTCTATCTCCTTTCCTTGTGCCATCTGGGAACGCATCTCTCTTAGAGGCAACGGAAAGAAAAAAAAACACAGTTCTTTTAATTAATTCACACTGAAAGGTACTTTTGGTGGAGTCAAGAGGCCAAAACAAATCAAAATAAATACTGTGATAAATGGTGACATGCAGGCCCTGGGACTGCAGCTATCATGGCTTGGGCTGTTGAGAAGTTCCTACACAAAGACAGCAAAAGCTGAAACTTTCAGCCTGTAGGAAAGGGTAAGGGAGGGACACAACAGGCTCTGTCTTCAGGAAATCAAGAGAGAAACTGTTGGTTTACTGGCAAAAAGGAAAGCTTTGCTGAGGTAGATTTGCTTAAGGTTCGGGAAATCCTGGATTTAAGCCTCTGCTTTATGAATTCTTCATGAATTTGAGTGAACAGTGGGAACTGCTGCCTTTAGGCATAGGGAGGTGGGAGCACAAACACACTGAGGATGGAGGGGAACAGTGAGTGAGTGAGTGAGAGGCCCAGATGCAGCAGCTATGGAGTCTGACAGTGTTCCCTCCAGCCTGAAAGCAGCCAGGCTGAGTTCAGTGCCTCACTCCACCTTTTTCCCTCTAATGGGAACAGGCTGGATGCTCTCCAGCCACAGAATTCAAAACACGCTAATAAAAGATACTCATATTTTCCATTCAGGTTTTTTACCGTACATCTCATTTATCTACGCAGACTGCCATGCCTGCAGTCTGAATAAAAGAATAAATAATAATAATTAAAAAAAAAAAAAGGTGGTGACATAAAACAGCACTGAAAATGCAACTTGTGAATAGTACAAGGATCCAGCAGATTTATAAAGAAACAGAACAGAAACAACAAGCAATAACAGATTCAATAAAACTAGAACGTGCCCCTGCATCTGGAGCCCTGTGTGTTATTCTGAAATCTCCCTCTTTTTCTGCACAATTTTCAAAGGATCAAGAGGGACACAGAAAAAGCTAATAAGGCTTTGAGGTGGCTTTTGCAAAAAGGAGATATGCAACAGAACAGGATTGTCCAGCATGGAAAAGGAATACACGTAAAGATAGCATAAAATAACTAAAAGGTATAGTGAACCAGAAAAATTACTTTTTACTTCTTAATCCAATGAAATTATCAGTTTTCAAGCAAAGGGAAAGACTTTTTCAGAGTGCATGCAATCAAATCACAGAACTCTTTTTGATGAGATGTCACCAAAGTCAGGGGAGAAATAGGTCTAAAAAGAGAATTAAGCAATTCCATGGAGGACAGGCCTAAGGAGAGTCTGAAACAGTGTTCCAGATAAAGCCTCCATGTCCACAGGGTCTAAATCACTGACTGGCACACCTTCAAAGCATATGGTGAGAAAAGATAACCCTGTACTGGCCTCTTTCCCATTCATTTCTTTTCTGTAAGCTTCTAGTAACGATCACAGTCAGAAAATACATACTAGAGGTAGATTGGGTGTTTCTATTAAGTTGACTAGATTGATGTGAGTTCAATAGACAAATCCGAATGTAAAGAGAGTCCTAATTATTTTTTTCCGAGGAAATGAAAAAATGCCTTTTGAATGGAAAGTTATTCATCATTTCCAAAAGAATGCATAGGCAACAAGCAGAGGAATTTCATATTCCATGTTGAGTAATTCCGTGATGGAGTGACCACTCAGGATCAGGGTGATGGCAGTGAATCCACAGTACGTCAGCCAAGCTCAGCAAAGGAATGCTGTTCTGTAACGGAGAGACTAGAAAGGCTGGCATTAACAGCCACTCAAGACTCAGGCCTGGTAACAGCTTTCTGAAGACGAAAATTCCTGATGCTTGTACCAAAAAAGCTTGTACTCTAAGCAATTCATTTTCTGAAATAAATGTGCGACATAATTAACTCCAAAGAGAAGGGGGGAGAGAAGGAAGAACAACAATCAATGAATAGAGCTTATTACCAAAATACAAAAGAAACATCTCTGCTTCAGACATTCACAGATAACTCTCAAGCACAGCAGTGATATAAACTGCTTTCATGAGATTAGGCAGAGGTTATTGTTAAATGCAATTAAATCAAGCAAAGTCAAAATATTGCAGGAGAACAAAAGTACATAATTTTACAGCAGCTTTTGTAGAAATTCCTAGCAGTTTACAAAAACAATACATGTAATTGGGGGTGTATGATCAGACAAATCTGCATTTTATGGGAGAGAAATACAAGCACTGTTTCCTCTCTCTTCCATCCTTGACTGATAATTACTCTTTCCCTGATCTTTATGTTCATCAATCAATACAGTCTTTGCCTCCATGGAAAACAGAGATAAAACAGGTTTTTTCTTCCAGTTTTCCTCTTCTATGCTGAAAGCCCAACAGGCTTGTTGTCATCTTTCACAGACTGGAAGGAATTGTATTATATTCCATAGTTTCTGTACTAGTACAATCAAAGTGCAAACCACAGTTAGTTTCATATTTTCT
>JAOWBP010000001.1:54522451-54541169 GCA_028571105.1 Tragopan temminckii | reverse complement strand
ACAAGCAGAGTGCCTCAGGGGTCAATACTGGGCTCAGTCCCATCTAAATCTTCAGTAACTATCTGGACAGTGGGATAGAGTGCACTCTCAGTAAATCTGCTGATGACACTAAACCGGAGCCATGTGTGCAGCTCACAGCCAGAGGTAGCTCCTAAAGATGTACAACTGCCCTGTTCCATTACAGCAATAATTAGCATCTTAAATATGCTCTGCCAACAGCGGTGAACTATTTTAAAGCTCGTGACAGTCATTACTGTCTACGCACAGCCAAATGGTTTGCATCTCCAGACATTCTACTGAGAACCCTTGGCTAGCTTTCTTGACTGCCAAGCTTGAACGCTCTCTCTGAACTTGTATGTGCCAAAAGCAGACATGGAAAGCAAGTCCCAAGAGGCTGCTGAGCAACTTTAGCATGAGTTCTTAAGCTGCAAGAAAGCCTCGAGTATAAAAGTCTGGATATGCTTTCAGCTTTGGTAACCCATCCTTGAACGTGATTGATGACTGTATAAAATAAAGCTGTAGAAATGATCGCTATTCTAGGTACTAGAAATAGAAAAATAACAAGATGCTAATAATAGATACTGACAATTCTGTGCTGCTTTCACTTATGGATCTCTAAAGCACATGATATTTTTCTATCTCCACTTGTCTCTCCTCTCACAAAGCTAACTAGGGAGAAATCTAAATGCAGGAGAAATGTTTGAAGAACATTCTCTCCAAAGCTGAAACTGCAAGGAGATAATTTGCAAATTTTTAAGACTTGAAGATTCATGGGATGATTTCAGAAGCTAATTATGTTTCAGCAGCCTACCTGCGAATGGTAACAGAAGTATTTTCTTTTAATTAGTTGACTAACTGAATTACCTTTTAAATTAATGATCTTCTCTATATTGCTGTTCATGTCTCCTAGAATACCAGGGGAGAAAAATCCCTGCTATAAGATCTACCTATCTATCGGCTAATCCCAGCCAAGACAGAGTATTACCAGTGATGTGATTGGAAGAATCTGCCTCTTAATTGTCAACCAGTTTTCCCCCAGGCTGGTTAACAACATTTGCATTACAGCAGAGTCATTTCTTATTTGCAAATTGAACACGGAAATCCAAGTTTCAGCAAGCATCCAACCTATCTTTTTCCTTCTCAGAATCTCTGGCATATACAGAAAACCACAACTTCTCCTGTAGGTAGCAGATGTTGTCATGGCAATCCAGTTTGTTTAGCTTTAATTTTTTTTCATTTAAATGTACTGTTGCATATTTTATTTAAGATAAATACAGGATGACTCGTATTGAGAACCTGTAGCAGAAAATCACTATCTCAACTGATTGCTTTTGCTGCAAAAATGAAATAAAGAGCGCTACTTAAAGCCATAAATGATATAAGATAAACATAGTTGAGGTATTGTCTGTTTGCTTTTGCTGTAACGGAGACTAAAAAGCTTGGAAAAGCTCTAGTTTCAACTCGGTCAAACTGGGAGACTAGTTAAACACACGGAAGTAACAGAGAGATTTATAGAAATCTAGGAGGAGCTTCATCTGCTACTTAATTTTGGAACATTTTAAGCTTTTTTTTCCCCACAGTTCCCCAGGACTGATCTATAGATTTCCTTGCAAATCTGTGCTACGTGATGATTGATCACAAGATGCAGACCATTCCCTGTCAAGGCTGCATGAGAGTGCAGATGCCAGTGACACTGTTTGCTGTAGGTGCATACAGTGGTGCAACTACTCCCTTGCCCATTCCAGGACAACACATCACGTTCCTGATGAGTAACAGGGGCCCACCTTACTCCCAAAGGTCCAGCAAGGTATACACTCACAAACAGAAGTTTCCATTGCACTGGTAATTTCAGTGAGGCAAAGGCAAGAGAAAATATTCTCCCAGTTGGGAACAAGGGGGAACCTATCTAGAAAACAAGTGAAGTGCACTAAACTGGTATTTGGGAAAATGAGGAGTTGTATGAAGAAGAGAGGATCTCAAACAGAAGCAGGAAGAAGACTGCTGTCCTTTCAGGAATCCCTGATGTTGTTAATGATATTCTTCTAAAGAAGGCCTGTGCATTGCCAGGTGCTCAGGGAAGTTTCAGCTCAAGTAAGGGTGAGAAGAATGCCTTTATTAGGGAAAAGAGCTTCTCACTTGCATTAACAGCTGAACTGACTTTAGCTCCAGGCTCTCTTCATTCTCTACAGAGCCCTAAAGCCAAACGTACTTGATGAGCCACTTCACATTAATGTCCTCCTAGGACACATGGCTGCAATTATAACCAGGTGGTATCATTTAGGAGTATTGTCTTAAAATTGTATGTATTTGCACTTCCCCTAGGGAGCTGCCAGTCCAATCACACTTTCCCACATGAGTTTATTTTCCTGATCTGTACATTGTTAGCCTAAACATTTTCTTTTCATAGCCTTAGAAGAAAAATATCACACTGTGCCTATCCAGCACAGCCTGTGACAGTGGAGTAAGACTACACAAACAACAGACAGACCAATTCCAATTTGACATCCAAATCTAAGCATCAGCTAGACAGAAAATACTGCTAACTGGGAAAACTGCCCGTGCATTCTCCTTCATCAAAACTCACATCTAAGGGAAAAGAGCTGCCAGTCAGGAGAGGATGGGAGCAGAAAAGCACTGACAGACTGCTGCAGCCTGATGAAGAACAAGGTAACTCCCCTGGAAGGTGGGGTGGTACGCAGCAGGGGCACATGGGGAAAGACAGATTACATTGTTACCAAAAGCTTCACTGCCGAAAGAGCTCTGATCCAGTCTCAGGTTGTTTCAAACTCTTTGGCTGAATCAGAAAAACGTTAAATTCTTCAAAAGGAAAGACTTTCAAAGAGCTTGCACGTATCCCTTAGAACCTGAGCCTGCTGTGAGAGTCGGAGTACTGGAAAACCTGGGACAGATCTCATGATCTCACTCGATTTTTCCTCTCCGAGAACAAAACGTGTTTTGCCTACACGAGTTGATGGCCTCTGCTTCAGCTGCACTCCCTTCTTTCCAAACACCGGCTGCCAGTATGGAGGGGATTGTGGCGGAACTGGAGCATCAGGGAGTGCTGTGGCCCACTCTGATGCCTCTCCAGCTGACTTTCAGAGCAGCGCTATCTACACCTGGGTTTGTTCCTTAAATCAAGAAAACTAAGAGAAATGATGAAATCTTTCACGTGGCTCTGAGAAGGCAGGTTCCTCTCGGAATATAATGCTACTGTAGGTTGTCATTCGCTTTGTAACATCATCTTCTAGATAGATGTCAACTTCTAGCTGTAGATGCCCCTGTCCAATGCAGGGGAGTTGGACTAAATGGCCTTAAAAGATTCCCTGGAACTCAAACATTTCTGTGGTTCAATTCTATGATTCTCTTTTTTGTTTAGCTGCAGGCCCTGAATTCTGGGTGCCTATCAATATTGCACGTATTATGCTGAAGATGTTAAGCACCTTTGGGCACACAGAAGAAAGCCCTGACAAAACAGGCAGACCTTTTCCACTCAGGAAGCATGTGAAAACCTGGCTAATTAAAGGCTGATACATTGCAGGGGTCTGTTTCAATGCCAGCTCCTAGCCTGAGGTTAGTGCAAATTGCATACCAGAGGAGTTGCTACACTTTATTGCCTCGGCAGAGTGGCTGGCACCGGGACCTACATCCCCAGCACAGGTCTGCCGCATGCCGCTCTGTAGTTCATTCCTGCAGATGTTACAGATGGGATGATTACAAGCCTTGCTCAGAAAACAGTCACAGGCTTGTATGTAAAGGCATATGTGCCAGTTTTTATGCATTTCTTCAGCTTTCTATGGGACTGAATTCTCATTTATCTGTTTGAAATACCAGAGAAATGCATAAAGCTAGCTTAAAGAGTTCAACCACAGGACAGTGCTATCTCAAGGCAGAAATGCATTAACTATTTAATGCAACAACACAAACAAGCCTACTTTATGACCACAGTGAGCAGCCAAGGAACATCACAAGGCAAATGCCAGAAGCTGTTAATATAACTTGACTCCCAGAGATACAGTTTGAAAGAAACATGTTTACTTAGTCTGAAATTACTAGCAGGATTTACTATTTCACACACCTTAAGACATGCTGTACAATGGACGTTTTTCCTTGTCTTACGGTGTTAGTAATACAATCTGTTTATTCAGAGGCCTCCTACTTCTTTCCTCCTCAAGAATAGCAGAATAAAGAGACGTGCTAAATGTCTGAAGCATGACAGCTCACCACTCAATGCCCTGCTAACACTCTAACTGCACTTCGGTACACTGCATAAAGCTGGGTAGCTCTCCAAGCCTTTCTAATTGCATTCTTTTTCAACTAACATCTAATTCAAGCAAGAATGGTGGAAGAGATGTATGGAATTGTTTTCTTAATTCAACAGCTTTCCCATAGCAGATTCTGGGATGGCAAGTCACAGTGAACGAAAGTCTGTGTACTTTAGATTAGGTCACTTGAGAAGCTAATTCCCTTCTGTAGCAAACAACAGATTGTGTGGACAGGCTGCAATGGCAGCACTTAGAAGTAACAGGATTCCTAACACCTTCATTTCTACTTCAGCTGAGAGAGGGAGTGATGGACAGATTTTTCTTCGTATCACCTTTGCCAAGCAACATACCAGAGGACAGAGAATGCAGCTTTCATTTATCTCAGTATTTGTCAGTATTACAAAATCCAGTACCTTGCAGTGATGGAAGCATTCATATTTTGACTTTCAAAGCATTTATTTGATTCACCATTTATATGTAATTGTAATGATGGTAATCTATTGAACATCCTGAACAGACTTTTTTTAAGATTGAAAGCTGTCACTATTTCACACTGTTTCTTCTTCCAAAGGTTGAATCAGTTCTCTGTCTACACTGTTCAAGATTGGAGATAGGTTATCCAGAATATATGGTCATTTTCCAGGGCCAAACTGGACTGCAACAAAGGTCTGCTCAAAACAGGATTATCTCACCAGTAGTGACCAAAAATTAATGCCCAGCAAAACATACAAAGAAAGCACAAGGAGATACTTTTTTCCAATTTCTGGATATCAAGATGTCCCTGGGTTAGATGAAGTTTCTGCATATTTAATAGCCTGGTTATCTGTTTTGTATGTATTTTTGTTTTTCCTTAAGACTTGGTGAATCTCTTTTTGAGCCCACGTAAGCATTCAGCACACATATTATGTTCTATGGAAACAACTCCCCAACTCAATTACCTGTTGCAAACCACCTCCTTGGCTTGTTTTGAACTGGTTCTCTTCTCCTCTCTGTTTCATATACAGTATTTTCTTCATGCTCACCTACTCTGTACAATCACAGACATAGAATCATAGAATCACATAATTATTTGAGTTGGAAGGGACCTTAAAGGCCACCTAGTCCACCCCCCTGCAGTGAACAGGGATACCTACAGGTAGATCAGATTGCTCAGAGCCCCATCCAGCCTGACCTTGGGTGTCTGCAGAGTTGGAGCATCCATCACCTCCAACCTGCTCCAGTGCCTCATCACGCTGACTGTAAAAACTTCTTCCTTATATCCTCTCTTTTAGCTAGAAACCATTTCCCCTTGTCCTATCACCACAGACCCTGCTAAAGAATCTGTCCCCTTCTTTCCTATAGACCCTTTTAGGTACTGAAAGGCTGCTCTTAGCTCTCCCTGGAGCCTTTTCTTCTCCAGGCTGAACAGCCTCAACTCTCTCAGCCTGTCCTTGAGAGAGGGTGTTCCATCCCTGGCATCACTTTTGTGGCCCTCCTCTGGATGTGCTCCAACAAGTCCATATCTCTCCTGTAATGAGGACTCCACACCTGGACTCAGTACTCCAGATAAGGTCTCACCAGTGCAGAGTAGAAGGGCAGGATCACCTCCCTTGCTCTGCCGGACCTTCTTTGGATGCAGCCTGAGATATGGTTGCCCTGGTTGCCCTTCCTCACACTCTCAGTCATGTAATTTATATTACAAGCAGTGTAACAGCTGGCAAAATCTGACCTCATTAGCCAATGGTTTTTCAAACCCAACCATAGCTTATGCCCACCCCTAATCTTTGCCACCCTCCAATAACCCTTGGCAGCCTTGGGACAAATCCACCTGCACAGCAAAATAGCTGACACAGAAGCCTTGCAAGAGTTAACAGTACTCCTTTGGGTTCATCTTATGTCAGGCAAGACCTCAACTCCAGATCTAATTCCATGCATTTCACAATGACTGCCACATATTTCTAAACTACTGGTTTGTTTGTTTTTTTCCCATTTTTTAATCCATTCGTTGATATTAGCCTTCCTCCTAGCTCCACAGATTTGGCAAAGTCTTAAAATAACTAACCTGCTGAATACCATAACATTTACCCTGGCAAGGCATGCACAGTAACCACATTTCCAGCTCAGAGCAAATAAAGACTTTTGCTTTCAAATAGAAACTAATGACCGCCTTCAAAACCTCACGTAAGCTTCTCACACCAACTTCTCACAACCTGCTGCTTCAGGTGTCCACAACAGGAGCATGAACTGCTCAGCAGCTTCTCCAATGCTGGACCATAACAAAAATCTCTCCTATGTGAAAGGACATCCACCAGCTGGGCAGGTGACCATGCGTACCAACAGCTACCTGGATCCTGAGTACTCACTCACTGACTGGTCTTGAAAGCCCTACTTTCTCCTGCTTTGCAAAAAATTTGTCACCCTTGCTGTCCAGAAACATACCCTATAGTACCATGCAGACTTTAGGGGTTGGTACTATTTCAGCAGAGAAAATTAGAAAGCCATAGAACAGCTACCAGCTGGGCTTGCTAAAGGAATGAGTTTTCTGCACGGAAAGCATAGGCCTCTGAGTAAATTGGCTAAAATGAGAGTTAGCATCAACCTCAGCAGATGTGGAAGATCCAGGCTAACTGGGAAGTTTTAGAATCCCTTCAGAGAAATAGTAATAGTCTTCCCTTGGAAGAGCTTCTGTCATGACTTTTCATGATGTGTGGAGCAGACAGGTGTTGCTGGACTGCACGTGAGGCCAGGGAGGAGCTCAGCCAGCAGCCCTCTCATAGTCCTTCAAGAGGCTGTCAAAAAAATCCACAGCACAGGTGGCAAAAATAGGCACTGTTTTATACCCCAGAAGTCTAGTTTGGGGATTTAAAAACCTTCCTGTCATTGTAAGATGAAAAGAGACAAACACATAAAAGACATCTGCAGCACAAAATAAGTAATTGGAATCAGCCCAGGATCACTTAGGATGTTATGACCCCTACCTTAGCAGAAACATATCAAAAAGGGACAACACCAAATCCTTCATGCTGTGCTGCACAGTCTGGTATTAATGACCCTGCCAGAAATACTGCAAACAGATCAGAGCTTTCCAAATCAGGCAACGTGCCTCCTGGAAGCACTTTTAGCCTTGATGGTAATAGGAGCTGTTGTCACATTATCATAAAGGTCTCCCAAATGAGATCCAGCCTGACTCTGCAGCAGATGTTGAATAAGAATTTCTTGATCTTAACTGGTGGCTAAGCTGAAATTCTGCTGCTGGAATTAAGAGTCACTGAGGTCAGAAAATGACAGTGGAGGACCGCTCCCATTTCACGTGGGACATCAGGAATTTCCTCCAGAAGCCTCCAAAGCATCTTTCCCCTGTTTACTAGCAAACCAGAACAATCAGTTACGCATGTGGTCCTGTCCTCAGAGGAAGTCAACTTCCTAGCACCTTCTTGGAGCACTAGTCTGGCTAGGTCTGGAAGGAAGAGCCGCATCACAGCAGCCACTGTCCTGATGGTCAGGTCCAACAGAGCCAGAGGGATGCTGCACCTTAACTTAACAATACACCAGGTCCCAGCCAAGGAAAAGGTCATTTTTGCCATGGTTAAGTATTTATGTATCATTTGAAAAACAGAAATAAAATAACAGAACGGAAGTTTGTTAACACAGGTTTTTAATACTCACAGCACCTCATCCTGTGCTGAAGCTACAAGTGTACACTAGAAGGGTAGTACTCTATGCCAGTAGGATCCTGACTTCCACTTTCACAGTCCTGATCGGCCACTCATATTTCACCAACAGGCATGGTCATGCCCCTCCATACAAACTTCAGCTGACACCAAAACTGAATGCTTACATCCCATACCTAGGGAGCAGCCAGTTTGAATGCTGAAGCCTCAGTCACTGGGCTTCCCAGTCCCATGCTCAGACACTTAAACGACACATTTTGGGCTTTGCATAAAAATAAGCCCAGAACTTTCAGTAAAAAAGGATGTAACATAATTCCACAGGAACTAGAGCGTGTTTTGGGGTTCTGATTGTTTTCTATTTTAGACAGAGCAATAAGGAGAAGCAATTAATGCAACAAAACAAATCTTCTCATTTACCATCTGTAATATATTTTAGTGCAAAGAAAAAATAATGTCATGACTACAGTTTTGTAAACTTTTGTTTGATTAACTTTGTTGTACCTCGTCAGCAAATAAGGTGAAAATGAAGCTGGATTGTCCTGTTCTGAAAACATTGGCATGGATCCTCCCATTATCCAGAGACGGAAATACAAAATGAGAATCACCTTCAAAGAAGAACATCTAGGTTAGTAATGTGCTGCTAAATATTTGTTTTGATAGTTCTCTTGGCTCTATGCTGTACTCAGAAGACAGTCTGAGTACAGACTTAGCTGTTTAGGCAAAATTCAATTTTCTCATCCTGTGCAGGTGGCAAAATTCAGCTCTGAGTTATGTTCACCTTCCTGAACATCTGAGGCTGCTAGGCAGCGGAAGAGTTGTCCAGGGCCTGCATGACTGAGGGGCAAGATGTTCCTGCCTAAGACAGTTGAGCCCACTCTAGCTTCCCAGTCCAGTGCAATGCCCAGCCCTACTGCCCCCCACTTCCAGCCCAGCAGCCACCCATCCATGCACACTGCAGGCTGCTGCAGTGCAGAGCCCAGCAGCACAAAAACTTGCAGAGTAAGGGAAGAGCACTAATCTTCTGGGCATCAGCTAGAGGGCTATGAATATGCATATGTTGAATGTGGCAGCTCTCAGCATATTGCCTGGTCCTCCACGCCCCTGCTCACATGTGCATTACTCAGAGGAACCAGCTGATCACAGCTTCCCACAACAAAGGCAAAATTTCAAAGGACAAATTCATCACCCTGTTGTGGCTCAGTCTCAGTGGAGGTTAGCCACTGACCTCTAACTAAATACGGAGGAAAATACAGGGCTCATATCTTAAAAGCTATTATTATTCACTCATGCTGGCACCGGTCTAAGGACAAACTCCACCTACGTTTTTCATGCTGTGTAATCCTAATCTTCGGAAGGACTTCTGTGGTTTGGCATTTCACCACCTCTCTGGGAACCACTTGTCACTGCAGGACAGGCAGGGGGATTTGGCTCCTCAAGAAGCACAAGGAGTTGTACACCCAGTGGATCCACATGGTGGTGGTGGTGGGTTTCTCCCCAACAACACGTCAAGTGCTGCTTGGAGCACACCAAGAACAAGGTATTTGCAGGCAGAGCTGTTCTGGCAACCGACCAAGCCCTGCTATGAAACTAACAGCATGCCATAAAAGTCATGACTTTCCACTCAGCCCAGCACCACCAATTCCCCTGTATTTAGGGCAGGAAAGGCTTACAGATGATTATGTAGTTGTAATGGCAGCCACTATAAATTAGAAGAAAATCTGAACCAAAACCACAACACTAGTTTTGTTTGTGCCCAGCTGAAGTTTTCTAGTATTTCCAATACTAACTCGGCTTAACATCCACCAACTCAGCTTTCTGACTCTTTTGGGATACTACCACACAATGTTCATTCTTGTCACAAAGAGAAACACGTGGTCAAGTCCATTTGTACTTACATAGCTTATTACCAGAGCAGCTCTCTTCAAAAAAGGTCTTGCAGTATACAAGAAATTCTCATTGTTATTTGCAGTCAGGTAGCTGAAATATAAGGAAACAAATATTTTTTTTAAATACTCTGAAACAGAAACTTATTTTTCAAACTGGAAGAAAGTTATGCGTTACTTTAACCATCCTCAAATACCTTGCTGTAACAACGAGACCCCTTCTATTTTTCAAAGCCCTTTCGAGATTAGAATTACACTTGTAAAACAGAGGTTACTTGAAATAATACATGCTATAAGACATTGAAGTTTCCCCCACAAAATCTGTGGAGTTTTTTTTTTCTTTTTGTCTTGTTTTCTGTATGTTCATTTGTTTTTAAATCATCAGTTAACTCCTTAATCCCCAGAAAAACCCACGTGTCACACTGTGACTGCTGTGTTCAATCTCCCAAAGGAATGTATCAACACAACAATTCAATTTCAGGCTACAATTAAAGTGCAAAACCTCCTTGTTCCCAGCTCCCTGTTCAGCCTCTAGAGATAGGAAAAACTGACCAGTAGAACTGAACTTAGAATGAGTTCTTGTATTTTAAGGGTATTCTGCACACTTGTTTCATTACTGACAAGTCTACTGACAAGGTGTTATGAAAATTAACAGCGCAGAGACAAACACACAGGTGGTTTATTGTCCTAGGAGTGCTCGTGAAAACCTTTCATTTCTCAATGAATAAAATTAAACTCTATCTGGAGCCTAAGCTACATATTTATTTTACTGTAGGGTAGAAGCACTTGTCCAATTCCAGGGAGCCTTCTTAATGTAACAAATGGTGCCATCCCTAAGACATTAATTCAATGAGAATTCCATTTCTACAGAACCTGATAGAGTTTTTGTCACTGTAATAAAGCACTGAGAAACAGAAAGAAATACAGAAGAGATACGAATATTTTAAGCAGAGAGGAACTAGAGAACTATTGGAAATCTGACAGATAATTTTAAGAAGTTATAAATAAGAAGTAAACAAAATAAATTCAGAGCCAAAACATTTTTGGGTTCCTCTGCGTAACAAATCAGTACCAGGATACTCTATTTAAATGATTTGCAGAAATTACAGAATGAATCAACACCTGCACACAAGTTAGTTTTCCAAGCATGACAGCGTCATACATTTTTCCCGCGAACATCTAGCACATAAACTGCATCTTATTTCCTTCCCAAATTCCTCAGCACAATTTATCATCTGATTGCTTCCACCCTTCAAGTCTCAGAAGAAAAAAAAAAAACAAGACTACAGCATTTCCTAATGCTGGTAGGAGTCTTTAATATCTGGCTTTTTGTTCAAATATTCTATAGTAGGAAGCTTGCAATCCTGGTCACCGCGGAAGGATGGAGAAAAAAAACTGCATTACAGACAAAAGCAATAGCGACAAAGCCAGCAAGAAACAGTCGGCATTTAACATCCAGAAGGACATCTGGGTGCCTTCTAGAAAATAACCAATCTTCCGAAAATTTTCCCTAAGTATCATGCCTAAAACTAGTAACCAAACCACACACTGTAGAGAAAGTCAAATGACTTTGCATCTTTGGCGACTACTTAGAAATGTTGACATTTAAGCACAGAATCTGACTTAAATGTCAGATGAGTCTTCAAGGGCTGAACTCTGCGAAGTGCAAAGTTTTTTGAGCTCCCACTGATTTTAATCAGGCTCCAGTAAGTACAAGTGAGATGAAACTAAGTCTCCAGCTTTCCTTCTCTGTGAAAGGTCAGGCTGGCCTTCAAGTGTTCACCATGGCCCTGCTCCAAAACCCACCACAGCCAAACGGAATGGCTCTCAGTGACTTTAATAGCATTTGGATCAAATCCTGGTCTTTTGTTCCCCATTGGAACCCTTTATGAAGTGTAACCCCCTTGTGATTTGCAGCAAGAATAGAAGTGTTAGGTTGCATTTTGTTTGTATTTTTTTATAGGTGGAGGGAGGTGAGACTCTATTAATCACACGGCCTGACTGTTTTCATTATGAAGAACCTGTTTTCACTTGCTTGAAGTTTTAACTAGCTGTAACACTTTGGGCAGAGATTTTCCACTACAAATATTTGCTTTAGGTAGAATTATTCTGGAAAAAGAGCAGCCAGATCAGTTCAGCTTCCTTTTTCTGACACTTCAGTTAGAGACAGAGGAACACTTTTATCGGTGTTAAGAAGTTTGCCAACTTTGTCCTCAAGAAACCGCATCACCTCACACCAGCGATTTGAAACTGGCAAAGCTGCCATCACCTCTGGGCCACATGCTCACCACCCACATCCAGGCAAGCTGCAGGGAGCACGAAGACCCCACCACTTTGCATATGCAGGGCAGGGATCTGATACTTAAGATAACATTTCCCTGTTTACTCTTTCACCTTTGGCAGTAGAGTGCAGCAACTCTTCATATCTTGGTTCAACTCTTCATATCTTGGTTCTCACAGAATCACCGAATTGTTTGAGTTGCAAGGGACCCTTAAAGGACCATCTGGTCCAACTTCCCTGCAGTGAACAGGGACACCCACAGCTAGATCAGGGTGATCAGAGCTCTATCCAGCCTGACCTTTTTGTCTGCCTGTGAATAACTAAAATGATGCCTGAAACTCATACCTTCCTAGCAGCAAGTATAACACCACACAAGCAACCAAATAGTTTCAAGCCATGAGTTTATCTACAAGCCAAAGTTAATCTGAAGCGCTCCACAGAATTATAGGGAGATCCTGTGGTAGCTCTGACCACTGCCAGGCTTTCAGAACAGGCCTTCGGAAAATCTTGAGTCTTCTCACCATTTGTGTTTGTGGAGCAGTAATGCCACCAAGAAAAAAGAAAATAAGAAGAAATCTTTACATAGACACTACCTGCAAATCACCACGCTGCAGTGAAGAACCAGTGAACTGCAAGAAAGTAGGAAGCAGAGTGAAAGTAAGGGAGAAGGAGGAATGGTTGAAGCAAGAGAGTTCAGAGAGTCCAGAACTTTTTTTATCTGTCCTCCAAATGTTTTTACTGCTTTGATTATAAAATGTTTCTTTCCGTGACAGTTCAACCAAGAAGCAAAAAGTTCATTTTCAGAAAGCTGCCATCCTGAAGTCTACCTGGAAACCATGACAGAGAACACTGCTCAGAGATTGGCATCCAAGCTGTCTGCCCATTAAATCATGTTGCACAAGCAACATAAACATATGAGTTCCCTCAATGAATCACTGTTTTACAAAATCCATGTGGCTTTCCAGAGCACCTTATCCAATCTTCAGGTTGGATATTAGGAAAAATTTTTCCTCCAAAAGAATGCTGATGATGCATTGGAACAGGGGGCCCATGGAGGTAGTGTACTCACCAATGCTGGAGCTGTCCAAGAAACATGTGGACATGGCACTGAGGAGCACAGTCAGTGGGCATGGTGCAGATAGGTTGGCAGTTGGACTAGACGATCTTAGAGGTCTTTTCCAATCTTCATGATTCTGTGATTCTACTATTATGGAGCCTACTTTTTGGTTCAGGAAAGTTAAACTAGGAAAACATCTCATGTCTGGTGTGAGTGAAGAAAAATACACATTTGTGCATTAAAATCAAATGAACTACAAATGACACCTGGAAGTTTGCTAAATGGTAGCGACACAGAGCATGTGCAACATAGGCATGTGAAATCTAGATGTGTTTGCAAGCTGCAAATCATACTGAGCTTTGCTCAGACAGTCTTAGGATCAGCCAAAGCTCTTGATTTTGTCCTTAAGTAGGACAATCAAAGAAATCACTATTACAAAAGCTTAACTGTTTTATACCTGTTTATAATAGCTGCCTTGAATAAAGTCATTTACAGGTCAGATTTTGGTGCATTTGCACACCACACAAGGCTGCCAAATATCCCACTGTTAATGGGAGCCACTCCCTATCACCTGCTCCACCCAATCATTGTAATGTGGCTCCTGATGCCAAAACACACACACACATTTCCACATGAGAGCAGACGTGGGACATATGTAGGAAAACTGTACGGACGGTAGCCCCATGCAGCAAAATACTACCTCCAGAACATAAAGCAAGGTGAACATTTCAAGATGTGGGTCTCTCAGATTTTCATGATGAAAAGATGAAGTTAGAGCAGGAAATTCGTACCATCGGGTTTACTGAATGGCGAGAAACAAGCATGCTTGGACAGAGGTTCTACCTACTCTTTGTGCCAGCTTTCCCACAAAGCAGAACAGCATGTAATTGGCTACTTGCTATCTTTTAAAACCCTTTCAGGAACACTCCCTAAAGCAACCAGAATCACAACAAACAGTAAATCCAAAAAGCGCTTAATAACGCAGGAACCTCTTTTGCACAGTTTGAACAAAGGCCAAGACAGCTCTCTGGCAGCTCTGGCTTCCTGAAAAGCACAGCTCATCCTGAAACCAATTACATCATCAGAGCACTCGGAGAGCTCATAATTGAAGACAGCAGAGTAGGTGGCCTAGTAAAACTCAATACCGTGCAGTTTACAGGAATGTAAACTTTCCTGGTACCAGATGGACCTCGTGTTAATCAAAACAAACTTTGCTAAGAAGCAGACAGCTTTTTAATTTGCCTTTTGAAGGCACCCAGAGTTTACTGACAAGAGTGGGACAGCTTCTCAGCTGCAGCTAATTGCCACAACACGGAGATATCTCAAACCACTATCAGCAACACATTTATCCCACAGTGCAGCTGACTCAGTGTCAGTGTAAAACAAACTCACTCTTGTGTTCTCTTTGAAAGCTTTCTCAAGGAAAAGAAGCGAACAATTGGACGTACGATGGATGCTCCCCATTGGGGACATCTAAAAGACCAAGATAATGACACAGTAGAACAGGCTATCGTATTCCAGGAGCTTGTTTTGGGCAGGTCCCTCAGCTGTGAGAAGATTGTTGCTCCCACCTACATTCTTCCCAGGAAGCAGATCTAACTCACAGCAACCAACAGCATTTTGAACCAACACTTTGGGAACCTTCGTGTTAGAGAAGATGTTTGAAGGATAAGTATAAAAGCAAGGCTTGTTATCTTAATTCCTGATGATAAGAGCAAGATACCTATAATGAAGGCATTTTTCAACACAGAAAGGGTTGCTTTAAGTGAATGCTGAAGCTTCAAATCATTGGTAGATTCACATCTAGTCAGTAGACAGACTCCCGTTCTGACATGGCAGAAGTTTTACAGGATTCAGATTCTGTCTATCTTTACCATTTCTACTTAGAGATGACTTCATTCCAGTCTGCCCAGCCAGCCACATCTTAGGTTACAGAAGCAGCTTAGCTTGGCCTATATTTCTCCTTTAGGAGGACCATCAAGGGGCAACTATATGTGATAGCCCAGTCAGAAAACAGGAGTGCAAATCTGTTATGGAATAAAAAATACAAATGAAAAAGAAAAAAACAATCTATTTCAAACATGTCCGGATTTTTCACTTCCTTAAAATACCTGTCAATGCAGGGAAATAAAATATCAGTCACAGCTACAACTTTTGCAAATGAAAAGAAAGAAAAGCATTTCTGCTTCCCTTTTTATGAAAAGTCTCAACATTCCCTGCAGTGTATGTGCAGTATCCCAGCTCCTTATCTCCCTGGAGAGCCTTAAACCCCAGCCACTACTACCCACGCAGACCCAGATGCATAAACACACACATACAGAAGCAGTTTTACAGACTTTAAATGCCATGGAGAGATTTTATGGAAGTCACAACTGCTTTAACTCATTTGCACTGATAATGGAATATACACTTCAAGTAAGTTTTCAGTTACAAGCATAAGTTTGGAGTTCTTGCCCTTTATTTGATATCCAAAGCAAACCAGAGCAGGGCACAACCACATTGGCATAATATAGCTGAGAAGGTGGCCCCATTTGTGGCCTTTTTCTGTTGTTATGCTAATGTACTTCTTTCTTTTTTGGGTGAAAGTGGAGGGAGAAAACTAGGAGAAAGAGGGAAAGGGAGAGGGAAAGGCATAGTAGTGGTATAGGGAGAGAGAAAAAAAAAAGAAGATTGCAAAACAACCTTAACTGATCAAAGATGTAACCAAGATGAAAAAGGACTTCCCCTCATACCAGACATTCCACTGACGCGACAAGGAGACAAGGTGGAGCAGGGCTAGCATGAAAAATAAGACCTCACCAAAGCACAACCACCTTCCACCAGATCTCAGGAAACCAAAGCACTATGCCTGCCATTTAAAACTTTCATTGATTTCAGCCATTTTAATTCCTCTGTGTCTCACACACAAAGCCTTGAAATCCACCACTAGATGCCATATCCCCCATCCTAGGCCAACTAAAGTCCAGTATAGAGGCATTTCATGTAACTGCATTAGAAGCTGCACTGACAACAGAATCTAGGCTTTAACTGCTCCATGTGCTTAGCTACAAACCCCTATTTTTCTTCTGCTTGTTCTTTTGACAAGCTTTATTCATTCAGGCTGAAAGTTTTCCATTCCAGGCGTTTGTGTCAAGCTGAATTTATTTTCTTCCCTGAAGGTCTCAGGTAAAACAGACCATTTCTGAAAGAGCAATTAGAGAGAAAAATCATTGCTTTGCCCATATCGACAAATCATGCAACCATTTTGTTGAGAAAACTTCTGTGGCTGTGTACTTTGGAGCAGGGTCTTGTCATTCAGCAAGAGGAACTGCAGAGATGTGCCTGCTGTTGCTTTCAGCAACAACTCACTCTGCTTCTGGGAACATGACAAGCCACTACAGGGAAAAAAAAATCTCTGTCTGCATTACTTAGGAGAGATAGAGACTTGCATCAGTCCCCTAGGTTCTCTAGCCCTAGGAGGCTCAAAGGAGACCTTGTTGCTCCCTACAACGACCTGAAAGGAGGCTGTAGCGAGGTGGGGGTCAGCCTGTTCTCCTAGATAACAGAGATAGGATGAGAGGTAACAGCCTTAAGTTGCACCAGGGGAGGTTCAGGTTGGATGTTAGGAAACATTTCTTCTCCCAAAAGAGTAATGATGCATTGTAATAGGCTGCCCAGGGGGGTGGTAGAGTCACCATCCTTGCAAGTGTTCAAGAACCGTGTGGATGTGGCACTGAGGGACATGGTCAGTGGGCATGGTGGGGACGGGTTGGGGTTACCTTAATGGTCCTGTGATTTTAACACAACTCAGCAGGAACAGCATCACTCTCCTTGCAATTGCTCCTGCAAAGCAATTGATATTCAAGCATCTCTCTGGCACTGCCTGCGCCCAGCCTGGAGGAGACAACCTGCTTGGATGTAAAGAACTGAATGTATGTAGATGAGTAAGAGGCTGCATTTGAGTATTAAAAAGACGAGATGGGATAAAGGAGAAAGAAGGCAAAGGAGGCATGAGGAGGAAAGAGTACAGAAGGAGGACTGCTCAGCCTGGAGAAAAGAAGGTCCAGAGAGATCTGAGAGAGGCCTTTCAGTATCTACAGGTGTCTATAAGAAAAAAAGGGATGAACTCTTTAGCAGGGTCTGTGGTGATACGACAAGGGGTTTCAAACTGAAAGAGGGAAGATTTTAATTGGATAAAAGGAAGAAGTATTTTACAATCAGGGTGGTGAGGCACTGGAGCAGGTTGCCCAGAGAGGTGGTGGATCCCCTGTCCCTGAAGACATCCAAGGTCAGGCTGGACGGGGCTCTGAGCAACCTGATCTACCTGTGGGTGTTCCTGTTCATTGTAGGTGAGTTGGACCAGATGGTTTTTAAGCATCCCTTCCAACTCAAATGACTCCATGATTCTGTGAGGAGCCAGAACTGAAGAGAAAGGAAGAAAAGGACAGAGATGCAGGGAGACACTCAGACCTCTGCTTTTGTAAGAGATCCAGTGCCAGTATCCAAGGAACCTGCTGCCACTCAATTTGTCGTGTTCCCAGTGAGCACTGAGGATCTGAGCCGTGACATGAGCAGCGGGAGCAGCCTGCCTCCCCAGTGCAGCACTGCTTCAGGAAGCAGCTGTGCTTTCAGCTAACCAACCTAGTGCGAGCAGATGGCCTGAAAACACAGAGGACAGCCAGGACTCCTGCAGAACGACTGCTGCCTCTGCGTCTCTGCAGAAAGCTGGCAGCTTGTGAATACAGGCTGCCCCAAAACACAGCACAGCACAAGAGCCAGGCTCATGGGATTGGTAAAGGGGCTGCATGCAGACCCGCTGTGTGCTGTCAGGAGTGTGTGGGTTGTGAAGTAGCTAAAACAGGATCCCTAATCACAAAAAAATGCCTTTAATGGGAAAAAGGAGGAGGTTATCCTCCAGTCATGCATGAGTCTCCATTACTGCGAGTGGAAATTATGGAGGTGTCCCTGGGAAGCAAGTGTCCTAGTAAATATTTACAAACAAACCATAAAAGATGTGGAGGCCTGCTGCATTGCTTTGATGCTCTCCATAAAGCATTTCATGTCAATAAACACAAACTTTGGTCCAAGTAGTCTGCTGAGCTACAGAAGGAACCCTGGTGGCTTGAAACTGTGTATGTGCAATTAGGGAACTAAGGCTCTTGCTTCTTGCTGCTGTCTTTGTCTGGGATCCCAGTAAGTAAACCTAATAAAAAAATTAAAGCAAAAGGCTTCAACAGAGCAGAAGAGAAGGAACAAACCCTTTCCATCAGTAAAACACAGCAGAGAAAGGGCACAGAAATCAATGTCTGTCAGAGGAAAGATGCAGCAAATTGTATATACTACTACTAACTACAGCAAGCTATCCCAGCTTCAAATGAAATGCCAGAAAAAATCAAGAGAGGAAGGAAAAAAATGTTTACAAAATAAAAATCAGAAGACACCATGCAGGCAGCCAGCCCCAGAACACGGAGTGTGGAGACTCAGTGAGTAGCCCTGGGCAGGGATGGATGTGTGCCAGGAACTGCAAAGAGCTCCCCCTGAGAAGATGCCCAGCACCTCCTCATCTGCTCATCAGCCCTAAACAAAGTGACATGCACTGATTATAA
>JAOWBP010000001.1:54499849-54521900 GCA_028571105.1 Tragopan temminckii | reverse complement strand
TGCTCTGGGCTGAGCAAACCCAGTGGCCTCAGCTGCTCCTCACATACCTTGCCCTCCAGACCTTTCTCCATCCTTGTAGCCCTCCTTTGGACACTCCATCTCCTCAGACTGTGCTGCACAAATGCTCATCAGCACATGTTCTCACCCCTTTTTTTTTCTTCCCCCCCAAGCTCAGCAGTAATAGAGTCACTATTTCCTAGTTTGCTTGGTTTGGCAGTCTCATAGATCCTAAGAGTACCGTCCTTCATTCAAGGATTCGAGTCTTCAAAAAATCTTTGTTAATTAAGAGAAAAAAAAAAGAAGTCCAGCCCACCTTAAGTATCCTGAAAACCCAAACGTGAAAACAATCAACAATTTAGTGAATCCAAGTTAATTAGCATTTTATGCTTAGTATTTTGCAACTGCTTGAGTTTTTCAAAGCTCACTGAAATGGAGCCAATTATTCCAGCTCCTTCTGAAATGAATGTTTTTGTGTCTCAAATTGGCTACAGGTGGCTGGAAATCTTAATTACTTCTTTGCCCATTAGCAATAATCTTTCAAAACAGACAACATCTGACTTTGTTGTTTACAGGTATGTTGCTTTAGAGATTTTCAGAAAACTAAGAGATGTGTAGATGTATCAACAAGGAGTTCTGTTTTCTTTGCAGGTAGCTTTCAAAGAAAACAGAGCACTAAAGTATTCTGAAAGACACAGTAAAAAGTTTCTCAGAGACATTTCTCTGCTCCTGTTTCAGGACTGGAAGAAAGTCAGGTTTATTTTTCCATAAGCATAAAAAGCCAAGCTTGTTTTTCCTCGCTTCCATGTGTACAGATGAGGAGTCTCATTATTTTCACAAGTAGTAAGAAGGTAAATCTCTGACTTAACTATGAGGCATTCAAAGTCTGTGGTTATTCAGGCATAAGCAGCCAAGAGCAGCAGTTGCTCCTGCAGAACACCAAGATGCACAGCACGGAAGTGATGCAACTGGAAGAAGATGGTGCTGAAAAAATAAAAATACCTTACAAACAGTCCACAAGCTGGCAGGGCAGGAATCCTAGAGCCCCAAATGGCAGTGAAATGAGTGCCTTCATCACTGGAACATCACCACTTCAAAGAAAGGTGGTACTTCAAAGAGGTGGTACAAGATGGGACAGATTGTTGGATGCTCTACTGGAGCTTTGTATGTAACACAATAAACACCCTATTTATCTCCATATTGCTCTATGGCCATGAAGTTCATCTGGCAGCAATATCAACGGTATTTTCCAAGTGTATTTCCTGGAAATACAGCCTGATACAAAGGGACATCATTTCTTTTCTCCAAAGTGAAGTAAGATCTGAAAGTGCTGTTGAAGTATCACCAGATTCAGTACACACCTGGCACTCAGAATTTTGGCAGTGAGAGTCCCCATGAGATTCCCTCACCCCCACAACAATAAAGGCTCATCCCTTCCAACCTGAGCATCACTTCTGCATGAGCTGCTTTAATGGTGGTGCATGAAAACTGTGGCTATAAACAAAGCCACCATTCAGCTACAGCCAAAGATGAGACATCATAATCAGGCTAAATTTAAATGTTTTCCCAGCATTACAGTAAGCACAGTCTTCATGAAGACTTTTGTACCATAACACCTTGCCACAGAATCCAGAACACTGATGCTTTTACCATGATGACACACCTATGCTATACACCACCCAGCCCTATCCAGAAGCTGCCCATGGACAACCCCTGTGCCTCTGGTTTCAGCAGCCTCAGGAGGGCCTGCTCTTCTCCAGAGGGCTGGCTTGGGCTACTGAGGCCAGAGAAGGAAAGGATCAAACAACCCCAGTTCTTCTCAAGTCTGATCCTCTCAGGCCAGTTCTCACCTTAATCTTCTTAATAATAGCATATGTTACATATTCTTTCCTTTTTTTTTTCTTTTCTTTTGCTGTCATGGTTCTTACAAAAAAAAAAAAAAAATTACAAATAAAATGGCATTAGCTATCTTAAAAGCAGATAAAATGCCTTCCAGGAGCTTCTACTTATTCTGCTCAACCTCAGTGTCTTTTCAGACTCTACATCTGATCTGATTTTTGAGTGGTGCTGTGTGGAGCCAGAATTTGGACTCAATTATCTTTATGGGTCCCTTCCAACTCGAGATATTCTATGATTCTATGATTTTCAGGCTTCATCTCTAGATTGTTCTTGTCTCCCCAAAGCCTCTCCTTGGGGAGTGTGCATTCCAAAGGTACCAGAAGTGACCTCCTTGGCAGACAGAGCCCACAGTCCATGAAGCTTCATCCTACATGCAGACTGTCTCTCCCTGCACTTTACTATCCTTGTTCCCCGTGAAATAGTGTGACTCTTGCATAGCTTCATCTGGATTTATAGGCACCAAGGTTAGTCCTATTCTGCAATGTCTGCTTCTCAACCGCCTCTTGAAATAAAGGGAGATTGATCATGTTTTAAGGGCAATCTCTTAAGCTCAGCAGCAGAAGGATCTCATTCAGACCCAGTAGCTTTTTACAGAAATCTCAAATATTTTAATTCCATTTTTCGGTAGACTTTTCAGTATGGGATATGTAGGATTAGAAGTCAGAGGCTGGAATCTTCCTTGTCAGCCCTTGCAAATGGTTGGAAATCCTGGCCTGAGCTGCAGCTCCTTGCTCAGCCCACTCTGTGCTGCTGCCTGGCACAGTAGATGTGCTAACACTACATTCTCTATAGTACTGTTATGGGGAAATGCAAATAATGATGCGACGCTGCAGTGTAGTCTCTGCCAGAAAAACAATGTGTAAATGTATCAAACCATGGCAGTTATTCACCCTGATCTAGCAGCATGAATTCTATTCTTTTCCAGGTTGATATTTTGAACAAACAGCTCATTCTTAGATTATTTTTTCTAATATTTGAGTCTTTTAGAAGGCTGCTGCGCGTACATAACCTATGCTTTCCATTTGCATTGCTCTATACCCACATAAGCCTGTTGAATTCTCCAAAGAATATCAGATTGCAATGCACTTTGCTTAGCCATTCTGTTCCCTCTAAAGACCAGGCCATTCTTCACAGCGAATTCCAGTCTGAATTGGTAATGCGAGCTTGCTGTGTAATTCCCCGTCTACTTTACAGTGACAGCCTTAATGCCTTTTTATAATCTCTCATCTTTTACTGTGCCTCTGCAAATTTATTCCATATTTCTGAGAGCAAGCAATTCCCTTTTCTCATATTTATATGCATTATATTTCTGGGTTTCTTTATCTTGTGTAAGTCGTGTTTTCAAACCTAATACTGACTTTTTTTTTTTTTTCCCCAGCAGCTATAACAAACTAAATACATAATGAAGAATATAAGAGCAGGGCAAATATGCATCTGTGCCTGACTTGCTCTCACTGCTCCTCCAAGGGAGCAAAGTCATTTTCCCCACAACACTTTCTAAGTGGCTTTGCAGGTTTATAATATAACTTGCATAAGCAGCTGTTGTTATCAACACAATTATTTGAAACATAGGCATTATTGCGGCTGGGAGAAAGATTAAACCTTGTGTCCTGCTTATGAGGAGAACCATACTAGAAACACTTTCCATCAGGAATTCTGTGGATTTTTAAAGGTTTTACGTGATATTCTCAATCTGAACTTTTATCCAATTGGGTGGTTAAACCAGCAGTAAGGCTCTTGTTCCTAGAATACTTAATTTAGTCTCATGTATAGCTTGATGACATTAATTATTTCACTGTCTTGGAATTCATCCACGTCTAAGCAGTTTGCAGATATATTTTGTAACACAGCCCCTATGAATTCCCAAGAACAAAGTGGAATGAATCATTTATTTTCTCACTAACGTATTAGCTGTGCCTATCAACAAGTTTCTGTTCATCCATCAAATCCAGGCTGAACAGATACTTAGACAGGAACTAGAACTGCCCTGAACACCCAAGCAGAGGTTCAAAGGCCATTGTATGGTTGTAAATATGTTGTATGGTTTACCCAGAAATTTGATGTCTGGTTGTCTCTTGACAGTCTCCAAACTAATAGATTCAGTAAGTCCCACCTAAGTAATTAAAGACTGCTGTGGTTTCACATTCCTGATAGTGCAAGCATAAGGCCAGATTTTCCTTTTCCATGTCAACATCAAGTGTGAAATCCATCCTTTTTCTTTCACGTTGGTAACCGTGACATAATTTCATGCATCACATTTGCACGCACCCCCTCTACTGGGTTTCTAAAGTGAGCCTTGGTATGAATTCTTCTGGTAGTTTCCAATTGCAATCCGAATTTTTGCTTTTGCAGAACAAGACACAGCTGGATGTCAGAGACCTGCTAGGGACTAGATGGATCCCAGGTTGCAACTGTACTACTCAGGGATTATGTAAAGCAAAGCCTATTGCTTCCTTAGGGAGCCCCCTAGAACTTTTTCTCTGAGTTGGGACACAAGCTAACTCTGCACTGTTTAAAGGCAATGTTGGTAGGATTCCTTACCAGAACAAAGTCTTTTCCTACAGTAGTGAGAAATTGTCTTGTTAAGACTTTTGGTATGGTTTACTCCAATTTTATTGAGCTAGATCTTAAACTGTTAGTATGATGATTTTCTCTGCTTTTACTATAGATCTTTTAAAGGTAATAGAGGAATTAAGGTTTCTACTGGGACCATGCAGTCACAGAAGGCTTACGTTACTATTCGTTCAATTATTGCAATTATTTTAGTATTGGATATTACAGGAGGTTTAATAAGGTCCTCCATATCTCCCACACAAGCATTGCTGGGAGCAAGATTATTTGCAGATTATTTCACATGCATAATACAAAATGTCTTTTCCTCCACACATGAAGTGTTTTCCTAGCACATAGCACTGTCATTCCTTTACCGAGTATCTTATTACTTGAAGCATTACTTGATAGTCTGGAATGTAAAATTTAAGAGTTTTTTCAAAGTTATAGGGTATGTTTATAGTCTTTCATAGCAGTTTATAATCTTAAACCAGAAAAAAAATGACATATAGACTGAAGCAAAAAATACCGTGGCAAGAATGCAATGTTCTGATTCTTATTTGTATATACCAGAGCAGTCTCATTTTCTTGTAATAGTTATCCAATGGACTATCTACAATGGTTTACCACCTGCTGAGTAATGGTTCCTTTCTAATCAATTTTAGATTATTTTTCTCCATATTTACTCACATCTTCCTTCACAGCCCTTTTAAACCAAAATCAATTTCACTTTTGCCTCTGTCATCCTGGCTGTGGGTGGATAGACTCTTGAAATTCATTCCTGGAATCCCACTTAGAGCCTGTGCCATATTTATCTTGGTCCTAAACACACACACACAACACATTCAGCTTGTCGGAGAGCCTGGCCAAGGCGCTTTGTCACCATCTGTGATTCAGTTCACAATTGCTACATAGAATCCTTAGAGTTGGAAGGGACTTCTGAAGGCCATCTAGCCCAGCTCTCCTGCAATGAACAGGAACACCACAGCTAGATCAGGTTGCCCAGGGCCTTATCCAGCCTTGCCTTGAAAATCTCCAAGGATGGGGCATCATCCCAAAAAGCTCTGGGGCTCAGTTCTGTGTTTCAAGCAATCCAAGTCTGCATTCACACACAACATGATAAGCCCATCCCCTAGTGCTTTTCCAGTATCTTACTGTGACCAATTAAATTGTTCATACTCTGCCTTTGCAGGGGGGCAATGAAAGGTGGGGAGCAATCCTTTCATGCAGTATTGCCTTAGGGTCCACTTTGACATTACGGAGCCACGTGCTTTCCAAAGGGACAACTTCTACCAAAATTCCTGAGTCCAACACCTCTTGCAGCAACACCCAACAAGAAGGAAAACCACAAAACAAAACACAGGCTATAGGGAAAGGGTCAGCACAGAGGCATGTGCTCCTCCTCATGCAGTGAGTACATCTCCAAACCTTCTGGAGGTGTGTGTGTCTATCACTGAATCCTAGTGAAGGGCTGAGGTAACAGATATACATACTCTATACATACTCTGTACAAATATACAGACTCTAACTTACCTATGGACTCTCGGTTGTATGGAGCAGTGATGTATGACTTTTGCATGAGCTGCACCCAAGTAAGACCAGTGGTTATTTTTGAGAGTGCACGTCTTTGGATGGAGCAGAAAGAGAACCTAAAAACCTAAGTTTTCCTAAAGATTGGTAGCTCCTGCATGTCTCAGTGCTGGAGTTCCTTTCAACTGAAAGCTGCTTTCTTTTCTGTGGTAGAGAAGTTAAAAGAAATAACTGCAGTGTGAGTGAAAACATTGCTGTTGTAAAGAAATATAAAAGAGGGAGTCTAGACTCCAATGGCAGTGCAGAGAGAGACAGATTTCACATAATGGATGGGGAGAAACAGAAGGGAAAAAAAACAGATCTTCAGAGGTCTGAAAAAGTTAGTAGAAGAAATATTGTTTATGTGTATGCAGGTAAATCCTACTCTTTTCCTCCATCAGCAACTTTCTGTAATAAATTATGGGAAATTGCTGATAAGACTTAGAAGTACAGATAAGTTGATATTCTCTGTTGTTTTTCCTGGCCAGCCATAAAGATGTCTGTGTCCTGAGATAAGAAATAAGTGAACTGGCTTAACGGTGAGAAAAGATTTAATCCTGACTTTCCATCTAAGCACCATTTGGGCAAGAGAATGGAAGAAGCTCAAAAGCTTGTTGGTCCTTAGTGTATCACAGAGGTCACTGCCTTTGTTTGGGTGGGGAATAAAGCAGCAAGAATACTGCAGCTGTGAGTAGATCCCTAAAACTTAGCTTGACAGCAGCCAGTCTCAAGAAAACCCGTAATCCATTCAGACTGGGAGCAGTACGGATAAACTGGTATCTCTTTGGAATGGTGTTTCCCAAACTTTCTAGACACACATCTGCTTTCAGCTTTCTTGGTTCATCTGCCTTCAAGGGATCTCCTTAAATGTTCACACCATGGTTAGACTTCCAATGGAATCTGAATATGCCCCTTAACATTACTAAATCAGGATCATTTCATCTTATTACTTAAGTTTTATGGTTGCTATTTTTTTCAATGGAAATTCAAAACTTTTCTATGGGAAGAGTGCTATGCAGACGAGGGAAGCATAGAAAAACTCTTTTCTTTGAAGTATGATTCAGTAATGAATTTGCATGTACAAAACTGGAGAGACTGGCTCTCAGAAGGGCTCTTCAGTGCTTGTTTAGACAGTATATTTTGAAGTAACCAGTAGGTTTCCATTAAAAAAGAACTATGATGTGGAGAGAGAAGCTCAGGTTAGCGGTACTCAGGTGGATACCTGTTTGCTTAAACATCTTTTCATCTTACAGGTCTTATAGTAGAGGAGCCATGTTTAAAAATAAGAGGAACTTATTTGAGTGTAGTGGCCCGTGTGAGGAAAAAATCCTGTTTGAAATCTTAAAATCTAATGTCTTTGCAAAATTTCTTTTTTGAATGATTGGATGTCATCTTCCTCCTAAGGGAAAGGAGGGGGGAAGAGGGAGAGGAAGAGGGAGAAGGGGAATGACTGGAATTACAGAGAAAAGTTGTGAAGACACAGGCATAAAGTGAATTGGGGAAGAAGATGAAAGTGTTTCAGACAGAAAACCGCTAAAAACGGAGGCAGCATACAGGCAAAAGAGCAGAAAAGGAGGATCAGTTTCTCATGGCAAGAAGGGAAGTGGCCCATGTCCTCATGAAGCCACTCGGTAATCATCAAATGTCTTGGAGCTCATGGAGGTTCCCGGTGACTGGAAAAAGTCAAGTGTCCCACTTACCTTCCAGAAGGACAGGAAGGGGGATCCAGGGACAGATAGATTAGTTTTGCATTCTGGGGAGGTTATGAAGCAGATCCCAGCACATGATGGATACGGTCATTACCTTCAGGTGATTAGCTGGCTTACCATTGTCTGACCATATCTAACCAATATGACTTTTCTGTGACGAGGTGGCTCATGAGCATGGGGTCGGTGCTGTTTTCTTGATTGTGCTACAAGTGGTGTCTGCTCCTGTCTGGTTAGAGGATACAGAGAAGCCAGAGCCAAAGAAAAGGTTCCTTCCAAATCACTTAGATCTCAGCAGTGAGATGTCATTGGAGCCTTTCATAATGTATGTTAGTAAATATATGTCCCTAAACACGTTGTATGCAACCTAGTGCAATTCTTGCCGAGATGAGAAGAGTTCTGGATAGCTAGAGAGCAAAAGATCTGTAAACTATTGGGCTTCTACGCATGGTTAATAAATCATGTTTTATAGGGTGATTTTTACTGTATATTTGAAAAGTGCCATACATTTATAATAGAATGGTTCTCTGAAAGGTTAAATGTGCACTACTGAACAAAATGTATTACAAACCTGCTACTGCTGGAAGGGCAAGTGTTCTTTTCCCTGAAACCAAAAACAAGCTAAGGTCTTGAAAAATGACAGGCAGGAGTTGAGCTCTCACAGCAAGATGTACGTGCTCTGTTCCTAGACAGCAGAAATAAATCTGAAGGAAAACAGAATTACTGCTTCTGATGCAGCCAGCTGGGCTGGGCTGTTTCAGAACATGAAATTGCTGGCAACTCTGTCCGAGTATGCCTGAGATGAGGTCTTTAGCTAAATGAGAAGATGGAAGACTCAGTTGGCACTGTTTAGGCAGACCTCATTTTTGCATATCTGTAAATTAGGGCTCCATTAGGACAAAAAAAGAAACCCGCAACTAAATAAGTCCTCAGACACATTCTTCACCATTCTGCTACCAGTAATGATGTCAAAGCTGATGTTGTAAAGCAATTTAAGAATGCTTTAAAATCTAAAATGCAGAGGTATGTTACAACCCACCACTCTTTGTACATCAATGCATCTCTCACACAGGTGCATACTACAGCACTGAGGCTGTGACTACCTTATACTCACAGAGGGCTTGCAAAATTATTTATAGAAAGTTTTTCTTAAAAAGAGACCCTCCATCTTTTCTCAAAAAGGGACCCTCTAAAAGCATCTAAATCCAAGGAGCTATCAAGTAAGTTTATGGATGGTTGTTCACTGATGACATTTTCACAGTGACTGAAATCATTAACCTGTCACAGAGAATCACTTATCAAAGAAAAGACTGTAAGGGAGAGGTGATTTTTCATTATTTTTCCCCTGGAGAATCACAGAGCACTTGTCCCAGCTGTATGTTTGATGGACTGAAAGAGCTGCACCTCAAAAAACGGAGAAGGAAGAAGAAAGTGGTTGTTCCTGAATTGATGGGGATGGTTTCTTAACTCCCACACATGGGAGGATGGTTCCTCTGTCTGCATGTTCAGATGTGATGCTTTCCAAAAGAATATGTAACAAGAGGTTTCTATCACTCTTCCCAACAGAGCACCTGGATATTTCAACAAAAGACCAAATCTGCTGTTCCAGTACAGCTAGTTACACCCTTGGGTCACTTGGGAAGCAAGGGTAATGGAAACGCACCAGCCCAATGGCTGGAAAACACTATTTCTCAAAAGTTCTTATTTGGGTAAGAAATAGACAAACTGTGCTTTTCTTTGATCCCCTGGGTCTTACTGCTACACATTCTAACATGGCAGCCTATAATTTCTGAGCTAGCCCTAATGGATGACGTGCTTGGACATAAACTAACCCCAAAGTTTTGGACAGCGTTCAAGCATTTTTTACCATGTTATCCAATGAACACCAGTACACTGCAAAATCCTTTTTATTCCTCTTTCTGCAGGCATTTCCAAGGGATGCAACGTTTTGTAGCCATAAGCAGACCCTGCAGAACACCAGTGTTTGAGTGGCCATTTTTGTTGCGGCTGCATTGCCTACTTACCGAGAACAAAAAAGCCAACATGTTTGTTACTGCCGCTTGTGACTCAGACCAATACTCAGACCAGTAAGTATTGCAAGGGTGAAAATTGTGGAGATCCCAACCAGTTGTGTAGTCTGGAGGGAATGTTTCTCCTTAAAGTATGGGATTCCTATTGAGACAGAGCTGTTTTTTGAGAAACTGCACTTGGGAAGGAAGTGGTGGAGACCACTAAATGCTAGATTAAAACAACCTTTAAAAACATTCCCAAGGATATTACCCCATTTTCACTGAGGAAGTGAACTTGATATACAGAGGATTTGAAGAAGTCTTGTAAGAAACGCATTCCCACAAACTGGACATTTCTAAGCATCTCAGAAGACAAGCTATGAAACATCTATCTGCCATAGATGAAAAACTTAGAAGAAGCCGTGTATAAAAATGAAGATGTCTCCTGAGGGTAAAAGAGATGGTTAAAGATGGCTTCTCTCAATGTAGGTCTAAAGAGTGTACTAAATCTAAACCAGACCCGTTCCAAATAATTCCCATACACAGCAGCAGAGAGAGAGAAAAACTATGTGTAGAGGTCCCAGTAATAAAAAAGATAGCAAAATTTAACTTTAGCTCAGTATACCTCCCCATTATTTCACTGTCTGTTTTTTAGAGAGTATCTTTTATTACACATGCTTTTTATGAGGGTCCTTTATTTTTTTAGGGGCTTTGACAATAGCATGTTTCCTTTTAAGATGCTGAAAGCTGTTTTTGAAATAGCTGCTACTAAATTCTCTAAGGCGGAGCAGAATATGGCTTTCTTCTGTTAGAGGGGATGAGCAGTTTTAAGAGGGTCATATTTCTTTAAATGTGGCTGGATAAGTTGGTTGTTGTTTTTTTTTTCAGCAGGAGTAAATTTAAAAAGTGTTTGTTGCTGTATCATCTCATTTTATACTCAGAAATTGCTTTTTAGAAAATATAAAGCAGTAGGCAATATAGAAGGAAAGTAAACCCTTAATCTAAAATTCTGGGGTGTAGAAGTATTCAACTCCAATACTGCATATTTGCAAGGTTTGCAGTTAGCATCCTCAAAAGCTTCTAGAAGGAACAGAATGACGCAGGTTATATTCCCCTGAACAGTGACTCTTCTAGTACAGGCTGCTGCGTGTTTCCAAGAGAACCAGCAGTGTTATCATGAATGCACTGCATAATGAGATCTCAAAATCTGAGGAAAACAGCTAGTGAAAGAGCTCATCAGCATCTCCCACACTAGCTGGGTTGGAAGCTTTATCCTTTGGCCTGAGTTTCCTCCCAGATGGGAAGCAAGACAACTGTTTGTCACTCAGCAGGCTCCATCCCTATCACACAGGTCCAGAAAAGCACCTCATTCTCACACCTGGACACCAACAACAAACTCATTTTCTTTTCCTTGATCTGAGTGCTACACAGGACAACACACAGCTTCTAAAATAGAAGTGCTTTGGGTTTGTTTCCCCTCGAGCTAGAGGCTGGTCTGCAGCAGCATATCCCAGGGGTGGATAGTGGGGCCAGTACTGTTTGACATCTTTAACAACCTGGATGAGGAGGTACTGAGAGATTGATACATCAGGGGGTTCTGCTGCCAGCCAGAGGGACCTCAGCAGGCTGGAGAAATGAACTGGCAGGAACCTCATCAAGTTCAACAAGGCAAAGTGCAAAGTCCTGCACTTGGGGAGGAATGACATCATGCAACAGTATGTGCTGGGAAAAAGAGAGCTCAACAGGCTGCTATCCATGTGTCAAACACTTGACAAGAGGGAACAAGGAAGACAGAGCCAGGCTCTTCTCAGAGTGGAAGGATAAGAAACGGTGGGCACAAACTGAAGTACAAGAAATTCCAGTTGAACATCATCATACCTACATACATACATATATATATACTATGAAGGTGGTCAGACTGCCCAGAGGAGTTTTAGAGATTCCATCCTTGGAGATACCAAAAACCTGACAAGACGCTGCCCCTGGCAACCCGTTCTAGGGCAATTTCTGCCTAGGGCAGGACACAGTCCTTGTTAGAGCATTTTTGTGACAGATGGTAACCCAGACCTAGAACTAAGCTTAGCACAGGAACCGCAAGTAAACCTCTACTAGGTCATCAATGAACCTATTGTGATTATCATTCTACGTTCAAGATGAGTCAGAGTTGGAAGTTTTGCTGAATTCTAGATTAGGTCTCTGAAGACCCAAATTAAAATCTAAGCACTATATGATTTTATTCTGTTGGCCAGCAGAGGGAGGAAAGAGAGAGAAAATGGAAAAAAGTCATTTGTGATTTTCTGAGGCTGAATAGCAATTCTCTTTTATATTGACACCAGGACTTCTGCCTCAGGGCCAAACTCTTGCTTGTCAGAGCTGTGATAATGGATGAAATCACATGAGATTTAATTATTCTTTAGGTACTCGAACACACTGAGCATCCTGCTATGTAGCTAATATCAAGAAGTGAATCCAGCTGTAATCTTTGCTGGCAGCTGACGCATCACTGCAGACAACTGGACTCAGCACAGGTTTTCATACACCTAGAATCGCATCTGATGTCTTAAAGTCTGTCTCATTTATTTTTTGTCCCTTAGCAAGGCTGTAAAGTGAACAAATGAGACCCCCTTGGCCATTCACAAGGGTGTTCTCTGACAGAAAGTGAGGAGAGAGCACTCTTGGGTGTTTTCTTCCAACAGCTACCCCTGAACTGTACTCAGAACTGAATGGGAGGGTGGGAGACAAGATACTCCCATGCCCCAGCCTGCCTGTTGCTTTTAGTCCCTTACTTTCCCCTTATGCTCCCCTATTGCTAGGCAAAGTAAGGACTCACAAAGTGTTTTGTTCATGTGTAATGCTAAACCAACTAATTTTAGTCTCACAGAAATTAAGGTTGCAGGACCCGTCCCCACCAATTCTAACAGCTGCATTTATATACTGTGTTGTTTTGTTTTGTTTTGTTTTGTTTTTTTACCATGCTATTGTAGCAAAAGGCAATAAATGACACATTTAATGATGGAAGTTATAGATAGAAAAACAAAGAAACAAACAAAAAGAAAAGAAGGTATAGTTTAATCTAAAGTTACATCATCCCTATGTCCAATTCCAAATGCTGTTATTAGCTTTGGCCCCAAGGTGAATAGGACACAGGTTGCACTACTGCACCAGTACTCTTCTGAAACAAAACTACGAGTTGCACCAGACATCTTCATTAGTCCCTCTCCTTCTCCAGAAGTCCATGCTGGCAGTTTTAATGGAGTTCTGCTCACAAAACTGTATTTCCAGGAGCACACAAATGGTGTAGAGTCCCAAGTGCGATTTCAGAACTGAATGTATGGCACGTAGAAGCCAGTCAGTCAATCAACCTTCAGTGACACGGTTTCTTCTGCACATAATTGCCTCATAAATGGCCCTTTGGAAAAATTTTTACTCAGGCTCGAGCCTGGCTCTTGATTGAGATGTCTGCAAAACTTCTGCCTGAGATTTGTAACTTGGTATGCAAACTCAGTTACTCTACATAACCTTTTCCAGAGTGTTGAAAAATGCATAGCCGTTGGAAATCTTTCAACAGAAAAATGGCAAAGAGAAAAAAAATGATGAAGAGTCTCTCTCCTTGCTTTGTTATTTAAATGTGTCAGAAGTTCCTCCCAGCTATATTTGACAGCAAACGAAGAAACATGTGTTGTACAGTTAAAAGCCGTGATAAAGTCAAAGATGGAACACATCCTTCTCTTAATTTTCATCTGAACCCTAAAGGAACACAGTGGCATGTCCACGTGGTGGCAGCAGAGGAGGAAAGTGAGAAATCATCCAGAGGAAACCTGAAGATAAACTTTAGTGACCTGAGCTGCAGTATTCCTTAGTTAAACACGTGTTTCTGAACGCATCTTCACAATTAGGTATGACCCTCCCAGGAATCGTACACTGAGCATCTGCGTGCAGCTACTGAAATCCAGGCAGAAGACAGGTGACCGTGCAGCAGCTCAGTGACACTTTGTCACTTGGCAGCCTCTGCAGGAACCCCAGGACAGGGTGATCACACTGAACCCAAACTGTGTGACATCCTTCACACAACAAGCTGGCCTAGAGGTATTCCTCAGCCCCCTGCCTGCTTGCATACACATCTTTCTTCTGGGAAGACTGATTCAGCTGTCACAGATCAAGGATAAAGAAAAATGAGCTTAATAAAAGAAGAGGCAGACAAGGAAAACCTTCAAGCAACTAAACTGAGGTTCTCTACTCTCAGAAATACCTGGTATAATTGAGTCTGTTATGGTCATCTTTGCCTCTTGAAAGGCAGGTGGGTGCACCCTTCTTCTGTCCCATAGCCATGGAAGGCTCCAATGGCGAAACAAAGCACCTCACAGTACCCAGACACCTCTTCAGCAGGACTGTGGGGGCAATTCCAGTCAGGTCACTCCTGCATGTATTTCCAATGGAGCTACAGGTGAGGAGCAGGCCACAGCCTGTGTTTTTCTGAACTTTGTGCTTTTACTTTGGTACAAATAATATATGAATTCCTGATGAGGAAGAGAGCTGTAGGGAAGGGTACTCCTCTTGCTTTTTGTAGGAATTGTATTTTCTCAGAAATTACTGGGATGAGGAAGGGGACAACTGCAAAGAAATTCAACTCAATTCATCCTTGTTTAAGCGTTTTCCCTTCCTGAACACAAAGGGAGAATAGATCCCTCACAGCTGGTTTCAGAACCAGGTATCTCCAGCAGTGCTGTGCTCACAGAGAAGCTCCTTTTCTGACCCACCAGTAAAAAACCACCAAAGGAAAGGCCTGAGTAGTCATCTCCTGAGCACTTCCAGCTCCACAGGAAGGTACCATCACGTATGATGGAATATGTGTCTACTGGGACACAGTACAAATGCAATTCTCCATAATGGTGTCAGCTGACTGCTGGCATTAGTGCTCAGGTAGCTCTGTATTATGGAGATCTCAGACCATTTCAGTGTGATCTGTGGTCACAGAACTGCAGGGTCTGGAAGGGACCTCAGGAGATCATTGAGACCAACCCTCCTGCCAATGCAGGTACACTGTAACAGGTCACATAGGTAGGCGTCCAGATGAGTCTTGAATATCTCCATAGAAGGAGACTCCACAACCTCTCTAGGCAACCTGCTCCAGTGCTCTGTCTCCCTTATGGTGAAGAAGTTCTTCTACGTGTTTATATGAAATTTCCTACGTTCAAATTTTAGGCCATTACTCCTTGTCCTATTGCTACATATCACCAAAAAGAGCCTGACTTCATCCATTTGCTTCCCGACTCCTTTTAGATATTTCTAAACATTAATCAGATTCCCTCTCAGTCTTCTTTTCCCCAGGTGAACAGACCCAGGTTACTCAGCCTTTCTTCATACGAGAGATGCTCCAGGCCCTTTATCATCTTCATGGCCCTCCGTTGGATCCCTGTCTTTACTGAACTGGGAAGCCCGTAACTGGACACAGTATTCTAAATGTGGCCTCACCAGGGCGGAGTAGAGGGGGAGGATCACTCCTCCCAGCAACTAAGAATCCACTCCATATTCAATGTAAGAAAGGGAGGAAGTGGCAGTGATTAGGGACATTGGGACACCTGTAGCTGACTACCTTCATGAATGGCCAACTGCACTTGTTCATTCAGGATCCATGTCTACTCCCCAACCTATTGCTAGGGAGCTGTCACTTCCAAATGTGTGCCCTCCTCTTCTGCTCCCATTTACAAGTCTAAACATGGAGACTTGTGATTGATTTTAAAGCATGTTGTGTTCTTGACATCATACACACACGGCGCACTTCCCCTTCTCAGCCCATGGCTCACACTCCTCAGTTATCTTCTCTGGGGTTATTCACCATACGCAGTGATATCCTGTCCCCCTGTTAACAGACTGTGCCTTCCTTGTACATTACTGGGGGTAATACAGGTGGCAGCACTTCTACCAAATACTTTGGACCTTGGGGCTTAGGTCATGCTCTGTAACCACATGAGAGAAGGACAGCAAGGATGGCCATAGCTTAACACAGAACAAGTAAATTAATCATATCACTACGCATTGCCACTTTCAAAAGGCATTCTGAATACAGGAGAAGCCAGTTCCTATCAGCTCTACTCAAGTTCCAACTTATTTCCAGCTTATATAATCATGTTTTTAATAGACCAGGTAGAAGTTAGTATTTACTAAGCTAGAGACCACTATTCACACAAGTATCACACACACAAACTATTTATTCTACCCTTGATACACATGAATTTCAGGACCTGCTAGTCAGCAATAGATTTTTGCAGCTTTTTACTGAAATAGGGCATTTAATGGGTCCATTCAGGAATAGCAGCCAAGCAACTGTAAGTTCTTCCTAAGCAGCCAGGCCCAGCTAATTTCAAAATGGATTGCTCTGTGAAGGAAGGACAGCACATCCCAGATCAGAGAGATGGTATACAGGCCCAGGTCTCACATAAAATAGTCTCTTGGTGAGAGATAAACAGTTTTAAAATGTGTCAGAGAAACCATTAGGCGATAAAAATTCACAGAGCAATTTTGCCAGAGAAAAAGCATAAATAAAAAGTGCATCATTTCTTTCCCAGACTTTCTCGCAAGTCAGCTGCATTCAAAGAGATATGCCACAGCCAGAGTTGAACTAAAGGCAATTAAAGAGTGTTGGCTGTCTTATATCAAACTTGCAGTTTGTACTCAGCACTTTAATTAAAGGCAGCAATTATATAAATGGTGCCACTAAGTGGAAGGAGAGCAAGGAGTACAGCAAGCATAGATTAAATTTTTCCTTGAGAAGAAAAAGAGCAACTGATTCTTATTTGTGTGTGGGTGCATTCATTCTGTATCCAAAGAAAACTTGCACACAAAGAGCTGGCTTGCTCTTGCAAGGAAATGTAGATGCTAAAGCAGCTTCCAGCCAGTTCGGGGGAGGGAAAAGTGGCATCTCATCTACTTTGCTTCAAGGACATGCTGATCTGCGTTTGAGCTTGTAAATTTTAGCTATGTCAAATGTTTCAGATTCTTCTCACAGGCCTTTCAGTATATATACAAATATGACAGGCTACTCAGAGCATTAAAAGAAGAAACCTGAGCCCCAACATTAAGGACAAGGTATTCTGGGAGAAAAGTAATTAAAACTCTGGATTTTCTCTGTAGTTTCTGTTTTTCTTTTTCTTCCATTTAAAGAAACATCATGCCACTCATCTTAAACCAGCACTTGCTAATATGAAAGGAAAATGTTTATTCAATTGGCAGCTTGTAGTTTCATGCTGAACTACATTTAAGTAAAGAGAAAAAAAATCTACAAAGCAAGAAGCGTGAAACAGGATAACATCTCCACTGCAATTAAGCAGAACAAGCCTCTGTGATAGGAGAATGAACTTCGTGCAGTAACTGCTAAACATTCTGGAAGCATCAGGACACATTGTGTTCCTGCCTACTGAAACCTATTTGGGATTTCATATTCTCACTTCTTGTACCATGAAGTATATGCACAGAGCACTCAAGAGCATCCAGCTAATACCAAACAAGAGCCCTCCCTCTCTCTCTACACTTTAAGGTACAAACTCCAGAGTTCACAAAACAAGAAAGCCAAGTTAGCTTCAGTCGTATCTTTGGGCTTGTGGAAGAGTTGGTGGCCAGGAGATCCTGCCTTCTGATTTTGAACATCTCTGCTGGCAGCACAGACAAAGCACATACAAAAGTTACAGCTGGTTCAGTACACTTATCTTCCCTCTTTATGTGGAAAAGCATCAGTACCGTGGGATTTCTGCACAGAGATGTGTTTCTAATGGGCTGAGTCAGGAGTAACATCTGCAGCATGGTAGCCATAGTCCTGGAGAGCAAAGATATTCCTCAAAAGCAATGATGTATGGATTAATTTATAATTTTCTCTTGTAACAAACAAGTTTAGAACCGAAGAAAAGAGCTTGCTAGGGTCTATACTTTCAGGAAATACTTTTCACTCTAGTCACACAATTCCACCCTTCCCCAACCACCCATCTCCTCTATTTAGTATCTCAATCTCTTCTTTCAAAAAGGGCAAACAATTCTTGGTTCTGACATTCTCTTTCCCCCTATGAGTACTGGAAAAATGGAAACATCACTCCCATTTTTAAAAAGAGAAGAAAGGAAGATCTGGACAACTACAGACCAGTGAGCCTCACCTTTGTGCCTGCAAATAGCATGCAGATATTTCTGGAAGCAATGTTAAGTCACATACAAGACGAGGAAGTGGTCCAAGACAATGGCTTCACCAAGAGCAGATCATGTCTGACCAATCTGGTAGCCTTCTACAGTGGAGTGATGGCGTTGGTGGATAAAGCCAGTGTGACTGATGTCATCTATCCAATCTTCTGCAAGGCCTTTGACATGGTCCACAACATATTCTTATCTCTAAATTGAAAAGATTTGAAGGGGGAATTGTTCAGTGGATAAGGAATTGGTTGGATGGTCACAGCCAGAGTGGCTCTATGGCCAGATGGTGGCTGGTGACAAGTGGTGTCCCCCAGGGGTCCATCTTGAGACCAATGCTCTTCAACACCTTTACCAACAAGATAGACAGTGGGATTGAGTGTACTCTCAGCAAGTTTGCCAATGACACCAGACTAAGCGGTGCAGTTGATACAACAGAAGGAAGGGATGCCATCCAGAGGGACCAGGACAGGCTTGGAAAGTGGGCGCCCGAGAATCTAATCAGGTTCAACAAGGCCAAAAGCAAGGTGTTGCACTGGGGTCAAGGCAATTCCAGATATATGTACAGACTTGGAAAAGAACTCTTTGAGAACAGCCCTGTGGAGAAGGACTTAGGGGTCCTGATGGACAAAAAGCCAGACACGAGCCAGCAGTTTGTGTTTGCAGCCTGGAAGGCTTCATCTGTAGGAAGTACTGCATGTCACATTGGACTGGAGGCTCTCTCTTCTCTTACCAGACATCCCTGTTTCAAACAGATGGTCCAGAAGGAGAGCACACAGCAGATCCTGGAGGACAGTGTAAACAGCAGATGCCTTACATGTTCATTTTAATTATAACTCTGAGCTAGAATTCCAAATTATTTTATAGAATGACAGCTTCCTTACAAGGCAAGTAGTTAACCCCCCTTAGTACCTGGGCTGCCCATTTACAGATTAGTAAAGAAAAAATGTTCAGATTAATGTTTATTGCTTCTCTTGAGCTTTACCATAAGTTTTCCTTAAATTTCAGTGGGAGGAAAGTGTAAGCTAAAAAACCCCCAAAGCAGGCTGGGGGTCCTGCTACTTCCACAAAGGGGCCCACAGCCTGGTCTCACCCCACAGCTCTGCCCAGTGCGCCTGGGATTCTTTTGGAATGTCAGATGGTTAGTGACAGGTTTCCTTCTCCCTATCTGACTGCCACCAAGAGCAGTGGATGGGTGGCCCATCCTATCCCTGCAACTTTGAAGGTTTCAACAAGTAGATTATTCACTTAATGCTGTACACATTTTCACTAAAAAAAATCTCAGCAGTCTGTGATACAGCACTGAATTAAAAACCCTAAGCTGCTCTATTTTCACAGCTGAAGATGCATCGGGGAAATCATATCTTTGAGCCAAAATCCACACCATGGTTGCTATCATGGTGGAAGAGCAATTTTTTAAAAGTTAGTTATAACGCAACAAGTCAGTCATCAGTAACAGCAGCTTGATAAATACTGCAATTTACAGCTCCACTAGTTCAGGAGAACTACTATTTTTATAAGGATTGACTGATGTTTTTTGACTTGTGCTAGCATATTTGAGGTTTTCTTCCAGCAGTAGCATGAGACAGCGACTGAAAAGAGAATGGTTTCTTTAAGCAACAGAGAGACTAGCATTTGGCAAGTCAAAAGGTCACGTGTAACTCCTAATTTATTAAACTATTGTACCTGAATGGCAGACGGCATAAAGGTAGGCTGTAGCACTCAAGCCATTTTGGCAGCAGATGGTGGTCAAGGTCTCTTGGCCAGACAACAGCCATGAGGTTTCCTCATCACAAGCACTCTTTTATTCATATTTCCATGCTTAAATGGACTGCAACATACAGCAGATTGGAAGAGAGCAGGCAGTAGATGTTTCTTGGCTTGTGTATGCACATATTTGCTTATATAGGCATTATTCACAAATACACTCACTTCCAAGTCTAGTTTTCATCTGAAGTTTCTTAGGAACCGGTAAGTAACAGCCACCACTTTTCCTTCCTCAAATATTCTGTGTCTATTCAAAAGTGTACTTGAAGCCTTCCATTAAAAAAAAAAACAAAAACAAAAACAAAAAAAGGCTCCCAAACTCCTGGCAAACTGAATTGTGCCAGCGTGGCCTTTCTAATATGAGACGAGGCTAACAGCTTGTCATAAATAAATCTCTCCAACACTTGAAGGCATATTTACAATGGATGAGCTATCATGCCAAATTCCAGGTTGCTAAAAAGGAAGCAAAGTACCACTGTTGCTAAAGAACTTCATCTTTGATATCCATGCTGTGGTAGTGGCATTTAAAAAACAAATCACCTCTGGTAAAATGAGGTCATCTGAGATGAACTGGAGTTACCAATTTTGTTTTGACAGATGAGTGCCAGTTGTGGAAAGGACTTGACGTTAAACACGAGCCTAACTCCTGAAGAACCATGTATTTCCTATGCACATCTCTGAATCTTCAGAACTGCAGCACCACAAGATGTGTTGCAGTAACAAGATTTCTAAAACTGACTGCTCAGGTTTGAAATTCCAAACCAGAAAAAATCTACAGAAAGATGGCTTGAATCACACACATTTTACCGAATGTACTTCACAACTTCTTAATGGAGGAAAAGTACACCAAAACCTGAAGATCTCCAGTTTAAGTTCAGGTATTTTGGTTTGTGACTGATGAAGTCCAGTCTCAGTAGGCTGAAGATGTAGAGTGTTGGTGACTCTAGATGGCAATTTTCACTGATCCAGTTTGAAATACCAACCAGTCTATAATGCCCATAGGTCCAACAGATGGTGGCCATCCATAGAATCATCAAGGTCGGTAAAGACCTCCAAGGTCATCCAGTCCAACCATCCACCTACCACCAATATTTTCTCACAAACCATGTCCCTTAGTACCACATCTAAATGTTTCTTGAACACCTCCATGGACAGTGACTCAACCACCTCCCTGGGCAGCCCATTCCAGAGCCTGATAGCGCTTTCAGAGAAGAAATTTTTCCTAATATCCAATCTGAACCTCCCCTGGCACAACTTGAGGCATTTCCGCTCATCCTCTCAGTTATGTCAAAGCTACTTTGGCTTTGACTTTCTGGAAGCTGCTGCTCTCTGACAGAGAAAGCAGCCCAGCTCCTACCTAGAAAAATGTTTCACATGCTGTAGGCAACACCTGGGGAGGAGATGTGGAGGATCTTCTCTGGTCTTGCCCCCACTCTGAACTGTCACTGCCCTTGACGGGCCGTAGGCACTCTCCCATGTCAGAGCAAGGCACACTTACTGCCAGCTCCCACCTCACTGTCCTGCTGCTCAGCACCATGCATCAGTGCCTGCTTCCCTCTCACTGCCTGTAAGCAAGCCACTGTGCTGGAAAGCAAGTTCCTGCCAGCACCAAGAGCAGTTTCCTCGCTCTTACCTCAGTCAGCCCCCTGCTTTTCTTGTCTCTTAACTCACTGCTTCATCCCCCTTTCCCTCCAGTATCCCATAACTGCAAAGCAGGGCTTTAATAATGTATGTGTTCCCTCGCTGTACATGCCGAATGCCTGAGAGCGCTGTTTTAATGAGTCGAGTCTGCCTTTTTATCAGTACCGCTGTCTGAGGCCACAGCGCACTCAAACCGAACATCTTCTGAAGGCAGTTTCTGGGAAGGCGAGAGGCAAACCCTGCAAAGAGTCAGGGAGCCGGGGGGACGGGGCGGCTGCTTTACTTCAGGCTGGTTTGACCCAGGATTTCTCTTCTTGAGGGCAGAAATCCCATTTCTCATTCATGCAGTTAAGCAGTTCTTAGGAAGACTGTGATTTTCTTTCTTTCTGGATACTCTCACCATGGTATAGTGAGATCCATACACTCATTTATCCTCCTTATTCAATGCTCTGTTTTCATGCCCCATCTCTGTCTAGATCTCATTCCTCCACTGCTTATCACTCTCCCATTTTCTTTCCCCCCAAGTCCTGCTCTGAGCTACATGCGTTAGCCAGAAAAATAACTTCTTTCAGCTCTATCCAAGCACTGCATCTAGTTGTATAAAACCTAACAAGATATTCCTTTAACAAGAATCTGGGCATTTTAGGCAAAATAGAATTTTTTTCCTTCAAATCCCAGCCCTTGCTACCTCAAGTACATTACTTTGCTACCAGTGCAGAGGTGCGTATCATTAGCGCTGTGCAC
>JAOWBP010000001.1:54470675-54499749 GCA_028571105.1 Tragopan temminckii | reverse complement strand
TCAAATCCCAGCCCTTGCTACCTCAAGTACATTACTTTGCTACCAGTGCAGAGGTGCGTATCATTAGCGCTGTGCACATGGACAGCAGTGTTGGGCTGCAGAACTGCTCCCTTGGGACATGTCTGCTTAATTTTGGCTCATTAATTTGAATGATCATAGCACAGCAGAGACACATAGAATAGGTGATCACTGCTATTCTCCTGACCGCATCCAGCTTACACTTACACCCTAAAGTCACAGGGAAGCCTGCTCAGAAGAGCTTGCTTCAAAACCTGCATTTTGAAAAAACCTGCTGCATTTTAGTCAGATAGGAAGCAAACTGTCCCAAAGGCTAACTGCCCATTTACCTGGTAAATGATAAGTTTTTGCAGCTCCAGGAGTGACAGATTGTTTCTGGAAGGAAACCCACTTAAGACATAGTACACGTGCACAGCTTTCACAAGCATACAGTTGTTACCCTTCACATTTGGCAACAAGCATATCTCTCCCAGGACTACCCTGTTCATCTGAACATTGAGTAAGGAAAATGAAAATCCTTTTCAGTCTTAAGTAGTCCATAGTTTCACAGGGGGAACACAAAGTTCACAAGTAACACTCGCTGCCAGCAATTTTCATGTTCCAAGACTTGAACCTTACACGTGGGGACAGTTTGGGGAGTCCCAGTTGGGGTACCACTGCTTTCTGTGCTGTGCTGACAGAACCTGGACTTCCATTTCCAAAGGTTTGCTGCTGTTATGATTAACACGGAGTCCAGAGGTGGGTCAGTCACTCATCTTCTCAGGAATCAGATCCCAACATGGACTGAACTTATATCAAAGCTACAGATTTGAGCTGTATTATAGCTTAGATGAAACACTCAAGACCAAGACACCATGGGTGTCTACGTATAACAAAGTTGAAGATTCAGCAATATCATGTGGTGCCACAGCTTTACAAGGACTATTAAGTACATAGTGGGAGCCACAGGCACCACACATGTGCCAGCAGCTTTGGCAGGCAGGTGGCAAGCTCTTCCATGACTGCCTGCACACGAATTACCAGTTACACACCAAAACCTATCTTACTGACACCAGTGCCCACACTAGCAACATGCTACTGTTGGAAAGCTCTGGTTGTACGTAGACACGTGGGGAACACCAAGCTTACCTATTTTTTGCCAGGACTGACAAGATGGCTTAGAGCTTGTCCAGCTCTTCATGATAACGAGCCTTCAGCATTCTGGGGTGAGAGGACATTACCCACCTGATTTTGCAGTGTGCAGCTGTCAGAACTCATTTTTCCATCAGCCAAAAAGCCTCCACAGAACTGCTGACCCTTGTACTACAGGTTGGCCAGCCAGGTCCAGGACATCTGGGCTGCTCAGTTGCACTCTGGCTTCCCACACGACTTCCCCAGTTCTGCACTTGTTTCAGGCTCCAGCACATGGAATGGATCCACTACTGGACATGTGCATTTCTCTAGAATTATTTCCATACTGTTAGCATTTATTTTTTCAAAAATAAAGAAAATAGAGTGAACTGGTGTGCTTCAACACTAAACTAATAACAGACTTGTTCTCAATAGATATGCCCAAAGGTTTTGAAACAGCCCTTTGGTGGGATTGACATGTGTGTGTTGGAGAGTTGGAAGCATTTTTCTCTTCAAAAGAACAGAAGATATCCATACATTCTGTATTAAAAAATAAAGACGTGAGCTAATACCAATTTAGGAAGGACTTGAACCTTGACATCTTAAAGGTGTAGAGGCTGGCCATTATGTTGTAAGTGGTTCTCCTACATGCTTTTCAGAAAGTGGCATTTCTCAGGTAAGAAGCATTCCTTGATTTATTTATTAATTTTAAGTCAAAGCTGCTATTTTTGAATCATTTCCTTAATACTAAGTTTCCATTTTCCAAAATTAGTTCGTTAGATGTTCTCAACCAGCTCCAGTAACAGCAAATTAAACAGGGCATAAATAACTGCAATCCCACCATCATCAGCTTTCACCAATCACAAGAACTGTTAGCATGAGAAAGGAAAGAAAACTGCAAGTGAGCAGTATTTACTTTCCTCAGATGTCAGTAATACAGAGGATGAGTCTAGGCAAGAAAAAAAATGCTTAACAAAAGAAGTCCACGAAATACTTGAAATTGGCAGAGCTGGCTTGGAGAAACCTATAGAGAACTTTAAGGGCTGATGTCTGATACATCCCCTATTCCCTTTCATTCACAGCGGGGCTTCTGGATCATGTGATGAGAGCTAAACTTTTTATAACGGGCTCCTTTTATCCCTTTTCTGTGCCCCAGGAAAAGGCATGACCCTCTAGTAAGAGGAGCCAAGCTCTCAAGCAAATGTTAGCACAGATAGACTGAACTGTTTGGCTTTCTGCTTCCTGTTTATAAGCGTCCAGTTCCAGAGAGTAGTTATTAATTAATCAGAGGTCATTTACATGGTGAGACCAATTGTTCTTCCCAATATACATCTATTTTAAACTAGTCTTTTGGTTAGTCTTTTGCTTAAGGCAACAGTCATCCCTCAGGAACGTTTCTATATTTGGCTTAGTGATGGTGAGAACTGCAGAGATAGATAGGAGAACTACTGCCTAATGAGAAATGCTTGGAGTGAGAAATGAATGAACTTGCTACACTTTTAGATACACGAGAGCAGAGAAGACTATTCTGACACCATCTTGGGGCAATAGCTTTAGGGGAAAAGCAGAAAAAATTACAAATTTACCTGCCTGTAATCTTCAATGCTACTTTAGCAACAGGACTTCTTTGCAAAGCAGACAGGGAAAGATCCAGATCACTACTTACATTGTCTGCTGCCTTCCATCTCACTTTGTGTTGGCTGCTGATACAGCTCCTCAAGAAGGATTTTGAAGCCTCGTTATCCCACAGATTTATCAGTATTGAAATGAAGGATGGGGAGCTGCTACTAGAGAACATGCTAAAAGATTTTTTTCTGGCCACATAAGTTCGCTGAAAATAAAATACTGTAGTTGTAGTCATTGCCAAGTACAATTTGACACTCAGCACCTATACTTATTATTTCCACTGACATATTTTTAATCTAAAATATTTGATGCTTGAAGATGCTAGTGATGCCAAGATGGCTCTGAGATCTTTCAAGAGGTGTGTCTCCAGTGGCCTATGCAACATCGCTTCCTATCCAGGATGTAGAAGTGGAGCCTACTGCAATGGCCAAATTGCTCCCACGCTCTATATGAATGTGTATCTCATACTCCAGTGAGATTACTTCAACAAACAGCTCTCTAAATGTCTATGTATGTGGTAGGAGAAAGGATGGAGGCAGTGGGAGAACCAGAAAAGCCATTTCAGTAAATACTTCTGTAACCAAAGATCCTGATGTCTTTATGGCACAAGACAGCTTTGGTACTCACAGCAGTACCTGCTCAACCTCATTTCAGACAGTTGAGATGAGTAGCAAGAGAAAAAGGGTGTAAAAAAATGAACTGATGCAAGTATCCTCCCCCATATCCATGATGATGGAAGTCAGGATGGACTGAGTCCAGGTCACTTCCACCTAAGTGGCCCTTGATGACAAACCTTCTCTCTTTGTCTCTTGGGAAGCCTGCTGCCACTTGACTCTTGCCTGAGAGAGAGATGTGGTCCATCATAAACACTAAATTGCAAACGCAGATCCTTGCATCCTTAGTTATAGTCTTTAACAGCCTTCGGTTTATGTCCTGGGCACTGTCAAAACAAAATACAAAATAAAACAATCATATCACTTGCTTAAACCTTTTTCTGCATGAATTTCCTTAAGCAGCCCTGTTAATACTGGAGAAAGCCGAGACTGTAATGCTAGATTTAAGTTCTGTTGGTTGAAATGAAGTTTGCTTGGCTTCTAAGCACAAGTTCTACATGGAGTTTACACAGATGTGATCAACCAGAAAAAGGGCTACAGACTTGAGAAACAACTTGAACTCTGAAGAGTTCAGACTATGAGAGCATTGGTTTGCTAGAACAGAATGGAATGGGACATATAAGTCAATACCTAAGCTAATACCTCCTTTCTACAAGTTTGTAGTAGGGAATGAGCACAAGATTTCAATCACTACTTATGCATTTAATCATTAGCACTCAAAAATACTACTAGACCTTTAATTCTTAATGATCATTTTTCTCAAAAGCAGGTAGATCTGACACACTGAATACTTAATACATCATTTAACGTGGAAAAAAAAAAAAAAAAAAAAAAGAGAGATAGCATGAAATAGATGTTGCCTGCAAAATAGGCCAGGCTGGATGTAAGCCTTTCTCTATTTCCTCAAGTCCTATAAAGCAGAACCTCCAAAAATGTGGTGTTAGAAAATATTTCCCTTTCTGAAAGCGTCTTAGTACCAAACTCTTGGTGCCATTCAGGTTTGAATTCATGCACTGGACTACAGCACAAGTCTAGAAGATAGTTGCCATGCTACACTTTCAGGCCTGGGAAAAGCAGCCTAGACAGACTTGCATTGTTCACAGGCACGGACCTGCCATGATTAAAATCTCACATCCAATACATTTGATTGCAACAGCATTCCTGGGAAGGGAAAGATACCGAGCCAGGAGCTCCAAGTATTATCAGAAATCCCTCCTGGAGCATGGAAATGTGCCACATAGAAATCCCCATCTGTCTGCAAAGAAACTTAGAACAGTTCCACTCTTTCACCTACCCCAGCATCAAGGTAAGCGCTCTCTCACGTATTAACTCTTTGGTTAGTCCAAATCCATCATACACCATCAGCTGGCCACGACAATTAAACAGATTTCTTTCAGTTCGTAAGTCCAGGACTTCAACCCAAATAATGGATTTTAATGGGGCTATAACTCTCCAGTGGCAGTTGCTGCAGAAAGCAAAGAACAAAGTCACAATGCTGGCACATTTTACAATTGGCTCTTATTTCCTAGGGATAGCTATCAAAATGTGAGCCAAGGGAAAATGGGATTGTAATGCCCGTTAAAGAGAAAAAGTCAAAGACAGGATACTGGTCTGAATCTATTTCAGGCATATTATTCGTTACTTCTGAAGTTAAGCTTTCAAACAGTTCAAAAGTCTGTGCTATTGCCCAGTGAATGGAAAATTATCTCTTATCCTAACTAAGCCTAATAAAGGAGGTAGAAAAGGAAATAGATGAAAGTGCCAAAAGATTTTTAGTAGCACAGTTAAACACTGCCGTTTTTAACCCCTCAGTTGTGCCACATTCAGGAGTCTAACAGGTTTTATGATGACAGCTTTGCCCAGAGACATCAGATTTGTCTGATGTTTGCTGGAGAGAAGGTATTGGTAACCCCAGTTTTCCTGACAGTTTTTGAGGAACTTGACCAGTTTGGTTTTTTTTTAACATGCACTGTAATACCTATAGATTCATCCAAAGACATCTCAGTATTTGCAGATTTTAATGCCGGAGTTCCAAGAGTCTGAACTTGGGTACCCACCTGGTGGTGCTTCTGCATCTCATCCCATCACCAGGATATGCCATCTTTCCTTCCCAGTCTGTAAGGGTGGCATCCTTGCATCGCAATAGCTTTGAACTCATCTCCGTGGGATTTTTCTGGATATTGTCAAGTCACAGCGGAATAAGAAAGTAAAGTATGAAAATCATCTTTAATACTACGTTTTAAAGGGGCTTTCACAATGGACTAGGACAATTCTCACATGACATGACGTGTTCAACTAGAGGATGAGCCAATTGTGAAAGCTACATTCCTATTCCACTAGGCCAGATCTCGTTCATCATTACCTCATAAAACTCAGTTTCATTTCAGCCTCATTTAAAGCTTCAGCATATTGCACATCAGTCAGTTTTACCCAAGCTGGAGCTTAAGAGAGTTCTGCTTTTACATATGTTTGGAGAGCATCTATGTGGAAAGCCTCCAGAATGCCCATAAAGATATCTTGTAAACGAAGACATTCTTGAAGCTTCAATCAAAACAGCTCAGTTCATCTTGTTTAGAGGGAAGCAGTGTACAGCTTGACTCTACCTTGGACTCTGGGCATCAAGTAAGTTTAGTCTATTGTTTTTTCTGGAGAAGGCTCTGGGGAGACCTTATAGCTCTCTTCAATGACCTGAAAGGAGACTGTAGTGAGGTGCAAGTTGGCTTCTTCTCCCAGGTATTAGCTATAGTACTAGAGAAAATGGCTTTCAATTGCACCAGGGGAGATTCAGGTTGGATATTAGGAAACTTTTCTTCTCAGGAAGAATGATAATGCTATGGAACAGGCTGCCCAGGGAGGTAGCGGAGTTACCATCCATGGAAGTATTAAAGAATTGTGTAGATGTAGCACCGAGGATTTTAGTGATATCATGGTGGTGGGTTGATGGTTGGAGTAGATCTTAGTGGGCTTTTCCATCCTTAGCGATTCTATCATTTAAGAAGTATTTAATTCTATCATTTAAGAAGTAGCATGGCTGATGGAACAAAGCAACACTTTCACCACAGGCCCAAAGCTCTGGAGGAACCACAGGAGACCTCAAGGTACTTACAGCACAGCTAGAAGCAAATCCAAGCAACACCACTGTATAAAAAAAATTTGAGAAACATCTCATATGCAGGCAAAGCTCATACAAGTTACTCTATGGAAAGGCAGAAAAGAGGGCTACTACTCACATTTTAGAGACGCTCAATGCCAGTTATGCAGCTGCAATGGGATCAAGTTCTGATACGGCAGCAAGCAAAGCCTCCAGCTCTTGTCCTGCAAGAACTGTCCTACTGCTGGCCAGCAGAGATTTGTACAGTTCATTGCTTACCATCAACTGCCTGAAGTCTGCCTAGAAGTGCAGACGCTTTGTTTTCTGTGTCTATTCTGAAAAATTGCTGAACTACTTAAAAATTAATAAATTGAAAATGAGGTGGGACAGAGAATTGTCATTATTCCACCTCCACTGCTAAGAACTTCCAGTTGTAAAGGAGAGTAAAACATTTTGGGATTTTCTTTTTTGGCTCTCTGAATTTTCCAACCTCTTTCTCCCCCATCATACCATCATCCTAAAATTTGACACGTCAGCATGAAAGAACAAATCTGTGTTTTAGATTTCTCAGTAAAAGCAATTTGGTTTAGAGACAGGCACCCACTGACTTCTGTTGCTCATTGGTTCTGGAGGAGTGGAGAAAAAAATAAGATGCTGTTTCAGTATGTTGGCATATAAATAGACATAGGAATCCAGTTTAATATACCCAGCCTTGAAAAACTGCTAGCCATAACAAATGCTATTACATAGCAGTGAGTCTGTATGCTGGAGGATGCTCTAGGGAGACATCTATTAGACTCCTGTTAAGGAAAAAGTTTGACTGATGGCCCCATTTCTGATGGTATTTTCCTCTGTCCTGCATATAAATAGCTGTAATAGTTAAACTGCTATTCTCAGCTGTAATAGGCATAATTTTAGAGATTTTTTGTGTGCTTTTATAAATGAGCTCTCAGAGGAAGATAGCTGTGGAGTGCACTAAGTACTCCTTAGCACATCCTCTCTCTTATCTGTCCTTTCCCTTCCATCTCAGAGCTCCCTGACATGCTACATTTAGAACTTTTTTTTCTTATCGCTGGTGTGATGTAAGACGACAAGGGTCTACACAGAATATCATCTAAAGACTTTCTCCAGAGGCATTACTTCATTCTGAAAATATTTGGAGAGTGAAAGTTCCATACATTGGAATTCACCCAAAGAGTTCCTAAAGGCTGATGGTGGATTTCTCCACCACCCTTCATCTGGATGTCAGTGTGGATCCTTCTATATAATTGATTTCTAACTTCTATAATCACAATAAAAGTTTAACTTATATAAGGCAGAATAAATTAAGGGGAGAGGTTGAGGGGGAGGGAAAGAAAAACTCACTGAAGAGCTGGGAGAAGGAACATCATCTCAAATCAGCACACCCAAAATAACCTCTGCAAGATCTAGCCTTCATGAGTTTTCCTTCTGTTCCTTTCCCATTACTTTCCCTTCCCCATCTACATTTTGTATCAACAGTTTCCAACTAAATCCTTTTGCTTTCAAGTTGATGTGCAATACTTCCTTTTGATATCCCTATTGCTTATGTTGCAAAAATTAGTAGCTAAACAATCCTTCTTAACCTTTCTGTGCCCTTTATGGCAGCCCATAAAACCACTGTCTTTCTCCCCAGTTACCTTTTCCAGCCTGCTGAGTCTCTCTCCCTGTAGTCTCTCCCTACAGAGTGCCAGACTTACCCCTGGATACCCGTCATGCTTCCCTGTACTTCTAGATCATTTCAATCCTTCTCCCCAGACCCTAAAGTTTCAGTGTCATTCATTGCCTCTCCATATAATGCATTCTGTCACAGAAGCTGTGGGTGCCGCATCCCTGGAGGCGCTCACAGCCAGGTTGGATGGGGCCCTGGGCAGCTTGACCTGCTGGGTGGCAGCCCTGCCCATGGCATGGGGCTGGGACTTGATGGTTTCTGAGGCCCCTTTCAACCCAACCCATTCTAGCATTCTATGCTACTGCCATGACATTTCACTTCATTATCTCACAGATTTTGCAGTGCATGGAGAAAAGGGGATTAACTTTGAATCGGGAGATGCCACTACCACAATGTCACAAGTTTCGTTCATTACAACTTGCCCAAATACCACAGCTCATTGCTATACAGTTTATCATTCCCTAGTGGAATGATAGGCAGCTCTCCTACAGGGTCAATGCAGCACACACACATTGTTTACGGGCTGCAGCCAAGTTTACAGCTCAGGCTTTGGAGCTAAAGCCCGTACCACACATCAGAGTCATGCAATCAGAGATGAAAAGCCATTCTGAAATAGGCCCAAGTGAAACTGAGAAATTTCTAGGACTGAGCATCCTCAGTTGTATCATTTGTTGTTAGCTAGCACTTTTCTTCCTCTTTGACTCTCTTCATAAATCCCTAGAAATGGCTTTTGGCAGTTCGGTGTTGTTATTGACAGATGTTTTACTATAATCTCCACCATATTCTTCAGAGATGTTCCGAGTAACCAAGCACTCTGTGCTTCCCACATACCCTGATGAGGAAGGAACAGAGATAACCTCCTGAGGCTCTTCTAGCTTCACTTCTGCCACACATTCTGTGGATGAATGCGCACTTCAACAATAAAAGCATCAAGAAGAAACAATCAGCTTTATATGAAACCTGCCACTTCTACCTGAGATTGAAAATAGTCTAGCAGGTCAATAAATGTAGTAGGAAATGGTTTTTCAGTGAGGTAAATACGCATGCACACGTACATTTGGAAACCAGTTCCTTCCCTCTCTATCCCCACAGGTATAATCACAGAATCACAAAATCATTAAGGTTGAAAAAGATCTCTAAGATCATCTAGTCCAACCATAATATTCATAATTATCATAATATTTCAAATTTCCAGTAAGTCCAATATCATGGGCAAAAGCACAGCTACTACAGACATGGGAAAGGCACACACAAATAAAAAGCATAGGGTTAAGATCTGTTCATTTTGGCCAGTGTCTATATAAAAATAACATGCCTATCTACAAAATTTGATCATTTCTTACATTCCTGCATGCAGTCTGTGGAGGGTCATGATGTAGTCCTGTTGCCTTAGCCTCAGAAACTCAGGCAGCAGACACAAGGTGGGCAACAAAGGGTTGAAACTCCAGGTCATAGAGAAAAGCTGACTTGCTTGCAAATTAGTGCTGAGCTGTGTTATAAATCTGATATCTGTTTATCTGTTTTTCAGCTATAGGTTGGTCAAGGGCCCACTCTATCCCAACTGTATCCCAACTCAGTGTTCACTCAGTGCTTAGGAAGAAATGTAATTTAATTTTTTGCCTTAACCTTGCTACCAACCTTTGATAAGAGTTATGAAAACTTACGTTTTGGTCTGTGCATTCTCCAGTTCTCCAGAAACACAGCAGGAGAGCAGGATTAGCCTGCAGTTACACACATACACGGTGCAGTTAGGCTCAACACTTGTTAAATAAGAGACCAGTTCAACAGGGAAATATTTGGAAGCATCTCAGTAGTTATAATAGAGCAGGATGAGAGAAAACAAGATCACTAATGAGAACGCTGTGTCCCTTTAGTGCAAGTAGAATGGGGTTGTTTGCCTCCCAAGGCAGCAATTTTTGAAGTCATGCCCTCGATAGAACAGCTTTAATTCTGTTTAAGCCTGATTTCTTCTACACCAACATTTACAAGCTTTCTGCTCAGAGCAGATGCATACACCACACTCTGTCTCTGTGTTCCTGCATGGGATACTAACAGCACCAAGGGGGAGAGGGAAAGCAAAAGACTGAGCACCTCAGGTTGAAAACTGATGAGCTAATCATGCAGCTTTGCACAAGAGCAAGACAAGGGCTCCTGTCTGTAAGCAGCACTGCTGGAGGATGCAGTCCTTGTGATTCCAGCGGGCAATGGCAGCATGAGCATGCATGCAGTCATCTGGAAGGTAAAGACTATAGGGGTGAGCCATAGGAACTTGTCTCTAAGTTAGTTTTAAAATTGTTTTGCATTCAGAGTAAGCCCCACATTCAGGTCATGGCAGCACCATGGACCTGCCATGACTTTGAGCTCACCCAGCGACAAGCAGTGGATTTGAGGCAAGCTTGCTTCAGGGCAGACAGGAACCTCATATGAATTTCCAGCTTACCAGAACTGGAGCTGCTGGGCTGATACAAGGAAAGCAATCGCACCTCCTGTTGTTTTTCACTTCAGGGAGCCTATTTTTATCTCAGTAGTGTGATGTTTTGCAGCACCAGCAAGGATGCCAATGAGAAAAGCAAAGCACACACCGCATGCCAACACCCTGGCTATGGCACAAGTCCTCAAACAGAGCTGGTAGCACCTCCCCTCCAGAACATACCACTTTTTGAAGCTGTGAGCTATGAGCTGTGAGTAATCTCTGATTTGTTGCCAGAGCCACTGGCACCCAGTAACTTGAAGGTACCTCAAGCCTTTCTTCCAGCACTGTCACAGCATCAGATGCAGAGAAAATTAAATGCTCTATTGGTGGGAGGAGGCATCAGTAGGACAAGGCTGTTCGTTGTACTTAAAAAGCAACAACAAGGTGATAGAGCTTCTCACATAAGATCAGGGTTCTCGTACATGCATATGAGCGTACGTAGCCATCTCTACCCGGAGAGACTCAGTCTAAAACACAGAAGATGTGTCTCAGGAGAATCACACAGAGCTGCCCCCCAGATTGAACAGCTCCACCACCTTCTGCAGACAAAGTGCTGTGGCCTCCTGCCCTCAGCCACCCCCAGAGCCACGCAGCAATTGTGTGTGGATGCCTCTTACCATAGCTTTGTGGACAGCTTATCTGGCTGCTCCTTTGCCAAGGTCCCAGGTGCAGTGCTGCTTCCCCACGGCATGCTCTGTGCAGCATCAGAGGAAGGGCACAGAGTACTCAGTTTAGCATACAGATCAGTAACTGTTATCGTGGCCAAGCACTTTTTGCAATAAGAAGCAAATATGCTTGTATGAATGTCAGATAAAGGAGTCAGTGCTCGGCATCCAGCTCAAAGAGCCCTCAGGGCTCTGAACATTTTGTAAAAACCATATGCAAAAGCTGTATGCAGTGCTAAAGCATCTATCTCCAAGATTTACAGCTATGGAGCTGAGCAGTCCCCTGTATGAACTGCCTGACCTCCAGTAAATTCACAAGAGTCATTACAGTCTATGGAGCACCAGAGTCAGCAGCCAGTTGTGTCAAATCCCAGGGGATGGAAGCTCTCCAGCCAGCTCCCAGCTTACCTCTGGGAATGGTCTGGCTATTGCTCATGAGACCGTTTTTAACTCAGTTTTGGTTGTTCTGGTGACTGGTTTTAACTCAGAAGAGAGTTCTCCCTTAGTCAGCACCTGTACTAACATTTCTCATATATCTACGTGGGACTACGAATGGCACTATGAGGGAGAGATACAGGCAGCTGCAGCACAGAGCAGGAGTCCAACTGCTCATCTGACCCGAGAGTGGAGCATTGTCCACGCTTTTCTTTAACACAGACTTTAATTTCCTGTTCATAACTACAGCATACTACAGGGGAAAAAAAAAAGAAAAAAAAAAGAAAAAAAAAAGTTAAGTCTTCCATTTTCTGTAATATAATAAAACACAAGGAGGATAGAAAAATGAAAACCGTCCAGGATTAGATGTCTCCCAAGAAAAGTTGTGGGACAATCCCAACTATTCACCAAATGGAGAATTACATTCTTGGCTGTATGTGTGCACAGACAGGGAAAGAGGAGGGACAGAGCCTTGAAAGACAAATGTTTTGCATCAGCAGTTTCCCCGTGCAGCTACCTTGAGCCAAAGGCCAAAGTGAAACATTTCTCTAGGATGACAAACCCGTTTATTTAACACGGAGAGGAGGGAACTTGAAGCTATCTGATGGCCCTTTGAAGTCTCTTGAATCGTGTCAGATTAAATGTGGTGGAGGAGCTGATTTCTCCATTTGCCAACAAAACTATAAAGCCATGTTCATCTTGACCAAAGGAGGAAAGAAACTGCTGGGAAAGAGGAGCAGAGTGGGTTGGGGCAGGAAAGTGGTATGACAGCACTGGGATCACATAAAGCACTTTATGAAGGTTTGATCTCCTCATTTCTGTTGTGAGAGAGCACCCAGTTTGAGAATAGGGGCCTCTGTATTTGTAAGAAACTCCCCACTTTCATGAACTAAGTCCTTATTCACCAATGCATATTATAAATTATGGTTTCTCTAGTACTTTCTCTGGAGAAATTTATCCCACAGACTTGAACATCTAGATACTCATATCCACAAGTTCAGCTTAGTGCTGTCCCAGTCTGCCCTGTCTATCAAAGCATGGGTCTGGCAGGAATTTTCAGCAGCAGCTGGTTTTACTGAGAAGGGTATTTGTCCAAATGTAATACTCCATTTAAGAGACAGAAGTGTTAAATACAAGACTTATGCTTCTGAAACTCCCATTACAATTTCTACTAGACTTTTTTTAAAGGGGGAAGCGACAAGGAAGAGAAAGAAAAAGGGACTTTCTGCTGGAAATCACTGAAGCTTCCTGGATTTTGCTTACTTAAAGTCTACCAGACAAAACCTCAACACGTTTGGAATATTTTCCACAAAGGGGCTATAGTCAAGGGGCCACCAGAACCACCATAGGAACCAAGAGACAGGGATCTTGCAGTTACCTCATCTGGCCTCTTCACTGCTATATCTGAGAGGAGAGTTGTCACAGCTCAGATTTGCCCAAGAAATCCTCTGTGCAAGAGCAGGGCACAGCTGCTGGTGAAACTCAACCTAGATCTGGAACCAGGAGACTGATTTGAGGGTTTGCTTATGAGTGTGGATGAAGACTGAGTGCATGCTGAAAATCAAAAGGCACTAGTCAATCATGTTTTATTGTACACGTGAAATAGCACCCGACCATAAGATTGTGATATTGAGCAGAACCTGCATTTCAGCTTGACAGCGCCTCGATAAAAATTACTTTGCCTTTTATTTACTCAGCTGTTCTTACCAGCTTGCCTCATGATTTCACAGAGAGTAGTTAGATCTTGGACACTGCTGTAATAGAAGTTTTATAAAAACAATTCAAGTCTTCACAGATTATCTTGAAGAGCATGCCTTGAAAGAGGTTCCAAGCCAGCTACAACTAGGAAATATTTATTTCACGAGGAAGAGATAGGACTCAATGTGCAAGTGAAGAACATCCTCTTCTCCACAGGCGTCATGGACATTATTGTCCAGAGAAACAATACTACAATTCATGATCTCACTTCCTAGCAACGCTGCATATTGCATCTGCAAAACAGATTGACCGCCTCGCACTCATGTAAGCAGTGTCCATTTCAGGGACAGCAGGTTCTTGGAGTTTTAGCTGTCATTTGCTACTTGCTGTTCTCTGCCCTGACCAGCTCCTTTGCCTAGGGGACCTACCAATGCTTGTATGCAGACAACTTCAGGAGCACTCCCCTCTAGCACTTCTGTCTGCTGAAATTGCTTAGCTCAGCTCCCACCAGTTTGGGGAATAATTCTAGATTAGGTCTGGGCACAAGAATAGAATAGAGATGGAAGTGTATATTCCGTTGATAATGAGCAACATGCAAGAATCAGAAGACCTACCTTCTTCCATCCAGATGCAGTGCAGAGGGAAGAGGAAGATGACGTCTCAGGGCTGTTGGGCAGAAACAGCAGTCTCACAGCAGTGGTGTACTCCAGTGGGACATGCAGCTGCATCAGGGCAATGTCAGAGTCATAGCTCACCATGTCAAATGGAGAGGCAGCACACTGGAGGAGGGTCAGGGCAAAGAAGGGACAAGTTGCCCTGTAAGTGCATCCTGAACACGTACCTATAAAGGAGGAGGGCAAAACCCCAAAGAATGACCAAACTCATTAAAAAGAAACAAATAAGGTACAAGGCCTTCAAATGGAAATCCCTCACTTTTCAGTTGAGAATATTGCCAGGACACATTATTTAGATCGCCTGAGCCTACAGAGATGGTTGACTGTAGCACTGTGCAAATGCAAGCTAATAAGCTGTGCAAATACAAACCAACAATTTTTTTAGAGTGAGTCACCTCTATTCCACATGTATTTCTTCCTCCTCCCCATTAGAAGAGAAAAGTCAGCAACCTTTTTATAGACAGATATATTGCTCAGCACCAAGAGAGTAAGATATCGAGGACACTCAGTCATCTGCCAGATTTTTAAATCTTTACCACAAGTAATAAGAACTAGGTATAAAATGCACTTCCAGAAGCTGTAAGTTACCTCAGTGAGACCAAGTTACTGGACTTCCTTCCTAATTCCTGAAGCTGTGCTACCCACCAGTCATTTTGCCTTGCTGCCAAGACAGTTTTCTTTGTGTACACAGATCTGTTTTGAGAAATATGGTAAGGACAAATGTATCACAGACAACATTTCTCATGTTCTTGTTTGTTTTTTACCTGTTCTGTTGAATCTCTCAGGGCTCTATCATGGTCTACTGTCACAGTCCAGAGTCAGGGTTTCTTGGACTTGTATAATGAGAGCAAACATACTGGAGCTACTTATAGTCAATTGTTCAGCTTCCTTATTCAGCAGTCATACATCCCTTCTGGCTCTTCTCTAATTAGTCACTTATTCCCAGGACTGCCAAGCAAGAGCTTCTCGACACAACAAATGCATTGCATCAGTTTTGGCTCTGTTACAGCTCTGATCACAGATAGTCCAATTAACTTTAACAGATCTCAGAGGCAAGACAAAGTCATTCCTACCTCCCAAAACACTGTTCACAGGAGGAAGGGCAGAAGGGAAGTTTCGGAGGTGTGAATACAATTTGTAGCTCTCTGGCTGCTTTCTCTCCAGCCCAGAGGAACACACAGCGTGAGGAGAGGAGCAGAGGCAACAGTTGGACACACTCATGGTGGCACACAGTGGGCAGCTGTCGGGATCTATATGGGGCTGATGACAACCCCGTCACACTGGTAGTCTCAAAGGAGGTTCAGAGCAGCATGCTGTGGCCAGCTGTGAGGAATGGCCTACTCAGCCCTAATAACACCACTGTGGGAAGGCCACAGATGTCTGCAAGATACAGAAAAATGGCTGCACTTTTGCAGGCAAGTTTCTTGTTTTCCTAGACAACCTTACACAGTGGATATAGGTAGGCCAAAGATGCAAAAGACACCAAATTTGCCCTATCTGGAAGTGGTGTAGGAAGGAAAAACAGACACTTGAAAGCTTGAATCTTAAGGACTTTAGCACTTAAGAGAGAAAACAAGGCTCAGGAGCTGCAAGAAGTTCTCTCCCACCCTCTACCTCTGTGGCCCCAATCTCAGCAGGAAGCGCATGCAGCCAGAATAAAGAGAGCATATCATGTGCATGTGGAATCAAAGATTGGTTACCTCCTTATTACTTTTTGTTCAGGGAAATAGTGCACAAAAGGATTTGAGATCAACAAGAACCTGCCTCGCTGCAAAATCCCTCTTACACACAGGGGGAAAGACTTTCAGACCTGCAAGAGGAAAAATAAGAGTTAGCTCTTAATCAGATTAATAGATCTGTGCTGTCCCCTCCAAAACACCCACTCAAAGAGAGATGTTATTCATCTCTCCAAGCAGCAGCTGGCACACAGTCATGAAAACAGAAAGCAGTGACAGCAGACTAGGTCCCAGGTTCGTGACTCTCTTCTATAACTAGATTTTCAAAGGGATTGTAGAATCACAGAATTGTTTGAGTTGGAAAGGACCCTTAAAGGCCATCTGGTCCAATTCCCCTGCAGTGAACAGGGACACCCACAGGTAGATCAGGTTGCTCAGAGCCCCGTCCAGCCTGACCCTGAGTGTCTCCAGGGATGGGGCATCCACCACCTCTCTGGGCAACCTGCTCCAGTGCCTCACCACCCTGATTGTAAAATATTTCTCTATATCCAACCTAATTCTCCCCTCTTTTAGCTTGAAACCATTCCCCATTGTCCTGTCACCACAGACCCTGCTAAAGAGTCTGTCCCTTTCCTTCTTTCAGTCCCCCTTCAGATACTGAAAGGCCGCTCTCAGATCTCCCCAGAGTCTGTTCCAGGCTGAACAGCCCCAGCTCTCTCAGCCTGTCCTTGTAGGAGAGGTGTACCATCCTTTGGATCATTTTTGTGGTCCTCCTCTGGATGCACTCCAGCAGGTCTGTGTTTTTCCTGTACTGAGGACTCCACATCTGGATGCAGTACTCCAGGTGAGGTCTCACCACTGCAGAGCAGAGGGGCAGGATCACCTCCGTCACTCTTCTGGCCACACTTCTTTTGATGCAGCTCAGGATATCGTTGGCTTTCCAGGCTGTGAGGGCACATTGCTGGCTGATGCCCAGCTTGCCATCTACCAGTACCCCCAGGTTCTTTTCAGCAGGGCTATGCTCCATCCTTACACTCCCCAGCTTGTACTGATAGTGGGGGTTGTCAGAATAATAACATTAACAAGGCTGTTTGTTTCAGGTATAGAAGTTAGTCATCTCATTTCCCTGAGAGACGTAAGAAAAAAACAACCTTAAATCTCCTCCTTTATTCAGGGCTGACAGCTCTGCCACAAGCAGCTACTCTGTTTTAAAATTATCTTGACATAATGCAGCAGGATTAGGTTAAAAAATAGGCTCGGCTGTCTAAGAATAGATGCAAATGGTGCAGACATTGTTAGACACAGCAGGCATCTCTCTACTAACCTGAATGAATAAAAGTGAGATGGGCTCTGAATCCTCTGAAGCTGTTCTCCCCATCACTTCCAAAATGCAGCAGCATAGTATTTCCTGGACTCAGCACTGGTTTGGGAGCTGAGAATACACAGAGATTAGCTGCAGGAATGAACAAGATGTATTTTTAAGATGAGAATTGATATCCCTTAAGCACTTGTGCTTTTAGCTAATCTAGGTTTCTAAAAAACACATAAAACTTTTGGACTTGGTCACTTTTTGAAAAAGTTCTTGTTTTGTTGAGAAGAAAAAACTTGCATGACAATGGTAGTCAGTGACATCAGCAAGCAATAGCAGACAGAATTTATCTCCTGCAATCATATTACAGGCATGCAAAAATAATCCCAGCTTTCTAATGCTGGAATTAGAACAGATACTGTGAATGCCTTCCACTGCAAAACGAACCTTTGCTTGAGGACTGTTTGCCACCATTGTGATGGTACCTGCAGAATTTCTCCTGAATGGTCTACTTGTAAAGCTGATGTACCTACAGCACATCTACTGGAGGTTCCTTCTTCCCTTGGAGAACACACTATTTTTGCACAGCATCTGGAATTCCCATTGCTGCAGCTGGACAGGAAGCTTGTACTCTACTCCCAAGCAGCTTTCCTGTAAGAATGTAAATTTCCTACAGCAAAACTGAACTGGAAAGCATTGAGTGAAATGCTTTGGAATGCTGACATTCTCCCCTAGAAGATTACAAGTTTGATTTTGCCAGCCTTCTCCCCTCCCGTGTAAGTACACACTCATTTCCAATGGAAACCAGATTTCTTTTCAAGGGAGTTGTAATGTTAATATTCATTCAGCACTTGGTAAACATATGCAACTAAATTACCACTACAAAACAGATGGGGAAAAAATAGAAGCAATTTGCCAAAGATCATTTGTCACTGGTAAATACAGGACAGTTTGGGCCTCTTATCCAGCTTTTTTGGTATAAAGAAATGGACATCTCATCACCCTACTCTGTTTTTTTGGTTCACATATAGCCTCGTAAAGATGTAGCCAGAATTCAACTCAGTCTTCACTTCTGAGTGCCAGATTGCTTTTCACCTTAAAAATAGATATCAAGCTCTGCTAAAGTGAGCGTTGTGCCCGGAAACTGTTTTTGAAAGAAGCTGTGGTGTTACAGCATGCTTTCTTTTTGTCCAAGCAGTAGGAACATCTGGAAATATATATTCAAGAAAATTAAGAACATTTATGTCACTAAAGATTGTTATGTTGATAAAACTGAAGCAGATATAAAGTGAAGAATTAAGAAAATATTTCCTTCTGAAAGCATTGGAAAGAGATGCCTCAGGTTAGCAATTTTTTTTCATTAATGAAATCCCAACCAAATTAGCTGAATTCATAAAGAATTCACATCCATTGCAGTGGAATTAAACACCAACTGACAACCGTGCTTTTGCTCTGCCTTACTTTAAACATTTGTCTTCTTAATGAAATTCAGAGCAACGTTTCTCTTGCTCTCTCCTTTGATAGAGATGCAGAGCAGTAGTGTGCTCTGCAGCAGAACATGAGCATGGTCCTGTACAAAGCCCCTCAACACCACCCACCAACATGGAAAAGCAAGGCCTCAACTAGGATGTGAGTACACTTGGCCATGATAGACAAGATAGAAGTGCTTACACCACTCTTCCTATGATATCAGATTAACAGAACATATTTTGGTGATGTGGCACCTGTTTCCACAGGGATTTCCATTTTGAAAGTATTAATACTCACCCAGCTATTTTCATCTTCTTCATCACTATAAACAGCAACTGAACTGTAAATGCAACCTGGGCTATGTTCAACTGCAAAGTCCTCAAACTCCAGCTGTGAAGAGAGCAAGCATGAGGGAGTCATCAAGAACGGAGTAGTAATTGAAGCACTCAACCTTCTTAACCATGGGCTAGAGAAAAGTCACTTTTAGGAATGCCATTGTGGCTTTCCTTGGCAAGTGAGTCACATTTTGCATTAGAACAGTCCGTGGGCAGTCTTGGCCTAATAGTGTGGACTGCTCCTCTGTGGGGCTACAGACAGCTGCAGAGGATGGATCCGACCTAAGTCTCGCCTTAAGGGATTTCTCCTGCTATCTCTACTGGGAAACTCCATGGCTTATACTTTAGAAGGATATCCTCCGTGGAATGCTCTTTCAAGAGCTTTTCCTTTGTTTGTTTTGGTTTTAATCCAGACCAAAAGATCTAACACCAACAGAGCAGCGGTAACAAAAAGAATAGGTTTTCATACCCTTGGGCATCCCTAGGTTTAACACTGTTTTTCCACCCCTTAACCAAGGCAGCAGGGGAGGAAACATGTTCCAAACAACATAAGATGACAACACAGAACAACGCCAGTTGGATGCTTGCTGCACTCTAACAGAGATATGCAGTAAAACTAAAGAGATATGCTGGTACTGTGTGTGGGAACCATCACTACACTGCCCACACACAAGAATAAACACCTTGGTATGGGGCTAAGGAACAGCCTGGGGTTATTAACACTGCCACAAGGAAAAAGCTGGCTGTTCACAACATGGTCTCTACCTCTTCATTACCTTCAAATGCTCTGGATTTCAAGATAAAGCTATGTAGTGATGAGATTGGTGCCAACAGACTTGAAGCACTTAGAACAGTCACAGCAGCCCCACACACTGGTTCAGAGGTGATGCTTAATTGACAAAATACGCCCTGTAAAGAGTCAGCGACCTAGAAACCTTACAATTTATGTTCTTGCGTGTCACAGATGTTTCTGGCAGGATTTTATTGAATCACTCCCCTGAATGGTTCTCAGTGCAGAGGTTTAAGTGCAGTTTCTCCTTTATTACCTTTACAGCATACTCTGCTGGAGCCTCAATGAGCCAGTGGCACTTCGTGTTCCTGGGATACAAGCCAGGGTAATTAGCAGTATCAATCTTTCTCTTTTCCACCAGTATTGCAACACTCCCACAGCCCGAACCTACAGTACAGAGAGAGAGAACAGAGACAATTTAATGACCAGCATTACACAGTGCTTTTTAAGAAAACCACACCAACACTAAAGTTAGGATTTTTTTGTTATTTATTTTAAGAGGGTCAGAAAGGAAAGGGTAGGAATTTCTACAGCGTAGGTATGTTCATCTGCTTCAGAGTCTTTATGGACAGCCGTGATGGTGAGCTTGAACCCACAGCTAGCATCGTTCCCATCAGAAACAAACATAATGGTGGCCCAGTCTGACTATCAGCAGGGGGCTGGGAACGTGGCCCCACAGACCTTATCTGAGGGAGACAAGGATTTGGAGGCATAGGTGGTCATAGCATGCATTTCTTCAGGCAAATATCACAGTGATTCATTAAGGTAGATCCCTCTGTGAAGCTGGCAGCCCATGCTAAATGGAGACACTGTTCAGCTTTCTCTACCTATAAAATATTAAGAGGCTGTAGAGAAAAACTGGAGAAGGGACTTCGTCCAAAACAACCATATGAAGAACTGAGTGCTCCTAGAGGATGAATTGTGGACTACGGATGATGGGTTATTACAGCACATTGCCACTAGTACTGAGAGGAGAGAAGTAGTCAGTATTTGCTTGAAATATTTATTCTCTATCAGTTCAATATTAAGAGCACCTTAGAGAGGGGCAAGAGGCCGCTTCTTTTGTCTCACTTCTACAGTTACTCAGTAATCTGTACATTTCCTGGGCTGTGTAAACAGTTTGGAACAACAAATAACCATCCTTTCTGAGCTGCTTCTCCAGCATGCCTGCTGGCAATGCTTAACACATCAGAAAGTCACCTGGCTATGCACCAGTTAAGCAAGGATAAGCACTCTGCTACCCATAGTCCATAGGAATAAAACAGGTATGGGAGAGACAAGGAATGCTGGGCATGGTAAATTATATACAGCTGAAAGATACTGTTGAGACACTTCAGGCCACCACACTACACTAGATGCCAGGACAAATATGAACTGCCCAGGGAGGTGGAGTCACTGCTCCTGGAGGCGTTCAAGAAATGTTTAGATGCTGTACTAAGGGACATGGTCTAGTGAGGAAATACTGGTGATAGGTGAGCAGTTGGACTGGATGATCTTGGAGGCATTTTCCAACCTTGGTGATTCTTTGATTCTATGATTCCCTGTCCCTCAGCCCCACTTGGGTATCACCTCCAGCTTGTCAGATTCATAGCATGTAATAAAAAGGGCTTCTCAAAGCCAACTAGATTTGCTGTTCTTCATGATGATGAATTTAAAAAATCAGAACCCATGCCTCTCAGTTCCCTAAAGTGCCCAGACTTACTGATCGGCTCTCTTCTGCTTGAGTAGAGGGACACATAGTCACAGTCACATCCAGCATGGTACTCTACATCTAATTTGGTGAAGTAGATCAGGATCATTTTCTCCTCCGGTACTGTTATATTCCACATGCACGGGCTAGAAGCAAACAATAGCAAAGGCATGAATCTGAATGGCTGAGCTTAGACATGAGCTGTCCCACCTTGGGCTCGGAGCCTCCAGTAATTATTTTCCTGCAAGCAAGTACCAGAAGCCAACAGCTGGTATCTCCAACTACACTCTTTATCATCTGAGAAGTGCAGAAGAGTGCTGTGAATTTGCCCAGCACTAGGTGGGGACCAATGTTTCCTTACAGCAGCAATAGCTTAGTGCTGTGCTACTGACACTGCCAGCCCAGTTATCTCATTTCTGTGCCTCTTGCAAGAGCTGAAAGCTTCTTTGTGCAAGCTGACACGGACATGGCTGAGCCACAAAGGGCACAACAGATCTCAAGCCAGCCACAGCCATTTTGTGAGCCCAGCCCAGACACAAGCTGCGTTGCAAATGGACTTTGTGTCATCCTTTCCTCGTGGAGAGGATTCCCATTACCCTGCCCAGCAAGCACAGGGGAATTCGCATTGCTGCTGTAATCTGAACACTTCCAGCAGCAGTTGGTGCATCCGAGCCCTGGGAAACACTTCGGTGGGTGCCAGGGGAAAGGCAGCAGTTAGCTGCTCAGGCAGATACCTGTTGTCAAGGTAGCTGTTCTCCTGAACATGGCCACTTTCTCCAAAGACCAGCAAGCTCTGGGGACTGCACAGCTCCAGCACAGGAAGGGGGCTTTGAACAGCAGCTAGGGAGAGAAAAGCATTGTATGGGATATTCCAGTGCAGGCACAGTCCTGTCAAACCAGAAGTGCCTGACAAAGTTGAGAGAAGACTCTAAAGATCGCACAAATTTCTTCTCTAAAGTCCTACTTAAAAATCCCCAGCATTTCAGGATTTGTCTTGCCAATACAGCAGGCCTGTGTTCACTCAGCCTACTAAGAGCTGACGTGGCTGTTCCGAGCTTATTTTTCAGCACAGTTTTTATAACTTTCTGTCCTTGATCTTCTGTGGGCATTTGATCCACATGGATGCCAACAGCTCTGCTTCACACAGGCAAAAGCAGTCACTTTGTAGCCACACAGCTCCTACTCCTTGCAGTTATTTTTTCCCAATTACCAGGCCCGTACTCAGCTGCAGACAGAAACCTTTTGAAAGAGTAATCATTATGGGGCTCTAGCAAAGCCATAATGGGCTGGGTATTATTTAATACCTCGACTTTGATGGCTCTGACAGAAATATCGCCATCTCTTTAATAACTTGCATTAGCACTGTAATCATCTGTACAGAAAAATTCAAGTGGCTTGCAGCGAGCCCCCAGACCTGTGCCCAGCTATAAAAGGCACTTGTGATAAGTCACTACAACTGCTGCACACCTCTTCCCACATTAGATCAAAGTTGTGTTTGATTAGGAGATAACCCCCATCAATCTTGCTTGCTGTTATAGGAGCACAACCACAGCGTGGTTCTGGAGCTGGCTCGCACTCAAAGGGAGTTTTATTAGGGCAGAAGTGATACACAGCCCTCTGGGTTACTTCTCCCAACTGGAAGGGCTGCATCCATCCAGGAACATATCAGCTTGAGTAGCCTTCTCCTTTTCCTTCAGAGTAGGAAGGATTGTTTGAGTTGAATGGGATCCCTAAAGGCCAACTGATCCAGCCCCCTGCAGTGAACAGGGACACCCACAGGTAGATCAGGTGCTCAGAGCCTCGTCCAGCCTACCTTGAGTGTCTCCAGGGATGGGGCATCCACCACCTCTCTGGGCAACCTGCTCCAGTGCCTCATCAACCTTATTGTAAAATACTTCTTTAAATCCAACCTAAATCTCCCCTCTTTTAGCTTGAAACCATTTCCCCTTGTCCTATCACAACACACTCTGCTAAAGAGTCTGTCTCTTTCCTTCTTTCAGTCCCCCTTCAGATACTGAAAGGCTGCTCTCAGATCTCCCCAGAGCCTTCTCTTCCCACGGCTGAATAGCTTTGGCTCACAGCCTGTCCTCGTAGGGAAAATGTTCCATCCCTTGGATCACTTTGGATCATTTTTGTGGCCCTCCTCTGGATGCTCTCCAACAGGTTCACATCTCTCCTATGTTGAGGACTCCACACCTGGATGCACTGCTCCAGCTGAGGCCTCACCAACACAGAGCAGAGGGGCAGGATCACCTCCCTCGCCCTGCTGCAGGTCAGACCTGCTGTTAACATGGGATTTCCATCTGGGGACATGTCTACCTCAACTTTTGGTTCTACCACTGCAAAATGAAGGTAAAGAAATAATAAAAATGCTTTGCTGCTGATGCATCAACTTGAAACTAGAGAGAAGTGCTGTGGGTAAAACAGCAGGACAACACTAGTCCCTGTTTTGCTGAATAGATAGGAGAGAAAAAAGCACTTCTGGACACTACACCAGCCTGTGTCCAGGTGCTACTGGTCCTCAGACAGGCAAGGGGCCCTCCAGAGCCACCCTGTTGTATGTACACAGGGTATCTCATTCCTCCCAGGCTCCTGGTAGCACTGCCCGCGTCACACTCCCCCATCACTTCCCACAGATATGTGCTGTCCCCTGGGAGGGCTGTTAGGGAATAGGAGTGACAGGCTTATTTGGATGAGCCCCAAAGCACAGGGGATGTGGAAGTGCTGCTAGGGAGAGACAGCAGCAGTCACTTGCCCCAGCTGCTTCACTGCACCCTGGGCTCAAGAGAAGGGGTTTAAAGAAGGAATCATCAGGAATAGCCCTTGAACGTACAGATTCAGGCATTTTCATCTCCATTAGAGTCTATCATTCATTCTTAAGTAGAAGGGAACCTTGTAGGGACAGCTCTGCTTGCACAAGGCTCAGCTATCCATACATGAATATGCACTGTAGTACTGCAGAGCACAGCCTTTGCTAATGAGCTTCAAAGTCCCATGCTGCAGGAAAATGCTGATCTGCACATCTCGTCCAGGGAACAGTCCTCTCACAAGCAGAGGATCCCTGACAAGAGGGGCGTATCCTGTCAGGTGGAGAATCAAACTACTCCTTTTCTTACATTTCTGCTTCTGAAACAAAATGCCTCCTCTCCCTTATGCACCTCCTCTCCCTTTTTCTCCCTGGAATGACCAGAGGTCCCTGCAAGTTCACTCACCCTCAGATACCTTGCCCCAGCTGCTGGCCATGTACAGCATCCCAGACTCAAAGTCTTCACCCTTGTGGGGGAGGCAAACTGGCTGGACTTCATCCCCTGCAGAGAGAAGGGTGCACAGATTGACTTGGTACTTCCAGGAGGACATCTGATTTACTGTCACACTGCTCCATGCTTTCCCATTTTCTCTTTCTTTGGCAGCCCTGCCTGCAGCAGGGGATGGAACTAGATTACCTTTGAGGTCCCTTCCAACCCAAGCCAGTCTGTGATTCTATGACGCTTCCCAGAACACTGCAGCCACGTGTAGGTATTTAAGAATTAGAAGTACAAACTGAAGTTAGTCGCGTGTCATAAGCTTTGCACTGAGGCATGGCAAATTCACAGAGGGATCAGAAAGACAGTTAGCTGCCACTGAATGCTGACTTCAGCAGAAGAATGCTTGGAAAGGGGACAAGAGGAAGGTGGGGAACAGCATGATAGATCAGGAAAGCACATGGCCTCCGTATCAGTCTCACACAGTGTGGGAACAGCACGGCATTTGGGAAATTCTATGCATCATTCTCCTCCCTGAGGACCAGCACTGGACGTTGCTGACCAACTTGCTGCCACCCAGCAGACCAAGGAGACGTTGCTGGATTCCTGGTGTTGACAATCCCCTGCTTTATAAACCATTTGCTAGGATTTCTCCCTTTACTACTGCTCACTTCCCCATCCTCCCCACATTCCTTAGCTGCTCAGAATTTGTAACATATCCATTGGCAGCATTTGGCCTCTTGCTGCCTTAATCTTCCTCCAGGCATATATATGTCAAACCACCTCCTCCAGTAATTGGATCGAGACAGATCTGAAACAACTATTTCTTGGGTCTTACTTTCTAGGTTCCTACCATTATAGGCAAAAAGCAAGGCAACCACTACCAAGCCAAACTACCTCAGCTCAGACTACCTAGCCAGCATGAGAAGTGACAGATGGTTATTTTATGTTGACTGATCTGTCACCTAATGGCCACAATCAGGCATGACCAATTCACTGCATCTTGGCATGGCTTTATATAGCTCAGAGAACTGCTTTTAAAAAAACCTGGGAGGTGAAGCTCACATCACTTCCCTAACAGCGAGGCCCTAAAATCACCTCCAGAGACTTTGCATGCAGAAGTGCTCGAAGCAAGCAGGCTTCAAGCAGCTGCAGGTGTAGCACAACCACATCACAGCTCATATAGCACGGCCAATTAAACCAGAGGTGCACGATGACACATGAGATGGGGACACTCCTGTCCTGTGTCACCTGTCCACCCACTGCAGGTGACACATCCCCACAGTCGCCACCAGGTTCTTCTGAAGTCTCCTAACTGAAAAAAAAAAAAAAACAACAAAGAAACCACACTATGTGGGAAGGAGTTGCTGCCACAATGCAAAATATTTCCTGCCAGTTCCCATGAAGGCACAGATGCTGCAACCCTGAAACATGCTCCTATGCTGGGAACTGGTTTTGGCCCTCAGTCACAAGACTCCCAGCTGGGCTGACTTCACTTCAGCAGCCATGCAGAGAATCCACTGATCTCAGTGGAAAAGCTGCATTTCACTTTAAACTGATGAGCAGGCTTGTTTCATCTGCTGCCCATCGAGCCACTGCTCATACACGGCCACACAGAGCTGCCAGAAGATGTCCCAGCAGATTCCTCTACAGCCAGCCTAGATGGGGAGAGGCACAGTAGCTATTGCCTTTGGCCTCACCAACCTCAGTGCTGGTTTCAGCCCTGAAACACCAAGTTCAGACCTTGTTACCTGCAGTCCAGGATCTTACCATCACTAAGAATCACTAAATTTGGAAAAGGCCATTAAGACCATCTAGTCCAACAGTCAACCCATCACCACCATGCCCACTAAGCATGTCCCTCAGGACATAACCACATGCAAAACTTTAAATGCAATGGGAACTGAGCATCAGAGTCATTCTGGCTCCATAAATCCTCCTTCTCTGTTTGTTGTCAGTGCATTTAGGAGATAAGCAGAGGCAGACATTTAATAGCTTTGGAAGTTTTTTGGGCAGCTACACTATATAGATCCATGTAATGCTAACCAAGAGTATGCCTTTTATGCTTTTTCTGCATATTTGATAAGCAATATGACATCACAGTTCAACTGAGTGCAATCAGCACCAGCAGAGTCAAGGTGCCATTCAGTATGTCTTTCAGCAATTAGGCAGCTATGCTATCAGAGCTGCATTACCCAACACATAGCAAATTGACAAGTGGGGCCTTCAACAAGTGCCGCAGAAAGCTGCAGAGGGGGTTCACTGTGAGTCTTTGCTTAAACTTTTTTCAGTAAATAATTAACAATTTTCTTCATTTAGGGAAACCTTTCCTCTGGGGAACACAGAAACAAACTTGGGCAGCACAACAGCTGAGAGCAGAAGCACTGGCAATAGAAACAACGATGTGCTCTGCCATCAAGGTTCATCATGCACGTTACAGTTTTTATTGTTGTCATTCTTCAACATCAGTTCTCAGAGGTGTTGCTCAAGTTGAGGAAGAAGCAGATGTGAAGCGGACTGGCCTGCAATTACAGCATAATGGATTGTAAAAGGGCTGGCAAAGGCGTCACTTATATCATTGCCCCAGCCCATTAAGAAGTCTTTAGCAAAGCTGGTCTTGCATTAAAAGTACAGAAATCAAAGTGACTGCTATGGGTAATAGGACAGATGCCAGAGCTGCTTTTACCAGGAAGCTTCACTGCTTCTCATTCTGTCTCAGAAATGCAGGCCCTTCAAAGGAAGGGTCAGATATGTTTTGAGATGAGGTAACTCCCATTTTCTCCCAAAAATCAAAGATCTGCCCAGCCTAGAAAAGCTGTGTATGGCTGACCTGTAGCCTCCACCTTCAGCCCCAGTAGGTATTTGAAGGGAATGAAACCCTAGAAGACCCCAAAACAGAGAGGACTTCACACAGGTCCCACTCATCTTTCTTACTGCTGCAAGAGCATTCCTGGAGCTCAAGACCAGTCAGGCATCCAGAGGAACCCACCTGAACCCAGCACACTGCCTTCTCTTCCCTCCTAAAAGGCCTTCCTGCCCTTCATGCTACCACCTGCACATGTTTCCAAGCTGCTTCATGTGTAGGGGTTGGGTTTTGGGTAGAAGGAAGTGGTAAAAACTGTTTGCCAGAGACTGATCTGGCAATGTGCAGAATAGAAGTACCGCTCCCATAGGACAGAGGCAGTGCAGTGCCCCACAGACCTGCTGGGGCTGCCCCCCAGGCACTGTCTCTCCCCCTCCAACAATCCGAGAGTAGAATCCCAGTAGCAGAACATTCTCTGGGCTCTTCAGGTAAATAGGACAAAGTCCACTTCTGAGGATTAGTTAGAGGATAGAAAGAAGAGTGCTGCAGCAGATCTCTCATGCTCAACTGCATCACCTCAGACATTCTGGCAGATAGAGAATTAACAGAATAGCTCCCAGCTATCATGGGTCTCCTGACTCCAGCCTGAGCTTCAAATGATATGTAGGTAAATGAAAATGCACAGAAATCACATTTCTTGATGAGAAGCTGATGAACAGAAAAGTGAGGTCTCCTGTGAGGTACTTTCACAATGTGTGCACGTGCACAGTCGTAAGATAAAATTCAGATTTCATCCAGTAGCCTAGTTACCCTTAACAGAATGCAACTGGAACTTAGGAAAATTCAGTAACAAGTGCAACAGATTATAATGGTGCTGCCTGACTTTATTCAAAGCACGTTATTTCAAAGCTTCCATATCTAAGCAGCACCCTGCAGTGCTTAACCAGAGCAGCTAAAGTCATCCTGAAAGAGCTCATCTCTGAATCAAGCTGACCTAGCACTCAGTCTTGGCTTGGTCTGAAATGCACCGCGAGGAGACAAAGCTTTCTCACATTGCTTTTGGCATCAGCTGTGCCTTAAAAATGTGAGCAACAAGCACGGGAGAAGTTTGACTGAGAGCGAGGCCAGCCAGGGATGGCTGGAGCTGATTAATCTTTAGATGCTTCGTTGAACTGTGCAGCAGGAGATAGCTGCATGGTGATCCAATTTCCTGGAAAGAAGTGTAAAGGGAAAAGCCCAGCCATCCTCACCCAGCAGGGTGTAAGGTGCACTGACCAGCACAGAGGCGGGGTGTTCAAAACCGCTAGCTGCACAATGTAGGAGCCCAAATTGCACCTGGAGGGCCACAAAGCAAGGAGCCAACTGTAAGCACGCACACCAGGGGCCTGCTGTGTGGGCTGGGTGGTTTCAGAGAGCTGCAGCTTCAGGTTTCTGTCTCCTCGGAGGAGAGAGGAACAGCAGCTCTTCCTCCACTCCCTTCAGCTGGGCTGTGTGTGCACCAGCCAGAGTCACTCTGTTAATCACTTTGGCTCCTGTGTTTCCCATGGTATGAAGCCAAGGGGAGGGGTCACCTGCCCGTCCCAAGATGGGAGACCAGGACAAAAGTTCATAGTGACTGAAGGAACTGGGGCTGTTTAGTCTGGGGAAGAGGAGGCTGAGGGGAGA